>CM066036.1:669636770-670836770 GCA_033557465.1 Ichthyophis bannanicus | reverse complement strand
GGATCAAACTCATCAAAAAGAGAAATAAGGATAGCAAAATCAAAGGCACCTCCTACTCAGGCTGCAAGAAATTGACCTTTTTGATAGATCATTAATGTGGTTCAAATCTTATTTATCCAATCGAACCCTACAAGTGAAATTGAGTAGCAACACATCCAACCCATTCTGCCAAAAGCTAGGCATCCCCCAAGTTTCAGCATTATCAGATCTATTATTCAATTTATATATTCAATCTACATGCAAAATAATCCAGGGACATGACATATCACTTGTATGCAGATGATATCATGTTATACACCCAATTCAACACAAAACAGTCAACTCTTACAAAAATAGAGGAATGCTTCAGCAACATTGTCACATGGCTAGCTGAATATTACCTGCAAATTAACTTCAAGAAAATGGAAGTCCTCTTTATTATGAAAGACAACTCCTTCACTCCACCGGAAACTGTAACAAAAAAAAGAAGCAACCCTTCAAGTAAAAAAAGAAGTGAGATACTTGAATGTCACTCTAGATCAGTATCTCAGTTTTGCTAAGCACGTGAGCAATACAACCAGGGCCATATACGCTAAATGAAAGATGCCCCAACACCTAAGACCTCTCCTCTCGGCAAGTGACTTCAGATCAACAGTCGGAGCAGTGATCTTCCCACACTTAGATTTCTGTAATGGCATACTAATGAGTCTCCCGAAACAAGATATTTGCCGTCTTCAGTTGGCCCAAAACACAGCAGCTAGAGTCATTTCTCAAGTTCTAATCAAAGAGCACATACTCCGATATTAAAGCAACTACATTGGTTACCAATGGAAAGTAGAATAAAGTTCAAGGCAATACATACAATCTTCAAAACTCTTCAAATGGAACCATCATCAAGCTTGAGAGCGACCATACAAACCACCCCAGAGAACAGACCACAAAGAATCGATGGCAAAAACTTATTAGTAGTACCTCCAGAATTCAGGAACAGTAACGCATTAACATACAAGAGAGCATTTTCCCTATATGCCCCAACCTTGTGGAACTCACTCCCCAACATTATAAGAGATACTAAGGAACCAAATACTTTCCACAAGCTTCTAAAAACCTTTCTGTTCAGGGGTCATTTCGGACAGTTAGTTACCTGATACAAGTTTGCAAGGTCAGCTTCTGTTTACAGTGTTCCTTAATAATCTCAGCACATTATCGTGACAGTTAAATACAGATATTGAATAATGTAAAAACGGACAGAATAAGCCATCTTCATATTTATACAGAACATGTAAATAGGTTTTAATCCTTTGTTTAAATTGTTAGTTATTTGCTCTTTCAACCCACAGCACACTTTGGTGGATGTAATATTTTATTGAGTTCATTGTAAACCACTTTGATTCTGGAAAGGCGGTATATAAGTGCACATACATAAATAAAAAATAAATCTAGTCCCAATAGATCCATTTCCCTGATGCCAGCAAGAAATCTAGAAATGTTCTGCGTCAGGAGAGCATAGCACCTGACCATTTCTCCTCTATGAGCACTGGTGTAGTTTTGGGGAAGCAATGACTATATGACACCATCCATGAGACATTCAAAACATGAGCTCCAGACCATAACAAAAAATAAGCTATGCAATCTCAGACTACTGCTCAGGGTCAAGCCTCAGAATGCCTGCAGTGCTCTTTATACAGACTAACCATATCAATGCTACCAATGAGAGACTTCAGGGGACCGAACCACCATCATATGCCCCATCAACTGAATTTAGTTCCTTCCATTCCACCATCTCTATTCAGTCCATCCCATGCAGAGAAACCTACTTAGAGGGCCACTGACCAAATATCCATATTTTTAAAGAGGCTACCGCCTAACCATCTCTCTAAGTACTCACTCTAGACTTATAAGGCACATACCACTCAACTACTGGAGCTTTGTTTAAGGATATAAAATAACCCTTTTACACCTGTCATGCATCTAAGGAGACCCCATAGAATATAGAGTTCCTTCTGTGAAAAGTTCTGAATAAGCATGTTGTTCTATAGAAACCTGTGGAATAGCCTTTTTTTTGTCTTATACATTGTCTCAGTCCAACAAATTCAGTCTGGAATTGAGGATTTTGATTTGTAGTTATACATTGTCTCATGCACAATGTTTGAAAAAATTGCTATCTGCTAATCTTGTTTGAAATATATATTTATTATCAAAATGAGCATAAATTCTTTTTGAACATTATAATGCCTGTTGATGTATTTTTCCTTCCATTTGAGAAGTTTAGGAAAAGTGTTCTTGTGTTGGCCAGTATTGTCCCTGGTTAGACTTCCCTTGTCAGGTTTCTAGTCCAGTGGCAGAATATAGTGTGTTTCTAGCTACTTTTTCTCCTCTTCCCCCACGAAAAGGCAGAGAAGAGAAGAACAATTTTCCTCCCTAATCCAACCCCTCCCTTCCTGTGCTGTAAGGAATAAGGGGTAGGGTACAGTTAGAGTGGACAGAAAAGATAGAAGAACTATGGAGCCGATATTCAGAAGAGTTAGCCAGTTGGCCAACTGAAGGCTGTCCGGGAAAAGGTGCCGACTGCGATATTCAGTGGCATTCTCTGGATAGCACCACTGAATATCTCCACAGACCACCCCAGCACTATCTGGTTAGTTATGGGATGGTCCATAGGTGGTGCCGGTGTTATCCAGATAAGTGGCAACTTTATCCAGTTAGCTGGATTTTCAGTCGACACTTATCCAGGCAACTGAGGCCACATGAAAAGCTGTCTTAAATTGCAGTCTGGATAAGTGCCGGCTGAAAATCCCACTAACCATATAAGTGTTGGCACATATCCAGATAGCAGCACTTGACCTGGATATTCAGAAGCAGCTCCTATCCAGACACTGCTGTGGAATCTCCTGCCAACCCCATGGTGTTTAAATACTGGCCCTTTCGAAAATTGGGCCTTGTTGTTCTATTTAATCCAATCTCTTTCTTCCCATTCTTCCTCCTCCCATGCAGGATGAAGAGAATAAGGAGGAGATGGGTCAGTACCAGTAGATTTCCCAGATGCCTCCACAGGCAACCCCATGCCCTGAGACTTTGTCAGAGGTTTGCAAAGGAGGGAAGGGAAGGGAGGGGAGGCGAGGGAAAGGCAGCTCTTAGCATGTTGCAATGACTGTGGGAAAGCAAGATCCCCATGCTTCCATCCTCTGTCATTTGCTCCCTCTTTCCTGCTTGTACTTCAAAGACTCCCATTTTCTTCTGCCATAGATTCTAGCATCCTTGATTAGTGGTGGATATACTTTTTATTTGAAATTTGTCAAAATTCACAATGGTAAACATTAAACAAGCATTATTTTAACATATTCAAATAGAAATCAAGAATTTAACATTTTGTAGTGAGTAGTTCACATAAATGTGTGTGAAAGTGTGTGTCGGTGAGTCAGTGCTGACTCCTAAGAAATGCCGTATTGGGTCAGAACAAGGTTTATCAAGCCCAGTATCCTGTTTCCAAATAGGTTTGAAATAGGTACCTACTTGACCTTCACAAAGAGGTGGTCTGTTACAAAATTATCCTCATGGGAGTAATTGTACTATCAACTTCAGCATGTATGTATCAGCTGAATCCTGATGTTTCTCTACCCTCTGCTCCCTGTGCTTTTTTTCTCTCTGTCATGTCTGTTGTCTTCTCTCTCTCTACTGCTCTATCCCCTACTCTTTTAATTTATTATGGCGTTCTTTTCCTTTTCCTGCAGCCTTATTTTTTTGTATTGTGAACCACTCTGTGCCCCCGTGGTAAGAGTGGTATATAAAATGCGTTAATAAAGATAAAGGTGTAGAAAAGGATTTTAAATGCTCAAGTTGGGGCTTAAAAAATTGATGAGACATAATTAAGAAAAGTCATGCTGAGTCTGACCAAGGTCTAATAATCTCAGCATCTTGTCTCCAATAGTGGCCAGTCCGGGTCACATGTACCTGAAAGATCCCATAAATTAGATCTGTTTCTTATAGCTCATTTCCAGGAAAAAGCAATGGCTCTCCCAAGGCCACCTGGCTAATAAGTCGTTATGGACTTTTCCTCTAGGATCTTGTCAGAACTTTATTTGAACACCACTATATTAGTCATCTTGACATATCCTCTGGCAACATATTTCATGGCTTATTTAATAGATTTATGGCTTGCCATGGTTCAAGCCAAAGCACAATAAAACATATACTGCAATCACGTATAAAGGAAATGCACATGACACACAAAAAGGGACATTTTAAATTGTACATGGGGAGAGAAGTGAAATGTTGAAGTCGAGATATGCATAATTCTAGTACTACTTAGAACATAAGAACATAAAACATATTTGCCACATTGGGTCAGGCTAAAGGTCCATCAAACCCAGTGTTCTGTTTCTAACAGTGTCCAATCCAGGTCACAAGTGCCTGGCAGGATTCCAAAAGATAGATAGTTTTTATACTGCTTATCTCAGGAATAAGGAATGAATTTTCCCCAGCTCACTTTAATAATGGTTTATGGACTTTTCCTCCAGAAACACCAACAGCTTTTTCTACGACCTCTGGCAATGAATTCCAGAGCTTAAGTATGCATTAATAGGGTCATTCCAGAAGCCAAATAAGGGTTTGTACATGCGCCGGGGACATTTATGTGCCAAAAGCGTCTATGAACATATTCTGGTACATGGTACCTGCGCATGTTTATTTCCCTTGCACGAGGATGTCAGAACGTGCCCGGGAGGAGCAGAACGGAGACTTGGTTAAATGCAGAGATGTGTATAACGTATTCCGGAAAGGCCCGTGTATATGTTTTTGAACTTCCCCTCAGATGTGCCCGTTATTACTGCCGGAGAAAAGGAATAAGGCCATTTCTTTGAAAATATTCTGCTGTGTTCTACATTTCATCCCTGCAAGTGAGAGTGTGTGCGTGTGGTTTGAAGGTTGCATGGGAGGATCTTGTGTGCTGATCTGCACTTCAGGGGGGAGCATGAATGCCTGGCCAGTACCTGGACCTTATAGATGACCGCAGTGACACCAGGTGCCACTGTGATAGGGCAGCCATACAACTTTTGTGCCAGGCACTGGGAGACTTGACAGCTGTTGTGGCAACATTCCCCAGATCATGCCATGTGGCCTACATCCTTACCCAGTTCAGGATCTATGCAAGCTGCAAGAGTGGTGATATATTTGGAGGCTGGCTACTTAGTATGCTGGCACAGGGATCCTCCTTTTCCATGCCCACACAGGCCTGACCAGGGGAGCAGTGCCAGAAAGCAGACTATGGGAAGGCAGGCAGAGTTCCCCCACAGATCTCAGATGTATACAGAGCAACATAAGCCCAGACAGAGAGTAGACATTGTATGGGACAGGTGTAGCCAGGATCATACCGATCATGAAATGCGCCCTGTGGGACTTGCACATCAGGCGCGCCCGCCCCCCCCCCCCCCGCACCTCCATGTAGCCACTTTATGGGTGCGGGAGAGAAGAGGCACGCACCTGATGTGCAAGTCGCTGGCACGCTAAGCAGGTCTGGTCCCTTCTGGAGGGATCAGACCTGCTTAGTGTGCCACGAGAAGACTTAAGGGGCGCAGTTTGGCTGTCTGCTGTTGCCTGCCGCTGCCACTTTTTCTTCTTTCAGCAGCAGCAGTCAACGGCAGACAGCCGAAATGCGACCCTTAAGCCTTTGCACCCTGTGTGGCCACACTGCTTGCACAGGGCTAGGTACGGTTCTGGGTGTAGCCACATGTAGGGAGCTGCTGTGAGAAATGCCAATACTCAGATATGTGGGAAACAGATGCCATAGCCAGACAGCCATAGTCATTAGAAGAACATACAGTAGTTATGTCACTCAGCAATACAATGCATCCTTTGGGAATTGCAAAGTTAGTTTAGGTTTCTGTGAGATTGGTAAGGGTTGATACTTAGCATTTTAAAGTGTGTTTTAGAGAGGACCCAATGCAAGAATAACTGAGGAGTTGTTATACTGCCATATACGTCTTGATGCAAGATATGTCATGACAAACATGCTAATATTTACTTGATGTTATAATATCTTAGAGTGCACTGAGATTACTTTGCAGTGTTCTGGGCATGAAACAGACTATTATATATAATCTAGGTTGCATCGGCATTCATGTATCATCAGTATTTATGTCTAGTTTGCATCAGCACAGCACTGTCAGAAGAGCAGCTTAGGAGATGCACGGTTTAACCAAGGAGGCATGGCCATCGGAGGCATCCATGGGTGTATTGCGGAGACGGGCAGGATTATGTTCTATGTAAGTTCCTACACGTTCTATGTAAACTGCCGTGACTGGTAGATATGGCGATATAAAAGAGTTGTTAAATAAATTTTAAAAAACCCAGAAACATGCAACTTTCCAGAATATGGTGGGCACAGGGACGTCCAAAATGACTTAATCGTGTCTTGTAATATTAGCAGGGACATGTTTCTCCACAACACTGCATGGCCCGTGCCTGCACCCATGCATGGGCCTCATGCTGGATATGTGCATGCGCCGGCTGAACAGCAGTTTGCATGTGCCGCATCAGACACATCTATGGGCCGACTCCAGAAACACGGGCGTGTCTAAACCCGAAGTTGTGGAATACACATGGAATAGTACCTGTGTCCGATTTCAATGTATCCACGGGACGGATATTTATTTATTTTATTTAAATGGATTTCTATACCGCCTTCTCCTGTAATCAAGGCGGTCTACACAGCAAACAATCAAAAAAATACTGGCTTTTGTGTGTGCATACAGTGAAAACTGGGAATGTGTGTGTGTATGTAGGGTAGCGTTGATTCTTGGTGAGCTATTTACAGCGTGTGCTATTATACAATACTATGTAAATAAGAGACAAGGGAGGTGGGTTGGGCTGTAGTACTGTCTGGCGGGCAGTTTATGTGATGTCACCATAGTGTTCGATGAATAAGGTCGTCTTGAGCTGTTTTCGAAAGTCCTTGATGTTTGTTGTTGATCGTAGGTCATCAGGGAGGGCGTTCCAAATTGCTGGGATAGCCAGTGATAGGGCTCATTTTGCAGTGTCTTTGCGCACCTTGTTGAAGTCTTTTGGTGTGTTGATGTGGTTGGAGGTGCCTCTCCTCCTCGGTCGTGTGCTGCTGTCGGATTGTATCAGTGGTTGTAGGCTGAGAACTGATGTCTGTTGTTTGATTTTGAATATGTTTATGACTGTCTTATATCTGATGCGGGAGCTGATTGGTAGCCAGTGGAGATCTTTTAGAATGGGTGTGATGTGATCTTGTCTTGCTGTGCCAGCTATTATGCGTGCTGCTGTGTTTTGCGCAAATTGCAGTGGTCTGAGTGTCTGCTTTGTTAGGCCGAGATAGATTGGGTTGCAGAAGTCTAGGATTGGAGTTATTAGTGCCTGACAGACTGTGCAGAAGTGCTCCTGAGAGAGGAGGGGCTTGAGGCATTGGATTAGACTCATCTTGTGGTATACATTTTTGGTGGTTCTGCTGATGTGTGATTGTAGGTTCTGTTCTTTGTCGAGGGTCACTCTGAGGTATTTCACTTCCGGTTTTATGGGTATTGTTGTGTTGTTTATTTTGATGTTGAGTGGAGGGATGAAGTCAGTGTTTTGGGTGATGATTAGTGCCTCGGTCTTGCTGTAGTTTATGGTCAAGCTATTGTCTTGAAACAAGTTGGTCATGTGCATGAGACAGTCTGTATTTTGGTGTAGTCTGGGTTGTCGGGGGTGATTGGTGTGTTTATCATGATGTCATCGGCATAGATTGTGTATTGTATTTTGTGTTCTTTCATGATGTTGCATATTGGTTGAATGTAGAGATTAAATAATAGCGCCGATAGGGCGTATCCTTGTGGTATGCCTTGCATGATCTTTATGGGTCAGGATGTGTTGGAGCTGACCTTTACCTGTATCTGCCTGTCTGTTAGGTAGGAGTGGAACCATCTCAGGGTGGATCCGTGTAGTACGATGTTCTGTAGTCTTGCTAGTAGAGTTCTGTGATCCACTGTGTCGAACGCTGATGAAATGTCAATGAAGATCATCAGTATTCTGTTCTTGCAGTTGTCTATGAGGTGGAGTATGTTGTTGAAGAGGTGTAACAGGAGTGTTTCGACTCCGTGGTTGGGGCGGAACCCGTTTTGGTTGATGTCCAGTAGAGCGTGGTTGTCAATGTGGTCTTGTAGCTCATACTGTACTGCCTTTTCAATAAGTTTTGCCAGTAGTGGTATGCTTGAGAGAGGTCTGTAAGCGGCTGGGTTGTTCTTGTTGAGTGTTGATTTCTTCGGGATTGGTCTTATTGTAGCAAGCTTTAGCTGGTTTGGCATGATTCCTTGGGTTAGTGAACTGTGCACCATGTTGTGTATGGTGTGGATGAAGTTTGTCTTTGTTGCCTTAATCCATGTCACTGGGCATGGGTCTGTTGGTGCTGTGCTTGTATTGAGTGCTGTGATGATGTGAGAGAGCTGCTATGTGGATGGGATGCTGAATTTGTCCCAGGTTTTTGAGGAGGTGGTTGGTTTGGTGGTTGTGTTTGTTGTTGGTCGTGACGAGGTATGAAATTTTTCTTGGATGTGATCCGCAAATGCTTGTGGGTCTATTTACACTTCGCTTTTGGTCTTCTGTTCCTTGGTGAGAGTTTTCACAATCTCGAAGAGCTCTCTTGGTTTGTTGTTGGATTTGAGTATAATGTTTGTGTGGTATTCTTTTTTCCTTTAGTTGATGAGTTTGTTGTAGTCTCTTAGCTTTGATAGGTTTAGGGCCTGAGTGTCAGGTGACTTGGTATGTCTCCATCACCATTCTAGCTTTCTAAGTTCCCTCTTTTCATTTTGTATGACTTTTGAGTACCAGGGATTGTGATGTGATTTGGTGCATCGAGTTTTCTTTGGTCTGTATTCAGTGGCTTTGGCGGCAGCATTGATGATCCTGTTCCATTTTCTGATTTGCTCGTCTAGATCATCTGTTTCAGAGTTCAGTGTCCTGTAGAAATTGGTCCCTGTCGAAGCTCTTGAATCTTCTTTGTGTAGGTGGGTTGTCCCGGTTCTCGTCATGCTTTCCCTCTTGTGGCGCGATATTTATTTTAATTATGTGATGGTCTGACCCCGGCACAGGTGTGACAGAGGGTGTTGATATGTTACCTCTGTCAAGTAGGTAGTTGAGTGCGAATATGAGGTCTAGTGATGATCCGTGTCTGTGTGTCGGGGTATTAACCAGTTGAGTGTATTGTAAGAATCCCATTGCTAGAAGGAAAGCTTCTGCATCCTTGGTGGTGGTAGATTTGAGGTTGAAGTCTCCTAATAGTAGCAGGGGTTTGTGATTTGTGTTGACTGCACAGACTGCTTCTAGTGTGGAGGCTAGTTCATCTGGTGGTGCATGAGGAGCTCTGTAGATGAGGCATAGGGACATCCGTTTGGTCTCCACAGTGATGGTGTTGCATTGGTTTGTGTTTGCGGCGTTTTGTGACTTGAACTTTAAGCTGTTCTTTGTGATGATCAAAAACCCTCCTCCTCTCCGTTGTGTGCGTGGGCAGTTAAATGCTGAGTAGGTGGAGGGCGCTAGTTGATTAAGTAGTACGTTGTCAGTGGGGGTGAGCCATGTTTCGGTGATGCAGAGTATGTCAGGTTGCTGATCTTCTATGTGGTCTGCTATTGTGTTAATTTTGTTTCGTATGGATCTGGCGTTGATGAGTTCTAGTGAGATTGCAGATGGGGTGTTTAGTGCTCTATGGGCTTCCTTTGGGTTTGCGTGGGTGTCGGTCCTGTGATTGGTTTGCTTTTTGTGCTTTGGTGTCCTGTGTGTGTTCCAGATTGTATACTGGGGGTGTGTGTAGATCTGTGCTGCTGATGGAAGCCATTGAGTGTTTGTGGGTAGGTAGTGGTTGGGTGTGTGAATTGGGAGGAGTTGTGTGAGGAGAAGGCTGATGGGCAGAATCAGGGTTGCATACATGTTGTTTTCGTCGGCTGTCTTAGGGGGTGGCTGCACTTACTTTGATCTGCTCTTGGTTCTTTTGGTGCCTTGTTCATGCGGCTCCTATAGGTCACTCTTTCAGGGTGCTTTGGTGGGTTATGGTCGGCCTTTCTGTAGGCGCCTCTGTGCCCCGCCTAGGCGCGGGCCCACCAGGCATGGGCGTGCTCGAATGGGGCCTCTTTTTAAATTCCCTCTCACTGCCCCGATTGGGCAGGAGCTTCTGAGCGGGACAATTTCCCGCTCAGGTGCTTCTACCCCGATCGGGGGAGCTTGTATGGCTGGCGGGGTGGAGAGCAGGGTGGATGAGCGGGGTGAATGTTGATTTGTGGAATCTGCCTCTATGTGAATATTTTCTCTGACTCGCTTTAAATGTACTACTTAATAATTTCATTGCCTGTCTCCCAATTGTTGTACTTTTTGCAAGAGTAAATAACTGATTTGTATTTACCAGTTTCATGCCACTCATTATTTTATAGACGTCTATCATATTTAGCCTTAGCTGTCTCTTTTCCAAGCTGAAGAGCCCTAATCTCTTTAGCCTTTCCTCACAGGTGTAACATTTCATCCCTTTTATCATTTGCATCACCCTTCTATAATTCTGCAATATCATTTTTGAGATGCAGTGACCAGAACTGCACACAATGCTCCAGGTGTGGTTGCACCATGGAGCTATAGAGACATTATGATGTTCTTGTTTATTCACTGTTCCTTTCCTTCTAATTCCTAGCATTCTATTTGCTTTTTGGATGCCACTGCACACTGAGCAAAAGATTCTAAGATTCTAACGTATCATCCATAATGACACCTAGATCTTTATCCTAGGTGGCCATTCCTAATATGGAATCTTGAGTAGTGTATCAATAGCTTGGACTGTTCTTCCCTGTTGTTAAGTGTCATCGAGTCACTTAACAACTTGATGGCACCCTCTGAATAGTTGACCTAAAATTTGTTCGGTCTTCAGTCAAGTGGCTCATTGTTGATTGAGTGGTATCCATAGCTGCTGTTCTTGTATCGATCCATCTCATTGCCGGCCTTCCTTTTTTACGGTGGCCTTCTACCTTGCCAAGCATTATGTCTTTCTCCAATGATGATGTGTCCAAAATATGATAGTCAAAGTCTTGTCATCTGAGCTTCTAAGGAAAGCTTAGGTTTGATCTCTTCTAGTACTGACTGGTTTGTTCTTCGGGAATTCCATAATATACACAGTATTCATCACGGGCACCATAATTCAAAGGCATCAATTTTCTTCCTGTCTATCTTTTTTACTGTACAACTTTCACATTCATATGATGTTATTGAAAATAATGTGGCCTAGACAAGTCAAATCTTTGTATGGAGAGAGACATCTCTGCTCTTGAGAATCTTGTCTAGGTCCTTCATAGCCATTCTACCAAGAGCAATGCATCATTGGATTTCTTGACTGCTATTCCTTTCTTTATAGATTGTTGATCCAAGTAAGATAAAGCTGTCAATTATTTCAATTTCTTCTTCATCAATGCTGAACCTATTGATTTTGCCAGTTTCAGGATCTTTGTCTTCTTAACATTAAGGTGCAGACCCATTTTAAGACTATATTCCTTGATCTTGAAAAGCAAATGTTTCAAATCGTCTTCACTTTCAACCAGTAGCGAAGACTGGTGGAAGACTCATCAACAGTCTTCAAACCTCATTTGTTTTCATACAGTCCTGTTTCTCTGATGATTTGTTCTGCATATAAATTAAAGAGATAGGGGGAAAGTATGCAGCCTTGTCATACACCTTTGCTGATTTTAAACCAATCTGTTTCTCCTAGTTCCATTCAAACTGTTGTTTCTTGTAATGTAAAGGTTGTGCAAGAGAACAAGCAGGTGTTCTGGTATGCACATGTTTCTTAATGTAGTCCAGAGTTTCTCATGGTTTATACAGTCAAAAGCCTTGCTGTAGTCAATAAAACACAAATGGATATCCTTTTAGTATTCTTTTGTCTTTTCAAGGATCCATCTCACATCCGCGATAATGTCTCTCGTTCCTTGCCCTTTCCTGAACCCTGCTTGCATTTCAGGCAGTTCTCATTCCAGGCATGGTTGTAGTCTCTGCTGAATGATCTTGAGTAGAATCTTGCTGGCATGTGGGATCAGAGCGAATGTGTGATATAATTTCCACAGTTGGGTCACATTCTTCAGTATTGGTATAAACACAGATCTTTTCCATTCAGTTGACCATGAATTTGTCTTCCAAATTTCCTGGCAGAGCCTTGTAAGTATGGTAACAGCTTCATCCAATTGCTGTAATACTTCAATGGGAATGCCATAAATGCCCTGTGCTTTGTTCTTTGATAAGACTTTCAATGCTGCTTCGACTTCTTATTTCATCAGCAATAGTTCCTGATCATAAGGTATAGGTTGAAACAGCTGTTGGTCCACTTGATCTTTATGGTATAATGACTCTGTATATTCTTTCCACCTTTTCTTGATCTTCTCAGCATCATTCAACATAGATCCTTGAGCATCTTGTAGCATTCCAATTTGAGGCTGGAATTTTTTCTTTAACTCTCGTAGCTTTAGAAAAGCCAATCTTATTCTTCCTCTAATAGTTTCTGATTCTATTTCCTTGCATGTGTCATTGTAGTACTTCTCCTTGTCTTGTCTTGCTGCATGTTGGAAATCTCTGAGTTCTGTGATTGCCTCTCTTTCTCCTCTGACTTTAGCTTCTCTGCGTTACAGAACAATTTTCAGAGTTTATTTTCCCTAAATGCCTAAAAAGCATTTGACAAAGTCCTCATGACACTCTTGAGGAAATTAGAAAGTCATGGGATAGAAGGCAATGTCCTCTTATAGATAGAAAACAGGAAGAAGGGCTAAATTGTCAATTTTCTCAATGAAGAAAGATGAATAGTCAAGGGTCCTAGGGACCTATTCTGGGCCTGCTGCTTTTTAACATATATATAAATGCCCTGGAAATGGGAAGAACAAGTAAGGTGATTACATTGCATATAATACAAAATTATTCAAAGTTGCTAAATCACAAGAGAATTTTGAGAAATTGCAAGAGGACCTTGAGAAATTGAGATACTGGGCATTCAAATGGCAGGTGAAATTTAATGTGGACAAGTGCAAAGTTAGGCATTTAGGGAAGAACACCTAAAAATTTACCATTTAGCCCTTCTCCCTGTTTTCTATCTGACAGGACATTGCCTTCTATCCCTTGACTTTCTAATTTCCTCAAGAATCTCTCATGAGGACTTTGTCAAATGCTTTCTGAAAATCCAGATACATTATAAGTAATTCATGACTTAGCCTCGGATTATTTATCATCTTTGGTCACCCTTTACGCCCCAGCTAGAGCTCTGCGGTCATTACATGGTTTTCCTTTAACTATTCCTCTCCAACTATTATCAAATATGAGTCTACCAGATGTACAGAATTTTTGCTGTAGCCCCTTCTCAATGGAATTGCCTTCCTAGAGAGCTACTTGAAAAACTTCAGATCATCTTTAAAGACCTATTTCTTCAGGATTGCATTCAGGGTGGACACAGACCATGACTGTCATGGTCATGGTTGAACATAGCTGCATATATATTTTAAAATACCTTAGCACTTTTAATGTTTTCTTTTTCTTTGTAATGTTGTTTATTTTGCCTTATCTTTTCTATTTACTTTGGCATTCCTTTTCATTTTTCAAAATATGTATTATTTATTTTTGTAAACCGCAGTTTATAGATGTGCAGTATATCAAATAAACCATATCATACCATATTATATCTTTTGTCTAATGCTTATTCATGCCTTCAAAGAAATGCTGCAGATTGTGAAGCAGGACTTTTCTGACTAAATCCATGTTGGCTTTGTTCCATTAAACCATGACAATCTATGAGGTCCTTTTACTAAGCGCCACTACCAATTACACTATACCAGTTAGGAGGCATAACTTTCTGCAATAGCTTTCTGCAGGCTATTTTATAAAGACAGGGCCAGCCCCAAAATTTGTTCAAGGTGTTGGCCTCCTAAGAAAACCTTAAGTTTTATACCCTCCTGGCTGTCAAAATCTAGCTTTAAATGCCCTGCTATTTTCTGTTTCCCCCACCCCCCTGAGTTGCTGCCCTAGGTGGCCACATAATTTGATTGATGAATGTACCGGCCCTGTATAAAATAAGTTCAGCATACAAATTTGCACATTTTCTGCCTAGGCACCCTGTTAGAAAGTTACTCCAAGGGATAATTTTTTAATTGCTCACATTAGTGAAAAGGGTTATCACAAAATGTCTATCCATAAGAAACCCACTGATAAGAACACGTTACTCCATTATAGGAGCAAACACCCAAAACAACTACGAGACAGTCTACCGGTTTCACAGTTCATACGATATAGACGGAACTGTTCCACCACAGAAGAGTATAAGAAACAAGCAAAAACCCTGATGGGGGAGTTTCAACAAAGAGGGTATCCTACGCAAATCATAAAGCAGGCTTATCGGCGGGCCCTCTACAACAACAGGGCTTTATTGCTCCAACCTCGGGCCACTCAGGGCAATACTGATAATACAGTCATTAATTTCATCACCAAATTTTCGCCTCTCAGAGGGAGTATTAAAAAGATTCTGAAACGGCATACAAATGTCTTATGCGGTCTCCCTTTTCTACAAGAACTGCAGATTCATTGTGCGTGGGCACGGCACTCTAACCTTAAAGAGAAATTGAGTCCAGCTAAATTACGATCAGTGCCGCAGTTTCCTTCTGGTCAAGGGGCAGGCCATAGACTGTGTGGCCATTGCAATATTTGTTTTGTCACGGAAGAAATCTACTCTTCCTTTTTCTATCATGGTCACCACTATAAATTGAACATAACACAACGTGTGATACTGATCATGTTGTCTACGCTATTAAGTGCCCCTGTAATATTTTGTACGTGGGTAAAAATGTTCGGCCATTGCGGATCCGAATTAATGAACACAAAAGCAGGCTTCGGTGTAATGTTCAAGAAGCCGCTTTGGTATCCCATTGTACACAACATCATCATGTTTTTGAAGAACTGAAATGCCTTGGGATCGATTGGGTAGCGACAGGCTCAATGGGCAAATCCCGAGAGAAAAGTCTACTGATCCGTGAACAACTATGGATTCATCGTCTCCAAACAGTTATTCCTGGGGGTCTCAATGTACGAATAGATTGGAGTGTCTGTATTTAATGGCTTGTATCAATGGAACTCTTTTAGCATTAGCACAACGAGTGGATCTTTTTACATCCAGACCTTTAAATAAATGACGTCATTGCTACGTGAGCATAGGAATTCCTTTAAAAAATCCTTCTAATCCATCTCAACGCATGCGCGGCGTTTTTTGACAAGTACTGACTAGTTCGGACATAGAAGAACCGCACATCATTGATTTGAATAAAACTTTGTGGATTTAAGAACTTTGGTGAGGAATTGACCTCCCCTAATGTGATTTGTATTGACGTTGAGATTCTTTGTTGCATTTAATTACACAAATATTTTCCTCCTTCCGCAGAGATTGTTTAGCAAAACCGTTCCCCTGATGAAGATTCGAAACGCAATAAGGGTACCGGAATGGTGGTGTTGGGACTGCTAACAATCTTCTAAGAGATAAGCACAATCTCTGACTACTTTTTGAAATAGAGTGCAAAGATTGGTCCGATAAATTGTTATGAAATTATACATTACTATATTTTGGACATCCATATGTTGTAGTGGAAACCTGTTACACGGTCATTGATGCAATTTTAGCAGCACTTTTCGGTGAAAATGTATCCGAGAGTGTTTAGCTCCTTAGTCTGAGACTGTTGGTTTCTATCTACATTGAGATTGTCCTCGCAGTAACTAACGGGCCATTTTTACTCAGTTTCTGGAGGGATTATACATACTAATTTATAGGCACATTAGTGAAAAGAACATACATATTTTCACATTTAAAATTACCTCAGGAGAGTTATGCGTATTTATTTACATCTGTCATTTATAAGGTGTATAATTTTTCTGGGCTACAATACACACACACGTTTGAATTTTTGAAAGTATGCACAAGGTGCAACCCCATCCTCAGGAATGTCTCCTCTAACAGCAGCTGATGTTATGTGCATAGACTGTAAGTGCATGAATTTAGACACATCAAGTGGGCAATTGTGTAAAGTTCCATTTCTGTGGGGGAAATGCTGTTATATCCATGGAAAGGACATGTCTCTTAAAGGGCAATAATGAAAGCTCTATCCATGGGTAAAATACTGTTTTACACATTGAAATGGATTCTTTGGTGACCACCCTGGTATGAAGTTAAAACATGAACATTTTTACACAATGCATGGACTTTTATCTACAGGGAAAAGAAACTGTTATCAGAGCAGGATTAGGCCAGGAAGGGAAGTATGCGAGTACTTTTGAGCACTTAAAATTATATGTATTTTTGTCTCTATTTGGCAGCTTTTCCCAAACTGTAGTACTGTGAGACTATTTCTAATGGTACAGATTCCATTTTGAACCCAGGTGCCAATGAGGCAGGAACATTTGGGGAATATTCCTGCCCTCCACTAGCCACCAGGAAACCCCTAGTAAGAGCCAAGTGGAGGGGTAGTTAGGGGTGTCTGAGTTCAGGAGACTTTATTGGAGATGCAGGGCAGATGTCAGAGGTTTACTGAAGATTTGGGGAGGATGTTGGGGGTATCAGGGGTTGGGGGTTCTCAGTGTTGGCAATTGAGGGGTGAGAGATTGTTTTTAGCTGCAGAGGCCAGTGTTAAGTTTATTGCTGATAGTTTGAAGCAGTACGTATAGCCGTGCTATCTAAAATGGTAACAACACACAATAACGTACTGTGTGCTGACTGCAAGGTGCTGTCCATGCCTATAATCCGCCCATACTCCACTCATTTCCTGCCGTCTTCCATGGTAAGCACTTAGCATGTGGATTATAGCAGGCCACAGCTATGTGGTAACTGCATCTGGGACAGAATGTTGTTACCATGCACCAATTCATGTGATAACTGCTTACTGAACTTTAGTAAATAGACTCCTATGTGTCTTTAGAAAATAGCCTCAAAATAGGTGTCTACCTGGCCTTCACACATAGGCAGCCCATAATAAAATTACCATCATTGTCTATTATATATATTTAATGTGATATTAACACATAAGAACATAAGATATGCCATACTGGGTCAGACCAAGACCCTCAAATATTAATAAATTTAGCCTATCATGTTTAGATACCTAGTTGAACAGAACTTACTTTATATTATGTTTTTGAAAGTGAAACAACTCTTTTTTTTTTGTATATGTTTTTTTGTAAACTTGCTATGCTCTTTGTAGGTACCATCAGATACATGATTTTTCCCTGTGGCCTTCTCAGTATTTTACCAAAGACTCTGCCTTCAGTGAGTCCTTTCTGACATCTGTAGGAAACTGAACATTCTGGCTTGGTTGTCCCTTATCTGACTGAGACAACCTATACAAAATTGGATTTAAAGTATTCACTGACTCAAGGTATGAACATTCATCATAATGGGGGAATTTTATAAAGATTTTCCTGCAGAAAAGGACTTTTATAAAGCTTACCGTATGGTAGACGTGCATAAAAGCCTGCATGGTGACAAGAAGTTGTGTAGTTTTACATTACCAATATGTGCATTAGAAGAGATGTAGCTTGGACAGAGCATGGGCACAGTCACAAAGTATGTGCTTAGTTTCCCAAATATGTCCTTATAGACGTAATTCATCCATATACGTTTATACCTACTCCCGAACAAATGTTCTAGTCAACAGGGCCGGCCCATCCACTGTGCGAGAATGTTGTTTGCACAGAGCCCTGCGCTTTGGAGGCACCGTACAAATTTCATTCTCACACAAATGGACGGCTTCAGAGGGAGCCGGGGAAGCCTGCGTGAGGCCCGGCTCCATCTGCACAGCCGCCAACGTAAAGGGTGTTTTCCTTCATGTTGGCAGCAGTTTCTGTGAAGCACATGAGTGCCGGGAAATGCCCTTTAACCTTTCCCGGCATTCAGCGCGCTTCACACAAACAGCCACCAGCATGAGGGAAAACACTCTTCATGCTGGCGGCTGTGCAAAGGGAGCCGGGGCCTCGCGCGGGCTTCCCCAGCTCCATCTGATGCTCCTTAGACGGCTGCGGGGCTCTTCAGTGGGCAGGGGGGGGGGTCTAACATAGGACTGGAAATGGGCAGATGGGGGGCTAGGATTGGAAATGAGCTGATGGGGGGCTGGAATAGGACTAGAAATGGCTCATGGGGGTCTAGGACTGGAAATGGGTTGATGTGGGGGCATGGGAGAATGGGACTAGAAGGGAGCGGATGCTGGGTGAGTCTAGAACTAGAAGGGAGCTGATTTTGGTGGAGGACTGGAAAGGGATGGGGATGGTGAATGAGGATGGAGTGGGGGAAAATATATTTGTGTGGGAGGGAAGAAAAATCTACAATTGGCAGGGTATTGGGAGAGTACGTGGGGATTGAGGATGGAAGGGTGAAATTTGAGTAGATGATAAAGGAATAAAGAAAGAAATGGGGAAAGAGCAAAAGGGGAAAGATCAGTATATTAAAGCAGATATAGAGAGAGAATGGAAAAAATCTAGAAGAGAGAAGAAAGGACAAATGGACAGCTCGCAGAAGACACAAAGAAACCAGAAGAAAGTGACTGGAGCAATTGCAACTGAAAAATAAAATGCCCAAACAAAAGGTAGAAAAATATTTTTTATTTTGAATTTATTAACCGGAATATGTCAGGTCTGGGAAATGTGTATCGCTAACATCTTTGTGTTTTTGTTTAGTGCAAGAGGAAATTAATTTACAGTTTTATTTCTCCAGTGTTGTTGTACTTTTCATGTTTAACTTTTGTGGTTCCCAATTTAATTATTATCTTACTATTTCTAAATTGTGATCCCTTGTTCTTTGTGTGCTGATGGTCTATATTCTGCATGTGTAACCAAGCTGAGGTTTTCTGTTCATGTAGTTTCCATTTGACAGTCCCACTTGTTCTCTTTCCTCCAATGAAATGTATTGGTATTCTCTGAGATGTATTGGTTTAATATTTGCAGTGTTGCCTTTTTCATAGATAAGGTTTGGTGCTTTGTGAGTCCTGGTAGTGTTGCTATGATATGATGGGTTTGCTATGGGTTCTAAATGGTCAGTGTTTATAGTACTTCCTAATGGGCCTGGTGGTTGGCACTGGAATATAGTAATGTAGAAATATGGTAGGTCTTTCTTTATCTAGACACTCATTAAAAGACATGTTTACAAAAAGCGCATGTTAACATTATGCAAATATGTATGCAAATGAGGCTTCTTATGCAAATGAGGCTCCACAATGAATCTCCACACATGGCCCCGCACTCCCCTTGGGCCACCCCTGGTGGTCAACATTATTGGTCAACAATTGGCAGAAATATTTCTTTATGGAAAGGGTGGTAGATGCATGGAATAGTCTCCCAGTGGAGGTGGTGGACACGAGGACAGTATCTGAATTCAAAACAGCATGGGACAAACATGGAAGATCTCTAAAGATAAAAAGGGGACTATTGTAGTTGATGTGGAAGGGCAGACTAGATAGGCCATGTGGTCTTTTTCTGCCATCATATTTCTATGTTTCTAACATTATTGGCACCCTTGAGTTCAACCCCTTATTGTCCAATATCTCCTAAAAGAAGTAGCCAGTGGCTATTTGACACATAAAAGAATCAAATAAATTAAGACTAATTAAAAATGGAAATAGTATAAAAACTGGGACATTGCCAGGACATGATTATTCCTACAGTAAGATGATTTACTAGTCTTTCAATTCACCCACTTTTACCCATAATCACAGAAAATCCTGAAAATATCCTGTACTATATCTGTATTTTAAAGTCTTTGCTAAGGACTAAAGGACCTAGTTTTGAGTCCTGAATTGGTTGATACAGCAGAAGAACAGTATATAGAATAATCCAGTGGCATGGAAGACGTCAAATGGATCCTGTTCATTTGTTTTGACACTCTGGAGAAACATCTGTTCATCAGATAAGTGGACGTGTGTCAAGTTGCTCTTTTGAACAGTGAAGTACTTGAAGAGAAACTTTAATTGGATTAGTATAGGAATGGCATGCTTTCATGTGGCTAGTTCCATTGAATTTTTAGACCTGAGGGTCTTTTTTAAATTTGATTAGAAAGGAGGATCCACTACGAGGGAGGTTTGTCCTCTCAAGGTGGATGATCCAAAAAAAAAAATTATAGATATACAGTAGTATAGGATATTTTCATGATTTTCGGTGATTATGGGTAAAAGTGGGTGAATTGAAAGACTAGTAAATCATCTTATTGTAGGAATTTATAATGGTGATTTCTTAGGGCTTAATTTACATGAGAAATGGCACCCTTTTAAACAATTCAAATCAGTTTGAACAGAAGAATCACATTGCCATTGCAGTAAAATTAGACGTACCTGTGCCCCATTGTCAGTATTCACTTCACTGAAATCAATTAATGAATGATGCCTCTAATGTTTAAAATGGCCACATTCACTCCCTGAGAACTGCCTGAGACTGTCAGAAAAGCCATTATCACCAAACATCAAACTTCAAAGGGGTAGAGGCCATTTCCAAAGATTTCTGTGTCTACTGTTCATAATGTTATTAAAATGTTTTCTGCTTGTGGAACTGTCAAGAACCTCCCAGGATGTGATGGGAAGAGGGAAATTAATCCAAGAAGTCTTCAAATGTTAGTATGAACTATTGGAAAATCACCACCTACAACATCCAAAGAGCTTAAGACTGACCTGGAGCAATCTGGAGTGGTGCTTTCAACCCATACCCTATGCCAGACTTTTCCATTCTATCCTTTAGCATCATCACTCACAATTACCTTAACAGTACCGGTCCCAGGGCCAATCCCTGGGGAACACCACTAATCACCTTCCTTTCATCCACAGAGTTCTGTTTACCATCACTAACAGACAACAGAAGGTGATGGTAAATGGAACTCACTCAGATAAAAGTAAGGTGATTAGTGGCATGCCCCAGGGATCAGTCCTAGGACCAGTACGGTTCTGTCTTTTTGCAGATGACATGAAAATTTGCAAAAGAATGGACTCCCATGAAGGAGTGGATAACACGAAGAAAGATCTACAAAAGGTGGAAGAATGGTCTAATGCTTGACAGTTAAGATTTAATGTGAAGAAGTGTAATGTCATGCACTTAGGAAGCAGAAATCCAAGGGAATTGTATGTGATAGGGGGCAAGAGGTTGGTGTGCATGGACCAGGAGAAGGACCTTGGAGTGATTGTTTCTGAGGATCTCAGGGTGGTGAAACAGTGTGAAAAGGCGGTGGCTAAAGCCAGAAGGGTGCTGGGTTGCATACAGAGAGGAATTAGCAGCAGAAAGGAGGAGGTACTAATGCCACTGTACAAGTCACTGGTGAGGCCTCACTTGGAATATTGTGTTCAGTTTTGGAGACCATATCTCACAAAGGATATAGAAACACTGGAAACAGTTCAGAGGAAGGCGAACAAAATGATTTGGAGCCTGTGCCATAAGACATATGAGAAGAAACTTGAAGACCTAAATATGTATATTCTAGAGAGGAGGGACAGGGGAGATATGATACAGACCTTTAAATGCTTAAATGGTATAAATGAACAAACAAACCTTTTTCAAAGATGGGGAAGTTGTACAACTAGAGGGCATAATCTGAAGGTGGAAGGGGATAAACTGAAAGGCAATGTCAGGAAATACTTTTTCACTGAAAGGACGCTTGAAATGCCCTCCCGATGGACAGTGACAGAACTCAAAAAGGCATGGGACAGATGCAGTGGATCTCTTTATAGAAACAGGATGAAATCAAAATAAATTTAACTAGCTCTTATATCTCAACAAATAGGTGTGATATCCACAGAGCGATGGGTACACCCTTAAACAAAGACACGGGGAGGGGTGACCTGCATGGAGCGTCAAGTGTACCTACTCTTACCACCTTGCTGGGCAGACTAGAAGGACCACGCTGGCTTTTACTGTATCTGCCATTACATACTATGTTACTATGTTAAACAAAGAACTTCATGGGTGAAGGTCAAGGAGGACCTACAATGCTCAAAGACAGACATAAAAAGGCACGCCTGATCCTTGCCCAAACTCACCTTGAGAAACTGCAATCCTTCTGGGAAAATGTTTTATGGAAAGATGAAACCAAACATGAGCTCTTTGACAATGCAGACCAGCAATATATTTACAGGCAAAGAAATGAAGCTTATAAGGAAAAAAACACCCTTCCTATAGTTAAATATGGTAAAGGTTCCATAATTTTGTAGGGCTGTTTTGCTGCCTCAGAAATTGGAGCCCTGGAAAGTATTAAAGGAATCAAAAAGCCAGTGGACTACCAAAGTATTTTGGAGTGAAATGTGCTACATAGGGGTATGTTTACTAAACTGCGCTCAAGTGCGTGGCGCACAATAGCGTGCCCTAAGGTACCTTAGCGCACGCTAATGATGCATTTTTGTGCCCTGCACACGTGCGCGCCGCACTAAAGTGCCCACTCATGTGCGCGGCACGCTGATGTGCGATAGAGGCGTGGAAAGGCTCCCAGAGGGCGGAGGAAGGCTCCCCAGGGGCGGAGAGAAGGGGTCAATGGGTGTAGAGTGGGAGGGGAGAGGCTCCCCGCACAGGAGTGGGGCTGAAAATCAAGTAAAAAAATACCGCAAGTGAAAACCTCGCGGTAGAGCCGATTTAAAGGGAAGAGAAACCATTTATGTAAGCAATGTAACTCAAAACCAGGGAAACCTACAAAAAGTGAGCAGTGTGATACATGTGCACGGAACAAAAGGGCAAATAAACATTAAAAATGACCCCAACAAAATATAAAAAAATTATAATCAAGCTGGGCAATAGTGATAGTAATGGGAAACATCAAAAAACATTCCCAAGAAAGCCCCAAAATATAAATATGGATTTTAGAAGGGTCTACGCTCCATCCCCATACAAGGTGAATGATCCCACAGTGAAATAGCACTGATCAGGGTTTCCCTCTCCATTGGACAGGTTACCTATGGCATGCACATGTTCCACAACAGCAGGGCGGCCAGGTCGGAATGGGCAACTGGACAGATGCTGGGAAAGGGGATTCAGAGGGCTGCAGGCGGCACATGCTGTGGTGCAGCTGGGGCACAGTGCAGACTAGGCAGATACCTAGATGGCACTTAGGAATGCTGAAACTAAACAGCAGCCAGACAGCAACTGATGAGGGCCCAACATGGTCACGAGAGTGTTTAGCACAGTGTCACAGGGGATAGTACCCAGCAGGTACCCCCAAGGGCACAGAACATTGGCAGGCAGTGATTGGGGGACGTGCGGACAGATATGCAGGCACCCCTACCCCAGAACCCGCACCATAGGCAGCCGCCTACCCGCACACAGGATGGCCTGAGACTGCGTACCACCAGCACCACCAGCAGAAGGGCATGTCAGCAGGGTGGCACAGGGGTACTGGAGGTGGAGGGGGGCAGTGGCAGCTGCCCAGAGCAGACCATGGCCTAGCCCTGTGTAGGTGGGTGCAATGCACTGCAACAGACAGGCCCTGCCGGACAAACAGTCATGGTATCATCAGGGAATGTACTGCCTTTGTGGCAACATGGTGGTGCAGTGCACACAACCAGTGTGTTTGGAGACAGAAGGTCACCGGTTTAAGCCCCAGCTGGGGCTCCTGCCAATCCAGTCCCCATATTTTACCCACAACTATATCGTGATAGTAAAGATGAACCTTTATTGCAGAGAACATAAGCATGGCTCAAACACCTCTATTTTACCCTACAGAGCACAGACACCAGAAACATGCACATTACCTACAGCAGATTCCCCCAAATGCAGTCCTGGAGGGCCACAAAACCTTCAGGGTTTATGCTGTCTCCAATCTAAGGATGGAGCGGTAATGGTGGTGGAGGTGGCAGCAGCTGGTGGCCACAGCAGACCATGGCCTAACCCTGTCCAGGTGGGTGCCGTGCACTGCAACAAACAGGCCCTGTCGGATGTACAGTCATGGACTCCCCAGGGAATGCAGCATATCTGTGGCAACACGATGGTGCAGTGCACACAGACAGTGTGTGCAAAAACAGAAGGTCACAGGTTCAAAGCCCAGCTGGGGCTACTGCCAATTCAGTCCACATATTTTTCCCACAACTAAACCGTGATAGTAAGGACAAACCTTTATTGCAGAGAACATGCGCATGGTTAATATGGTTAATACGCCTATATTTTACCCTACAGAGCACAGACACCATAAACGGGCGCATTACCTAGAGCAGAGTCTCCCAAATGCAGTCCTGGAGGGCCAAACACCATTCAGGTTCCATGCTGCCTCTAATAAAGATGCCTGTGCTGCATATCTATGCACCACCCCCATGGTATGCAGATGTATCTCCTCCATATTCATGAGGGACAGCATGAAAACCCGAACAGTGTTTGGCACACCAGGACTGGAGTTGGGAACCTATGCCGTAAAGCAGCAGCCAACAGGGGCAGACACACCCACACCCACACCCACAGGCCCCATTAGCCAATGCCTCCTGGAGAGGAAGGACATTGGGCCCTGCGTGCATCTCCCAATACTAGCACTTGCATACCTTAGCAATGCCACCCTACACCTGGGTATACGGTACACAGCTGTCAAACATTTCCTATGATTACTGGCAGATAGCAATTCCTACGTTAAGCACAGTTTGCTCATTGAGCTCCATCATGACAATCTTTCTGATGTCTGTGGAGTGTGCTTCAGGTCTGGTCTCTGACAGTGTTTACCACCCTGGGGAGTGACCCCCAACAGTATTGCATACCATATCCATGCCTGTACTGTGCCCAGGACTGGTGTGGTGGCTAGGGCTGCTAAACTCCTCTACAGTAGCACAATGCTCGCATAGGTGTGGGGGTGTCTGTCTATCCAGTGTGTGGTGGCTGCAAACACCCTCCACAGCCCACACTGTCAGCACTGTTGCCAGTATTGGCCTGCCAATGTGCATAATGAGGAGCAAGGTACCATGGGTATAGCCCGGACAGGGTGGCCTGGCCAGGATGCATCTGCACAGGGCATAGGGCACTGGCTGGGACATTTTAGTGCCACCACCTACACAGACAGGGTGGCCTCAGCATGTCCTGCTGGGAGATCACTCTCACCCTGACTGTGCAGTGACCACAGCATGGCTAGGCACCCCCATAGTGCTATATAGTATTTCTTTCATGTGATATTTATGGTTTTCCTTTTGGAGCCCAGTCACTGACTTATCTGCTTGTTGTGTATGCTGACATCCCAGTTCTGGGTGCATGTATTTCCACCAGGAACATGCACTATGGACTAGCTGGCAGACTGTTTGCAGCTGGTATGTGTCTTGATGGGGTGCAGTGGCTGAAGGCTTGCTGCAAGAGAATATCAGATAGTGGTGGGGTGCAGCTTAGCATATCCAGGCCTAATGTCTCTCTGCTATTGTGTTATGGATGTGTACAGAGCTGCATTGACTGCCCTGTAGAGTGTCTGTTCCCCAGCAGGACTGGGGTTTGATGGTCCCCTCTACTGCCACCATTGCTGGGAGGTAGAATGTGCATCTGTTGATGGGAGACCATGTTCACCACCCTCAGCCCTGGAGGAGGAGGAGGGTGGTGGTGCATAATCCTCCTAGGGATAAGGCGCCTCATGTGGGCTACACCTGACTGAGACAGACAGATATATTCAAGGTGTTTCTGCAGAAACTACCTATCTCACACATTAATACTGCTGGGGACCTGCAGTATGGCCTATTTCTGCCATGGAAGGTGCTGTGGACCTGGTGCTGGGTGCCCCACCGCACACTCAGGGTGAGCACAGTACCCGCACAATGTGACGGTGTGTAGCTACTCTGTGCTAGTAACACACACGGTCAGTACCCCCTACCAGGCCGAGGTGCTGTGAGGGTGGACATGGTCAGTTCCCCCTACCAGGCCGAGATGCTGTGGGGGTGCATACTCCATCTTGTGTTCATCTGTGGACAGCTGATTTGCATGTGCAGTGCATCATGGGTACGGGTGGCCTAACCCTATCCTGGTGATCACCAGCAAAAACACTCTCAGCGTACTGTACCCATAAGGTGCCTCTGAGCGCACTTTATAGGGTGCCCTATAGGGCACCTTATGGTTACCGTCCGTATAAGGTGCACTATACGTTATCCTGTGGAGCGACTTATAGGGTGCCCTAGAGGGGACATTTTAGGGTGCCGTGGCAGACAGTGCACTTTATAATGTGCCCTATGGAGTGCCTTATAGGGTGCCTTATGCGGCACCTTCAATTACGGCACGTGAGGGCATGTTTGCTGTCAGCAATTAATAAAATACAAATAAAGTGCTGCAGGAAACAATACGTACATTGCAAAGCTGATGCTTCAGCCAGCCTTACATATTAGGCACACTGGGGAGCAAACTCATGACCCCTGTATCAGCAGTCAGTGCCTTAACCATTGTGCTACACTGCTGTTCCTCCTTGCATGTCAGCGCACCTACTTCAGATTTCCATACGTTTAAATGCACAGTGCTGCCATCAAACACAGTGCTATGACCTTGCTGTGCCTCATAGGGCACCCTATATGGCGCCCTATAGGCCACCCTTTCAGCAACATTGTAGGGTGCCATGGCGGACAGTGCACTTTAAAATGTGCCCTCTGGGGTACCCTATGAGGCGCCTTATGCAGCACTTTATGTTACAATACTTTGAGGGTGTGTTTGCTGGCAGCACTAATTAAAATAAAAATAAAATGCCCCCTACAGCAATATTACCTACAACAGGTAATGCCTCAGCCAGTCTTTTTCATTAGGCACAGTGGGGGATTGAACCCATGACTCCTGCATCATTGGTCAGTGTCTTAACCATTGTGCTACACTGCTGCTCCTCCTTGCATGTCAGCACACCTACTTATGATTTTCATTCCTTAAACTGCACAGTGCAGCCATCAAAAACAGTGCTGTGACCTTGTGGTACCTCATACGGCACCCTATCAAGCGCCCTATAAGTAACATTCTAGGGTGCCTTGGCGGACAGTGCACTTTAAAATGTGCCTTATGGAGCGCCTTATGTTAACACACTTTGAGAGTGCGTTTGCTAGTAGAGATAATTAAAATAAAAATAAAATGCCTCCTAAAGCAATCTTCCCCATAATAGGTAATGCCTCAGCCAGCCTTCTTCATTGGGCATAGTGGGGGATTGAACCCATGATCCCTGCACCATTGGTCAGTGTCTTAACCATTGTACTGTGGCCCTGTTTCTGTGCTTGCACATCAGCGCGTCACTTATGCTTCCCGCGCAACTTTCTCATGTGCTAATGTACGGGGCACACTTGAGCGCAGCGCACATTAGCGCATGATTAATCCCGGTTTTGCTTTTTTCTGACTGAAACGCCCACTCCTTATATGGCATCCGCACCCTAGCGCGCCGCGCACCCTAATGGGGTTTTAGTAAACATACCCCATAGTGTCAGAAAGCTAAGTCCGGGTCATAGGTCCTGGGTCCTTCAGCAGGACAATGACCTAAAATATACATCCAAAAATGCAAAAGAATGGTTAAAATGAAAAATTGACTATTTTAAACTGGCCAGCAATAAGCCCTGATCCCAATCCAATCAAGGACCTTTGGAAAGAGCTGAAATATGCCATTGGTAAAAGGAATCCTGGAAACATTCATGAGCTGGAACAAATCACAGTTGGAGTTGGAGAAACTACCAGCTGACAGATGTACGAAACTTATAGATGGCTACAAAAAACGTTTGGAGGCTGTCATCACTGCCAAGGGTTGTGCAACCAAATATTAGTGTAGGGTGTCATAAATCCTGTCCAGATCATATTTTGTTTTCTCCTCAGAAATTACGTCAAAGTTGCACAGACATTTTTTTTGTTGTATATCTTTGAACATACTATTAAAATATTATGATGACTTACAGTTGGATTATTTCCAATTATTTCTCATGGTATTGTACACAACATACCTAAAATGCAAGGGTGCCAATAATGTTAACCACAACTGTATGAGTGCATTGCAGCCACAATTTCTGCAGGTGTTATGAGTCTATTTCATAAAGCTACATAGGTGCCTATACAGTCTTTATAAAATAGTCCGAAATAGACACTTACTTGTCCTTCCGACCCAGGTTACTTGTAACCAAATTTCTCTCCGCATATTTGCACCATTGTTAGTCATTCAGGAGATAATGCAGTGTGCCTGGCTGAAGTCTCAGTAGACTTCTCAAAAAGAAGGCAGTACTCTTTCTTTCAGGTCTATACACCTTTTAATTCCCTCCCTCCCTACTGAATCTATCAGAGCAGGAATGAATAACCCTGATACCCTAGTAGGCTTTGCAGGCTTTTATGTGTGGTAAACTATATGGTCTATCTCCTTCTATTGAGTCTTACATGGATAGACTGCCCTGGTTGAAAATTCCCCCCCCCCATTATGAATACAATGGCCAGAATGGCTGAAAAGATATATTCCTGGAGGTTGTGTTTAGGTCAGGAGACTAAAGAGCCAGCATGCATTCTATTTTCAAATATATGCATTTTATTTTACCCCCAATCAATTGCTCATACAAAGGGTAGGTATAAATATGCATGGCTGCTTTTTAGCATAGACATTGTGTGCAATTTTCAAAAAGACCCCTACATGGATTGTTTCCCTTTGAAAATTAGTTACCATGTCTGCATATTCAAGATGCTTAAGTGCTTCACTGAACTGCAAGCTCTAACAATGGAATGCAATACAGAAGGGGAGCGAGGGAGGCAGAATTTCAACCTAGAGAATCTTGCCATGCCTCTTTTGTTTCCTATGATTTGCTAATCTGCAAGTTAAATTGTGCCTACTTTGTATTTAGTATTCATTAGATTAGGCATTATTTTTGTTTACTACTGAAACACTTTTTAAACTATCACACAGTAGTGAGTTCTTTACTTTGTTTCAATGTTGTCAGGTTATGCTGCATAATATTTGTTACCTTTCCCTGTTGCCATTTTAGGAATTCTTGATTCCTGAGAGGCCATGCCAGCTCTTCTCTCTTTTATCACTGTGCTATCATCCACCTGCTTTTCTTTAGAAGATGCAAGACAAAATTGACAGTATAAATACACAGATTTGAATGACACTTTAGGTGTCATTATAACTTAACTTTACATAGATACATTTATAGTTACTGGAGCTATGTATCCTTTCAGAAGCATTTCAACCCATGTTCTGAGTCTGCTAAGTCAAATATAATGCTCAAGAAGTTAAACTGAAGAATAACAAATAGATATACCTTCACAGGATGGTGAGTACATGGAGTAGGTTCCCAGTGGCAAAATCAGTGACAGAATCCAGGAAAGCACGGGATAACAGGCGATCTTTACATGCAAGAAATGATATTAAATCGCAGATCTTATGAAGATATATTATTCCAGCAGGCAAGGAAAATGGGCAGAATGAATGGGTCGTACTGCCCTGACCTACCTTCATTTCTGCCAAGTACTGTTTAAACTGTATAGTGAACCAAAATGTACCCATTATTTTCTTTTCGTTTTGATTTTAAATTATGCCATCATTCTTAATATTATCTGCAAACACACATTTGGTACAAAAAATACCCGCAGTGTGTTTTTTTCTTCAACATTGTCAATAAGAAATAACATTCATTTACTAAAGTTTTTCAATTTCATAGTCACAATACCTTCTGTTTTCCTGTCCTTGTCCCGCAACTGGATTGAATGTCCAGATTCTGTAATGCCATGTGGAGTCCTATTTTCTTCTAGATTTTCTTGTACAAAAGGGTCTTCAAATCCACATTTTGCATTTTCATGGAGAACCATTCCAATAGGTTTTTCTATTCCATCAATAATATTAATGACCGGTGCCTGAGCATTTTCTGCAAGGACATTTCCTTTGTGCTCAGGCATGCTTGGGGAAGTTACATCTTCTTCTGACATGATTAAAATGATGTCCTCTATCCAGTTATCTTATGGATAATACGCGGTCCGTAAAGTAATAAAACTTAAAATTATATGAGCACATCAACAACGTGATCTTTATTACTTTTCTCAGGCTTTTCTGTCTAAATAGTCAACAGTTTCTTCATCTGAAGGATTATAGCAATCCAAAGGAGAGGATTTGGTCAAGACTGGCCAGTATTTGCTTTCTAAAAACTTAGCCAATCACTCTGGTTTGCATTTCTCTATTTGCATAATTAAAAGTATATTTTGAGAGGATTTACGTAGACAAAAAATCTGAAGCAATGAAGCTTTTGTACTGGAATGTAGAGTGCAACATTCAGCATGTCAGCCTAGCGGGAATAAATAGTGATTGTGTGGCTTTGTCATAATGGCTCTTTGTGCAATTCCTTCTAACTGAAACAACAATTGTTCTAAGTCTTTAATCCACAGCAAGTGACCACCTTTAGTCACATTAGTTACATATAACCAGCTTAACATTCCCAAATACTTTTTGGTCTAATAAACTTTGAGTACTATTCAGCAGACAATGACTTCATTTTATACATTTTTGGAAGAATAAATCAGATTATTTGACACCATAGGGGTAATTTTATAAGAGGGTACCTAGGCTAATAGGGCAGGAAGGCACCTATTTGTTTTTTTTTTTTTGCCTATTTTATAAAGACAAGTGGGGACCTTTTACTAATCAGTGCTGTGTGGTTAACTTGAATTGTAGCTTGCAGTAACTGTGAACTTGGGGCCGCAATAGCCATTGCCACACAGGCATAACAGTTACCGCATGCTAAAATGTGCACTGAATTCCCATTGCAGATGGGGCATGGAATGGATGGGTTGGGGCAGAGTGTATATGTGGAGAGAACATTGCAGTTAGCCTGGGGGTACATAGCACACGCTCACTGTCAATGTCCTAATTAGTGTGAGTTTGCTTAATGATACCTTTATGGGTGATGTTAGGTGTACCCGAATTAATTGCAAATGCTGCTGCCATGCGTTAGGGTACAGTTCAGTGCACTAACGGCCATGGACATGCTGCTTGGTAAGCGCACGACTTACCGTGTTACTTTTTGCTGTGAATACGAAGCAAGTGCAGACTTTTGCCACCACTTTAGGTAAAGGGCCCAAAGGAGCTTATGTGTATCTGTAAAATACTAGCACAAATCAGGTCTCGAATGAAGGAATGGACATTACACCGGCTTGAGAGAAGGCAGAAATGTTAGCACATTCTTTATGCATTTATTCATGTATGTTATAAAATACACGCGTAAACTGCAACCCCATCCACATTCCTCCTGAATTCCTCCCGTGAGCATACGTACTCTACAAGTATGCACTGGCTTTCACTGCACATACTTTTAAATGTGACCTAATTCATTTTACATATGTAAAACAGCATTATATACATGAAAAGGGTATATAAAGTTACCCTGCACATGATTTGAAATCCAGCTACAACACTGACAGAAGCTTTAAAGCTTATATTGTAGCTTTACAAGGATGTTAAGATGTTTTGAGTTCAATTCACCCATTTTGTGGCTGTAAATTCTGCTGCCTCCCTGCCATTTTTATTCAAATGTTTCCTTCCTCTATAGAGGGCAATGCAATCTCCTGAACTCCTATTAGCTAAGTATTAAGTATAAAGAATGGGGGGGGGGGGCATATTTAGTGGCAGTGGCTGGACAAACTAAAATGCCTAGCCACTGCCACTATAATGAAAACCAGATATGCCATGGTGGAGGATATCTGGATTCTGCTGATGAATATCTGTGCTGCAATATTCAGATGCTAACTGGGTAGCACTAAGTGGTTAATTTTGGGAGAGCCATTCTGCTGTCCTAACTTAAACTGCTCAAGCTATCCGGTTAATGGCGGAATATCACCACTAACTGGGTAGCAGACATCACCGGCCCCACTCTGCCCACAGATCACCCTGGTTTTCACTGATCTTAATTTCTGCAGTCTGTGGGGATATTCAGCGGCATTAACTGGTTAGTGCCACTGAATATCACACTGACCATCTTTTAGCTGGTTTGCAGGTCTGCTAACCGGCTGAAAAGTTTTGAATATGCCCACCAAAGGATTAGAGTTAAAAAGATGGTGATGCCATATTTTTTCAGATGTAATGGAATAAGTGATGGGCCATATTCACTATCTGATATAAAGAAGAGCCCGCTGCTCAAATATGGATATGGCGATTCTACAGATAAATATTAATAAAGTGGTCTGATAAATACCTATAACGTGGTCTGGGCTAGATTATTCATGAAGACTGTTATGATTCTATATGGGCAAGTCACTTAACCCTCCATTGCCTAAGAAAAATCCAAGTTATGAATGTCCTTGTTTAATGTACATTACAAAGTTTAAGTTTCAATGTAAACCGCTTTGATTGAAATGATAAAGCGGTATATAAAACCTGTTAAATAAATAAATATGCACCTTTCAGTTTGTTTTGTTTGCTTCATATGAAGATTTAATGAATATGAGAAGATATGTAATAAATTTGAAGATATGATGATTGACAGTGGAGTATTCTATGACTATCCAGTATAAACTGGACCAATGATTATATTATTAGATAGAAAACACACTGAGGTGAGGCCTACTGCATCCTGGGGATGTGGTTTGCCCTTTTGTTCACTGACAGGGCCATTCCACACAGCACCAGGATCAGGTATGGCCTCCTCATTTGGGATCCTCAGCATCCTGGGGCTAAGGGCAGATTCTTGTGAGCACAACCAAGGCCTGTATCCATAGCACCAGGACAGGGGATGGGCTCCTCATTTGGGATCCTCAGCATCCTGGGGCTATGGGCAGATTCTTGTGAGCACAAACAGGGCCTGTATCCATAGCACCAGGACAGGGGGTGGACCCCCTTTACGGGCCTGCACCATCCTGGAATGTCTTTGTGCTTGGTGCTAGCTGACAGGGGCATGTGACAGACCCCTGTGTGTCCCTTGACCTTGGTGTTGGGCCTGTGGTTTTCTGTTGTTGGGCACATCCCTGAGGATGCAACTGCACCCCGTAGCATACGACTGTGGTCATTAGTTCACCTCTGCCATGGTTGCAGCTACCCCCTGTGGGCTTGGGGGTTCTGACATTGTGTGTGTGGATGACCTAGCTACATGCTGCCCGCAGCAACACCAGACATTCTCCAGCAGTGCAGATATTAATGGTGCTTTGGTTACAGGCTGTTCTTCACCACATCCTCATGTGGGGTGGCTGTCCCCAGACACTTACCTCATGTGGGTAATCAGAGCTCCTGTTATATCTATTGGTGAGGCGGTCCCAGGCCCTCCTCACCCTTGTCAGGTTCTGCCTCCTGGACGAGCCTGGGAAGAGGCGTTGCTGGCGGAGACAGAAGAGCTCTGTCAGCAGGTACAGGTCTCTGTGAGTGAAGGCAGGCTTTCGTGACATGGCTGCCATCTGCTCTGAGTGTATCTTAGCTGCGTAGCCACGTGCGTTTATAAGGGCGTAGCCACGTGCGTTCATGAGGGCATAGCCACGTGCGTTCATGGGGGCGTAGCTACGTGCGTTGACGGGGCGTGGCCACGCGCACAAAGACATCGGTTTGGGGCCATGACACGGCACGTGCTTATATGTGTTGCTGTCGGCGGAAGGGCGTTGGCTCGTGCGTTGGCATGTGCGTTGGCAGATCCTCATGGTGTACTGCAACTCACATTAATGCTACCATCTATACATGTGATGGCCTATGGCTTATCCTAGACTGTGGGCATGAGCTGGATTTTAAACCCCCACATTTTTGTCCTACTGCTAGATATTGCAGGGTCTGCAGCATGTGTTCTAACACCTGCTTCTGACATCTCACATTAGGGATATTTCACATTGCTTTGTTGAGGACTGTCCATGATGTGGAGATGTCTCTTACATTTGTTATGTCCCTTTTGTTTACATGGATCTAGTGGGGTGGATGGAGACCAGGGCACAGAGAGTGTCCCTGAATGGCATACTGTGGAGGTGGCATCTGGAACAATGTAGAGCTTCTGTGTATCTGTCTCTTTTGATATCTATAGCATTAGTTGTAGCCTTGTCATGCGTGCTCCTACACCCTTTCTCTCGGTCCTCTCTTGCTCTTTGAAGACAAACATCGGCTTGCAGTCTGTACTTTACCTCTGCTATTGTTGGGTTACAGACACCACTACTCCAGATGCAGCTGCACCTGGCAGCCCTGCCATGTATCACCACAGTGGCCTCATACCCATAGTTTCTGTCTGCACAGTCACTGCATTTGCCAGTGGAGTAAGCCTCTGTAGCTCCTTCTACATGCCTAGCTGGCTACAGAGCGACTTCAGTTCACCACACAGTCCATCTGCTGTGGTTCACAGGGTTTGCTTGGAGCAGTCACTACCATGATGCACTACACATGCAAATCACCTGTCCACTGATTGACACGAGATGGGGAATGCAACCCTACAGCACCTCATCCTGGTAGGGGTACTGACCATCTGTTTTACTGGCACACAGTGGCTACACGCCGTCACATTGTGCGGTTACTGTGCTCACCCTGAGGGTGCAGTGAGGTGCCGAGCACCAGGTCCACAGAACCATCCATGGCAGACATAGGCCATGGTAGAGATCCACAGAGGTGATAATGTGTGCGATAGGTAATTTCTGCACAAACACCTTGGAGATATTTGCCTGTCTCTGTCAGGCGTAGTCCCTACAGCCCCCTAGAAGGATTATGGTGGTAAACCAGGTCTCCCATCAACAGATCCACATTCTACCTCCCTGCAATGGGGGCAGTAGGGGGGACCACCAGCCTCAGTTCTGCTGTGGATATCACACCCTACAGGACAGTCACTGTAGCACTCTACATATCCATAGCACACAGGCAGACAAAGAGTAGGTCTGTATATGCTAGGCTGCACCCAGACACTATCTGATATTTTCCTGCAGCAGGCCTTCATCCACTGCACCCTGCTATACGCTCCATCGAGACACATACCAGCTGCAAACAGTCTGATAGTTGGTCCATTAATGCATGTTCCTGTTGGACATGCATGCATCCAGACCTGGGATGGCAGCAAACACCACAAGCAGCTCAGTCAGTGACTGGCCCCCAAAAGGAGACACATGCATATCACATAACAGAGGTCAAATATGGCACTATGGGGATGCCTAGCCATGCTGTGGTCACTGCACAGTCAGGGTGAGAATGATCTCCCTGCAGGACATACAGTGGTTGCCCTGTCTGTGTAGGTGGTGGCCAGGCCGCCCTGTCTGGCCTATACCCATGGTACCTTGCTCCTGATTATGCACATTGGCAGGCCCATACTGGCAATGGTGCTGGCAGTGTGGGCTGTTGAAGGTGTTTGCAGCCTCCGCACACTGTATAGACAGACACACACTCCAACACCTGTGCAAGAATTGTGCAACCATAGAGGGGTTCAGCAGCCCTGCCCACCACACCAGTCCAGGGCACAGTTAAGGCATGGATATGGTACGCGATACTGTTGGGGGGGGTGAGCCCCCAGGGTGGTAAACACTGTCAGAGACCAGACCTGTGGCACACAATGCAGACATCAGACATATTGTTATGATGGGGCCCAATGGGCAAACTGTGCTTAACGTAGGACTTGCTATCTGCCAGTTATCATGGGACACGTTTGATAGGTGTGTACCGCATACCCAGGTGTGGGGTGGCATTGCTAAGGCATGCACATGCTAGTATTGGGAGATGCACACAGGGCCCAATGTCCTGCCTCTCCAGGAGCCATTTCCCAATGGGGCCTGGGTCGGTGGGTGGGGGTGTGTCTGCCCCCTGTTGGCTGCTGCTTTACGGCAGAGGTTGCCATAACCAGTCCTGATGTGCCAGACACTGTTAGGATTTGCATGCTGTTGCTCATTAATATGCATGAGCTACATCTGCATGCCATGGGGGTGCGCATGGATATGCGGCACAGGCATCTTTATTTGGGGCAGCATTTAACCTGACCGTTGTGTGGCCCTCCAGGACTGCATTTTGGAGACTCTGCTCTAGGTTATGCGCCTGTTTATGGTGTGTGTGCTCGGTGGGGTGATATAGGCGTATTAACCCAGCATATGTTCTCAGCAATGACGTTTTGACAGTAAAAACACAGTTTAGTTGTGGGAAAAATATGTGGACTGTATTGCCAGTAGCCACAGCTAGGCTTGGAACCTGTGACCTTCTGTTCTGGCACACACTGTCTGTGTGCACAACACCACTGTGTTGCCACAGATTGGCTGCATTCCCTAGGGCAGCGATGGCGAACCTATGGCACGCGTGCCAGCTGTGGCACGCGAAGGCCTTGCAGCTGGCACGCGGGCCCATTTTAAGACTATGTTCCTTCAAAAAGATAAAAAAAAAATTAAAACGCTCAAGTTTGTTCCACTGCCGAGGCCGCTTCTCGGCAGTGGCAGATTCACCCTCTCTAGCGGCGGCGGCGGCGGTGGCGGCGGTTGCGGTTGCGGCTGATCTTCAATTTAAATAAAAACCAAGCCGGTGCACAGCCTTCAGTCTCTGTGAAGGAGCCCATGCAGATGCATTCCGCCCCAAAAAGGAAGTTAATGTAACTTCCTTTGGGGGCGGGACACATCTGCACGGTGGCTCCTCAGAGGCAGGAAGGCTCTGCACTGGCTTGGTTTTTATTTAAACTGAAGATCACTCGCACGGAACAAGAGTGTCTGCTGCTCCTCTGGTTCTTCCCCCCCCCCCCCTCCTATCCTTTGGATGGGACTTGGGGCCACTCACAGGATGTTCCTTGGGAGAAAAAAGCACCCAGGCACAAGTGGAAAAACAAGGACTAACAGGCAATCCAGCACACAGTCATCCAAGGAAAAAAAAGGCACTCTCTTTAGCTTTAACCACAAACACTCAGCCACACCAGCTCCCCCCAAAAAACAGAGGCAAACTGGCTTGTAGATGGCATGACTAACTCTTCTATGATCAAATACTTGCCACTCCAGCCAAATCCATCAAAGGCCCTCAAGTTCTGGTGAGGAAAGTGCATGCAGGCAATAGCATCCTTCACATTCTGTATCTCCCAGTTTTAGACTGTAAGCTCAAAGAGCATGTCCCTGTGCAGACAAGTTCATCAGTAACACTCCAGGGGGGCTGGGGAAGGAGGCAGCCAGCACCACTCAAAAAACAGCTTGCAGTGGTCACCGCATGCTGCTCTAGTGCCGTCTACATGCTGCTCCCATCCCGGCTTCCATGACTGCACTGAACTCTGCTCCAGTGCATGACAAACAGGACCCACCATTGCACTGGAGCCCAGAAGCCAGATATTGCTTGTTTCAATCCATGCTGTGGTCATGCTGCTGTTCCTGTTCTTGGTCACTCAAGCTCCCCAAGATGTCAGAAAGGCCGTGCCAAACCCTATTTTCGTGCCAGAGCACCATCAGAGGTGAGTGGAATTCCCATTTTTCCAGGGCAAGGATAATGCACGCATATTTTTATATTTTACACTATATTGGGGAACTGCATCTCTTATTTATTTGATGTTGCACTGCATGTGGACTCTGGCTTCTTGGGGTTTCAATTTAAATTTTGTCTACATAATTTTATTTTTACTTTGATGGACTCCTTATGTGAGTTTTGGAAGTTTGTGCTGATATGGTATGGTATGGTAGGTTTGCTCTTTGTTGTAGGGTTTTGTATTAGTTCACAATATGCCTGGTACTTGAGAATAGTGCTTGTTGTTGTTGTTGTTGTTAGTGAGATGATCAGAATCAGATTTTTTTTCTTTTTTTAAATATTGAGTTCTGTGGGTGAATGTCCTGGTTCTGCTCTGCACCTACTGTGGATGCAAAATATATGTTGAAAAAGAAAAAGCAAGAACCATAACGCAGTTTATAACAACAAAATAAAAATCAGTTATAATTTAGTTTTATAAACTGTGCTGTTGATTCTTGCTCTCTTTTAGCTCCTTGGTGTGCAAATAGGACCTACCTAGCCCTGTGCAAGCGGTGCAGTCGCACAGGGCGCAAAGGCTTAGGGGACACATTTTGGCTGTATGCTGTTGCCCTGCTGCCGCTGGCAGGACAATAGAAGGCAGCCAAATTGTGCCCCCAAGCCTTTTCGCAGCACTTTAAGCAGGTCTGGTCCCTCCCTCCTCTGATGCAATGTCAGAGCAGGTAGGGACAGATCTGCTTAAAGTGCCAGCGCCTTTCAGATGGGGCGCATGCCCCCATCCTCCTCCCCATACCTCCATCCAGCACTGCCTGCTCTTTCCCTGCTGCCGGTGCCGCCGTGAAAAAAAAACAGAGGGCGGCAGCAGCAGGGAAAGAGCAAGCAGTGCTGGATAGAGGTATGGGGAGGAGGGGGGGGCGCGTGCCCAAGCTGCAAGTCGCACAGGGCACGATAGCAGCTTGGTACGGCCCTGTGTGCAAACATCTCACATTCCCTCCATATAATCTAAACGGCTTTTTGGTTTGGTTCAGTCCCTGATGGAATTCTGAAAAAGCCCTTCCTCCCTCTAAGTGGGGGGGCACCATCTCATTCTTCACCTCGGACAGCAGATTGCCTTGAGCAGCCCCTGGGTATCAACAGCATAGCGAAGGTTGTTGAGTCTTCCACCAATCTTCACATCTCTGTTGTCTTCATACAATCCTGCTTCTCTGATGATTTGTTTTGCATATAAATTAAACAGGTAGGGGGAAAGTATGCAGCCTTGTTTTACACCTTTGCTTATTTTAAACCATTCTGTTTCTCTTTGTTCCGTTCGAACTGTTGCTTCTTGATCAATGTACAGATTGTGCAAGAGAATGATCAGGTTCCTTGTTCCTCGACCTTTTCTGAACCCTGCTTGCACTTCAGGTAGTTCTTGTTCCAGGTATGGCTTTATAGGCTAGATTTATAAGCAATTAAATGACTGGTCAAATATAAGGAATTCCTGTATAAAATTCTGTATGGGTCAGATCAGAATCTTAAATTTTATTTGATAACTAATGAGAAGCCAGTGACCTTTAATGAGCGAAGAAGTCACAAGGTCAAATTTAGACGCATTATGGAGACGTTTTATGGCCATATTTTTAATACGTTGTAATTTGGATATTCGGGACTTAGAGAAAATCTACCATGCCAGCACTAACACCCAAAACTCACATAATAAGAATCCTACATAGGAAAAGGCAGTGCTGTTAATATTGTAGTGGGTGCTATATTCAGTGATGGGAAAGTGATGCTAGAAACAGATTAACGGATGACATGAGTGCTGCATGTGTTGCTCTGAAATTAACGCATTATGAGCCAAGGATTGACAAGTTATCAGCATGCATGCAACAACAAACATCACATTAATTTTTTTCATGTATAGATTCTTTGGGAATACACACCGAGTCCTGACACAGTTAACAGTTTTAAGAAGTTTATCTTTTTTTTACTCAGGATACATTTGACATGTTATGTGAATAATACATTTAAAATATATTGTGTAACTGAATCAAATTCTTCTTAAATTCATTAAATTGAATGAAATCATTAAAACATTATAAATTGCCAATAAATTGAAATGAAAACCAAAGGATTGTGAATCAAATTGATTCTCTGACAATACAAAGATTCCAACCTTTACAAATGATGTTACATAGTTCAGGCAGCTTTATAAAGAGTTTTTAGATACTAAAATCTTGTTAAGGTTTAATTGACGTGCTGGCACTTTGAGGAAATTCTTTGGTTTTGTGCGGCAGTTTGGGCACTCGGGCTCAAAAAGGTTAGCCATCACTGCCCTAGGGGGTCCATGTCTGTACATCCGACAGGGCCTGTCTGTTGCGGTGGACGTGCCAGCCTGCACATGGCTGGGCCACTGTCTGCTGTGGCTAAAGGCCACTGCCCCCTCCACCACCTGTACCCTTCCGCCAACATGCTGACATGTCCTTATCTTGGCAAATGCCTATGAGCTGATTAAGGTGTGGCACTCCAGGACTGCATTTGAGGGACTCGGCAGTGGGTACAGCCTATTGTTAGGGGAGGGGGCTCGTGCGTTAGGGGGCTGTGGTTACAGCCTATTGTTAGGGGGGGTAGGGTAAAATATAGGTGTTTGTTCCATGTTCTCTGCGATAAAGGGGTGTCTTTACTATCTCTGTTTAGTGGTGGGTAAAATATGGGAACTTGGTTGGTGGGTGCTCCAGCTTGGATTTGAACCTGTGACCCTCTGGTCCTAAAGGTACTGGCTGTGTCTGCTTCACCACACTATAGCCATGGAGACAGTGCAGTCCCTGGAGATAGAAAACCTAGCAGAGTGAGTCAGAAACCCTGCTCTGCATATTTTTACTGTCGGCTCATTCACCTTGTATGGGGACAAACGTGCACATAAACCCCGAAATTGACCTCGGAAATAGGGGATAGACCCTAACCAAACTGGACAATGGTGATATTGATGAGCAACCATAGCAGACACTCCCAGGAGAGCTCAGGGTAATACTGACTAGGGAATGTTTTGTGGACGGGTCTACTCTCCGTAGAACCTTCCAAACATCATTTTTTGTTTTTTGAGGCTTTCCAGGATTTGTTTTTTTATGGTTGCCCATTAATATCTCTGTTGCACAACTGGTTTATACTTTCTTTTAGCTTTTGTTATGGTCTTTTTACATTTCTATTTGCTATTTTGTTCTGTGCACATGTATCACACTGCTCAGGTTTTTTTGGTTTCCCCGGGTTTGCTGTACATTGCTGACGGAAATGGTTTCTCTTCCCTTTAATATGCCTTTAACGGCAGGTTTTCATTCGCGTTGGGATTCTGCTCAGATAATCAGCGCGTTGGTGTGGGGGGAGCCTCTCCCCGCCCACTCTCCGCCCATTGACCCCTTCTCTCCGCCCACTCTCCACCTTCCGCGCTGTTTTAACGCGCCGTGGGGGTTTACGATCGTTAACTGCGGTTCACGCGCGTAATGTACGGTTAACGGTCGTTCGCACGTTAGAACGCGCGTTCGGACGTGCGAACGATCGTTAACTGTACATTACGCGCGTTATTCACGATTACCGCAGTTTAGTAAACATACCCCTATATACGTTAACATAGTTGTTATAGCTAAACAGTGAAGAATTCTTAACAAGAGCTATATACAAATCTGGATGTGAAGTAGAGTGGAAACGCTATTGATAAGTTTTAGGAGGGTGGAAGTATGGTATCAGAAGTCTTGTGTTCATATTGTGTGCCAAAATGAAGGGCAAATTGGTGAGTTTTAATTTTTTTCCGGAATGTGTGGAGGTTATTTAATTCTCTTAGGTTGTCTGGGAGAGCGTTCCAAAGGTTAGGGGCAATGTGGGAGAATGCTTTGTTGTTTGTTATCTTTCTGGATTTCCTGAAATCAGTTGGCATGACAAGCTTATTTTTGTTCCGGTTCCGTTGAATGTGATTGTAAGTTTCCTTTGTGATGAGCGTGGATAGGTATGAAGGGGCAATATCATTGATTAATTTGAAAGTCGATACAAGTATTTTGTAGTTTATGTAGCTCTGGATGGGGAGACAATGAAGGGCATACAGTACTGGGGTGATGTGTTCCATTGGGTTGACATTCATAGTAATCCTAGCTGCCACATTTTGTGCTAGTTGAAGTTGTCTTACGGCTTGTTTTGTGATGCCTTGTAGTGTAGTGTTGGTGAACTCAAAGTGAGGTGTAATAATTGAATGGATGACAGATTTAAAGCTGTGGTGGTGGAGCAGTGGGTGGAGTTGTTTTAGCAGTTTGAGCTTATAAAAGATCTTTTTAGCTGTTTGTTTTATATGAGATGTCATGCTAAGGGTGCGAACAATGATTACTCCTAAGTATTTCACCTCATTTTTGACTGAAATGTTTATCTTGAATCCTAACTGAAGTTGGGGGGGGGGGGGGAGAAGCTCTGATTTCTAGTTACAGGATGATCTTAGTGTCTGTGATGACCACCTATCTTGCACTGACACTATTATCAAGGCCAAGATGCTGACTGCATTCTTTGCTACCTCAGCATACAGAATCTGAAATTGGGCTCACAGAAGGTTCTATGCCACACCGTGGCATACATTACATAGCCATTAAACTGGCCAGTAGGGATATGCATTTGTTAGTGTGCATTTGTTTCATTAATAAACCTTAAAATATGTGAAGGCACATTTTTGATAGCATGTGGAGATGACCAGGTCAGAACATACACAATTCTGGTGGTATTTTAGAAAAGGCTCTGCCAAACGTAGAGTGTTTTCTAAAATATGTAATGGGAAGTTTAAGAGTACACTTGTATTTGGCAACATGTACGAGGTGCAATCAAAAAGTATTGAGACTTGTAAAATAACACAAGAAGTATAACACTGACAGTTATTGCACTCACTCTCCTTCAAAGCCTCCTTCCAATAAGACACATTTCTTTCAGCATTCTTGACACTGCCGGAAACAACTTTGAAATTCCTCTTTTGTTAAGCTGCTGTGTCGAATTTTGCTTAGTGGTCTCCAAGTCGTCAAATCTTCCTTTCAGTGGTAATTTCAGATTTGGAAACAAGAAAGAGTCAGATGGTGCGAGGTCAGGTGAGTACGGAGGCTGACAGACTTGCTCAATTTGGCATTTGACCAAGAACTGCTGGACAAGATTTATTTATTTATTTATCCAAATTTGTATACCACTTTTTCCTTCAATCAAAGTGGTTGGTTACACAAGTTGGGTTTACATTGAACAGGGTGACACAACGTACAAATAAACTATGGTAGACGGGGTTATCTTTACATTCAAGCGTGGAGGAGGAATATAGTAGAATAGAAGAGGGATTATTTTACATTCCAGCGTGGAGAAGGGATTCTTTTATGTTTGCTTGGTCATAGTATTCCATGAATCGGAAGGTTTTAAGGGATTTGTGGAAATCCTTGAGGTCGTTTATCGAATGCAGTTCATCAGGGAGGGAGTTCCAGAGGGCCGGTGCTGAGAGGGATATGGCTTTGTTGAATGTAACTTGTTTTGTTTTATGGTATCCAGCTGGTGTGCATAGTTTATTGCTGTTGTTGGTTCATCTGGGTCAATTGGTTGTGTCTTTGATTATCAAACTGTGGAGGACATATGCTGTGCATAGGTGTATGATCTTGAATATGTTTACAGTCATTTTGAATCTTGCCCGTACAGTTATTGGGAGCCAGTGCAGTTGCCGAAGTATAGGTGTGATGTGCTCATGCTTGGCTGAGCCAGTTAGAGGGTTTGTAGAGGTACTTTTCCTGTACCTGTCACTACTACTACCACTACTACTACTGCTGAGCATTTGTATATCACTACAAGTCATACGCAGCACTGCACAGACATGTAAGAGACAGTCCCTGCTCATCAGAGCTTACAATCTAATCAAGACAGGACTCCCCTGCCTTGGGGCTTGCTGTGTGGGGCCTACAGTTTAATCCTGCCATATTGGCGATGCTGGCTGTGTTGTTGAAAGTTGGATTCTTTAGTGTCGTGGGGTCAGGCAGGATCAGCATGTCTGTGGGAGATTGGCTTTGTATCTCTATGCGTTTCCTGATAGATGTGATGTGTGAGCTGGGGCGTTATCATGATGAAGCAACCATTCATCATTCCTGTACAACTCTGGCCTCTTATGATGAGCTGGATCTCTCAAACAAGTCAGAACTTGGACATAGTACTCCTTACTAATGGTTTGGCCTTTTGGAGCAAACTCATGATGAACAATACCCTGGTAGTAAAAAAAAATTGCGAGCATGACCTTGGCATTGCTCCTCACCTGAGGGGCTTTCTTGGGTCTGGGAGAGTTTGGAGTCTTCCATTCTAAGGACTGAGCCTTGGGAGTATGTTTACTAAACCGTCTTAATGTTACCGGTGCTAGTTGCAGCGTTACCGTGAAGAATGCCATAAAAGGAAGTGGGCGTTCCGGCCTCAAGGCAACAATAGCTGGTTATCATGCGATAGAGAGTGCCTTGCCGTCATCATGCGATAGTGTGCGTGCCTTGGCTCATTAGCGCGCAGCAACCTTAATTACGTAGCAGCGCCACAAAGTTAGGTAAAGAGGTGTAGCACACTGGTTAATACCATGACTGCTGAGACAGCAGTCATGAGTTCAATCCCTCAGTGTGCCCATCTTATAAGGCTGTCTGAGGCAAATCCTTTTCATGAGTGTAACAGACACATCTCAACAATCTGTGCTGCCAACCAAAACACCCCCACACCAGTGCAGTAACCTAATGCACCTTTTTGGGTGCGCACCTTTTAGGGCGCGCACCCTAAGGCGCCCTATGAGGCACCATAGATTGCAACCCTCCAAGGCAACATATAAGGCATCCCATGAGCTAAGGTGCCACCAAAGATGCCCAAAGTATGTTAAGGTGACACCTAAAATGGTGGCCAAGGGCAGTAAGTTGCCCCAAGTTGACAAGCATGAAATGTATGGGCCAAACACAGATGTAACCCTAACACTGCATAGAGCACCAAGGAAAGGCAATGAACAAGTGATGGAAGGAAGCAGATGGAGTAGCTGATGGACCTGCCAAATTTGCGTGCAGCCCATGTGGCAGCCTGTAAAGTGGACAAACATATCGGAGGCAGCTGTACCGATGTACAGGGTGATGGTAATGTAAATTGCAACAATGACAGTGTGTGCCAGAGGATGGGACTACATGTCCACCAGAGCAGGTAGAGGTGGCAGGATAAGTGCAATGACAGGAGGACAGAGGAGTAGCAGTGCCATGCAGAGAAGACAAAGGAGAGGCAAGCATGAAGAGTCACAATGCAGAAAAGGGTACCAGTGTAGGACATTGGGTAGTAGTCTGCACATTAGGGCAGGACACCACACAGCTGCCAGACACAGATAGATGGACAGAAGGACGGTTGGCAACTGTGATGAGGGTAGAATGTTCCTGCACACAGATCTGCACAGATATGACTGTTACAGTAAGGAAAAGTAGTTGTGTAGGACAGGCATAAAAAAGGGAAAACAGAGAGGAATCAAACCCATGACCACCAGCACAAAAGTCAATGCACAAACCGGTAGGCCAACACCACCGATGTGAATCACACTGCAAAGGCTGCATACAACACTGCAGGGCAGCACACAAAAAGCCTGTTGTGTGCCAGGGTAAGGCAACCACAACAGTAACCATGATGCAATGCACATGCAGAAGAGCTGTGTACATCTCATATCACAGTCTGTAAGTGTGGCGAGAGCCACATATAAACACATGCACACACACAATGAAATGTTATGCAGTGGAGACAGCATGCAAAAGAGCAAAGACAATCAACCCAAAGGGCGGCAGGGGATGCTCTGTGCAGCACAGCAAAATGGGTAACAGAACGGAAAAGGAGCATGTGAGAATTGAATCTGCAAAGTGAGGCGGGCCCAGACCCGCTCAACAACAGCAATACCAACCCCCCAAGCCCACTGGCCACATAGACAGTACAAAGAAAGAGGCATATGTAACAGCTAATATGCAGCAGATAGGTTGCATAGAGGGCACACTGCGGTGTACAGTGAAGAGATGGAAGGGTGTGTGGAGAGGTGATGAAGCTGCAGCTAGTTCATGGTCAGGTTAGCACAACACAAGGAAAAAAGAAAACCATGTGGAAATCAAACCTGCAACCTATGGTGCTCCAATGCATATCTCTAATCACTAACCCAAACAATCACTAAAAGAGCCATGCAAATATGTTCCATCAAAGGGAATGTGTGTATGGAAACCCGTAGCATGTGCACGTGACATGTCTGTGTGCCGTGTGGTGCGCATGTGCATCCCTGCCGTTGGTATGCACGGAACCCCATGCAGCACATGCTCACGGGACACGCTCATACAGCACATGCACAACACGCACAGCACATGTACCAATGCGCCTGCTTAGCTGGCACACACTCACCCATGCGCATGTGCAACGTGCGTAACTCCATGCTACAGGCCAAAATAGCATAAATAGGCATGCACACGTGGTACATGCTGAGGGTTTTGTGTAGGCGAGGTGAGGAGCAAGTTGAGGAGCAGGAGAGTGCAGGATTTGGTAAGGTGTACAGCAGGTGAGGTTTGGTGAGGGGAGGTGAGGTGGAGGAGGTGAGGTGTGGTGAGGCTTGTTGAGATGAGGGGAGGTGAGGTTTGGTGAGGTATGGGGAGGTGAGGGTTGGGGAGGTGAGGTTTGGTGAGGGGAGGGGAGGTGAGGTGAGGTGAGGAGCAGGCGAGGGCATAGTAGGTGGGGAGCAGCAGAGGCGGAGATGTGTGACAGGGAGGGAGAGGACACAAGGAGCAGGGACATGCAGCGGCATGATGTGACAGGAGGGGGTGAGGGGGAAACACCTGGCCAGCGGTCCCCAGAGGCGACAGGGAGGGGTGAGCCTGAGGTGAGGGTTGCAGGGCCATTGGGTATGTCCCAGCCCACCCAGGAGCAGCCTGAGAATCTGCCCAGTGCCAAACGTAGGCGCATGCCCATGCCAGCTGTGGAGAGGAAGAGGGCAGTCAGGTTCAGCCAGCAGGAGAATCACATCCTGCTGGCCAGTGTTCTCGAGCACTATGATGTTCTCTATGGCCGTCTGAGCAGCCGAACCACTGTGCTCACACGCACACACATGTGGGAGGAGGTCCAGGAGGCCATTACCCAGGCCGGGGGACCACACAGGGACCTCGACAGCCTGAGGAAGTATTTTAATGACATCAAGCGCTGTGTCCATGCGCACATGGTGGTGGAGATGCGACATGCACTGGGCACCGGTGGGGGTGAAACCCTTTGTCCCCAGCCTGACCCCCCTCGAGCAGGAGCTAGTGGAAAGGCTTGGCCCCATCTACCTGTGTGGACTGCCTGCAGCGATGGACACAGCCCATCCACAGGCAGGTAGTTCTGAGATATACAGCATACGTACAGCTATCGGCCCATCACACGCTGGCCCTGGAAGGGGTGTTGTGGGCCTATGTCCTTAGAACACGTGTGGCCTACCACAGGCAACTGGGGGCTACACATCCAGCAACACCTTGCAAGGTCCGTACAGGAGGTTTGTGACAGGTACCTAGGGCTCTGTGCACGACAGTCACAGTGCTGGACGTAGTAGAGCACCGAATAGGTGTACGGAACCGGGGGGGGGGGGGCAGTCCATCAGCCAGGCTGATTGCCACCCTGCCTCCACTGTGCATGAGAGGAAAGGAGACCGTACATACATGGAAGGCCTACCGCCCTCATCCCTATTTGTGCAGCACATACAGCTGCTATTCCTACCTGCCAGATAGGTCACACAGAAGCAGCATACAACTGCGGCCAGTCATGCATCACAATATGACATGAGGAAACATACAGGAGGGCCACGCCACTAACCCAACACACAGTGACCTGGGGAGGTCCCGCACCCCCACCTATAACAGCTATGATGTGTGTTTGCTAGTACCTGTCCAGAGACATGTCCCATAACAGTGACAGTGAATGGCCTATCATCCTGAGATCATGAGGTAGACGCAAACAAATGCCAACAACATCACACTGACAGCAGACACGTAGTACTCTGTCATTTGACAACATACAGTAGGAATCCCCACTCTACCCTCCCCAGACATTGGGGTGGACATCACCAAGGCCTTACTGACTGCAGTTAGCCAAGCCCCCGCACCACTTGGGGCAGCTCGTATACAGGCACCGCAGTGCCACAGACACATTCCCATGCCCCCATGCACACCAACACCCCCCATCCCCCACAACATCCCACCACAAACCGCACAGTACTGGATAGCTGTCCACCCCCATCCGGACACACCCCATCCACATGTCCCTCCCCACCCTGTCCCAGCCACGTAATGGCCCCACCCGGTCCCCTGCTATCCCCTCACCTAGGCCCCTGCTCTGGTACCCGCCTCCCGCTGCCTTCCGCATGGAGCCCCCCTACAACACCACACAAACTACCCTGTAGACATACCATTCTGGTCTGTATGCCACCTCACCTGTCCCCTTGCTCCTCCCCCACTCCCCCCTTGACCCCGATTGCTCCCCACCCCTCATAACACCATGTCTGTATTCCCAGCCTCTACCCTGTGTTCCGTTGCCTTTCCCCTGTCCAGTATAGTTCATGGCGACCATCTCCCGTCAGCAGTCTGCAATGTATTTCCAGTGTAAGCCACTCTGGTACCACCAGTATGAATGGTAGATGAGATGTCAATGAAATGAGAACAGGAACGCATATAATGGAGCTGGACATATGTTGTCTGGTCAAATCCATGACTACTGTGCACCCTCTACCACACCACAGGTGACATCCAGGCCATGGAGGCAGAGGAGGAGGAGGATGTCGGCGAGCCAGAGGCTGCAGGCCCAACAGTGGTTCCATAGGCAGCGTTTTCCACCACCACCATTGCTGCAACCACAGGGGATGACGTTCTGCATGGGGTGGAGGATGGGGCAGTTGACGGCACCACACCAGTGGGAAGCACACACAGCAGCCCAGTCACTGTGGAGGACACAGAGAGCCAAGACAGCAGGCATCACCCAAGAACACCAGGCCCATCACGTGCACCACCCACCAGCATGGGTGTCATATTGGCAGAGCTGCGGGCACATACCGCCTCATCTCAGCGGGATGCTGAAGGTAGGTACCTTGTAGGGTGGTTGCATGTGGCAGTGTGGCACACTACCCCCCAGACACAGCAGTGGGGGCACACTGCCACACACTGACAGTGGGCCGCAACACATATATGTGCCCCCATGGCCATGTCTGGGATCTGTGGTCTGTCACATCAGGGAGGCAGCATGTCAGTCATGTAGGGGAGGGTGTGACAGATGTGCACAGATGTCTAGCAGGGTCACGGGTCAGCATGCATGGTTAGATGCTGGGGTGGGACAGGTTGTGCTAGGGGGCACTACGCTGCTGGGACCTGGTGATGGGGATGGGACACGTCCTTCTGAACCTTGACCCAGCACATTCATCATCCTAGCCCCCCATCAAACCATGTCCTGTCGTGTTTTACAGAGGCCACCTGCCCGTGTCAGATCCTCTGCTTCAACCCTTACCCAGGTCCCTGCTTCTATGCCTAGGTTTTCCCCCCCCTCCCCACTTTCAACATATCTATGCCCCCCTCTCTCCTTGCATCATTATAGGACACTCATGTGCCCACTATCTCACTGTCATCACCTCGGTCACCCATCATTTGATTGTAGGGAACATCAATGCACATGCTGACGTCCCTTCTACCTCTTGAGATCTGTCTGTCCTCACTGTCCTGTCATATCTGTTCCTCCGTCAGTTTGTAACGTCCCACTGACACACGTGGCCCTGTGCATGTAACATTTATGCTCCAGGATGTTCCACCACAATGTGCTAACAAGATATGAGGGTACACACCCCTATGTAGCAGGCCCCCAGTGTGCATCGGCCCGCACCTGCTGCATGTGTCACGGTGTGAGGTACATAACATGTCTGACAGGTCACACTGTGTCTAATCCACAGCCACACATGAGGTGCTGCTGTCCATTAGAGACGAGGTCATGGGCCTGAGGATGGAGCAACGGGCCAACACATGGGCACTGAGGCAGCTATGTGTTGCAGCGGACGCAATGCCGGTGGCGATACTACATGTGGCCGCTGCAAATGAGACCATGGCTGCACGTTCCCGGCAACCAGACGCAGACCCTGCGGCAGCAGCAGCACCAGCACAAAGGGGTGGGTGGGGGCGTGGTAGCCGACGGTGTGGACACCGACACAGGTCATGAGTGATGGGAACAGGGATACGGATGTGCATAAATAAAAACATTTTACCTGGTTGTTACCTCTGTGTCCGTGTCCACTGTTTGTCCCTGTCAATCCATGGGTACCCTGTCCCCCATGTGGCCACCCTGGACACATGTGCATTACCAATTCATGGGGGGGGTGAGGGGGTGCACTAACACCATTCACCACACATGGGTTTTGCCATGCCCTGTGTGCCCTGCACTGTGCCATGGGTGCACAGTTCTGCGTATGCGGGTGGGGCTACCCTCAGGACTCCCGTTTACCTGGAGTATATGTCTGTCCCGTTTACCTGGAGTATATGTCTGGATCATATATGTTGTGAGGGTTGTCCATTCTCTCACACAGCATATCCTCCCCATTGGGCTATCTACATGTCCGCCCTTCTCTCTGACCCACACCAGGGTCTATGTGATTCCGAGATCTCTGTGTGGTCCGGCCCACACCTGGGTGTTTCCCACACCTACACACATCATCAGGAACACCTACCATAACACCAGGATATATATAATAGGGTGGACTTAGACACATCAACAGGGGAAAATACCATAACACCAGGATGAATACTGGACCTCTGTAATCAGGTCTAAGGGCTCCTGGGTATGGGGTGGACTTAAACAAATCAACAGCAGCACCTACCATAACACCAGGATGGATAGTAGACCTCTGTAATCAGGTCTGAGGGCTCCTGGGGATAGGGCAGACTTGCACACATCAGCATACGCACCTACATTGGTCACAGGTTGGCCCACAGACTGGTATTTCTACCATGTTCTGCATGTCTGATGTGAGATGATTGCTGGATATTGTGTTGCATAACTGCCATTGTGTGAGCTGTCCCCATACACTTACTTCACGTGGGTAGTCTGCAGCTGTATTATAGTGCCTGGAGAGGCGCCCCCATGCCCTCTTCATCTTGGCAAGGTCCTGACATTTGGAGGAGCCAGGGAAGAGGCACCTCTGCCTTGTGCAAATAAGTTTGGCAAGCATCTTCAGCTCCCTGCTGGCAAACGCTAGCTTCCTGGAACGCCTGTCCATTTTTTCTGATGGCTTGATGTCGCACGTCACGCATGCCCCGTGGCACGCACTAACTCGTGCTAGATCGTGCTACTATGGTGTGCAGCACACGTGGCATTCTCACATCTGGTACACGGAAACCTATCCATACCAGTGCATTAATATGGGCCGGAAACAGTATGGGGCATGTTTACATTCACCATCCGCCTGATATCGGAGCCGTGGAACCATTTATTTCATTGAATTGGTGCCTGGCTCTTTACATTACGGCGTCGCAGGCTTTCCGGCGTTTGGGCCTCAGCCGCAACGTAGGGCACCTTAGCTTACGGTGCAGTGTGACGTGCCTTCTGCCAGGCCACGCTCTGAGCCACCTTAGGGTACAGGACTAGGGTGAGGGAGTATTTCGCTTGAACCACAGACTACAGAGATGTGTCTGACTGTTACAGCCAAGGAAGAAAAACAGCCTTAGACACTCTTCATGATGTTGCAGCACTGGGGAATTGAACCCTTGACTGCTGGCTGGAGGTCAATGTATTAACCAGTGTGCTATGCCTCTAATCAGAGCAATGGCTGGCTACACTTCAACTGCAGGTCACAGCACAAACATTCTGCTGTGCTTTCCGGGATAGGGTAAAACCACAGCAAAGGCACTTTACAGGGCACCTTAGGTTAGCCAGCTGAGATGAGGGTGTTTTTGCCTGGGAAAACTGATTTCATAAATATGTCTGACTGTTACAGGCATAAAAGGGAGTTGCCTTGACCAATCTTACTGAAGGAAACCCACTGTGGGATTGAACCTATGATCTCTGGCACAGAGGTCATTGTATTAACCAGTGTGCTACATTAACATAAGTCTAAACAGACTAATGGCTGGGTACAGAAAGAGTGCAGGTCACCGAACAAACTGTCTGCTTTGGTTACCAGGCTAGGATATAACCAACACTACCCATCATGCAAATCACATGCAGAACAGCAGTCTACATATGCTCACCAGATGGGGTATGCACCTCTACAGCACATCATCTTGGTAGGGGGTACTGACTGTGCGTGTTACTGTCACAGAGTACCTACAGCCCACACCATTTTGCGTGTTCTGTGCTCCCCCTGAGGGTGAAGTGGGGTGGCCAGCACCAGGTCCACAGAACCCAGGCTAGTTGAAGTAGGCTTTGCTGCAGGTCTCAATCACTGCTAGTGTGTGATAGGTATTCTTTGCAGACATGCCTGTGAGCTTTTTACGTCCATTTGTATTTGCTAGGCATGTTTGCCCCTTGTGGACCATGCTGTACTCAAAATAATGCATCTGATGTGAGCTTGCCATGGTCACTGTTTTTTGTGGCAGGGGTGTGCCTGGATTCACATAATGATGATGTACATAGCAATCTGCTCTCCTGGGGTCAGGGTGGGGGGCATGATCTGACACCAGCATACCCCCACTATCCACGGTTGCAATAGGGACAGTAGAGGTACATGATGACAGCCTGTGGGACCAGCAACCCCCATCCTACTGGCAAACAGGCAGTTGATGCAGATCACTATTTATGACAGGGCCAATGGCAGACTGGTTGTAGGCCTGGTCATATCACCCGCAGAGGGTGGAGAGAGGGCAGAGAGAAGGGGTCAATGGGCGGGGAGTGGGTGGGAAGAGGTTCCTGCTACACTAACGTTTGGAAATGAAGGGTTGAACATTACTGGGACTGAAAACCTGTCGTTAGATGCACATTTGCAGGAGGGTGAAACTATTTCAGCGTCAGCAATGTACAACATAGGCAGGGATCCCAAGAAAAGTGATAGTAGTGCTCCATTTGCAGCAACAGCATAGTGCCCAAGTATGAAAGGCCACTATGGTGATGGTGCAAATGGGGCATAGGGGGCTGCAGGCGGGACATGTAGTGGGGGCAGCTGGGGCACAGGGTGGACTAGGCTGTCGCCTAGGTGGCACATAGGAACATAGAAACCAGAAATCAGCAAGACAGCAGCTGACAAAGGCGAAGCACAATCCATCTACATCTACCTGGTCCACCCTAGCTAACAGTTGCCTTGGCACTGAACTGACATCCCCCCAGCCATCCCTCCCCCATGCGGAAGGGACATAATATTGGTAGGTGGCGATGGGAGGGATGTGAGGATGCCCATGTATGCCTCTCCACCTCAGACCCTGCTCCCTATGCAACCGCCTACCCGCACAGTGGATGGCCTGGGACTGCGCACTACCAGCACTGACAGCATATGGTCATGTCAGCATGGCAGGAGGGGGGTGTTCGTGCTGGACCCGGCAGTGGCACCTGCCTGCAGTGGACCTAGGCCATGCCCTGTACCAGTACCTGGTGTGCAGTGCAACAGAAAAGGTCTGGCTGAGGAAAAGTACAGGTAACTCCAGGGCCTGTTGTTCCTCTGTGGCAACAGTGCAGAGTGTTACACACAGCCAGTGTGTCCAGAAACAGCAGGTCACAGGTTCAAGTCCCAGCTGTGGATCTGGCAGAACATATTTATATAGTTTACCCTACAATGCAGATACATCATCAACATGTGCAATCCCCAAAGCAGCGGCCAACAGGAGCACAAACACCCACACACACAGGCTCCACTATCCAAAGCCTCACGGAAAGTCAAGCTGTTGGGCCCGGCACAGAGCAGCAGTTACCACCAAGGTACTAATACTACCACCTGCATACCTTAGCAATGCCTGCACTGTGTTCAGGACTAGTGTGGCAGGCAGTGCTGCCAACAACCCCTATCTTTGCACAATGCTGAAATAGGAGTGGGAGTGTGTGTATGTCTATCCACCATTTAGTGGCTGCCTACACCTCACTGGGCCCACAATGCACACACTGTTTCCATTGTTAGCCTACCAATGTGCATAATGAGGAGCATGGTATTGTGGGTATGGGCCGGACAGGGCAGACTGGGAAGGATGCATCTGCACATGGTGTAGGGCAAGGGCTGGGATATTGTAGTGCCCGACCACCACCTGCATGGACAGAGTGGCCACAGCATGTTATGCTGGGAGGTCACTCTCATCCTGACTGAGCAGTGACCATGGCATGTCTAGGTTCCCACATAGTGCCATACACTCTCTGTCTCTGGTGATATCTGTTTGATTCCTGTTCCAGGTCCTAATCACTGATATACCTGTTTGGTGTCTGTGCTCACATCCTATCTCTGTGTGTACATACCTCCTCTGGGAGTATGCACCATGGACTGTTTGGTAGTCTGTCTGCAGTTAGCATGTGTATGGCTGGGACACCATGCAGGGTGCAGACTGATTATGCCCTCTGCTTGTGAATGTCAGATCATGGTGGGGGGCAGCTGAGTGTCTCCAGGTTTACTGTCTGTCTGCCAGTGCCCCTGTAAAATGTACAGATCTGAATCAACTGCCCTGGACAGTCCCTTTTTGCCAGCAGGACTGGGGTTGCTGGTCCCACAGCCCCTCAGCAGGTCCCTCCACTGCCACCATTGCAAAGATGTAGAGTGTGGGTCTGTTGGGGGCATATCCTGTACACCACCTCGAACCAGAGAAGGCAGTTCGTTAGGTGGTGCTACATAATCCACATGCAAGTCCAGTCACTCCCCTGCTCTTGTAACAAGTGACCATAGGGACTAAACGTGACTGTGGAATACAGCTGGACACAGAATTATCCTATGTGGGACTGCAAGTAATACCTACAACACACTGGCAATGATGGGGACCTACAGCAAAGCCTATCTCAACTAACCCGGGTACTGTGGACCTGGTCCTGGGTGCCCCACCTCACCCTCAGGGTGAGCACAGTACCTGCACAATGTCATGGTCTATAGCTACTCTGTGCCAGTATCACACAGGGTCAGTTCCACCTACCAAGCTGAGGTGCTGGGGAGGTGCATACCCCATCTGCTGAACAGATGTAGACCGCTGATCTGCATGTGCAGTGCATCATGGTTATTGGTGGGTGTACCCTATCCTGGCACATGGTGACCTGCAGTCTTTCTGTACCCAGCAATTGCTATAAAGCAAGCCATAGAGGTATAGCCTACTGGTTAGTACAATGACATTCTAGGCAGTGATCATGGGTTTGATTCCTCATTGTTCCCTCCTTTCATGCCTGTCCAACTCAAATATTTTGCATGCCTATAACAGTCATATCTTTGCAGATCTGTGCTTCCAGCCCATAATATCCTCACCACAGTTGCCAGCAATCCTTCAGTCCATCTATCTGTGTCTGTCAGCTGTGTAGATTCCTGTCTTCATGTGCAGGCTGCCACCCCATGTCCTGCACTGCTACCCTTTCCTGCATTGCGCCTCTTCGTGCTTCCCTCACCTGTGCCTGATCTGCATGGCACCACCACTCCTCTGTCCACCCATCATTGTAACTATCCTGCCATATCTGCTTCCACTGGGGGACATGTATTCCCATCATCTGCCACCCATTGTCTTTCCAGTACTTTACATTGCCATCACACTGCTGTGGTACAGCTGCCCCCAACACGTTTGTCAATATTACTGGCAGCCACATGGGATTCAGGAAAAATAGGGTAGGAAGAAAAGGAGGAAGAGTGATGTGATATGTAAAAAATGCTATTAAAACCACAGAACTGCAGGACTTATGAAGGAGCCACTGAGGGTTAGTCTGGAAAGAGGGAATGGGACATCTATTTGAATTGGTCCCTATTTTATTGTAAACCACTCTGTTGATGGATTGAAGAGCAGTATAGCAAATCCTAATTAAGTAAAAGTAAAATTGGTGTGATATACAGATCTCCCTTGCAGGCAGAAGAAGGCACTTTTAACTGATTTAACATTCAAGATATTGCTATGAAAATGGAAATGCTATTGTTAGGTGACCTCAATATGCCAGATATTGATTGGAACAGCCTAGCTGTGGCATCATCTAGAAGTAGGGAGATCTTAGATTTTCTACAGGAAGAACTGTTCCACGGAACCCACAAAGGAGGAATGATACTAGAGTTGATGCTTACAAATGGGGAGTATGTTCCTGATGTCATAGTGGATGATCATCTGTCATCCAGTGATACTGGATGCTGTGGTTCACTACTAGGATGTGAGTGGAGATATTTTCTTTCAAAAGCAAGGGTCCTTTACTTCATGGAAACTAACTTGGTCAAGATGGGGAAACACCTTAATGAGTTGTTAGCTGGACGAGAGGTAGAAAAACTGAGGGAAAATCTGAAAGAAGCTATTTTAATGTCAACAAGCATTTTGTTAGGAAAATTAATAAAAAGTAAGAGGAAAAGGAGATTCCTATGCATGGGCATTGGCCCCTCCATAATGAGATGGTCTGATCCATGGAAGGAGGTAAGGGCAGTGCTGGTAGATGATCAGCTATATCAGTGGCTTACAGCCAATCTAGATCACTGGAAGATTTAAATCTTCCTGCTTCCTTTCACTGCATGGGTGATCGTGCCATGCCATGCCATCGGTCCTTTTGTTGTATGCTCCTGCCTGCCTTCTATTGCTCTGGACCCACTGCCATTGATTGCTGTCCCCATTGCTGCATAGACTGTTTGCCCTGTGCTGCTCCAGACCTGCCACCACTGCTACTTCGAGAGCTGCCTTCCTGCATCCTAATTTTCCCCCATTCATGGCTGCTGATTTCCGCCTCTTGCTGAACTGAATCCTACCACTTTGAGGGCTGACTCCCTACCTCCTGCTGCTCTTCCCGATGCTGGCTAGGGATAGTATTATTATGCTTTGTTTATATGCTGCCCTACTGCTAATGCTTCACTCCGTGGCCCTAAACCACCTGTGGTCTCCAGCATCTCTCTTCCCCTCCCATCCAGCATCTCTCCCTCTCTCTTCCCTCCCCTACCCCTCCCACAGGTCCAGCAGCTCCAGGGTTGGTGTTAGATGCACAGAGGACCCAGGACAGAAACTGGTGGAGGCCCAAAATCTACTTCCTTAAACTTGAGGGAGGCTAGGGGCCCCCTATGATATGGGGGCCCAGGGAAGTTGCCCTATTTGCCATCACCTAATGCCAGCCCTGAGCATTTCTCTCTCTCGCTCTCTTTCTCTCCCTTTCCTCTTCTCCTTTCCATTACAGCTTTAGCATCTCTCCCTCCACCATGGGTCTAGCATTTCTCCCTCCCTCTCTCTTCCCTCACTTCCCCCTACCACACACCTAGCATCTCTCTGTCTCTCTCCCTCACCCATCAAGGGTTCAGCATCTCTCTCTCTCTCTTCCCTCCCTTCCCCTCCACCATGGGTCCACCATCTCTTCTTCTCTCTCAACACAATTCTTTCACACTGAACTCCTGTCTCTCTGTCCCCACACTTCCCACAGTGGAAGATGATGAATAATAAGAACAGGAAAGGTGATAAGTAAGAAGACAAAGGGGCATGTTTACTAAACTGCGGTAACGTTACAGACCGCGCGTTATGTAATGTTAATGCTCGTTAGGTCCCCGGCCGCGGTAAACACCGCAGAGGGTGGAGAGAAGGCGGGGGGAAAGGGTCAATGGGCGAGGAGTGGGTGGGGAGAGGCTCCCTGCACACTAACGCGCTGAACTGAAGGGCTGAATCCTACCGCGAATGAAAACCTGCCGTTAGATGCACATTTGCAGGAGAAACTATTTCAGTGTCAGCAATGTACAGCATAGACAGGGAGCCCAAGAAAAGTGATAGTAGTGCTCCATGTCCAGCACCAGCATAGTGCCCAAGTATGAAAGGCCACTATGGCGATGGTGCAAGTGGGGCATAGGGGGCTGCAGGCGGGACATCTAACGGGGGCAGCAGGGGCACAGGGTGGACTAGGCAGGCGCCTAGGTGGCACATAGGAACATAGAAACCGGAAATCACCATGACAGCAGCTGACAAAGTCTAAACACAATCCACCGACATCTACCTGGTCCACCCGAGCTAACAGTTGCCAGGGCACTGACCTGACATCCCCCCAGCCAACCCTACCCCAAGTGGAAGGAACAGGCTATTGATAGGCGGTGATGGGTGGGATGTGAGGATGCTCATGTATGCCCCATGCCCCAGACCCCGCTCCCTAGGCAACCACCTACCCACACAGTGGATGGCCTGGGACTGCGCACTACCAGCACTGACAGCATATGGCCATGTCAGCATGGCGGGGGGGGGGGGTGCCCGTGCTGGAGGGGGCAGTGGCACCTGCCTGCAGTGGACCTAGGCCATGCCCTGTACCAGTATGTGGTGTGCAGTGCAACATAAAAGGTCTGGTTGAGGAAAAGTACAGGTAGCCCCAGGGACTACCATGCATCTGTGGCAACATTGTGGTGCAGTAGTCCCAGCCAGTGTGTCCAGAAGTAGAGAGTCACAGGTTCAAGCCCCAGCTGTGGTTCCTGCAGAGCATGTCCCTATGCTTTACCCTACAATGCAGATACAACAGCAACATGGGCAAAGCCCAAAGCAGCAGCGAACAGGGGTACAAACACCCACTCACACAGGCTCCATAATCCAAAGATGCATGGAGAGTCAGGCTGTTGACCCCAGCATTGAGCTGCAGTTATCACCAGAGCACTACTACTCCATCCTGCACAGTTTAGCAATGTCAGCACTGTGATTAGACCAGTGTGGCAGGCAGGGTTGCCAACCACCCCTATCTTTGCACAATGCTGCAATAGGAGTGTGTGTGTGTATCTATCCATTGTTTTGTGGCTTCCCACACCTCACCGGGCCCACAATGTCCCACTGTTACAACCAGCATTAGCCTGAATATGTGCGTAATGAGGAGCAAGGTGTTGTGGGTATGGCCCCGACAGGGCGGATTGGCCAGGATGCATCTTCACAGGGTGTGGAGCAATGACTGGGACACTGTACTGCCCGACCACCACCTGCATGGACAGGGTGGCCACAGCATGGCATGCTGGGAGGGCACTCACTCTGACTGAGCAGTAACCATGGCATGTCTAGGTTCCTACATAGTGCTCTACATTATCTGCCTCCAGTACTCCTGTTGTGTTCTCAGTGCTGGGGCCCTAATAACTGAGATGCCTTCTTGGTGCACATAGTTCCTCTGTGAGCATGCACTATGGACTGAATGGTGGACTGTCTGCAGCTAGACTGTGTATGGTTGGAACACCTATACAGTGCAGTCTGACTGGTGACTGGCAGACAGTGGTGTGAGGCAGTTGGGGTTTTCCAGAACTAACCCCATCATTGTTGCTGGTCTGCCACTGCCCCAGCCACAGGTATAGCTCTGGCCTACCAACCCTGGAGGGCTGTTGCATACCAGCAGGGTGGAGGTTGCTTCACAGGGGCTGGGGCACCTGTACAAAAAAGGGGTGAGGTGAGCCCCTTTGGTGAATGTAGTGTATACCACTTTGACCTATCAAGGTACTGCTACACAAACCTCATGCAAGTCTGAAAACCCCTCTGCCCAGATAACAGGTGCCCATGTCAGCCAGACCCTAACACAGGGTACACACTAATCTGGGTGGTGTCTTGTCCCAGAGGGCCACATGTGATGGCAGGATACAGATGGACACCAAATTACCTTCAGCTGCACTGCAAGGAACACCTGTCACACACTGGCAGTGATGGGGTATGTACAGCAGGGCCTAGTGCTGGACATCCATTATATCCCTCAGGGAGAACACAGAACCTGCACAATGGCATGGTCTGTAGCTACTCTGTGCCAGTATCACGCACTGTCAATTCGTCTTTCCAAGCTGAGGTACCGGAGAGGTGCAGACCCTATTTGCTGATCAGCTGTAGACAGCTATTCAGCATGTGCATTGCATCATGGGTACTGGTGGGATTACCCTATCCTGGCACTCCGAGCAGACAGTTTGTGCGGTGACCTGCAGTCCTTTTGTACCCAGCCATTGCTGTTACCCAGTCAGAAAGGTGGACAGCAGTAGGAAGAAACTCTTTATTGGATAAAAGCCTATAGCCCGACACAGGCCGTGTTTCATTGCATTCTTCAGGGGCAGGCTAAATAAAATAATATAAACCATAAAAGATAAAACATAAATCAAATACATACACAAATGTAAACAGCACCATAAGACCTAACAATAATGTAAAACCAAATTAAATAATTATTCACTAAAGACATAAAATGTATAAAAACAATAATACCAAAAGAGATGATAATAATAAAAGATCAGCACAGCAAACTATTATGTAACATTCATCTATAAGAAAGAGGCATAGCAGAACATCTTATAGCGTGTATATAAAACATATATATCATAACACTCAAAGGAATAAATTCACAGGTACACTAAAAAAATTTTTTTTTAAACTGCCTCTAATGTTTCGATTGATTTTTACGTTTTTTGGTGCGCTGAATCCAAATCTGGTAACCAATTTGCTCCATCACGTACAGATTTTTTGCTACATTGTGTTAGCAGTTTGAGGTGAACGTTTCAGATTGAGTGCGATCGAGATAAAAGTTTCTTGGATGAATTCTTTATACTAATTGTTTAGTAGTTATTCAAATAAGAATAAAGAAAATTGTAACAAGGCAGCACATAAGAATAGAGTAATGTCAACAAAACACACTGTGATGGTAGCAAAATTGTCTGCACTTAAAACAGCCACATACATTGAGCATATAAGAGCGAGGTTAGACACAAAGCAAAGCAAAGAAATGTGCAAAAAATGTTGTACAGGTATGTATGTAAGAATAGAAAACGCAAACCGCACCATTGCAATACATGAAGACAAACACCCGATGGTGTGAAAATAAAATTCTAATAAATGAGATCCGACACTGTGGTAATAACTAGCAAATTTTTATTTCAAAGTTTAGTAAAAACACGATATTTGTCAACACAGTTTAGATTTTAAAGTCATTCTTGGGTCAATCAATCTCCTGGTGGGCCCGTTTCTTCTTCCCCCGAATGCTTCTCTTGGTGCGCTGCTTGGCGTATTTTTCATCTGGGGTTTCCCGCAGCAGCAACCAGCAGAAATCAGCCATCATAGTGGTGTTCCATCTTCCTTGGTACCTTCTCTCTGCGTCCTTGATGTCCTGGTGAAACCTTTCACCTTGTTCTTCACTGTACGCCCCCAAGTTTTCGGGAAAGTAGTTCACATGGGAGTGCAAGAAATGGACTTTCAGGCTCATGTTACAGCCTTGTTCTTTGAAGGCATTGAGCATCCTGGCAACAATATCCTTATAGTTCTCATCCCGCCTGTTCCCCGAGAATTTGAGAACAACATCCTTGAAGGAATCCCAGGCTTCTTTTTCCTTCGCAGACATCGTTTCAGCGAATGCTCCATCTGAAATGAGTTTCCTTATATCAAGGCCAACAAACACTCCTTCCTTTAGCTTTGCTTCAGAAAGTCGGGGGAACTTTGAGCAAAGGTACCGAAAGCACTCACCATCTTTTGGAAGGGACTTGATGAATTGCTTAATGAGACCCAACTTAATGTGGAGAGGTGGTAATAGAATTTTATCACGAGGTACCAAGCTCTCATGAAGAACATTTTTCTCACCGGGTCTCAAATACTCCCGAATTGGCCAGTCTTTTTTCCCCCAGTGTAGGTCGCGGGCTCGGCTATCCCACAAGCAAAGGAAGCAGGGATATTTGGTGAAACCAGATTGCTGCCCTAATAGCATGGATAGAATTTTAAAGTCTCCACAAATCATCCACTTATGCTCATCATAACGAATCTTCTGAAGAATCAGGGCCAAATTCTCGTATTTTTCTTGGAGAATAACAGAGTGAGCAATAGGAACTGAAGCGAATGTGTTGCCATTATGAAGAAGAACACCTTTTATGCTGTCTTTTGACGAATCAATGAACAGCCGCCATTCAGCAGGATCATACTTGAGTTTAAACTTTTCCATCACTCCGTATATATCGTTGCAAAATACCAAATCTTCCTCTTTGCTGAAATACTTCAAAAATTGTGTCTCGCGGTTGCGGTACCAATAAAAAGTTGTTCCTGGTGACAATAGATTTTTCTGTTTAAGCCGAGAACCTAGCAGTTGGGCAGCATCTTTTGGGAGTCCTAAATCCCGGACTAAATCATTCAATTCAGCTTGAGAGAAAAGTTCAGGTTTCGGATCTGGTTCAGTTTCAAACTCGGAAGTACTGGACTCATCGGGAAAAGCCATCTGATGAGTCTCATCATGATCAGAACCGTCCACACAAATATGATCCAAAGATTTTGGTGGTTCAGGCACAGGTACTTCGTTGCTATGAGGCATAGGCCTAATTGCTGAGGGAAGGTTGGGGTAACTTATTACGTTCTTATTTTTTAAGTTGTATCCCTTCACAATGCAAGAGCAAAAATAGCAGTCACTGCTGTGGTCTCTTTGTTCACGCCACATCATAGGTATTCCGAAACGAAATGCTTGTTTTTTACCTTTCATCCATAAGCGTAGATCTTCCTCACATGTCTTGCACACTTTGTGAGGAGCCCACGGTTTGTCTTGATCGCCTAACTTCAAACCGAAATAGGCGAAATATACTTTTTTAATAAATGCAGAAATGTTCCTCTGCCGCTTTTTCACGGTATATTCCCCACAAATAAAACAAAAACTGTCCGGAGAGTTGACGCAACCTCTGGCTCTGTGAGCCATCACAAATACACAGCACTGCAAACTACAACTGTAGTGAACCACTTCGGAATAAAGCTGGATTACGACTGAGCAAACAAAAGGTAATAATGAACTTGCAAGAAACTGATATTTGACAGGAACGTTCATGTCGCAACCACTGTGTTTGAGCGAGCGAACGAGGCGAGGCGAACAGGAAAGAACATGCGCCAGCGCGAGTACTGGATTTAGCCCCCCGCCTCCCAATTGTCCTGTTAATGTATAAAATGAATACAAAACACTCTAAAATATCATGAGGGAGTGTTTCTAGTTAGTTAACCATTACAACCTCTATTTTGGGCCAAGAAAATAAACTGCAGTCGGCTAAAAAGAAATTATGTGAACATTCCTTATATGGGTAAGAAATCTAATTTTGCAAGAAAACGTGATGTGATGGAACATTTTGGCTATTTTTCCTGGATTCAGCACCCCAAAATCTATAGGAATCAGTTGCAAAACTGGAGGCAGTTTTTTGGTAGTGTACCTGTGATATCTATTATGCATAAATAAATAAATAATTAATTAAAAGCAAAAGTGCAACAAAGAGATTAAAACCATAATAGATATATCCAAAATCCTCATGGGGTGTATAGAAAACATATATATTACAACACTCAAAGGTATCAATAAATAATATGCATAAATGAATAAATAATTTAAAAAACAATCAAAAATACTTATATATCACATTATAAATTATTAAACATACCTTAATCAAATCTCTGACCTTCCCAACCACCGCAAACACTAAAGAGGAACAAGGAGGAAAACTATATGGATATGTATTATTAACCCAACCCATGTAGACCACCGTAAAACTACTCATCACTACTTTTTAAGGCTGTGTAAGTCCAAGGCATACACTAAAACGCCAAAGTGTTTTACCTGAATTGTCTTTCAGATATCACTTGAAACAAAAGTGGTCTGAAAACTAGCAGATGCTCTAAAATTTTGAACACAGAAAAATGGATCACAGTCAATAAGACACATAATAACCGCCAGTCCTTCTAACGAATTTATCCAATAAATCATAATCGTTGAAAAAGACGAGCTATGAACAAGGGGAAAGTGAGGCGTGTGTAAATATTACCGCACACTCGGCCCTTATCTCTTAAACTGCCTTAACCAACTCTATTTTCCACCTTAAACATAAAGGAAGATGCAGGCACAACGGCATGTAACAAAAAAATTACCATCCACATAATATCACTTACTGTTTACCATACACAAACCACTACTCCACACTACATACTCTGGATGAATGAAATTCCTCTAGTAAAACGCTAAAAAACGCCGGAGCATGCGTGTTAAAACAACCGCGGTATGCAAATGCTATGGGAGGGGCAAAGGCTCATCAGTCATCAAACCTCATACAATTGCTGTACGAGGAGCAACAAATAGCCGTATGTCAAAGCAGATCGCATACTTCAAAAACTTTCCCCGCAATGACATCGCAGACCTTAAATAATTAAAACAGCAACCTAATCTAAAGGCTGAAAAAATACACAACGCATCCCTCAACGGCTTCACGCATCGGCACCGCAGACCCAAGCGCATTAGAACATGTTTATAAAAAACAGACGAATTATCCACAAGATAAAAGTATAATTCATTCACCACAATATGTAATGAAGTAATACAATCATCATCACTCATACTTAGCGTGCAATAGATCCATCATTCGACTTCCATCCAAACCACATAATATAAAAATTGTTGGAGGAACGAAATACATCCTAAAACGGAACAAATACATGGTATAATGGGAGGAACACAGGTCATCATAAAAAGGTCATAACACCCACCAAAACTATAAGTAAAAAACTTTCAAACAAAACTTTATACCAAACTGCACAGAACACTATAATTGCAAGGGTTCCAGATGCATTTGCATAACAACATGACACAATATGATAAGCACAGAATGGTGTGTGTGCTCTCATCTAACATATTAAAAATCATATTAAAAAATCATTGCAAAGTCCCTACTCTAGAGGAGGTATCTCTATATATCATGCAGACCCATACTGCTAAAAAACAAACAAAAGGTCTAAAAACTTAAAAAAAAACTTTAAAAAACCTCCATATAAACAGAGGGCCAAGAGACCAGTATACCACTGCCCAAAATGACATATTCCTCACTTCTTATAAAAACACCACCAAATTGGTATCCATGTTTAATCCTTTAGGGTGCAAGCAATCAAGGTTAAAGATATACCGCTCTTCTAGCCTACGAATGGACCCCTCAACATCTCCCCCTCTCCAATTGATCTTTACCTTCTTAATTACAAACAACTTAAGATCTGAAATCTTATGTGCCAATTCCCGCCAATGGTTAACCAGGGGTTTGTCTACTAATGCCCTTTTAATACAGCTCCTGTGCTCAATAATCCGACTTCGCACTGGACGGGTAGTCTTGCCAACATATAATTTCATGCATGGACATTGGATGACATAAATGACATGGCTAGTACCACAATTGAAAAAATCATCCAGAAAAAACTTTTTATTATTGGTGGGATGTTTTTTCACTGTAAGTGAATGAATGCACACCGAACATTTCCCACATGGAAAATGACCTTTATATTCTGATAAAAAGGCCCTTTCAGTAAGTGCAGACGGTACTAACATATTTTTAAGATTAACATTGCGTTTATATGCAAATGTAATCTTCATATCACGAAAAGCCAGCAGAGCCTGGATCAACGACCAATATTTCCTTATTATTTTAATGATTCGTTGGGAATGATATGAATATAAAATAGGACACACCATGCCCACATTATCTGTTTTTTTCTGCTTCTCTAATAACTCTCGACGAGGACAGAGTGCTGCCCTTTTGTATGCCTTATTTATAGATGCAGGAGGATAATATCTGTCCATAAATCTCTCCCTCATCATCATAGCTTGTTCTTGAAACTGTTGATTAGATGTACAAACTCTGCGGATCCTTAAAAATTGGCCTACTGGTAAGTTATGTTTAAGGGACAAATTATGGAAACTATGAAAATGGAGCAAGTGATTCCAGTCCGTAGGTTTTCTATAGAGTGTAGTGGAAAAACCATTGTCATCTTTCATAATCAATAAATCCAAATATGCGATCTTCTTATCGTCAAAGGTCAATTGAAAACGCAGATTGTCATCACAGTTATTAATCCATATATTGAACTCCTCAAGGAGGGATACAGATCCTTCCCATATCATAAAAACATCATCTATGTACCTGATCCACAGTTTGATGTTACTTTTAAATGGATTCTCCTTAATGTGTATCTCTTCAAAGTTAAAAACATATAGATTTGCAATGTCTGGGGCCATGGATGACCCCATGGCCACCCCTTTTATTTGTTTATAAAATATCCCCTGAAAGCAAAAATAATTTTCACACATTGCAAAGCGAGTCAGATCAAGGAGAATAGCTGTAGGAATCCGCCTCCATTTTATGTGTTTAGTATTATTGTTTTTATACATTTTATGTGTTTAGTAAATTATTTAATTTGGTTTTACATTATTGTTAGGTCTTATGGTGCTGTTTACATTTGTGTATGTATTTGATTTATGTTTTATCTTTTATGGTTTATATTATTTTATTTAGCCTGCCCCTGAAGAAGGCAACGAAACACGGCCTGTGTCGGGCTATAGGCGTTTATCCAATAAAGAGTTTCTTCCTACTGCTGTCCACGTTTCTGACTGGGTAGTTGTGAGCACGTGGACTCGTGCGCTTGGTTGGTACCCAGCCATTGCTGTGACATACACCACAGAGGTATAGCCTACTGGTTACTACAATGCCATTCTTGGCAGTGTTCATGGGTTCAATTCCTCAGTGTTCCCTCCTCTCATGTCTGTCCTGCTCAAATAGTGTGCATGCCTGTAACAGTCATATTTTTGCAGTTTTGTGCTGCCAGCCCATAATACCCTCGCAACAATTGCCAACATCCCCTCAGTCTGTCTATCTGCGTTTGTCAGCTGTGTAGAGTCCTTTCTGCCTGTTCAGGCTGTCACCCCATGTCCTGATCTGCATGGCACCACCACTCCAATGTCCACCCATCATTGTAACTATCCTGCCACCTCCGCCTCCACTGGGGGACACATATTCCCATCGTCTACCACCAACTGTCTATCCAGTACTTTACATTGCCAACACCCTGTGCTGTGGGACAGTTGCCTCCACCATGTTTGTCATCAGTACTGGCAGCCACATGGGATGCCCACAGATATGGCAGGTCCAGCGGCTCCCAGCTCTCCCTCCTTCACTCACCTGTTCATTGCCTTTCCTGAGTGCTCTATCTAGTGGTAGGGCTTCATCTGTCTCTGTTCCTCACAGGTCATCCATGTCATCCTGCAGCACCTTGCAGCCCTTAGGCCACACTAACCTAGGGCACCATAACCTTGCTCACCACCGTAACCTATGGTTCCGTAACCCAGGGTGCCCTCTAAGGTGCCCTCTAAGGTGCCCTGTCCAGGGGTGCCTAATACGGCACTTAGCCTAAGGAGCCCTACTGTATAGGGCACCTTACAAAGCACCTTATGAGGCACCTTACAAGGCATCTTATAAGGCACCTTACTTATACGACACCTTACAAGGCACCTTACAAGTCACTTTATAAGGCACCTTACTTATACGGCACCTTACAAGTCACTTTATAAGGCACCTGATAAGGCACCTAACAAGGCACCTTATGAGCCACCTTACTTATACGGCACCTTACAAGGCACCTTATAAGGTACCTTATAAGGCACCTAACAAGGCACCTTATAAGGCACCTTACTTATACGGCACCTTACAAGGTGCCTTGTAATGTGCCTTGAAAGGTGCCTCATGAGGCGCCTTGTAGCGCGTGTTAGTTTGTAACATGCGTTAGCTGATACAGCTTGCTGTAACGATGCACCACCTACGCCTTTATATGGGCATCTGTACCTTTACCGCGGAACCTAACGCGAATGACATTACCGCAGTTTAGAAAACATACCCCAAAGAGAGAGAAAGGAATTATTTGGTGAAGTAGGAAGTGGAGAGCAGGACTGGGGTAAGGGGCAACACACTTCATCCTGCATTCCTCTTTCTCCCTGAGACCTTGCCCAACAGCTTCTCTGCTTTCACACACCCTGCTCTTCCCTTGCTCTCTGCCTCCCACCCCTTCATCCTGCATCTCTACAACCTGTCCTAAAATAGTATAGTGTAGGAGTAGCCTGGGATCAGAAAGACTAAGGTTCAAAACCCACTGGTTCTCCTTGTGGCCTTAGCAAGTCATTTAACCCTCCACTGCCTCAGTTAGAAACTTAGATTGTAAGCCCTCTGGGAACAGGGAAATGCCTACAGTACCTAAATGTAACTCACCTTTGAACTACTACTGGAAAGGTGTGAGCAAAATATTAATTAATCATAACAGTAAAACCAAGTGCCGGTGGGGATAGACACCAGGAGATACTGCAAGAGAGAATGGGAAAGCTGTTGGAGAATGTTTCAGGGGGATAGACGACTGTGAAGGGATACTTTGTACTTTTTTGGGGGGGGATGGAAATTGGTATGTTGTTTGAGATAATACTGTGTGGTGGGCTTGCTATGCCCCTTTTGATTTTTGGTGGGGTGGAAAGTGATGTGGTGGGCTCACCATGACCCTTTGGTGCTTGGCATATTGTGTATGTGGGATCACCGTTCCTCTTTTGTGTTTGGTATAATACTGTATGGTGGGGTCACTATGCCTCTTATGTGTTTGGTGTAATACTTTAAGGTGGTGATGCCATGCCTCTTTGATTTCTTCTCATAATACTATATGGTGATGCAGCTACTGTATGGGTTTAATATACTGCTATATGGTGGGTCACTTCACCCATTTTGCGCTGATGTGGAAGGTGGTATGATAGGACATGATGCTCTGCTAGTGTCTACTTTTTGTGATGCTTAGATGCCTCTTAAAGATCCAGATTCTTGGCATATAAGTGCCTCTCTCCTTTCTAGATACAGTATGAGCCCTGAAGTGCAGGAATTAACAGGCATAGTCAAGCTCTGCTTTTGCAGCACACTCTACTTACTCCTCTTCCCCATCCTTAGCCTTATCCTTTGAGTCCTTCTAGCCTCTGATGGCTATAAGTGTCCTTCCCCATATCCACATTTTTTAAAAGGTAGGTGCATCTTGGATTTGAAAAGACAGGGAAACAATATTCTATGGTCTGGTGTATTATTTGAACGGCTGCTTTTTTGGTAGGTTGGGTTTTAATTGTTTTGAGTTCTGAAAGTTAGTGCTTTTTTGGTATGGAGGGTTCACTATATGAATTCTTAATGACCCTTTTTGCAGGGTTGTTTTTTACAGAGTGGAGGGAATGTGTTTTGCTGTTACTAAGAAGATATCAAAATTCATTTTTATTTTAGAGTGAATTATAAGAGGAAGGAAATTTACTTCTGTTATGCACCCATTGTTGGGGGACTGAATTTCTTTGGATATAATTTGATGTGTTTTCCTTGAACATGGACATTCAGAAGTTTTTTGTGAAAGCAACCTGCTGATTCCTATATGGATTTAACACCAGTTCTTGAGCAAATCCTGACTACAGTGACAGTCAAAGATATTTCATCAGTGTCAACAGATGATTTTCAATTTTTGAATGCAGCAAATACAAATAAGGTTAATGCTGTTTCAGACCTTGGAAAAAAAATTAACCAAATTGATTTGATTTGCCAAAGAGAAAGTCTGGGAAATATAATTGTTCATTTTCCATTTCCTATTACATAAAATCCCTTTGGGTTATATATTCCATTCAATAAGATACATTCTGCTTTTCTTGTCATCTCTTCCATTCAGTAACAGCGTCTATTGAGGACTCATTCATCAAAAAAGGTACACGAGATTGGGAGAAACAGAAAAGCTCATAGATTCACATGAAATGTATGAAAAAGTGGCAGTACTTCAACCCCAGGATTGGGAGCAGCAAAGCTTTCTGAGATTCACAATAGAAGTACAGTCCAGAGAAATAAGGATTACCTCTGCAAGGTTTGCGATATAGGTAAATTGTTTTCAGAGCTTGCTATACCTTTTCAAGGCCATGAGGAAGAAAGAGATGCCGATTTTAGAGGAATATTTCATGAATTCTGTGATTTCTTTTCAAGATATGCCCAAAATATGCAGGAGGGTTATTCTAATTACACAAGCCCAGAATTCCAAAATGAAGTTGTGCCGATTTGTGCCAATTTACTATCAAATTCTGTAGAGGCAGTGAATGAAATCAATTTCCTTGCAATAATGGCATATAAGGCCAAGTCTTTTAAGATAGAGCAGCTTTCAATTTATATCAAATATTTAGAAAAACTTTGATTGAAGAAAGATTTATGTGCGTCCTTCACTGCTTATCCTCCTGAGATAAAGATGGGCCGTAAAGAAAGGTTTGGAAACAAATGGAAAACAAAATATGCCAATTATTGCTCAGTCTTATGATGGTGCCTGGGTTATGTCAAGATATGTGTCTGGGGTACAGCAGTGAATGAAAGAAGACCACCAGCTTACAACATATATTCATTCTATGGCACATAAACTCAAGCTAGTGCTTGCACAATGCAGCAGAGTAAATTATACGGAGGTGGTCATCTGCCATCTAATATGATGTCCTGGGAGGAGTACTGTCTGCCTGGTGTCAAGATCTGAAGCATTATGGAGAGTTTGCCAAGATTCGTCAAGCCTACCGGCTCATCCATGTTGACACAAATAATGCTACTAGGTTCCCACCTGAGCATATTAAAAGTTTATTTATTTTTATTTATTTAAAAGGATTTATATCCCGCCTTCTCCTTTAATCAAAGCGGTGTACACAGCAACCAATCGAATATATTGACATTTGTGTGATCATGCAGTGTTATACAGTGAATGAGTGTGTGTGTAAGTTGGTGTTGATTCGTGATGGGCTATTTACAGCATGAGCTACTTTACAATGTTATGTACATGAGGGAGAAAGGGTGGGGGGGTTGGTATTAGTCCAGGAATTGGCGGGCACAATTATGTGCTATCACTGTAGTGCTCAATGAAGAACATTGTCTTGAGTTGTTTTCGAAAGTCCTTAATGTCTTCTGTTGATCATAGGTCGTCAGGGAGGGCGTTCCATATTGCAGGTGCCGCCATCGATAGAGCTCTTCTTGCGGTGTTCTTGCGAACCTTGGTGAAGTCTTTTGGTGTGTTTATGGTGTCAGAGGTGCCTCTCCTCCTCGGTCTTGCGCTGATGTCAGGTTGTAGGAGAGGTTGTAGGCTGAGTGCTGAGGTCCGGTGTTTGATTTTGAATATGTTTAAGACTATCTTATATCTGATGCAGGAGCTGATTGGGAGCCAGTGAAGGTGTTTTAGAATGGGGGTGATGTGATCTTGTCTTGATGAGCCAGATACTATGCCTGCTACTGTGTTTTGAGTCATTTGCAGTGGCTTTAGTGTCTGCTTAGTTAGGCCCAGATAGATTGGGTTGCAGAAGTCTAGGATGTGAGTTTAGTGCTTGACAGACTGTGCGGAAATGATCTTGAGTGAGGAGGGGTTTGAGGCGTCTGATTAGACTCATCTTGAGGTATGCATTTTTGGTGGTTCTGCCGATGTGTGACTGTAGGTTTGGTTCATAGTCGAGAGTCACTCTGAGGTATTTCACTTCCGGTTTTATGGGTATTGTGTTGTTGACCTTGATGGAGGGTGACGGAATGAAGCTGGAGTTTTGGATGATGAGTAGTGCCTCAGTCTTGTTGTAGTTTATGGTCAGGTTGTTGTTTTGAAACCAGCTGTTCATATGTTTGAGACAGTCTGTTATTTTGGTGTAGTCAGGGTTGTCGAGGTTGACTGGGGTATATATCATGATGTCGTCGGCATAGATTGTGTATTGTATTTTGTGTTCTTTCATGATGTTGCAGATCAGTTGAATGTAGAGGTTAAATAAAAGTGCTGATAGGGCGGAGCCTTGTGGGACACCTTGCTTGATTTTTGAGGGTCGGGAGGTGTTGGGGCCAATCTTGACCTGAAACTGTCTGTCCGTTAGGTATGAGTTGAACCACTTCAGGGTGGTGCTGTGTAGTCCAATGCTCTGTAGTCTTGCTAGCAGAATTCTGTGGTCCACTGTGTCAAACGCTGATGAGATGTCTAAGAAGATCATAAGTGTTCCTCTCTTGCCGTTGTCTATGATTTGGATTATGTTGTTAAAGAGGTATAACAGGAGTGTTTCGACTCCATGGTTCGGGCAGAAACCGTATTGGTTGATGTCCAGTGGGGCATGTGTGTCAGTGTGGTCCTGGAGTTGATGCTATGCCACTTTTTCTATAATCTTTGCCAGTAGGGATATGCTTCAGATAGATCTGTAGGCTGCTGGGTTGCTCTTGTCTAGTGGGGATTTCTTCGGAATTAGTCTTATTGTAGCTAGCTTTAGCTGGTTTGGCATGACTCCTTGGGACAGTGAGCTGTGCACCATGTTGTGTATGGTGTGGATGAAGTTTTCCTTTGTTGCTTTAATCCATGTCACTGGGCATGGATCTGTTGGTGCGGTGCTCTTGTTGAGTGCGGTGATGATGTGTGAGAGCTGCTTTGTAGATGGAGTGCTGAATTTGTCCCATGTTTTAGAGGATGTGGTTGGTTGGGTGGTTATGCTTGTTGTTGGTTGCAGTGAGGTATCCAAATTTTCTTGTAGGTGGTCTACGAAGGATTGTGGGTCTATCTGCACGTCTCTTTCAGTATTGGGTTCATTAGTAAGATTTTTCCACTATTTTGAATAGTTCTCTTGGTTTGTTGTAGGCTTTGAGTATGATGTTTGTGTGGTATTCTCTTTTTGTCTGGTTGATGAGTTCGTTGTATTCTGCATGACCCTTCTTTTCCTCACCGAGACTTGGCTTCGCGAAGGGGAGGATGCCCTTCTGCCCGGCTGCCTTCTTCCTGGGTTCTCTGCCCTTTCCGTCCCCTGATTGGGTCGTACCGGTTGAGGTGTCGCAGTTCTCTTCCGCTCCTCCCTTTCTATCTTACAAATCTCCTCCCCTTTGTTTAGTTATCCAGAAGCTCTTCTCCTGTGTCTTCAGGCCCCTTCACTACTACATGTATTACACCTCTACTCCCCACCAGCAGTTCATTCTCATCTTTCGAACTCCCTCCTTTCAACTATTTCTGACCTGTCAATTTGCTATCTTCACTTGCTCATTGCTGGAGATTTCAACCTGCATCTGGACATTCCTGTTTCTGCTAGGGAGCACTCTTTTGTTTCTCTGCTCCACGATTTATCTCTTACTCAACACATTAACATTCCAACCCATTCTGCAGGCCATACTGTTGACCTTGTTATCTCCTCAGCTGATTCTTGTCTTCTATTTAATAACCTCCGCTCGCTGCCCCTCCCCTGGACTGACCACTTTTGTCTTACTTTCCATTGTCTTCTATCATCACCGACCTCAGTTTCCAATACAGGTCCGACTAGCATCTCTCCCCTATCTGCAGTGCGATATGGCCGTCGGATCACCCCACTCACCCTGCAACAGCTTCCGACCACCAATTGCCTTCTCTCCCCAGATTTCCCCTCTCTTTCAACTGACACACAGGTTTCTCATTGGTCTCTTACTTTATCCACAGCATTAGATCAAGTGGCCCCCCTTTTACCTCTGCCTCTACACCACCGCCCCTCACTACCATGGTTCCACCTTGGGCTTCGTCTCCTCTGCTCTCATCTCCGTCGAGCTGAATGGCTTTGGAGGAAGTCTCGTTCCCCAACCCTCCTCAAATCCTTTAAGGACTGCCATTCTCATTACCGTTCACAAGTCCATCTCGCTAAACCTAATCACTTCTCCACTGCAATCACCAGTACCCCTAATTGCACTCGCCATCTCTACTCTGTCCTTAAATCTCTCTTCCCTTCATTCTCCTTACCCTCCACCCCCTTCAGTTGCTCCTGCTTCTAATCAGTTGGCCTCCTTTTTTCAATCAAAGATCGTGGATCTCCATGCCTCTCTTCCTCATTGCCCTCCTCCCCTCCCCTCCCCTCCCCCTCCTCTTTCCCCTCCTCCTTCCTCTTCTCTCTCCCACTGCTGGTCTTCTTTCCATCCTCTCACCATTTCAGAGTTGATTGCATCTATCTCTTCATCAAGGAAAACTACCTGCCCACTTGATTCTTTCCCCTCCTCGTGGCTCCTCGCCCCATCACTTGCACTTCCTCCTTCAATTCTTGTCATGATAAACACTAGTCTTTCTACTGGCACCTTTCGTCTCCTTTGGAAACATGCTCTTATTCGCCCCATTCTAAAGAAACCTTCCCTTGACCCACTCACTCCTGCACATTATCGGCCTGTTTCCCATCTTCCTTTCCTCTCTAAAATACTAGAAAAGGCTGTCTTTTCTCAACTTTCTCACCACTTGGACACTACTAATTTCCTTCACCCTCGTCAATCAGGTTTTCATCCTGGACACAGTGTGGAAACAGTTCTTCTTGCCTTCTTCAACGAATTGCATGTTGCACATGATTGTGGTGACATCTCGGTGGCAGTTTCCCTAGATCTCTCAGCTGCTTTTGATCTTGTAGATCATTCTCTCCTTCTCTCGCGTTTACACAATGCTGGGCTCTGTGGCACAGTTCTTCGCTGGTTCCATTCCTATCTCTTTTCTCGTTCCTTTTCTGTCCTCTCTCACTCTCCTTCGATTGCCCCCTCTGATCAGTTTCCCTTACTCTGCGGGGTTCCTCAAGGTTTGGTGTTGGCCCCTCTCTTGTTTAATGTCTTTCAGGCACCCCTTGCACTCTTGATTCAACAATCTAGCATTCAGGCTTTTTTCTATGCAGACAACATTGTTCTCATTCATCATACTTCCCCTGTATCTCCAGATCTTTCTCCTCTCAATTCCTGTCTTCACTCAGTTTCTACCTGGCTTGTCTCCAATTGTTTACATGTTAATCTCTCTTAAACACTTGCAATCTGGTTCCCTCATGGCAGTCCTTCCCCTCACCTGGCCCCATCCTTTGCTGGCTCTCCCATTCTTTAGTTTCTTCTTTCCGCTATCTTGGTGTCCTCTTTGATTCTGGTCTCTCCTTTCACGATCATATTTCTACTGTCACAAAATCCTCTTTTTTTTTTATCTCCGTCGGATTCGGGCTATTCGTCCTTTCCTCACTCCCCAAGCCCTCACTGTTCTGGTTCTTTCACTGATCACCTCCCGTCTCGATTTCTGTAACTCGGTACTTATTGGCATTTCCCATTCACAATCTAATAGACTCCAACGCATTCAAAACACAGCAGCGCACATCATTACAAACTCTTCCCGATTTGATCACATCACTCTACTTCTCATTCATTTACACTGGCTCCGCTTTAAGATTCTTACCCTTGTACACCACGTCATTTACACTCACACTCCTCAATATCTTGCCGACCTCATCCGCTCCCATATCCCCAGCCGCACTTTACGGTCACTCCATGTCAATCGCCTTCACCTTCCATCTCCCTCCCAAGCTCACCTTCAGTCCACACGTACCTTTGCCTTCTTCTTCATTGGACCAGCCCTCTGGAACTCACTACCCACCCCTCTTAGACTAGAAAAAAACTTCATCACCTTTAAATCCCTCCTGAAAACCCATCTGTTTTCCATTGCATTCAACCTCCCCTCCCCTTCTGCATGACCCCTTTTCCGCTTGTATGCTCCCTTTGTCTAGTATGCCTGTTCTTTTCTTTACTGTCCTATCAATATTGTAACTTCTTTTCCTTTTCCAGGCCATTGGCCAATTACTTTTGATTTTTTCACTGTTTGTACACTACTTTGTTTGTACACAGAAAGGCGGTATATCCAATTTAATAAACTATAACTATTCCCTTTGCTTTGTTAGGTATAGGGCCTGAGTGATGGGAGATTTGGTGCATCTCCATCGGCGTTCTAGTTTCCTTAGGCCCCTTTTTGCGTTACATATGTCCTTTGAGTACCAGGGTGTGTGATGGTATTTGATGCAGTGAGTTTTCTTGGCTTTGTATTCATTGGCTTTGGCAGCAGCATTGATGATACTGTTCCATTTGTTGATTTGCTCGTCAAAATCCTCTGTTTCAAGGTTCAGGTGGGGTAGAGTGTCCTGTACAAATTGGTCCTTGTCGAAGCTTTTGAATCTTCTTTGCACGGGTGGGTTGTCTTGAGGCTCGTTGTGTTTTCCTCCTTGTGGCACAATCTTTATTTTAATTCTGTGATGGTCTGACCAAGGCACAGGTGTGACAGAGGGTGTTGATATGCAACCTCTGTCAAGTAGGTAGTCGGGGGCGAATATGAGGTCTGGTGATGATCCGTGTCTGTGAGTCGGTGTTTTGATCAGTTGAGTGTAATGTAGGGAGGCCATTGCTTGTAGGAAGGTTTCTGTATCCTTGATGGTAGCTGATTTGAGATTGAAGTCTCCCAATAGTAGCAGTGGTTTGTGGTTAGTGTTGACCGCACAGACAGCTTCTAGCGTGGAGGCTAGCTCATCTGGTGGGGCATGGGGAGCTCTGTAAATGAGGCACAGGGCCATCTGTTAGTTTTCCACAATGATTGTGTGACATTGGTCTGTGTTTGAGGAACTACGGGACTTGAGCTTTAGGCTGTTCTTTGCGATGATCAAAACCCCTCCTCCTCTCCTGTGTGCGCGTGGGCAGTTGAATGCTGTGTACCTGGAGGGCACTAATTGATTAAGGAGTACATTGTCAGTGGGGGTGAGCCATGTTTCTGTGATGCAGAGGATGCCGGGTTGTTGATCTTCTATGTGGTCTGCTAGTTTGTGTTAATTTTGTTTTGTATGGATTTGGTGTTGATGAGCTCTATGGAGATAGCTGATGGCATGTTTACTGCTCTAGTGGCTTTTTTTGGGTTTGCGTGGTTGTTGGTCTTGTGGTTGGATTGTTTATTGTGCTTGGTTTTCTTGTGTGTGTTCCAGTTTGTGAGTTGAGTTACTTTATGGCTCTGTGAGAGAAAGTGAAGCAGTCTGATATACGGGTGGTGTTCCCCTCAATCCTCCCAGGTCAGGGCCAAGGCAAAGAGGTTTGCATCCTGGAGATGAATGCATGGCTATTAGGGTTGTACAGGCAAAAATATTTAGTCTGTTTAGTATTGTTTTGCTTTCTGACAAAAGTGCTAAAACTTTCATCTTGTTCTGTCTTTTTACATTTTTTTTGTTACTTCAGGGTTTCATCAGTAGTGAGCACCATTGAGCAATAATGCACTAATAAACAAGTGTGCCCTGTTATACAATAGATATCAATGGAATCCCAAAAAAACAAAAAAGTGGAATGATACAATTAGATAAGCATAGAGAATCAAATTACTAGAGCATAAACTCACACATGTATACATGCTTTAAAACAAAATGTTTTGTTGGATAGTTTGTGTGGAGGACTTAACCTCACCTTACAAATGTTCCATTTTAATAAGTTTGCTCATGAAATAAGATATCAAAAAGCTCCATTAGAGCTATGTGGTATACTGCAGCTGAGCACTGATACAAGATTCTATAGCCAGTAGGAGGTTTAAAGAAAATACACGTTATTTTCAGGATAAACACTCCAAGCAACATGCCCTTGCCCTTCTTGGGCCTGCAATACACATAGGTTTACAGACACACTGTAGCTCCAGACTTTCCTCTGCTGTAACAGTTCCTCAATTAGTCTTAGAAGCACTGGTCGGCTGGGTGAGAGAATGCTATTCCAGCACAGACAGTTCTCAGATAAGAAAACAAGCTGCTTCTTCCCCAAAGTTCCTTCACTCTGGGGCATAACTCAGTAGTACTCTAAGGGGTATGTTTACTAAACGGTGCTAACGGCGCAGCTGCGACATTATCGCGCGATAATGGCGCATTACCATGCGAGAACGTCACATATCGCGCGATAATGTCTGTGTCGGCGTTAAGGTGCGCAGAGGGTGGAGTAAGGCTTCCCAGAGGGTGGAGGAAGGCTCCCCAGGGGCAGAGAGAAGGGGTCAATGGGCGGAGAGTGGGCGGGGAGAGGCTCCATGCACACTACTGCCGTGAAATGAAGCTCTGAAAATTAGCGCCAGTGAAAACCTCGCGCTAGGCACATTTGCAGGACAGAGAAACCATTTCAGTCAGCAATGTACAGCAAAGGCAGGAAGACCCTGAAAAGGGATAGTAGTGATACATGTGCAGCAACCAAAAAGGCAAAACCCATAAATAATGACCAGAACCAAGATTGAAATTTCAATTGAGCTGGCCAATAGAACAAATAATGACAAGCGGTAATGAACACAACCTATAAAGAGGAAAAAAGGACGAGCTCACATTTGGAAGGGTCAGTTCACAGTCCCCCCACAAAGTGAATGTGCCAACATAGAAATAGTGCTGATGAGGGTTTTCTGTGGTGTGTATGGGGTAGCTTGCCTTTGTGGCTTACACATGTGCAGCAACAGCAGAGTGGGCACGTGGGAAAGGACACTATGGTGATGGTGTAACTGGGGTACAGGGGGCTGCAGGTGGCACATGGAATAAGCTGCCTCTGCAACAACAGTTTGGTGCAGTACACACAGCCAGTATATTCAGGGGCAGAAGGTCATAGGTTCAAGTCCCAGCTGTGGCTCCTACAGACCATGCCCTCTCATTTTACCCTTACTAAACCGTGGTAATAAAGAAGGAATTTTATTGCATATAAAAGTAAGACGCCATAAATGCCTATATTGTACCCTACAGAGAACATACACCATAAACATGTGCAATCTCTAGAGCAGAGTTTCCCAACTCCAGTCCTGGAGGGCCAAACACCATTCAGGTTGTCAGGATGTCCCTAATAAATATGCATGAATGCATTTACATGAACCGCCCCCATTGTATGCAAATGTATACATGCATATTCATTAGGGACAGCATGAAAACCTGAACCGTGTTTGGCCCACCAGGACCGGAGTTGGGAAACTCTGCCCTAGAGCAGCAGCCGACAGGGGCACAAACACCCACACCCACAGGCCCCACTATGCAGCAGCTCATGGAGAGTCAGGCTGTTGGGCCCTGCGCGCAGCAGCATCTACCAATACTAGCATCTGCATACCTTAGCAATGCCGTCTTAAACGTAGAAACGCATTCCACATATATCAAAGGTTGCTGTGAATAATTTCAGATAACAAATCCTAAGTTGAACACAATTTGTTGACAGGGATTCATCATATCAACCTTTCTGATATCTGTGGAATGTGTTTCAGGTTTTGTTTCTGACAGTGTTTAAATCCCCCAGGGAGTGACCCTAACAGTATTGAGTTCCATAGCAATGCCTGCACTGTGCCCAGGACTGGTGTGGCAGCCAGGGCTGCCAACCACCTCCATATTTGCACAATGCTGACATAGGTGTGGTAGTGTGCGTATGTCTATCCAGTGGTATGTGGCTGCCTACACCTTACTGAGCCCACAATGTTTGCACTGGTTCCAGTGTTAGCCTGCCAATGTGCATAATGAGGAGCAAGGTACTGTGGGTATGGCCCGGACAGGACGGCCTGGGTAGGTAGCATCTGCACAGGGCACAGGGCAATGGCTGGGACATTGTAGTGCCCGGCCACCACCTGCACGGACAGGGTGGCCACAGCATGTCATGCTGGGAGGTCATTCTCACCCTGACTGAGCAGTGACCACGGCATGGCTAGGTTACCCCATAGTGCTATATAGTATTTCTCTCATGTGATATCTCTGGGTTCCCTTTTTCTACGGCCCAGTCACTGACATATCTGCTTGGTGTGTGTGCTCACATCCCATTTTTGGGTGCACATGGTTCCTCCAGGAACATGCACTAAGTACTAGCTGGAGGACTGTCTGCAGTTAGCATGTGTATGGCTGGAACAACTTGCAGGGTGCAGTGGGTGGAGACTGACTGTGTCCTCTGCTGGTGAATGTCAGATAGGGGTGGGGGGCAGCTGAGCTTTTCCAGGCCTACTGCCCAATGTGATGTATGCAGATCTGCATTGACCTCCCTGTATGGTGCCCATTCCCCTCTGCTGCCACCATTGCATAGATGTAGAATGTGGATCTGTTGGTGGGAGATCCTGTCCCCCACTCTGACCCACAGGGGCGGGTTGGGTGGTGGTACATAATCTGCTTTTCAACCGAACACCACCCTTCACTTATAACATGTGACCATGGCACCCACACAGGATATGCACTATTCTGGGTGCATCATAGTCAAGAAGGCCTAGACATGACTGGGAAATACAGATGGACACAGGCGTATCTTAAATGTGTCTGCAGGAACTACCCATCACACACTGGCAGCGACAGGGACCTGCAGCGCAGACTATCTCAGCCATACCATGTGCTGCGGACCTGGTGCTGGGCCCCCTACTTCACCCTCAGGGTGAGCACAGGAACTGCACGATGTCACGGTCTATAGCTACTCTGTGCCAGTAACACACACAGTCAGTTCCCCCTACCAGGCCGGGGTGCTATAGAGGTGCATACCCCATCTTGTGATCAGATGTAGGCTGCTGATCTGCATCTGCAGTGCATCATGGGTACGGGTGGGTTTACCCTATCCTGGTAACCACAGCAGACAGTTTGTGTGGTGACCTGCAGTCTTTCTGTAGCCAGCCAGCAGTGTGTTAGACGCTTTAAAGATGTAGCCCACTGGTTACTTCAATGACTATAGAGGCAGATTTCATGGGTTTGATCCCACAGTGGTGTTATTTAAGAATGCTGTCTGAGGCTTTTCCTTTTTATTTCAATCAGTGCTACCAGCAGAAACACCCTCACAGTGCTGTAGCCTAGGGTGCCTCATAGGCGCCCTATACAGAGCCCTATAGGGCACTTTATAGGGTGCCTTGGCGGACAGGGCACTTTATAATGCGACCTATGGGCGCCTTATAGGGCGCCTTATGAGGCACCTTAGGTTATGGCACTGTGAGGGTGTTTTTGCTGGCAGCAGTGATTTAAATTAAAAGAAAATGCCTCAGACAGCCTTTTTAGATTACATCACTGCAGGATCAAACCCATGACCTCTGCCTCCACTGTCATTGCAGTAACCAGTGGGCTACATCTTTATAGCACCTAACACTGCGCTGGCATGTACTTAGGGTAAACGCGCGTTAACGTGCCACGGCACCCACTATCGCACGATACAGATTTTTGCTACCTTGCTGCCGGAACGCCCACTACCTTATATGGCATTCTTTACATTAATGCTGCAACTAGCGCCGGTAACATTAAGATGGTTTAGATGGTTTTGTATAGGACTTCTGTTAAATAAAGAACATATGTCATTCACACTTCAGCGTTGTCTGCACATATGTTCTCTATTTAACAGAAGTCCTATAAAAAAAAGGTTTGCACCCTATAATATCCCGCTGAAGAAGGCCGTAAGGCTGAAACGCATAAGGGCAATAAAGAAATGGGTTTTTCAAACCTGAAAACTCTGCTGGTCTGGGTATATGTTCTCTTTGTCCAAGAGCAAACATGGCCACGAGTGTGTGTCCCACAGTGTCCCAGGGGACAGTACCCAGCAAGTACCCAAAGGGCACATAACATCGGCAGGCGGTGCTGGGGTGGAAGCATGGATCTCTATGCAGGCACCCCTACCCCAGACCCCACACCATAGGCAGCCGCCTACTGGCACACTGGATGGCCTGGGACTGCACACCACCAGCACCACCAGCAGAAGGGCATGTCAGCATGGTGGCAGAGGGGGCGGTGGCATCTGCCCACAGCAGACCACGGCCAAACCCCGTTTAGGTGGGTGCCGTGCACTGCAACAGACAAGGTCTGTCTGACGAACAGTCATGGTATCCCCAGGGAATGACCTGCCCCTGTGGCAACAGTTTGGTGCAGTACACACAACCAGTGAATTCAGGGGCAGAAGGTCACAGGCTCAAGTCCCAGCTGTGGCTCCTGCAAACTATGTCCCTATGTCCTTAAGCTCACCTTCCTCTTTCCTCCTTTCTCTATTTCTCTTCCCTGTTTCCTCGGCTTGCAACCTTGGGGTCATCTCTGACTCCTCCCTCTCCTTCTTCATACACATATCCAACAGATAGCTAAAACCTGTGATTTATTTCTCTAAAATGTTGGCAAAATGTGTCCCTTCCTTTCTGAACCCACTACTAAGACCCCTCTCTATTCACTAGTCACCTCCCGCCTAGACTATTGCAACCTCCTCTTCAGTGGTCTTCCTCTGAATTATCTCTCCCCACTTCAGTCTGTTCAAAACTCAGCTACGCGGTTAATCTTCTGCTAGTGTCGCAGGGTTCATTACCCTCTATTCAAGTCACTACATTGGCTTCCTATCTTATCTGCTCCACATCTACTACTGACCTATAAGTGCCTTCATTTGGCAGCGCCTCACTGATTTTCCTCTCTTCTAAACCCCCCCTCGGGAAGTCCACTCTTCTGGCAGATCCCTTCTATCTGTGCCCTTCTCTTCCACAGCCAACTCCAATCTTTCTACCTTGTTGCTCTGACCTTTCCAATACTTTTTTGGCATCGGGAGTGATTCTGTTCCTGTCCACTTAAGCAGAAATAAGGAAGAGGATGGTAACTACAGACCAGTTTTTCTGACCTCTGTCATGAGTAAATTAACGCCACTAAGGCAGAGGACAGTGTTCTTTCTGGAATCCAAGGGATTACAGGATTTGAGAAAGCATGGCTTTAGATAAATCTGATTGATTTATTTGACTAGGGACCGTAGAATTGGACCCCAGGAAAGGGCTAGATATGGTATATTTAGATTGCAGCAAGGTCTTTGAACATAAAAACATAAGAACATAAGAAATGCCATACTGGGTCAGATCAAGATCCATCAAGCCCAGTATCCTGTTTCCAACAGTGGCCAGTCCAGGTCACAAGTACCTGGCAGGTTCCTAAAAGGCATACAGGTTCCACAAATGCTTGTCCTGGGGCAAAACGTGGATTTCCTAGGTCATCTTTAATAATGGCTTATGGGCCTTTCCTCCAGGAACCTTTCCAAATCTTTTTTAAACCCAGCTACATTAACAGCTTTTACTACATTCTCTGGTAACGAATACCAGAATTTGATTACTCATTAAGTGAAAAAATATTTACTCTTATTAGTCTTAAAGCAGTTACGTTGTAGCTTCATTGTGTGTTCCCTAGTCTTTCTACTTTTTGATGGGTAGAATGGGTAAACCGATCTACGTTTAGCCATTCTACTCAATTCATCAATTTATAGATCTCTATCATATCCCCGCTAATCCGTCTTTTTTCCAAGTTGAAGAACCCTAAACTTTTAAGCCTTTCCCTTTACCATTTTGATGGCTCTTCTCTGTACTTTTTGTAATTTCGCTATATCCTTTTTAAGATAAGGTGACCAGAATTGCACACAGTATTCAAGGTGCAGTTGCAAATGGAACGATACAGAGGGATTATAATATCCTTGGTTTTATTCTCCATTCCTTTCCTTATAATTCCTAGCATTCTATTTCTTTCTTGGCTGCCATTGCACACTGGGTGGAGGGTTTCAACATATTATCCATGATGATGCCTAAATCTTTTTCCTGCGTGGTGGTTCCTAATGTGGAACCTTGCACCGTGGACCATAGTTTGGGTTGTTCTTTCCTAGGTGCATAACTTTGCACTTGCCCACATTAAATTTCTTCTGCCATTTGAACACTCAGCCTTCTAATTTATGAAGGTCCTCTTGCAATTTTTCACAATCCTTTTGTGTTTTAACAACTTTGAATGTGTAATCTCCAAATATGATCATCTCACTTGTTATTCCCTTTTCCAGGTCATTTATGAATATGTTAAAAAGCAGTGGGCCCAGCACAGATCCCTGAGGTACTCTACTATTCACCTTTCTCCACTGAGAAAATGACAGTTTTTAAAAAGGGTTCCAGAGGGGATCTAGGAAACTACAGACTGGTGAGCCTGACATATTATAAAGAATACAATTATTGAACATGTAGGTAGTCATGGTTTAATGGGAGAAAACCAACATGGATTTAGCCAAGGAAAGTCTTGTCTTACTAATCCATTATAGTATTTTAAAGATATGAATAAACAAATAGACCAAGATCAGTTGGTTGATGTGGAGCCTGATGCAGGAAGGGGCACATCTGGGCAGTCCAGATGCCCCCCAACAGGACAGCCCTGTTAGTACCCGATTCTGCACTGCAAGAGCTAGATGTTCTTGCAGGTGCAGGATGGGGCACTGAGACAGCCTGGCATGCCTCTGTAGCCCCATGGATGACGTCCTCGCAGCCTCACTGCCAGCCTGCCGCAGTGTCAACCATTGGTTCCCCACTGCTGGATTCTCGATGGGGGCATCCAGGGCCCGGATCAGGCAGCAGGGCCTCACTGATCATGGCTCTGTTGCTCCTTGGGGTCCGCCTGGCCAATGCAGAGGGCCACCCCTTGCTTTTTCCACCTCCGAGGTGGAATAAGCTGGGCGTCCTCTTGGTGCTCCCCGGACATACAGGGCCATGACATGAATTGGCACTGTATGTCTGGGTGCCTGTCCTGCCCACACTGAGCCCACTCTCCGCTCCCATGCTGCCCCCGTCCTGCTCTCCCTACACAGTGGCTCTGTGCGTGCAGGGAGAGAGGCTTTTGGCATTCGGGCAGGATGGCTAGCAGGGCTGCAATTCCCACTGAGAAGTATAGTCCCACTATTCGCCTTGCAGAATCAGGCCTGTCGTGTACCTGGATTTTCAGAAAGCCTTTGATAAAGTCAATCATGAGAGATTCTTGGCCAAATTAAAAAGTCATGGGATTGGGGGCAGTGTAGTATTATGGATCAGGAAATTGTTAAAAGATAGAAAGCAGAGAGTAGGGCTAAAAGGCCAATTACATTGGCCATTCTCCAATCTTCAGGTACTATAGATGATTTTAATGATAGTTCGCAGATTATTAATAGTAGGTCTGCAATCCTCATCAGCGACTTATAATTTAACCTAAGTGCCCTTGGGATGGACCCTAAGAAATTTGTTGAGTGGTAGATGATAGAGGGTAGTAGTAAATGGAGATTTGGGCATTACCAGTGGTGTGCCATAGGGACCCATCCTTGGTCTTGTTTTTTTAAACATTTTTGTAAGCAATATTGTGGAAGGTTTGTCAGGAAAGGTTTGCCTCTTTGCAGATAAAAGCAAAATCTGCAACAGGGTCGACACCCTAGAACAGAAATCTCCAACTCCAGACCTGGAGGTTCACAAACCAATCAGATTTTCAGGATATCCCTAATGAATATGAATGAGATAAATGTGAATACAATGGGGGTTAAATGTGTATACAAAGGGGGCTGTGCATGCAAATATATCTCATGGATATTCATTAGGGACATCCTGAAAACCTGACTGGTTTACGACCCTTCAGCACTGGACCTGGAGACCCCTGCCCTAGAAGGTATGGATTACACAAAGAGGGATCTAGCAAAGCTTGAAGAGTGGTCAAAAATTTGGCTGCTAAGATTTAATGCCAAAAAATGCAAGGTAATGTATTTGTGCTGGAAAAATGCAAGACAGCAGTACAGTAAAGGGGTGAAGTACTTCAACGCATGAAAGAAGAGCAAGATGTGGGGGTGATTTTATCCATTGATCTTAAGGTGGCCAAACAGGTAGAAAAAAACACAGCAAAAATCAGAAGGATGCTTGGGTGCATAGGAATGGAGATGGCTAGTAGAAAAAGGAGGTGATATTGCTTTTGTACAAGTCTATAGTAAGGACTTACATACACACACATACACACTCAACACCACTCATGACAGACACACACACATGCACCCTTGGTGCCCCTATCAGACATACACACACATCCTGACACCCTCCATGACATAAACACACAGGGAGTAAGGGGGATGGATAGTGGGGATGTACGTCCATGCAGGGCGTACATTCCCACCATTTGTGGCTCAAAATGACCCCCATAGTAAATGCAGGCAAAGACCACAAAATTTCCTAAATTCCTGCACTTCTTGCATCAATGTGAGGAAGCCAACAAACTCAATTTCTTATGAAAATGATAAAAAATGATTATTAGAGACCATCAAAAGGGAGTCCTGCACTGCAAATATAGTATGGCAGCTACTCAAACCTTTACTTCCAGTTTTCATTCATCAGTCCATTTTTTATGTTCATATACCTCAACAGTTCTTTTGTTTTATTCCAGTATTTATTGTTTATTTCTTCTATTTCCTATTTTATCTTTTTTTTTGTTACAAGGATTCTTCAAGTGCTCATTCAATCAAATCGCTTCCACTAAAATGCACTCAATAAATGACTACTGACTGTTCACACTTATGATGCTGCATTTCAAACTGCTTGTTTGCTTTACAAACATATCGTTGCATGGCATTTATGTGAGTACAAAACCAAAGCACTTATCTTATTTGTCAGATGCTTCCACTGCTTTTTTGTTTGGCATATCATACTTCAAAGCAGATGCCACCCTTGTTTTGGTGGATTTATCGCTTTTGACCGACCTGTCCACAGGTTTTGATGTCTGTGTGACTGTTTTTGCCCCCACCAACTCCTTCAGGAGGGCATTCCAGGCATCCATCACCCTTTCCATGAAAAAAGTATTTCCTGGAATTGCTTTTAAGTTTACCTCTTTGCAGCTTCATTTCATGTCTTCTAGTTCTACAGCTTCCCCATTTTTGAAAAAGGTTGGTTTGTTCATTAATACTCTTTACGTATTAATAGATATGATAGAGACATTCAAATACCTCTGTGGCATAAATGCACAAGAGGAGAGCCTCTTTCGATTGAAACCAAGCTCCACTATGAGGGGACATAGGACGAGGGTAAAAGGGGATAGACTCAGGAATAATATGCAGAAATATTTCTTTACAGAAAGAGAGGTAGATGTGTAGAATAGTTTCCCAGTGGAGGTAGCAGAGATGAGGACAGTATCTGAATTTGAAAAAAGCATGGGACCAACACAGAAGATTTCTAAACGAAAAAAGTGGACTCTTGTAGTTGATAAGGAAGGACAGACTAGTCTTTTTCTGCCATCATGTTTCTATGTTTCTATGTAAACGTATATATTATTACTACTACTACTATTATATAGCACTTATAAAGCGCTATGCACACAGCGCTGCACAGCTAACTTACCAGAGGTGGCTAACAAACAAGAGAGAGAGTCCCTGCCCATCAGAGTCCTGCTCATCGGAGCTTACAATCTATTTAGAACAGTGCAGAGCATTAGTCACTTGTGGGGAAGATACGGTATGGTACCGTTTGGTACAACTTGGTCTATAGTTTGGTCAAAAACGTTAATGGTGGTCAGGGTAGGAAGAGGATGAAAGTCAGGATCTGAATGCAATGGTGAAGAGGTGGGACTTCAACCTGGATTTAAAGAGGGCCAGGGAGGGCGCCTGGCGCAGAGGCACAGGTAGGCCGTTCCAGGCGTGTGGCACAGCAAGGTGAAAGGAGCGCAGTCGGGAGTTCGCAGTGCGGGTGAAAGGCATTGAAAGAAGCGATTTGTTAGCGGAGTGCAAATTTCGAGAGGGGACGTAGGGAGAGATAAGAGATATGAGGTATTGAGGGGCCATAGAGTGAATGCATTTATAAGTCAGCAGGAGAAGCTTGAACTGGATGCGGAATTGGACAGGGAGCCAGTGAAGCGACTTGAGGAGGGGAGTAATGTGGGCATGGCGAGGCTGGCAGAAGATTAGTCGAGCAGTTTGATTTTGTATAGATTGAAGGGGAAGGAGGTGGTTCACGGGGAGACCGGCGAGGAGTAGCTTGCAGTAATCAAGGCGAGAGGAGATTAAGGAGTGGATAAGCATTTTGGTAGTGTGTTCAGAGAGGAAGGGACGGATCTTGTTGATGTTATAGAGGAAAAAGTGACAGGTCTTGGCTACAAGCTGGATATGGGCGGAGAAGGAGAAAGAGGTGTCAAAGATAACCCCTAGATTGCGGGCAGAGGGAACAGGAAGTATAGTAGATCCATCCACATGGACTGAGAGAGGGGGAAGTGGGGGGGAGGAGTTGGGTGGAAAGACAAGGAGTTTGGTCTTGGCCATGTTCAGTTTCAATCAACGATAAGACATCCAGGCAGCGATGTCGGAAAGACAAGCAGAGATCATGGACTGGATTGCCAGAGAAATATTAGGTGTAGAGAAGTAGATTTGGGAGTTGTCAGCATAGAGATAGCACTGCAAGCCATGGAAAGAGATAAGCGCGCCAAGGCCTTGGGTATAGAGGGAGAAAAGGAGGGGGCCCAAGACAGATCCCTGGGGAACACCTACCTGGAGCGGGGTAGGGGAGGAGGAGAGGCCGCCAGAGCATACACTGAATGAGTGATGGGAGAGGTAGGAGGAGAACCAGGATAGTACGGAGTCCTTGAAGCCCAGCGAGGAGAGGGTGGTGAGGAGAAGGTCGTAATCAACGGTGTCAAAGGCAGCGGAAAGGTCAAGAAGGATGAGGATAGAATAGAGGCCCTTAGATTTAGCCAGGAACAGGTCATTGGTGACTTTTGTGAGTGCCGTTTCAGTAGAGTGTAGGGGGCGGAAGCCTGATTGTAGTGGGTCCAGGACTGCCTGGGAGGCGAGGAAGTCGAGGCAGTGGCGGTGAACTGCTCATTCTAATAGTTTGGATATAAAGGGAAGGAGGGAGATGGGTCAATAGTTAGAAGGGCATGTGGGATCAAGTGAGGGTTTCTTGAGGAGAGATATTCCCTATCCCTGATACAGATGTTTAAATACCTAAAGGGTGGTGGAGACTTGGAATGGCCTCCTAATAGAGGTGGTGGGGTCAAAACAGTGATGGAATTCAAAAAGGCATGGGACAGACACAGAGGATCCCTTTATAGCTTGAGGATGGAATCAAAGCAAACTTTAACTTTCACGCTTCAAATAATACAGTGGGGCAACATGCACAAAGTGGCAGGTACAATCCTAAACAAAGGCATAAAGGTTGGCAATCTGCACAGAGCAGATGGTACAACAGTAGCCACCTTATTGGGCAGACAAGATGGGCCTTGCTATTCTTTATCTGCCATCATTTACTATTTTATTTATTTTATTTAACAGTATTTCTAAACCGCCTTATCTTATTAATCCAGGTGGTATCACAGCAAACAATTGGGTAAAGTGAGCGTGTTATTCATGCAGTGAGGGAGAAACTTTGACTTGAGTGTATGTTGTGTTGTGTGCGAGATTAGTTTGAGCTATGTACAATGTGTGCTATATACATTGGGGCTATAAACATTTTCTATACATACAGTGTTGGGAGGTATCATGTGCTGTTATACGTTCTCTGAGGTTATGTGATGTGTCCATAGTGTTCTATGAACAGCATGGTCTTCAGCTGTTTTCTAAAGTCTTTGAGGTCTGTTGTTGCCCTCAAATCGTTCGGGAGTTTGTTCCATATTGTTGGAGCAGCCATGGAGAGTGCTCTGTCTGTTGTGTCCTTGCGTGTGTGTTTGAATTCACTTGGGGTGCTGACTCGGTTGTGTGTTTGTAGCGGCCGGGCGAGCCCGGATTGGTTTTGGTCTGATAAATGCACGCATCCCGGGGGGTCAGCTACTATGTTACTATGTATGGTCCTTTGGGGAAAGAAAGCACCAAAAAGTCAAGAGAAATTCAGGAAATGATGAAAAATAACTAAATACTTTTGCCTACACATACAGTATCCCTATCAGCTCTTATCCCATTCCAATGAGAACAGGGCAGGAGAGAGCAAGCCTCCCTCCTGCCCTACTATACTTGATTTGAAAAATGGACCTGCAGAACACTCTTGCTACTTTACGCTGTGCACCTGATCCAAATATCTCTATAAAATTTATTATTTTGTGTCTTAGGAACTTTCTAGAACTGAGAGCACTGCAGATAGTTATAAACTGCTCTAATTATATTTTAATGATTATTTGATGTCAAGTAATCAACTGCGCTGTATGGGCAACAGTAAGATGCCTCATTCAAACCATAGCATGTTATGAATATCTTCTAGTATTGTTGTCATGGTGAATGCAGAATGAATCTACTTTAGGTTTTTGGTAATTTGTTGCTTTGTGTGAATATTTCTCACCATTGTAATAAATCCAAATGAGGGTGATTATAAATGCTCTTTAATGTTCTGTTTTGTGTAGTAATATAGGAGCAAATGGTTAACGTGGATACAGAGCTGTGAGTAGCCGAGGAGAAAGAGATGGGATATGGCTGGCAAAGATCCTGTTGGTTTGTGATTAGAAAAACTAATTTGTCATTTAATATATCCCTCTCTCCATGGCTTAGGGAGAACATTAACATTTGCACAAATGGTTAGTTTGCATCACATGGAGCAGATAACACTCTTCACTTCACTTGGAAGACCAATTTTATATACGATTACATGCTGTTACACAAGCTTAGAAGTGCAGGGAACACCTACAAGAGCAAGTAATGAGACACCAAACAGTCATACACTAGATGCCTCATACTATGATCAAAGTTTTATACAACTCTGTTTAAATAAATGCTAAGGTAATATAACCAAAGGAAAATTGAATTGCATAAAGAACCATTGTTTAAACTAGAGATATATGGGATGAAAGCGATGAGCAATTGGTGGCATTATGTTGCACACACCGCTACACAGAATAACCATGTTTGATTCCTTCTTCTTCCTTAGGCTGTTATGGGAGGGGAGCATGGATAGGCAGCATTGATTTTCATCGCGAGAAAAAGAACACGGCATGCTGTGGGTATGTCCAAGAATAAACAGTTCTGATGTAAGGCATAATTAAGCTGTAAATATAGATGCACAAATTCTGCAACCCATAAAACATATATATAATACTGAACAGTAGCCAAATGGATGGTAGCCACCTCATGACAAACTGCTTTCTGCAGGATGACTGACATAAAAGGAAACCCTCAAGTCCTCTTGTAAAAGCAAAATAGGGATGGTTTCTAAACACATCATGAATTTACAATTTTGGCCAATCTTTCAAAATGCAGTTTCAGATCTTACTGGTTCTAACTGAAAATTTTATAACACAAATGATCTCCTTAGATTGTTCTCCGATCTAAGTTTGGTGATCAGGGTTAATGTATAGGGCACATTTAAATGCATCCATATTTGCAGTTTAATTATATCTTACATGCTAGTACAGAATGCCATATGAAAAAGTCATACATAGCATCATTTGTCCTTGCAGCAAGTTATACAGTAAATAGGGAAAATGGAGGAAAAACAAATCTCATAATACAGAACATCATTCAAGTAATGTCACTTAGAATGAAAAGGCACCAGTAGGATCTTACTGGAGGCATACACAGGGATGAAGTAACAGAATTTGCGAAACAAGAGAAAAAAAAACTCTTCAAAGAATTAGATCAGCAAATGAGGAAAACAAGTGACAATGCACAAATGCAATAGGAAATACAGAATGGGAAATACAGAGTGTTACTCCGGGAATCCTTTGTCAATCAAGAATGTACAAATGAATGTTTAGAGAGAGGTGAACTGAAGCCGAAGGATGAGAAGTTGATAGTTGTAACCCAGGACAGCGGATTATCGATGAGATAGTTGCCAGCAAGCATTGAAAACACTGGCAAAACAGACATAAGTCAATTTTATGGGAAAGAGCTGGAAACAGTGACTTACCTCATAGCTGTCTGTGAAGTTCTGTTGGCAGAAAATTTCTATATAGAAAGGCACAATAAAGTAGCACGCCTCATCCATTGGAAACTCTGTAAACATTACAACATCACTGTGCCTGAAAAGCACTGGGATTATGACCCTAAAAGAATTACAGAAAATGAAGATGTTATGATCACCTGGGATGCTCCCATTCTGACCAATAAAACGCTGGATGCGAGGAAGCTGGATATAGTGGTAAAGGAGAAAAACACCAGAACAGCATTGATTATAGAGGTGTAATTTCCAAGTGACTACTCTGTGAATCGCGTTGAGAGGGAGAAAATCTTCAAGTACCAAGAAATGCAGTTGGAGACCAAGAAAATGTGCCAGGAAGATATCGAGCTATTTCCCCTTCTGTTGGGTGCAACAGGTTTAATTAAGAGGAATTTCCAAGCACACTTTGATAAATTACCCATACATGTAACATCTTATGAATTCCAGAGGAATTCCAGTACTATGCTGAGCATTAGCAGTACATTTGAGACTGAGATCATACTCCACATACCCTGGCTTAGAAGTGAGGTTCATGACTGTCATGTTCATGACTTTTCTCCTTCCTTTTGTAGGGGGGTTTATTTTGTTCCAGTGATGCTCAATTGCCGGTTTTTAATATGACGCTTTTTGGTATGGTTTGAATGTCGTGATTGAAGTGTGTATGTGTTTTTTAGTTGTAATATGTGTTGTTATAGTGTGTTCCCATAGGTAATTTTGTGGTTTAAGATTAATAAAAATTGAAAAACATTTGGGGTGAGTGTAGTGGCTATTTGACCTGTGATGCATGCGTCAGCTACTCCCTATAGTGATTAATTCACTACATGTAGGGTTCTAGCCATTCTGAGGTCAATATTGCCTTGTTTGAGTCGTGTGGAATTTATTACTGAAAATTAGCGATAATAGTTGTTGGAGTAAATCTAGTATTGAGGGTAGTCGTTGTTGATTTGATGTGCAAAACCCACCCATCTGGAGAAATTGCCCCAAAGAGAATTACAGAAAATGAAGAGGTTACGATGACTAGGATAATCCCATTCCAACTGATAAAAAGCTAGATGCAAAGAAACCAGACATAGTGGTAGCTTCTAGCTGTGCAGCTGAGCTTTGTAGTGCATTCTATGAAGGCTTTGTGTTGAAATAAACCGATTTTGAGAAGCAGTATTAATTGTTCCTGCTATAACTTTGTGTTGTGAACTGGAGATATTGGAGCCAGTGGCCAGTCTCTAACTCTGCTGTTTAACCCCAGTACCTTGGTGACCAAGCTGCCACTCATGGTACTCTGTTTGCCTTTTTTTGCCCTTGCTGTGAGTGGGGAAGAGGAAGGACCACTCCAGGCCTGGGGACTCAAGAAGCCTAGGGGACTGAACTTAAAGTGAGAGGATTGTGTCCTGCACTGGGTGTGGATCTTACAGAACAGCTCTAAGAAGGCCTGGATTGGATCCACCCACTGCTGGTATCAAGTAGTTTTGTCATGGGCACTACAACATGAAAGTACTGACAGGTGAGAGGTGCCATATTCAAGAGGAGCCAGTTATGAAGCCATGTTCAACTCTGAATTTTTGACCTTTTTAGGGGGGCGTTAAGGCCAGAGAGGTAAGCACAATTGCCCCCTCAAAACCACAGGTCCAAACAGCTCACACCTTTTGCGTGATTTAGTGGAGGTGTAAATGCCGACAGGGACATTTTCTGAAACATGCATGCATTGCTCTTGTATAATGGGAAGTCCGTGTATATTTTAAAAGTCCATCAACACTACACCAGAACTTAACCCTTGAAATCTGTGCATACTATAGATATACACATGTATGCAGTGGCATATCTAAAATTGGTACTTACACATGCATGCCCATTTATACATATAAACTAGTCATTTAGACAAGTAAGTGCTACCTAACTCTTTAAAACTAGCCTCCTATATTAGTTAGGAAGGGCAGAAGAGGTGGATAGGTAGGAGACAGTACTGGAAGGAGGTGAGAGGGAACCATTTATACTGTGGAACATAAAAACTATCATATTGAGTGAGACCAAAGGTCTATCAACCACAGTATGCTGTTTCCAATAATGGGCAATCCAGATCACAAGTATCTGACAGGCTCCCAAAAAGTAGCTAGACTCCATGCTGCCTACTTCAGGAATAATGAATTTCCTCAAGTCTACAGTATATGGACCTTTCCTCCAGGAACTTGTTCAAATCTTTTTTAAACCCAACTATGCTAACTGCTTTTACCACAATCTCCAGCAATGAATTCCCAAGCTTAATTGTACATTCTGTGAAAAATATTATCTCCTAAATTTGTGTCCAGCTAGAAATGGTTGGGATTAAATTTAGGACCTCATGCATGTGAAACACATGCTCTACCACTAAACTACATCCCTCAACTGGGATATGAGAAAGTAGAACAAAACAGCAGAGGTTGCAACACTCCTGCAGGAAGATGGACAACAGATTCTTAGCACTATTCCTCTTGCTAATACAGAGGCCTTCAGATCTTAACAGACACTGGCAGCAGTAGCAGTAGGAGATGGTAGGTGTGAGATTGCAGATTTCCTTACCCTAGAGAGGGGGATCTTTGTTCCTCTTTCTCCCTCTTTGAGAGTGGCCGAGGCTCGAGAGGAGCTGCAGGACTCTGTAGAATGTGGTCCTTGGACCAGGAAGCCTGAGGTTTGAGAAAAGGTATACTACAGTGTTTGGGACCTGTTCCCTACAAGATTCAAAGAACTACTACCAGAAGATAAAAATGGAAAAGAAAAATCTGGTGAGACTGCTAGAGCACTACTGGCCACAAACTAGCACAAAGGCTTGCCACTGGACGGAAGAGAGGAACGAACAAAGGAGCATTACAATTGTTTTCGCATACTCTACCTGGGTTTTCCTGTTGCATATCTTAGATTTGTTTGAAGAGTCCGACTTTCTTTGATTTTCTCCAGTAAAACACTTTTCATTTTTCAGAAACTCAGCCTGGACATTGGGCTTTTCTGTAGGTGACTGTGGGGCCATTGTACTAATTGGCGTTACGGAATTAACATGAGAATTAGAGGATACTGTTAACACATGCCTGTGCTTAATAATTAATACAGCAGCTTGACACTTAGCACACACTAATTACTGCATCTTCTGTCAGATGCAAAGCAGAGCAGCAAGTGGGCAGGGAAAGAGTAAGAAATTGCACCTTACTCTGAGTATAGTACCACCCATTAATTGTTAATGCAATAAGTAACTCAGAATGTTAACGCCACCTCATTAGGTGATGTTACATACATCTGCATTACACTGTTCAACAGCCAAAATGCTTTGGCCACGAAAGCAGCTGTTCTAAACTAATTTAAGGCTGCTGAACAAAGAAATCATAATGCAAATGGCTGATTATCTTTATCTTTATCTTTCTTTATCTTTATCTTTCTTTAAAATTTGATAAACCGCTTTCCGTCGAAACATAAAGCGGTGTACAATAAAAAGGTTGGCAATGCAAAGACAAGGAAAAGGAACGCCAAAATAAGATAGGAAAGGAGGTCTAGTTGCTAAGATATATGTTATTAATTAGTCATTAGGGGCCATTAACTGTGTATTATGCACATTTGCATGAGATTGCATAATCTCTACTTGCAACCAATAGAAATATCTGTCCAAAACCAGATGATGCAATCGGTATTTAAATTTGCATCACTTGACAGTATAAATCTTAAGGTGTATTAGTCACAGAAAAATTAAAAATTAATTATTTTGCATTATTTTATGCTGATAGGTGAATCACAGTGTATTTGGCGATGCATCATACTTGTGTTAATAATGCAGATAATTTCTGCTATATTTGTGGTGAAGTGACTTTTGCATCACAAAAACGGAATATGACTGTGGCAGTTAAGAAAGCCTGCAACTTATATTTTGGCTGCAGAATAGGAGATCAGGATAAGAGCTGGGCGCCACACATATGCTGCAATACATGTGCAACAAATCTCAGGCAATGGATGAATGGGAAAAGGCAATCAATGCCTTTTGCAGTTCCAATGATCTGGAGAGAGCCCACAAATCACATCAGCAATTGCTACTTCTGCACGGTTCCTCCAATTCAGAAAGGCATATCCAGAAAGAGTAAGTGGGCTGTGCAATATCCAAACATTCCATCTGCAATACCCCCAGTGCCTCATGGAGAAGGGTTGCCGATTCCCAAAAAGTCAGAATCAGAATCATTATCATTAGAATCAAGTGAGGCAGAGGAAGAAGTTTGTAGTCATGAACCGTCAACCTCACGTGACCCAGAGTTTCTTCTGGCCACTGCTAATGAGCCACACCTCATAACGTGAAGTGAATTTAATGACCTTGTCAGGGATTTGGATCTCCCGAAGAATAATGCTGAGCTTTTCAATTCCAGACTACAGCAGTGGAATCTTCTGGCTGGCGACGTTCAAATTCCTTTTGATGCTTTCCTTGCACATCAAGTTGGGACTAATGAAAACCTTTGTCAAGGCGATGGATAAAACTAAACCTGCTTTCAGGTATCTTAGTGGTAAATTTCCTAGACTGAGTGATGCCAAAGTTAAGGAAGGAGTTTTTGTTGGCCCTCAGATTCATGCACTTCTTCAAGATGACAAATTTCTTCGTTTATTGCGTGGAAAGGAAAAGGCTGCATGGATAGCATTTGAATCAGTGACACAAAATTTTCTTGGAAACAACACAGCAAATAATTACCAAGAGATTGTTCAAGATCTTCTCAAGGCATACAAAAACCTTGGTTGCAACATATCCTTAAAGATTAATTTTCTACACTCTCGTCTAGATTTTTTTCCCACAAAATTGCGGAGCAGTAAGTGATGAACATGGAGAACGATTTCACCAAGACATTGCAGCCATGGAAAAGAGGTATCAGGGTAAATGGAGTACATCAATACTTGCAGACTACTGCTGGACAGTGACAAGGGATATTCCATTGCTTCAGTACAAGAAACAGATCAGGAAGAGTCGTGAAGCCACTGAATGAGAACAAAACTTGCTAGAATGTACTTACAAATGTTCTTAATGAAAGTTAAATTGCAGAAATAATTACTCCTCTGTTTCTTTTAAGTACATTTATGAACTTTATTTTATAAAAACATGCTTGTTATTGTGCAAAGTTTCATTTATAATAAGTTTTTGATTTACATCTAAGGGTTTAGGCTCGATTTTCACCATATATAGTGGTAAAATGTAAATTCTTCAACATATCATAGAAACAGGAGCAAATTGACCAATTTCACTATCATATTTGAATTCAGCATATCAAATTCATTAAGAAATAGCACATTTAATTTCTGAAGCAAACAATTTTTGAAAATTTGTAGAACAGTGTTATCTTTAGTGCAATGAACGTGTACAAAGTGTTTTCTTCCTGTGTTACTGCATGGGAAGATGTAGGGAACACCCCCAGCAGCAAACACAGAAGCAACATTTTACCTACAATATACTAAAAGGTCACCATGTGTGAAAGGGACGCTTGGAGGAGGGAAAGATTTGATTTCTAGGCCTTGCCTCTGTGTTGTGTCTCCTCCCACAACACCCAAAATGGCCTCGCAGGTCAGAGGTTTGATGTGCCAGCTCCTATTCATCAAGAATTTCTATTTAGCACCAAAAAAGGGACCTCAGCAAGGTTACGTCAGTCTGGAAACCCCCCAAAAAATCAGTCATCAAAGTCATCTTCAATTCCAAATGAAAGAAGGAGAATATACAGTAACTGGTGGCTTGGGAAGGCTAAAAGCCTGTACATTACATGCCCTCCATACTGGTTTTAGGTCGGCATTCTCAATTTCCTTGGGACACACATAACCAGTCAGGTTTTCAGGATAACCACAATGAATATGCATGAGGCATGCACAGCCTCCATTGTACGCAAATCTCTCATGCATATTCATTGTGGTTGTCCTGAAAACCTGTTCGGCTAGCTGCGTCCCAAGGATGAGGTGACCAGAGTCTGCTCCTGGAAGCACAAATGTAGAGGTCAATTGGAAAGGAGAGGCAGAAATCACAGTCATCAGACCAGTTGGCTTTACAGGGAGAGCAGAATTCGCAGTGACAAGGAGAGTTGGGCACTTTCTGGTTGAGAATTTTTCACAAGTACACTTGCTTTTCCGAGGGCATTGTTTTGCTAGAAAACAACATGCATAGATTTTGAAAATCCCATCGACAACTGTTGTTTACCAACCTTCACCTAAATATGCTTTCAGGAACATCTATCCAAACAAAAGTGTGTGTGAAATGGAGCTCCATAAGTACTTTTAGCCAGATTGAGTGAGTGAATTTTCAGACAGCTAATTTATCAGGAAAGTTTATTATTTTCTAAGTTAAATGGTTTTGAAGATTGTCCTTCCCATGTTATTTAGCTCTTCTCAACATCTCACAGTAATGGGTAAAATGCTTCTCAGACCATTTGAAATGTTTTCTGATGGCTGTAGAACAAAGGCAGCATTTAAAATCAAGAATTTAGAAAGAGCAAATTCTTCAGCAGAACTACCTTTTCTCCAGTAGCTAATTTTCTTATCATTATCTCGCAAAACACTTTATCTAAAAAGCCAGTAAACTATCAGGCAGTGAAATTACCTAGTCTGAGTTTTCATCTGATAAGGATCTCTGAAAGAAACTGACTTAGCTATGTCATGGGAGCTGCATCAAACAGTTTCTGAATTGCTGAATTGTTACATATTTTAAACTGGTCTATTATTTCTTATGTTTCTAAATTTTTTTATAGGGCTCAGTTATGGACATGGCTGACCAAATGAAGATTCCACAGCTTCAAAGAGAGCAGCATTTTCAATTCTGCTCGGGATCACCTGGTTTTAGATATCATCTTTTGAGGGTCCATGCTTCATCTGTTTGAGTTCTGTTCATGCTTCCCAGTTAGAAAGTCTCAGCATTGTGAAAGTATTTTTCAAATAACCCTCGTAGTGGCAGGCTACATGGACACTTTTGAAATGTGCACTTTATGATGATTTGCTGTTTCTCAGAAAATTAGCAGCTACATTCACTAAGAAAAGTCATGCTCTCTCTCCCTGCGTATTGCAGACCATCTGCATGTTCAGTGAATGACATGCCTTTCTGTTGCAGTAGGTGGCCTCCATCCCTTGTTGGAGCCTGATGGCCACTAGTATGCAATCAATGACCCCCAGTACAGATGGAAATCTGTCCATCGCATAGCACTGGGTTATGGTTAGCTACCTCTGTTGCACCATCTGAGAGACTACATATTCTGCAGAATGGGTTAGAAAGGCCCTCGGGAACTGTGAGATGCACTTTCAGATGGCTGACTAGCTGAGACCTGCTGTGATGGCCAACACAGATGGGAAACTGCCAGTGGCTAGGAAGGCAAGGGCTCTGGTGACCTTGAGGTGGACCGGTATAGGCTGTCCCCTCTGTGCAGGGCCAGCCCAAAGGATTCTGCCACTCGAGGCAGAAACCCCAGCCTTGACCCCGCCCCCCCCCCCCCCCCCGCAGCTGTTGCTGATTCTGTCTCAGGAGGAGGAGGTGAGCAGTGGCAATATTTGAAAAAATGACGGCTTTTTGCCACCGCTTTGTTGCCTGCAGCAGGCCAGGTCCCTCAGCACACATGGCTGGCTGCTTCTGATCCCCTCAATGGGGGTCAGAAGAGACATGCCAGGTGTGCTGAAGGATATGGCCTGCCGCGAACAAGAAAGCGGCAGCAAAAAGCAGCTGCTTTTGGAAATTCTGTTGCTGCCACTGCCCACCTCCCCCCCCAAACAGAAACAAGGTATCTGGGGGAGGGTGGCGCAGCTAGTCATGTGTACCGCTGTCACTGCCCACAAGGGCCAGCTGCCTTAGGTGGCTGCCTAGCTTGCCTAGTGAATGGTCCGGCAATTGTGATACAGCATAGGAGCAGTTCTAGCTCCTGGCAGAGATGGTGGATGGCTGCTTTGTTAAAGCAGAACCTGGTAAGATTTAGGAATGAGGTCCTGGGAATGTAGACCTTCTGATAGGGATGCCTCCTGGTGACTCTCCTATGTTTCTTGTGGGCTTTTTGCAGTATGGTCTGTGCAAATCATGTGTTCAGATCACCCATGATGCCTGCACCAAAACCTACAATACTGCACATGCACCTGTGTACACACACAACGTTGGGACACACACACACAATGGCACAGGGAACAACACAGAGACACAGATGCAGCTAGGACTATTGACATCTATACAGACACACAGAGACTGCAGGGAACACAAAGGCATACACAGAAGGAAAAGTGAGGTGAAAGGACCGAAGTTTGGAGTTAGCTGAGGTAGAAAAGGGCAAAGAAAGGAACGAGCCAGTAGAGGAACGAAGTTCGCAAGAAGGGGTGTAGAGGGAGAGAAGAGAGGAGAGATAGGGAGGGGCAGCAGAGTGAATGCACTTAAAGGTCCTCTTGCAATTTATCACAATCTTCTTGCAGTTTACAATGTTGAATAATTTTGTGTCATCTGCAAATTTGATTACCTCACTCGTTATTCCCATTTCCAGGTCAATTATGGATATGTTAAAAAGCAGTGGGCCCATCACAGATCCCTGGGGTACTCGACCATTCACTTTTCTCCACTGAGAAAATTGATCATTTAGCCCTACTATTTGCTTTCTATCTTTTAACCAGTTCCTGATTCACAATAGTACACTGCCTCCTATCCCATGACTTTTTAATTTGACCAAGAGTCTCTCTCATAAGGGACCTTGTCAAAGGCTTTCTGAAAATCCAGATATACTATATCAACCAGCTCACCTTTGTCTACCTGTTTTATTCACACCTTCAAAAAAATACAACAGATTAGTAAGACAAGACTTTCCTTGGCTAAATCCATGTTGGCTTTCTCCCATTAAACCATGACTATCTACATGTTCAGTTATTTTATTCTTTATAATGGTTTCTACCATTTTGCCCGGTACTGATGTCAGGCAGATCGGCCTAAGGCACAAAGCAGCTGGGCACCAGGAAGACTGGAACACCATGGACCAGAGAAAGGGACTCTAGGAGTATGGGATTGGTATGACTGAAGGGGAAGGAAAGGCTTCAAGGAGTGGGAATATATAGGTCTTAGAAACATAGAATTTATGGGGCATGGCAAGATGGCGCTGGCACACAGGCATGTGGGACGGCTGCTCCCCTGAGTATGGGGAAGCGGAAGGCCAAGACGTGAGTTGCTCCTGCCAAAATTGTTGGGTTGGACCCCGGGGGAACATCGATGCCGATTCAGCCGCCCATTACTTCTTTTTTTTGACCTGGAGTCCCCTGCAGCGCGGAATACCTTCGGTGTTACCTTGTTGGAGTCTGCAGCAATTTTGGAGAGCTTGTTGGACTCGTTGGAGACAGTGTTGCTATCTCCCGGAGGGAGAGTGGTTCCTGGAATTACTGTAGTGAGTTCGATGCAGGTTGCGATATTAGGCTCCGGAGGAGTCAGCCCCGATGCTGCAGTTTTGGAGGGGAGAGGTTGTGCAGCAGGAGTGGCTGGTGGAAGAGCTATGATGGCAATCCCGGTGCTACCAGATTCCTCAGAACAGCATTTGAGGGGATTGGAGACTTTGATTTCTGCTACTTCTCAAACTGAAGTGTGGCTTCAGTTACTGGATCTGCTGGAGGTTCTTCTGTTCGCCCATCAGAAATTACCTTGCAAACTTTGTGGGAAGCTTTTCAAGATCTCCAGGCTTCTGTTAATTTGTTATCCCACATTATTCTGTGGAGTAATTTGTTACTCAATATACTCCACGGAACTCTGTTGATTTGGTGCATCTTCGTTCCGACTTTGACTCCCTGGAAACAAGGTTTGCTGCACAAGATCTGCAAATTGAAGCTTTGGAGTCATAGAATGCAGTTTTGGTAAATGATAATATGGTGACCCATTTGAAAATCTGGAGAATATTAATCAGTGTAGAAATCTTTGTTTGTTTAATTTTCCTAAATCTGGTACTTTTTTCTCCTATGAGATGTGTTCAAGAAATATATGTCTGAGTGTTTAACGGTTCCTGAGCAGTCTGTCCCACCTACTACCAATGTGTACTATATTCCTCAAGGAATTGTTTCCTCAGGAGGGGTTTAGGCTTCTCATATGGACCCTTTGAACACTACGGATATTCTAGAATGCTCTGTGGAGGAAGGAGTACAGAAGGCTACTTTGTTGGTTCAATTGGCTCTGGATGTTGACCATGACTGGCTTCTGATACTGTTCTTTAAATACAGAGATGTGTTGTTTATGAACTGTAAGATACAGATGTTTCCTGATGTGGATAGGAGTACCCAGCGACATAGAAGACAGTTTCTTACAGCTTAGGGCTAGCTTTAAATTACATTATCCTTGTAAATGTCTGGTTATTTTTCAGGGCAATAGATACATGTTTTTTGATTCTACACACTTAACAGCATTTATCTCTTCTAAAGCTGTGATCAGTCTCTCTTACCCTGTAGAGTTAGCATCTTCACTCTCATGAATGATTATGCCTGTTGTTTTGCTAAAGCTTCGATTTCCTATACTTTTGTTTTCTATTTCTCTGGATTGTTGTCACGTCCCATTGTTGTGGACTAATGAGCATTAATTAATTTGTATATAATTTCCTGGTGCGTTTGCACTTGTTTCCTTGCTCTTTTCTGTAGCAGTTTCTTGCTGTTATTTTGAAATTGAAATAAATAAAAAAAAAGAAGTGGGAATATATTAGGATCTTGGAAAGGGGGTAGAAGATAGGTTTGAGAGGGAAAAAGGATAGAATACAGGGAAACAAAAGATCGCTCAAAAGACATCTATGTGAACTCAGACAACAGTCAGGCCAAGGAATCACAAGCACAACTCTTCCATTCACCATTGCCATATCAGGTCCCAAAAGATGACTAAGGGATATGTTTACTAAACCGTCTTAACGTGCGCCCGGCGATAGTGTGCAGGCTGCCATAAAAGGAGTGGGCGTGTCGGTCTTAAAGTAGCAAAGGGGGATTATCGTGCGATAACGTGTGCTGCGCACATTATCGTGCGATAACGTGTGCTGCGCACATTATCGTGCGATAACGTGCGCTGCGCACATTATCGTGCGATAACGTGCGCTGCGCACATTATCGGGTGAGACGCCGCTAAGCATGTTAAAGCACAGTAATCTTAAGTAGGCGCGCAGACATGCAAATATAGAAACAGAGGTGTAGCACAATGGTTAATACAGTGACTGATGGTACAGGGGTCATGAGTTTGATCCCCCAGTATGCCTAATCCATAAGGCTGGCTGAGGCAGTAGCTTTTATGTGTAAGTATTGATTTTTGAGGCATTTTATTTGTAGTTTAATTAGTGCTGCCAGCAAACACACCCTCACGTGCCATAACCTAAGGTGCCGCATAAGGCACCCTATAAGGCGCTCCATAGGGCACATTATAAAGTGCACTGTCCGCCAAGACACCCTATAATGTCCCCATAGGGCACCCTATAAGGCGCTTTAGAGAACACCTGATAAGGCACCTTATAAGGCGCTTTATAGGGCACCCTATAAGGCGCTTTATGGAGCGCCTTATGGTTACAGTACACTGAGGGTGTTTTTGCTGGCAGCACTAATGTACATTAGAAATAGACAATGCCTTGGACAGCCTTATCAAATAAGCCCACCATAGGTTTGAACCCATGACCTCTGGCCCCACAGGCAGCAAAGTAACCAGTGGGCTACAGCTGCCAACAAACCCCTGGCTGGTTGGCAGGTTGCAGAAAGACTGCACGTCACCACACAAACTGCCTGCTGTGGTTACCAGGATAGGGTTAACCCACCCGTACCCATGATGCACTGCACATGCAAATCAGCAGTCTACAGATGGGCACAAGATGCACCTCGGCCTGGTAGGAGGAACCGACCGTGTGTGGTACTGGCACAGAGTAGCTACAGACCGTCACATTGTGCGGGTACTGTGCTCACCCTGAGGGTGAGGTGGGGCGCACAGCACCAGGTCCACAGCACCTTTCATGGCTGAAATATGCCATGCTGCAGGTCCCCACAGTGCTACTGTGTGTGATAGGTAGCTCCTGCAGACACACCTAGGATACATCTGTGTCCTTCTGTATTTCTCAGTCATGTCTAGCCCTTATGGGCTATGATGCACCCAGAATAGTGCATATCCTGTGTTGGTGCCATGGTTACATGATGTAGGTGAAGAGGGAGGAGGAGGGAGGAGGGAGGAGGTAGGAGGGGAGGAGGGGGAGGGAGGAGGAGGGGGAGGGAGGGAGGAGGAGGAGGAGGGGAGGAGGAGGGAGGGGGGAGGGAGGGAGGAGGAGGGGAGGAGGAGGGGAGGGGGGAGGGAGGGAGGAGGGGGGAGGAGGAGGGAGGGAGGGAGGAGAAGGGGAGGGAGGGAGGAGAGGAGGGGAGGAGGGGAGGAGGAGGGGAGGGGAGGGAGGAAGGGAGGAGGGGAGGGAAGGGAGGGAGGAGGGGAGGGGAGGAGGGGAGGGAAGGGAGGGGGGAGGGGAGGGGGGAGGGAGGGAGGGGAAGGGGGAAGAAGGAGGGAAGGGGGGTGTTTGGACCCATAGGCAGAATATGTACCACCACATAACCCACCCTCTGGGGCTCAGGGTGGGAAACAGGATCGCCCACCAACAGATCCACATTCTACCTCCCTGCAATGGTGGCAGTAGAGGAGACCATCAACCCCAGTCCTTCTGGGGAACAAACACCCTACAGGGCAGGCAATGCAGAGCTGTACACATCCATAAAGCAATAGCAGACAGACAGTAAGCCTGGAAATGCACAGCTGCCCCCCACCACTATCTGACATTCTCCAGCAGCAAGCCTCCAGCCACTGCACCCTGCAAGGTGTTCCAGCAAGACACATACTAGCTGCAGACAGTCTGTTAGCTAGTCCATAGTGCATGTTCCTGGAGGAGATGCATGTACCCAGAACTGGGATGTCAGCATACACACCAAGCAGATAAGTCAGTGATTGGGCCCCAAAAGGGAACCCATAAATTTATTTATTTATTTAGCTGCATTTATATCCCGCTTTTCACCGGGTCAAAGCGGTTGGGGGATACATTTAACACAAGGGGATATGAGACACATACACTAATACTTACAGGGAACATGGGCAATGGAGGGTTAAGTGGCTTGCTCAAGACCACAAGGAGCACCTGTGGGACTAGAAACCCCAGTCCTTCCGGCCCAAGGTTGCTGTCCTCTAGTGGGATTTGAACCACCAACCTTCCAGCCTGTAGTACCTTGCCCCAACCACTAGGCCACTCCTCCCTCCAATATCACAAGAGAAATGCTATATAGCGCTATGGGGGAACCTAGCCATGCCGTGGTCACTGCTCAATCAAGGTGAGAGTGACCTCCCAGCAGGACATGCTGTTGCCACCCTGTCCGTACAGGTGGTGGCCGGCCACTACAATGTCCGAGCCATTGCCCTATGCTATGTACAGATGAATCCAGGCCAGGCCACCCTTTCCTGGCTATTCCCACAGTATTTTGCTCCTCATTATGCACATTGGCAGGCCAATACTGGCAACAGTGCTAGCAGTGTGGACTGTGGAGGGTGTTTGCAGCCACCACACACTGGATAGACAGACACACACTCCCCACAACTGTGCCAGCATTGTGCAACTATAGAGGTGTTTGGCAGCCCTGGCCACCGCACCAGTCCTGGGCACAGTGCAGGCATGGCTATGGTATGCAATACTGTTGGGGTCACCCCCCAGGGTGGTAAACACTGTCAGACACAAGACCTGTAGCACACTCCACAGACATCAGAAAGGTTGCTATAATGCAGCTCACTCAGAAAATTGTACGTAACTTCAGAAGTGCTATCTGCCAGTAATCATAACAACCTTTTGATATATGTGTACCATATTCCCAGGTTTAGGGTGGCATTGCCAAGGTATGCAAGTGCTCGTATTGGGAGATGCACGCAGGGCCCAACATCCTGCCTCTCCAGGAGGCATTGGATAATGGAGCCTGTGGGTGTGGGTGTGTCTGCCCCTGTTGGCCGCTGCTTTAGGGTAGAGGTTCCCGACTCCAGTCCTGGTGGGTCAGACACTGTTCGGGTTTTCATGCTGTCCCTCATGAATATGCATGAGATACATCTGCATACCATGGGGGCAGCGCATAGAAATGCAGCACAGGCATCTTTATTAGAGACAGCATGGAATCTGAATGGTGTTTGGCCCTCCAGGACTGCATTTGGGAGACTCTGCTCTAGGTGATGCGCATATGTATGGTGTCTGTGCTCTGTAGGGTAAAATGTAGGTGTTTTGGGCATGTTTACGTCATCTGCAATAAAGGTTCTGTCTGTATTAGCACGTTTTAGTAGTGGGTAAAATATGGGGACTGGGTTGGCAGGAACCACAGCTGGGACTTGAACCTGCAACCTTCTACTTCTGAACACACTGGCTGTGTGCACCGCACCACTGTGTTGCCAGAGAGACAGTGCGTTCCCGGGAGATACCATGACTGTTTGTCAGACAGAGGCTGTCTGTTGCAGTGCACGGCACCCACCTAAACAGGGCTAGGCCATGGTCTGCTCTGGGCAGCTGCCACTGCCCCCTCCACCACCAGTATCCCTCTGCCACCATGCTGACACGCCCTTCTGCTGGTGGTGCTGGTGGAGCGCAGTCTCATGCCATCCAGTGTGTGGGTAGGCGGCTGCCTATGGTGCAGGTTCTGGGGTAGGGGTGCCTGCATAGCTGTCCACGCTTCCCCCCAGCACCGCATGCCAATGTTCTGTGCCCTTCGGGATACCTGCTGGGTATTATCCTCTGTGAGACTGTGGGGAGCACACTCGTGCCCATGTTGGGCCCTCAACAGTTGCTGTCTGGCTGCTCTACTGTTTCAGCATTCCTATGGGCCAGCTAGGCATCACCCTTGTCCGCACTATGACCCAGCTGCACCACAGCATGTGCCACCTGCAGCCCTCTGTGTCCCCTTTTCCAGCATCTGTCCAGTTGCCCATTCCGACATGCCCGCCCTGCTGTTGTGGAACATGTGCATGCCATAGGAAACCTGGCCAATGGAGTCGGAGACCCTGCTCAGCGCAATTACACTGTGGGCTCATTCACCTTGTATGGGGACGGAGCATAGACCCTTCTAAAATGCATATCTTTTTTTGGAGCTTTCTTGGGAGTGTCTTTTGATGTTTCCCATTGATATCACTATTGGCCAGCTTGGTTATTTTATTTTTACATTTTCTTCTGTACATTTTCAAAGTTTATTTGCTCTTTTGTTCTGTGAACATGTATCACACTTATCACTTTTTTGTAGGTTTCCCTGGTTTTGCTGTACATTGCTGATGGAAATGGTTTCTTTTCCCTTTAAATCAGCTCTAACGCCAGGGTTTCACTGGCGTTAGTTTTGAGCCTCGGATTTCATAGCGTTAGTGTGGGGGGAGCCTCTTCCCTCCCACTCTCCACCCATTGACCCCTTCTCTCTGCCCCTGGGGAGCCTTTCTCCGCTCTCCAGGAGCCTTTCTCCGCCTTCAGCGCTTGTTTGCGCTGCTGCGTGCGTTATCGCTCGCTAAGGTACCTTATCGCCCACTAAGGCGCCTTCATCGGGCGATAAGGTACCTTATTGCATGATAACGTCGCAGAGCGCACGTTAAGATGGTTTAGTAAACATACCCCTAAGTCTGGTATTTATTTGTGATTTATAACAGGTGTAAATTGTTTGTTTAAGGGCTGTTAAGTCAATGCTAACACAGCAGTCCCTGTGTTTTCTTGGCAAGGTATGAGCAGAAGTAGTTTAGTAGGACTTTTTGTCTAAGCCAATGGAAGGTAAAGCAAGTTGCCCAAGGTTTGTCTGTGGGAACCAAACCCTGATCTTCTGGGTACTAGGCTATTGCTGTAACCACAAGGCTACTCCTCCATGGGGGTAAATTAGCACCTTCAGAAGGTTTTCTTGCAGATCGCTAGCCTATATGACATAAGTCATGGACATGCAAACACCAAGCCACATTCTCAAATGCTCTCATAATGCCTTCTCAGAAAACATGCAAAGGTTGACGTGCCTGGCATGAAAATATGGATTTTGTGGCCTAGGGGACATACAATGAAACTACAGTGTAAACTATTTAAGACAAATAAGAGAAAATATTTTTTCACTCAATGTGTAATCAAACTCTGGAATTTGTTACCGGAGGATGTAGTAAAGGCTGTGTAGCTTGGTTTAAAAAAGGTTTGGACAACTTCCTGGAGGAAAGGTCCATAAACCATTATTAAAAATGGACCCAGGATATTACTGCTTGACCCAGTACAAACATTGTGCAACCTGTGTCTTTTGGGGAGACTGCTAGGTACTTATGACCTAGATTGGCCACTGTTGGAAACAGGATACTGGGCTTGATGGACCTTGGTCTGATCCAGTATGGCATATCTTATGTTCTTATGTTCCTGAAATTGCATTTTTCACACAAACACAGAGTCCTTGCATTCATGTTTAAAGTGAAAATAGGACTTCTAAAATAACCCACGATACGTCTAGCACAGCAGCACCCCTATATTCTTATAGCCAGGGAGGGAAATTTTCAATACTATTGTCTTGGTAAATACTGATCTGTCCAATTAAACTGACCTTCCTAAAAATGCCCTCCTCTTCCCAGCTACAAATATGTGTGTATTTTTATTTAGGGATAAAAGAGGCATTCCTGTGGTTTGTTTAGGATATGTAAATACAATTTTGTCCCGACTTAGCTACAAATACAAATAACAGGTACAAAGTATTGATGACTTTCTGGGATTCCCAGGTTTCTACCACAACTCATACATCCTGATCTATTCTGGTATCTACAAGAGATTTCAAGAGAGGAGAAATCACCAGTAGATGACTGCTAGATAAGCCCTAAACCATCCCGCTCTATCACATAGACATGCACATGCTAGGAGGTCCCAGTGATCCCTGGTATCTGAAACAATTGATAAACAAAGCCTATAGTTGCAGTGCCTACCCAGCACATCAAATACCTTGGCACTAGACTCCACCCACACAGGTGATAGAGGCTACCTTCTGAAGAGGTGGATCTTGAACCCCATCGTCACACTACACACACTACTTGTGGAGGAGTGGCCTAGTGGTTGGGGCAAGGTTCTTCAGGCCGGAAGGTTGGGGGGTGAAATCCCACTAGAGGACAGTAACTTTGGGCCGGAAGGACTGGGGTTTCTAGTTCCACAGGTGCTCCTTGTGGTCTTGGGCAAGTCACTTTACCCTCCATAGCCCATGTTCCCTGTAAAATAGTTATCTCCAAGTTATAATGCCCAGTTCAATGTAATTTCAGTTTGTTCAATGTAAACTGCACTGATGCAGAATAGCGTGGTATATAAGAGTAAGTAAGTAAACATCCAGATTCAGAGAAGTGGCACACCATGGCCTACAGACACCATTACTGAGAAGATCTTTGGCCTGTTCAAGAACCACTTCCATTGCCTTTATTGATCCAGGAGAGGACTCCTGTACAGCCCAGCCAAGGTCTGCCAGGAATTTATGGCCTGCTGCATTCTACACAACCTGGCAATGAGGCATTGACAACCCCTGCCTGAAGGATAGAAAATGACAGACCCAGACATAGGCAAAGATGCAAAAGGCCCTAGGCAGGAGGACAGAGGCCATCTACACCAGCTGGGCATGATCACAACAGATGAGCTCATGCACATGCGTTTCTTGTGGAAGTAGGTGATTTATTGCTCAAACTGAAAGTATGTATATGAGATTGTCCCACCCACCATCATCCCCCACACCTCCCGGCCATCCTCCCATGCCAATCTCTGTCCCATCCTTCCGTCCACACCTCATCACCAGCCCATTGCAACACTCCACCACCATCCCAGTGGCATAACCCCAACCTCTTCTCCCTCACCAGTGACTTCCCCACCCACTCCATCAACCCACCCCTCAGAAGCAGCACTCTGCCATTTCCTATCTCCCCCCCACCCCCACAGAACCAGCTCTCTTCTTCTCCCTCAGGGTGCATATAGTTGGATGACAAGGCCATTTCTTCCTGTGTCCCCTCCCTCAGCCCCTTCTCTTCTGCCCTTTTCCACCCACCACTTGCTCCTGACCCTGAATATGTTGTCCTGATGAGGTGCTGGATGATGTCTCGCTGCTTTCTGAGAAGCTTTAGGAGAATTCATCCAGCCCACAAAAGTGATGGGTAGTATCAAGGAAGGGGGAAATCAGAGGGGCTCCCCCTTCCCATGGAGCACAGATCCCAAAATTTAAGAAGAGGATGGCATGCCCTGACAGGCAGCTGTTATGATGAGCTGGAGCCCATGGTAGTGGAGGGAGTGGAGGTGCTCTCCTCTTCTGTGTTGCATGTGTAAACTCAGAGGCTGGGGGCACAGATCAGAATTGCTGGGGGAGGGGATCAGGGTGCAATGGCTAATGAAGTGGCCTAAGTCCCTGCCTAGCCCCTAGATATCATCTATTACAGCCTTAACACCTCTACCTGTCTTTTTTCCAGGTGCATGTGGTACTGCTTAATGGTCAGCAGTCCCCTCGGTAGTTCAATTTTCTCTGCTTGTGTTTGATCTTTCTGCAGCAGCTGATGACTGAGGGGAGATGGTGGTAGAAGCTGGATGTCACCTTCTCTAGCCCTTTTTTGCCCTCCTGCTAGACAGCGACCTAGCCCTCTGCCATCTCATCCTGATGTCCCTCCTGTCTGGACACCTGGTCCTCCTTCTTGGTTGTATGCCACAGACTGTGCTGGGCACCCCTCTCTAGGGGTCTGTCCCCTGATATAAGAACATAAGATATGCCATACTGGGTCAGACCAAGGTCCATCAAGCCCAGTATCCTGTTTCCAACAGTGGCCAATCTAGGTCGTACGTACCTAGCAGTTTCCCCAAAAGACACAGGTTCCGCAATGCTTGTACTGGGTCAAGCATTGATATCCTGGGTCCCTTCTTAATAATGGTTTATGGACCTTTCCTCCAGGAACTTGTCCAAACCTTTTTTAAACCCAGCTACACTAACAGCCTTTACTACATCCTCTGGTAACAAATTCCAGAGTTTGATTACACGTTGAGTGAAGAAATATTTTATTTTATTAGTCTTAAATAGATATGGGTGCTGCTGCCATCCTGTAGATCTTCAACTCTGGCCTCTGCGGTAGGTAGAAAATCAAATGCACTCAGTCGCTATGCATACCTTATATCTACCCATTGTGAAATCATCCTTGCATGGCCATTGCCATAAGATAGCCCTTCTGGTCCAGATGTGCATAGTGTGTGACTAAGGATGGCATTCTCAATGGTGGTCAGGGTCCCTGTGGCACTAGCGCTGGCTGTGGCTACTGGCACCAGGTAAGTGATAAGGCTAAGGTTATATGAAGACTCTCCATGGAAAGGAGCCAAAAACTGTGCCATCCAATACTATACACTCTGTACAGTGGGAGTGGGTGCTGCTGGGAAGAAGGCAGGAGAGTGTCCCATGAACACATCTCATTTCCTCACATACACCAAGAACTGACTTGGGAGAAGATCTCAAGAAAGGGGTGGAAAGATGGAGATGGGGAAGGGCTTTTATCTGCTTATATCACTGTGTATATATAAGCTGGCTAGAGTCCCCCCAGCCCATTTTAACTTAAACATACACAGGGAGGGTCATAGAGTTGGTTCAAAGTGTTGGAGCCCTAAGCAACCCCCAAGCTTTACACCCTCTCTGGCTGTCAAAATCTATTATTTAGCTTTGAATGGCCTGCTTTTGCTGCCCTCCAGAGGTTGCTGCCCTTGGCGACCACTTAATTTACCTAGTGGTTGGGCCAGCCCTACACATACAGTAGAGGAAGGGAGTCAGAGCCATTGCATTGTGACCTGAACAGTTGATGTCTGCTGTGCATTCATTTTACATCTTGTAATTCCCCTTTGAAGTCTGTTCGGTGTGGTTCCACAGTGACCACATCTCTAAAAACATGTATCTTACACTGATCTCTGGAAGTGATCTCCACTTCTTTTGTGTTCATATGAGAAATCTGAGGTGGCCTTCCACCAACATTATATGACAGTGCAGTCTTTCCACAACAGGCGTTACCATGGCCTGCAAGAGATGCCAACACTTTCCCAAGGTCACAACAGAGCAGAGAAGACTGGGCCCAGGGCCGTACCAAGCTATAACTGCACCCTGTGCGACTTGTGATACTGGTGCCCCCATGACATCAGACTTTTATCAGTTACATATTTTATTTATTTAAAAGTATTTCTATGCCGCTTATCAAAATCTAAGAGGCTTACAAAATAATATTCATGACAATAAATTAGACAATAACAAACCTAAAACATCATAAAACAAAAAAAAAGGTCATATTGGACAATAGACCTGTATAAAGTTGATTAAAGTTGATTGTGGGTTGCATTAGACTCATGACTTTAGTCAACTTTATACAGGCCTATTGTCTAATATGACCATGTAAAAACACTAGCAGGTAACAGTCTACAAGGAGCTGTTGTAACTAACGCAGGTATCATCTTGATACAAAATCTAGCTTTTATTTAAATTTATCCAAATGTGACTTCACTATCCATAAAGGCAAAATTAATAAGTAGAAAACTGGTCTTTGATAAATACAGTTAGTATAATGTTATAGGGTTTTAAACCAAAGTTCACAAACCAAACTAATAAAGAAGGAACTGGAGCACAAATCCAATTGACAACTCAATTATATCAAAATTACTTTCCTTGCTTTCTGCACAGCAAAATCATCAATGACACTGTCATAACTGAGAGTGTCATCTATTTCATGTTCAATAGACAAAATTGCCAAGTTGGACAAACGTTCTTGGCCTATCGATGACCTAAGGTAAATTTTTACAAGCTTCAGCTTGCTAAAACTACGTTCACAAGAAGTAACAGTGACTGGAATTGTTAAAAAAATTCTAAGTGCAATCTTTATATTAGATATGCATCTTTTAAGGAATACATATGGATAAGTTGCAAAAGCTCAATAGTATTTGCTTTGCCTAAATCAACAATCAACATATTTGCCTGAAATTTGAAACTCTCAGTTTCTGACACCAGTTCCAGCATATCAAGTCACAATTACACTTCCGAGCGAGGTTAGCTGCACAATTTTTTGGCTTCTTCCACTAAAAACATTGCAAAAGAATTGCCGGTGAGGAATTTAAAGTCTGAAGACCTCCCAGCTAATGTTTCAAAATGCCACTGCATTTGAGTTATAAGACTGTCAAACACCATGTTGCATTGTTTCTCAAAATTATTTTCTGGTGTAAGAAGATCACCATCAGGTTCACTCAGACACATTCTTTTTACTTTATGTCTCCTCTTTGTTGCAAAAACTTGTTTGATGCTAATTCTTTGAGCTGTTATTTATTTTTATTCTCTTATATACCATGCTATTCTGCATCAGTGCAGTTTACATTGAACAGGGTATTATAGCTTGGAGATAACTATTTTTACAGGGAACATGGGCTATGGAGGGTTAAGTGACTTGTCCAAGACCACAAGGAGCACCTGTGGGACTAGAAACCCCAGTCCTTCCAGCCCAAGGTTGCTGTCCTCTAGTGGGATTTGAACCCCCAACCTTCCAGCCTGAAGTACCTTGCCTCAACCACTAGGCTACTCCTCCACTCTTTGCTGCATTGATTACACAGGTACACTAAAAAATTTTTTTTTTAAACTGCCTCTAATGTTTCGATTGATTTTTACGTTTTTTGGTGCGCTGAATCCAAATCTGGTAACCAATTTGCTCCATCACGTACTTATATTTTGCTACATTGGGTTAGCAGTTTGAGGTGAACGTTTCAGATTGAGTGCGATCGAGATAAAAGTTTCTTGGATGAATTCTTTATACTAATTGTTTAGTAGTTATTCAAATAAGAATAAAGAAAATTGTAACAAGGCAGCACATAAGAATAGAGTAATGTCAACAAAACACACTGTGATGGTAGCAAAATTGTCTGCACTTAAAACAGCTACATACATGTGCACAAACATTGAGCATATAAGAGCGAGGTTAGACACAAAGCAAAGCAAAGAAATGTGCAAAAAATGTTGTACAGGTATGTATGTAAGAATAGAAAACGCAAACCGCACCATTGCAATACATGAAGACAAACACCCGATGGTGTGAAAATAAAATTCTAATAAATGAGATCCGACACTGTGGTAATAACTAGCAAATTTTTATTTCAAAGTTTAGTAAAAACACGATATTTGTCAACACAGTTTAGATTTTAAAGTCATTCTTGGGTCAATCAATCTCCTGGTGGGCCCGTTTCTTCTTCCCCCGAATGCTTCTCTTGGTGCGCTGCTTGGCGTATTTTTCATCTGGGGTTTCCCGATGCAGCAACCAGCAGAAATCAGCCATCATAGTGGTGTTCCATCTTCCTTGGTACCTTCTCTCTGCGTCCTTGATGTCCTGGTGAAACCTTTCACCTTGTTCTTCACTGTACGCCCCCAAGTTTTCGGGAAAGTAGTTCACATGGGAGTGCAAGAAATGGACTTTCAGGCTCATGTTACAGCCTTGTTCTTTGAAGGCATTGAGCATCCTGGCAACAATATCCTTATAGTTCTCATCCCGCCTGTTCCCCAAGAATTTGAGAACAACATCCTTGAAGGAATCCCAGGCTTCTTTTTCCTTCTCAGACATCGTTTCAGCGAATGCTCCATCTGAAATGAGTTTCCTTATATCAGGGCCAACAAACACTCCTTCCTTTAGCTTTGCTTCAGAAAGTCGGGGGAACTTTGAGCAAAGGTACCGAAAGCACTCACCATCTTTTGGAAGGGACTTGATGAATTGCTTAATGAGACCCAACTTAATGTGGAGAGGTGGTAATAGAATTTTATCACGAGGTACCAAGCTCTCATGAAGAACATTTTTCTCACCGGGTCTCAAATACTCCCGAATTGGCCAGTCTTTTTTCCCCCAGTGTAGGTCGCGGGCCCGGCTATCCCACAAGCAAAGGAAGCAGGGATATTTGGTGAAACCGGATTGCTGCCCTAATAGCATGGATAGAATTTTAAAGTCTCCACAAATCATCCACTTATGCTCATCATAACGAATTTTCTGAAGAATCAGGGCCAAATTCTCGTATTTTTCTTGGAGAATAACAGAGTGAGCAATAGGAACTGAAGCGAATGTGTTGCCATTATGAAGAAGAACACCTTTTATGCTGTCTTTTGACGAATCAATGAACAGCCGCCATTCAGCAGGATCATACTTGAGTTTAAACTTTTCCATCACTCCGTATATATCGTTGCAAATACCAAATCTTCCTCTTTGCTGAAATACTTCAAAAATTGTGTCTCGCGGTTGCGGTACCAATAAAAAGTTGTTCCTGGTGACAATAGATTTTTCTGTTTAAGCCGAGAACCTAGCAGTTGGGCAGCATCTTTTGGGAGTCCTAAATCCCGGACTAAATCATTCAATTCAGCTTGAGAGAAAAGTTCAGGTTTCGGATCTGGTTCAGTTTCAAACTCGGAAGTACTGGACTCATCGGGAAAAGCCATCTGATGAGTCTCATCATGATCAGAACCGTCCACACAAATATGATCCAAAGATTTTGGTGGTTCAGGCACAGGTACTTCGTTGCTATGAGGCATAGGCCTAATTGCTGAGAGAAGGTTGGGGTAACTTATTACGTTCTTATTTTTTAAGTTGTATCCCTTCACAATGCAAGAGCAAAAATAGCAGTCACTGCTGTGGTCTCTTTGTTCACGCCACATCATAGGTATTCCAAAACGAAATGCTTGTGTTTTACCTTTCATCCATAAGCGTAGATCTTCCTCACATGTCTTGCACACTTTGTGAGGAGCCCACGGTTTGTCTTGATCGCCTAACTTCAAACCGAAATAGGCGAAATATACTTTTTTAATAAATGCAGAAATGTTCCTCTGCCGCTTTTTCACGGTATATTCCCCACAAATAAAACAAAAACTGTCCGGAGAGTTGACGCAACCTCTGGCTCTGTGAGCCATCACAAATACACAGCACTGCAAACTACAACTGTAGTGAACCACTTCGGAATAAAGCTGGATTACGACTGAGCAAACAAAAGGTAATAATGAACTTGCAAGAAACTGAAATTTGACAGGAACGTTCATGTCGCAACCACCGTGTTTGAGCGAGCGAACGAGGCGAGGCGAACAGGAAAGAACATGCGCCAGCGCGAGTACTGGATTTAGCCCCCCGCCTCCCAATTGTCCTGTTAATGTATAAAATGAATACAAAACACTCTAAAATATCATGAGGGAGTGTTTCTAGTTAGTTAACCATTACAACCTCTATTTTGGGCCAAGAAAATAAACTGCAGTCGGCTAAAAAGAAATTATGTGAACATTCCTTATATGGGTAAGAAATCTAATTTTGCAAGAAAACGTGACATGATGGAACATTTTGGCTATTTTTCCTGGATTCAGCACCCCAAAATCTATAGGAATCAGTTGCAAAACTGGAGGCAGTTTTTTGGTAGTGTACCTGTGTTATTTCTGTGATACCTTTGTCACACACGTACTGTATCTGCAAAAACAAACCTTGCAACAACTTTGACGCTGTATCAACTGATATATTCTTTGATTGCAAGCAGCAGTTCTCTCTGTCGATGACTGTAAGAATCTGACACCATAGATGGAGCAAGCAAAGAAATTCAAAATTGATTTGTGTGAGAAGCATTTGAGCAACTGACACTGTATGATCATTATGGTTCCAGTCATTACTTAACTCTTGTAGAATATTATAAACTCCTTCAATTTGCATCAACAGTGCAGAAATTGCTTCTTTTCTAGCAGACCATCTAGTTACACTACTACGTTTCAAAGAAATGGTGGATATCTTCATTATTCGTTCCCATCCATCTCACTGTATAGCCTGAGAAAAAGATGAACAGTTTTTGAACACAACCAAAGGATGTTATCAAGAGCAGTGAAACCTCAGCTGCACGAACTCTGACTAAATTGAGGGAATGGGCTGCACATGGCACAAATCTAGACAAGGAATTGAGACCACTAAATCGGGCTTGCACTCTACTGTACTTGCCTGCCATATTTGCTCCATTATCAAATCCCTGGCCTCTAAAATCTTTTATATCCAAACCATTACTTTCTAATTTTCCTGGAATCTCTGTGGCCAGTCCAAGGCCAGTTTTAGTAAAATCGATGAAACTCTTCCAATGAACACTGACCATCTTTAATTAAAACATACCGCATAAATTGGGTTAACTGCTTCTTGTGAGAAACATCAGGTGTATTGTCAAACAGAATAGAAAAATATTCAGCCTCTTTGATTCGTCATACAATTTCTTTCTTCGCCTTTTTATCCAGCAGTGCTATTAGCTTATTTTATATTCGTGGAGAAAAGTTTGTCATGGATGCTTTTGCTGTTTTAGCAGCTGCAATATGTTCAATCAACCAACCCTGGGTGGTAATGACTTATTAGTTCTAAGATTTTCAGAAACAAACCACAAAGCACAAGGACATCAGTGATGTACATTTCCCAGAGCTGACATATTACAGTTAATAAATTCAAAAGAAAATAATTTCTCTCTACCTTTTGTTGTTGGGCATTTTATTTTTCCATCACCATTGCCCCATTCTCTCTCTTTTGCTTTCTTCATATATTCTGCTAACTATCCATTCTCTGCTGTCCATTTATTCTTTATCCTTTTATTCTCTCATCTCTTATTTTTTTTCCACTCTCTCTCTGCATCCATCTTGATTCTTCCTTCTTACACAAAATATCTGTCCTCCATCCAAACGTCACTGCCCCAGCCTTTTTCTCCACTCTGACTGCAGCATCTGCCCCTTTCAGCTCCCCAGCATCACCCCCTTACAGGTCTCAACAGCATCAGTTCCCTTCCAGTCCCTGTCCCTCCCAGCATCAGCTCCATTCCAGTCCCTGTCCTTCCCAGCATCAGTTTCCTTCCAGGCGCTATCCCTCCCAGAATCAGCTCTCCTTCAGTTCCAGTCCCTCCCAGCATGAGTTCGCTTCCAGTCCTTCCATGCCTTCTCCCCCTCCCAGAGCAGCAGTCCTCCCTTGCCTTCCCCCCTCCCCGAGCAGCAGTCCTTCCATGCCTTCTCCCCCCCCTGAGCAGTAGTCTTTCCATGCCTTCTCCCCCCTTGAGCAACAGTCCTCCCATGCCTTCTCCCCCCTCCAGAGCAGTAGTCCTACCCTTGTCTTCTGCCTCCTCCACCCCCCACCCAGAGCTGCAGCCTCCCATGCCTTCCCCCCTCACTTACCATTTATCTAAAAGACTTCCAGTGGACTGAAGTCTGGACTCTCCGTGACACCCACTCTCCACACAGCCGCAGGATCATTTTCATTCAGTTCCACGGCTGAACTAAACTGCAGCCGCCTGCCGGCACAATCGCATAGCCAACACTCTTAAAAGTGAAACGGAGACTTTCCTGTCTCTTGTGCAGCCCAGGAATTTCGCACAGCTCTTCTCCTCCCTTCCTGTGACTAGAAAAGCATTCCACTGCTCCAACCCCACAGACAGGGCAGTCATTAGGGTATGGCAAACTGGGAAATTTCCCTCCACCCCCTTACAGTTTCTGCTCTGACAGCTGCATGTCTAACACCGCCCCTGCCCACAGCCTTCTCACTGGCTAGATCCTACCCACAAATTCTATTGCTAGTTATACTGATAAGCTAAATCTTTGGGGGGATATTTAATGCAACTAACATAGTAAGCAGACCTGTTAACCATGTTAATCATGGTTACCGGGATATTCTGGGGAACATTCTGGTGAAAGGAGGGGCTCTTCCGAAGGGATGGGCTTCACCTTAACCGGGATGGAACCTGGCTGCTGGCATTAACCTTTAAAAAGGAGATAGAGCAGCTTTTAAATTAGATAATAGGGGAGAGACGACAGTCGCCCAAGAGCGCATGGTTCGGAACAATGTATCCTTGAAAGATACTTCCAAAAAAATGAAGTTAAGGCACATCAGCAGAGAGGTTCCAAAAAAGACAAAGGTAGCCCAAGTGCCCTTGAGTACAGAGCAGACAGAGCTTAAAGGTTCCAAATTGCCCCTGACTACTGAAAACCAGATTAATATGAATAAAATACAGTCTCTAAAATGCTTGTATGCAAATGATAGAAGTCTAAAAAATAAGATGAGAGAGTTAGACTATATAGCACTAAACGAGACGTTAAATATGATTGGTATCTCTGAGACATGGTGGAAGGAGGACAACCAGTGGGACACTGTGATACCTGGGTACAAACTATATCAAAATGAGATCCTCTGTGTTTCTCCCATGCTTTTTTGAATTTAGATACTGTCTTCATCTCTACCACCTCCATTGGGAGACTATTCCACGGATACACTACTCTTTCCGTAAAGAAATATTTCCGCATTTCACTCCTGAATCTATCTCCCTTCACTCTCATTCCATGTCCCCTCGTAGCAGAACTTGCTTTCAATTGAAAGAGGCTCTCTCCCTGAACACTAATGCCATGGAGGTATTTAAACATCTCAATCATATCACCTCTATCCCGCCTTTCCTCTAAGGGGTACATTTTAAGATCCTTAAGTCTGTCCACATATGCTTTATAATGATGACCACTAATCATTTTAGTAGCCACGCTCTGCACTGGCTCCATCCTGTTCACATCCTTTTGAAGGTGCGGTCTCCAGAATTGCACACTATACTCCAAATGAGGTCGCACCAAAGACTTATACAGAGGCACTATCACCTCCTTTTTTCTGCTAGCCATTCCTCTCCGTATGCACCCAAGCATCCTTCTAGCTTTTGCCATCGCCTTTTCTACCTGTTTAGCTACTTTAAGATCATCAGACACAACCACGCCTAGGTCCCACTCTTCTTTAGTGGACAAAAGTATTTCACCCCCTATACTATATTGCTCCCTTGGATTGCTGCAGCCCAAATGCATGACCTTACATTTTTTAACATTAAATCCCAGCTGCCAAATTCTAGACCATTCTTCCCTTCCGGTCCCATCGCTTTGTCTACTTTAAGTTGAGCTACTTTCTTACGAACACAGTCTTCTGAAAATTGTTCAAGACGTCCCTCACTTCTGTTCCTGTTTGTGGGTGTTTTCTGAGGTCCTGCTCCTGGTTCTTCATTTGTGAACACAGAACAGAAATATTTGTTAAGCAATTCTGCTTTATCCGTATCAGCTTCTACATATTCCTCCCCTGCACGCTTAAGTCTGACAATACCAGTTTTGCCCTTCCTCTTCTCACTAACATATCTGAAAAATGTCTTATCCCCCCATTTTATTGCATTGGCTATATCCTCCTCCTTTTGAATCTTTGCCTTCCTGACTACTTTGCTAGCTTCTCTACGTTTTTCCAAATATAGATGCCTGCCTTCCTCTCTCTTTGATCTCTTGTATTTCATGAAGGCCTCACTCTTTTTCTTCACTTTTTCAGCTACTTCTTTCGAAAGCCATAGCGGTCTCCTTTTCCTTTTACCTTTATTTACCATTTTAACAAAAAGGTTGGTTGCCCTTAAAATATCCCCTTTCAGTTTTTCCCACTGTTTTTCTACATCCCCCAGCTGTTCCCAACCCACTAACAACTCCCTGAGGTATTGGCCCATCTTGGCAAAGTTAGTCTTCCTAAAGTCTAAGATCCTCACCTTTGAATGGATTCTAACAGCCCTAGTCCTAATACTGAACCACACCATCTGGTGATCACTGGATGCAAAATGATCTCCCACTACAACATCAGAAACACTTTCACCATTGGTAAGCACCAAGTCCAGTATGGCCCCTTCATGTGTGGGGTCTGTTACCAATTGCCTGAATTGTTCTCCCTGTAGAGAATCCAGTATCTCCTTACTTCTAGATGATACCGCAGCAGGAATGTGCCAATTAACATCTGGCATTATGAAATCCCCTATCAGTAGCACTTCCCCTTTCCTAGCAATACTGCATATGTCTTCAATTAACTCTCTGTCCACCTCTTCCTCTTGTGAGGGAGGTCTGTATATCACACCAATGCAAATAGATTTCTCTTTCCCTCTTTCTAGTTTAACCCACAATGCCTCCTCTCTCCCTTTTAAGCTCTGTAATTCCAAAGCTTTAATAGTAGTTTTTACATATAGTGCCACTCCTCCTCCCCTTCTTCCTACCCTGTCCTTTCTGAATAAGTATAGCCAGGTATAGTTACATCCCAATCATGGTTTTCTGTGAACCATGTTTCTGTAACTGCCACTAAATCCAAGTCAGCCACTCCCACCAAAGCTTCAACATCAGGGATCTTATTTTTCATGCTACGGGCATTTATACACACTGCTTTCCATACGTTACCCCTGTTACCCATTTCCATAAAGGTATTTAATAAATAAATGACTGCTTCTTGGAGCAGCTGGTTCATGAACCGACCAGAGGGGAAGCCATTTTGGACTTAGTCCTTAGTGGAACACCAGATCTGGTGCAAGAGAAAAGGGTTTTGGGTCCACTTGGCAATAGTGATCATAGCATGATCGCATTTGATTTAATTAATGGAGCAGGAATGGTAGGGAAATCCACATTACTACCTTTTAACTTTCAAATGGGAGACTATGATAAAATGAGGAAAGTAGTTAAGAAAAAACTAAAGGAGCAGTTACAAAGGTCAAAGACTTACATCAAGCTTGGTTGTTGTTTAAAAATACTATCTTGGAAGCCCAGACCAGCTGTATTCCATGCTTTAAGAAAAGTGGAAGGAAGTCCAAAAAACTGCCAGCATGGTTTAAAGGTGAGGTCAGAGAGGGTGTTGTTGCCAAAAAATCATCTTTCAGGAAATGGAAAAAAGAGCCCAGTGATGAAAACTGGAAACAGCACAAGCACTGGCAAGTTAAATGCAAGGCATTGATAAGGGCGGTATATCAAATGCCTAAACCATAAACCATAAGGCAGGCAAAGAGAGAATTTGAGATGAAACTTGCTGTGGAAGGAAAAACGCGGAATAAAAACTTTTTCAAGTACATTCGTAGCAAAAAACCTGTGAGAGAGTCACTTGGACCATGAGATGATAGAGGGGTAAAGGGGGCACTAAGATGGGACAAGGCTATAGCGGACAGACTGAATGAATTCTTTGCTTCAGTCTTTACTGAGGAAGATGTATGATTGTTACCAGGGCCGGATTTACCTATATGCCAACTATGCCGTGGCGTAGGGCCCACAGCTGACAAGGGCCCACAAAAATTGAAAAAATTGTTAGCCTTCTTAAAATTAAATTTAAAAAAAAAACGCTGGCTGCCGCCGCAGCAGCATGGACTGTCCCGGGGGGCCCCATCTGCCCGGCTGAATCCGTCCGTCCGTCCCTCCCTCCCTCCGTGTCGGCTTTGAGAGGCCTCAAACCCTGCACGGAGGGGCTCAGCCGTCGCGGAGGGAGGGAGGGAGGGATTCAGCCAGGCAGAGGGGGCCCCGCGGGTCAGTCCTTGCTGCCGCGGCGGCAGCGGTAGCAGCCAGCGTTTTATTTTTTTTATTAAATTTTACTTTAGGCCGATGGGGGGGGGGGTAGGACTGGTAATGGGCTATTGGAGGGGCTGGGACTGGAAATGGGCTGGGGGGGGTTAAGACTGGAGGTGGGCTGATGGGGTTAGGACTGGTAATGGGCTGTGGGCTGGTGGGGGGGGGGGTAGAACTTGTAATGGGCTATGGGGGGGTATTTATTTATTTTATTTTATTTGCAGTCTCTTTTATACTGGTTAAGACTGGTAATGGGCTGTGGGCTGATGGGGGCTGTCTGGTAATGGGCTATGAGGGGGCTAGGACTGGAAATGGGCTGGGGGGGTTAAGACTGGAGGTGGGCTGATGGGGTTACGACTGGTAATGGGCTGTGGGCTGATGAGGGGGTTGTGACAACACGTAATGGGATATGGGGGGGTTAAGACTGGTAATGGGCTGTGGGCTGATGGGGGGGTTAGAACTGGTAATGGGCTATGGGGCGCTGACTGGAAATGGGTTGATGGGGTTAGGACTGGAAGTGGGCTGTGGGCTGATGGGGGGGGGTTAGGACTGGCAATGGGCTATGGGGGGCTGACTGGAAATGGGTTGATGGGGTTAGGACTTGAGGTGGGCTGATGGGGTTAGGACTGGTAATGGGCTGTGGGCTGATGGGGGGGGTTAGGACTGGCAATGGGCTATGGGGGGCTGACTGGAAAAGGGTTGATGGGGTAGGACTGGAAGTGGGCTGATGGGGGGTTAGGACTGGTAATGGGTTATAGGAGGGGCTTAAACTGAAAATGGGGTGATGGGGGGTTAGGACTGTAAGTGGGTTGATGGGGGGCTAGGACTGGTATTGGGTTGGGGGGTTGCTAGGACTGGAAATGGGCTGATGGGTGGCTAGGACTGGAAATGGGCTGATGCAGGGACTAGAAGGGAATGGATGCTGGGTGAGGCTGGAACTAGAAAGGAGCTGATGTTGGGGGAGGATTAGAATGGGATGGGGCTGGAAGAGTAAAATGGAGAAGGGAAAAATATTTTGTGTGGGAGGGATAAAAAATCTACAATTGGCTGGATATTTGGAGAGTAAGTGGGGATTGAGGATGGAGGGGTAAAATTTGAGTGGATGAAATAGGAATGAGGAAAGAGCAAAAGGAGAAAGATTAGTATGTTAAAGCAGATGTAGAGAGAGAATGGAAAAAAACTAGAAGAGAGAAGAAAGGACAAATGGACATCAGACGATGGAGAGTTAGCAGAAGACACGAAGAAACCAGAAGAAAGTGGCTGGAGCAACTGCAGCTGAAAAAAATGCACAAAAGGTAGAAAAATATCTCTTTATTTTGAATTTATTAATTGGAATATGTCAGCTCTGGTAAATGTGCATCATTAACGTCTGCGCTTTGTTTAGTACAAGAGCAAATTAATGTATAGTTTTATTTCTACAGTGTTGTACATTCCAAGTTTGGCTTTTGGGATTCCCAGTTTAATTATTGCCTTCCTGTTTCTAAATTGTGATTACTTGTTTGGTGATGGTCTATGTTCTGCATGTGTAACTGAGCTGAGGTGTTCTGTTTATATAATTTCTATTTGACATTGCCACTTGTTCTCTTTCCCCAGTAGGTCATGTATTGTTGTTCTCTGAAATGTATTGGTTTAATATTTGCAGTGTTGCCTTTTGATTGGTAGAGTATGGTGCTTTGTGAGTCCTGGTAGTGCTGTTAGGATACGGCGGGTTTGCTATGGGTTCTAAATGCTAATCGTGGGCTAATTCCGTCGAGCTTGCTCCTATAAAGAATATAATGGGTCAATCTAGCTCAAACTGCAACTATTGGAATCTTATAGAGAAACATAGTATCAGGCTACCAAGGTCTCAGTTTAAAACAACGCAGCGATCCTTCAGTTCGAGAAAAAAGTTTTGTATAAAACTTCTGCTGCTGTTCACATCAATGACCTTTGATCGGTGCCGTCTACTTGCTTCACTATATGTTTTTCATTTATTATGTTTTTCTGATTTTCTTTTCGTCGTTTTTAATATTTTAATATCCACTTTTCTGTGTTATTCTAAAAAATGGTGCTGTCTTCTTTTTCAATATTTTAATGTCCACTTTTTTTCTATTATTCTAAAAAATGGTGCTTATTGCCCAACTATAAAGATCAGTTACTACACTTCGCGACCATGCTGCAGTATCGTTTCTATTTTCTATTATCCTCTTGTATTCAATCTCAAAAAATGCATGCAAAATCGTGCTGATGATACTTCAATGAATTTTGTTTTGAACAAATTGGACTTTTCTATTCATTGAAGTATCATCAGCACGATTTTGCATGCATTTTTTGAGATTGAATACAAGAGGATAATAGAAAATAGAAACGATACTGCAGCATGGTCGCGAAGTGTAGTAACTGATCTTTATAGTTGGGCAATAAGCACCATTTTTTAGAATAATAGAAAAAAAGTGGACATTAAAATATTGAAAAAGAAGACAGCACCATTTTTTAGAATAACACAGAAAAGTGGATATTAAAATATTAAAAACGACGAAAACAAAATCAGAAAAACATAATAAATGAAAAACATATAGTGAAGCAAGTAGACGGCACCGATCAAAGGTCATTGATGTGAACAGCAGCAGGAGTTTTATACAAAACTTTTTTCTCGAACTGAAGGATCGCTGCGTTGTTTTAAACTGAGACCTTGGTAGCCTGATACTATGGGGCATGTTTACTAAAATCCGCAAAATAGCGCGCCGCAAAATAGCGCACGGCAACGCGGCACTGAAACGCGTTTAAACGCCCCGCACACGTGCGTGTCACCCCCGCACAGGTACGCGGCTCACTAACGGGCCCCGTACAAGTGCGGGCCCGCAAATGTCCGATAGAGGCGTGGAACGGCGAAAGGAGGGCGGAGGAAGGCTCCGGAGGGGCGGAGGGACAGGGTCAATGGGTGGAGAGTGGGAGGGGAGAGGCTCCCCGCACAGTATCGGGCCCGAATTTGCATGTAAAAACTACCGCGAGTGAAACACTCGCGGTAGAAAGCATTTAAAGGGAAGAGAAACCATTTCCGTCAGCAATGTACAGGAAAACCGGGGAAACCAGCAAAACGTGAGCAGTGTGATACATGTGCACAGCACAAAAGTGAAAATAAAATAGAAAATGACCACAACAGAACTATTAAAAATAGTAATTCAGCTGGGGAACAGTTATAGTGATGGGCAAATACAGAAATCACACCCAGCAAAGCTCCAGAAAAAAGAAATGAAGTTTGGAAGGGTCTACTGAGAGGAGACGTTTCCAAAAAACATTTCCACGTTTTGGAGCTTTCCTGGGAGTGTTTGCTATGGTTGCCCATTAATATCACTGTTGCCCAGCGTGGTGATATTTTGTCCCACATTTCCCGTGGACATTTCCGGGGTTTATGTGCACGTTTGTCACCAGACAGGGTGCATATGCCCACAGTAGAATTGCGTAGAGCAGGGTTTGTGACTCCATCCTGCCAGGCTTACTGCTTCCAAGGGCTGCACTGTCTCTGTGGTACAGCAGACAGAGTCATTACCTCTAGGACCAGAGGGCAGAGGTTCAAAACCCAGCTGGGGCACCTGCCAGCCCAGTCCCTATATTTTACCCACCACTAAATAAAGATAGCGCAGACACCCCTGTATGCATGGGGAAAACACCCATATTTTACCCAACACCGCACACACACCACAACAATGGGCATTACCTACAGCCAAGTCCCCCAAATGCAGTCCCATACTGCCACATTGCAATCAGGTCAACTGCTTTTTCTGAGAGAAGTTCATGCCAGCATGTTGGCGGACAAGTACATGTGGTGCAGGGGGCAGTGGCTGCTAACCACAGAAGACAGAGGCCTAGCCATGTGCAGGCTGGCACAGTCCACTGCAACAGACAGATCCTGCCGGATCCACAGTCATGGACAGTCCAGGGAATCCAACCAATCTGTGGCTACACAGTGGTGCAGTGCACACAGACAGTGCATACAAGACCAGAAGGTCACAGGTTCAAAGCCCAGCTGGGGCTACTGCCAATCCTGCCCACATATTTTTCCCACAACTAAACAGTGATAGTAAGGACACACCTTTCATGGCGGGGACATATGCAATGGTAAGACATCTATCTTTTACCCCACTGAGCACAGACACCATGAACAGGGGCAGTACCTAGAGCAGAATCACCCAAATGCAGTCCTGGTGGGCCACACACCAGTCAGGTTCCATGCTGACACTCATACAAATGCCTGTGCTGTATAGCTATGCACCACCCCCATGGCATGTAGATGTAGCCCATGCATATTCATGAGGGATAGCAGGAAAACCCGAACAGTGTGATGCAAACCTGGACTGGAGTTGGGAATCTGTGCCGTAAAGCAGCAGCCATCAAGGGCAGACACACCCACACCCACAGGCCCCATTGGCCAATGTCTCCTGGAAAGGCAGAACATTGGACCGTGCATGCAGCACCCAAAACGAGCACTTGCATAACTTACCAATGTCACCCTACACCTGAGGTATACGGTACACAGCTCGGAGACGTTTGCTAGGAGCACAGGCAGGCAGTTATCCATACGTTACGTACATACTGCTAGTTGACCCCATCCAAACAATCTGTTAGGTGTTTGCGGGGCATGCTCCAGGCCTGGCCTCTGACGGTGCTTACCACCCTGGGGAGTGACCACCAGCTGTAATGCGTACCATATCCATGCCTTGCCGTGCTCAGGACCGGTTTGGTGGGCAAGGCTACTTACCCCCTCAATCGTAGCACCATGATGGCAGAGGTGTGGAAGTGTGTGTCTGTCTATACAGTGGGTGTTGGCTGCAAGCCCCTTCAACAGCCCGCACTGCCAGCACTGTTGCCAGTATTGGCCAGTCAATGTGCATAATGAGGTGCAAGGTACCATGGGTATAGCCAGGGCAGGGTGGCGTGGCCAAGATGCATCTGCACTGGGCATAGGGCCCTGGCAGGGACATTGGCTGGGATATTGTAGTGTCCGGCCACCACCTACACAGACAGGGTGGCCAAAGCATGTCCTTCTGGGGGATCACGCTCACCCTGACTGTGCAGTGAGCACAGCATGGCTAGGCCCCCCCATAGTGCTGTATAGTAGTTCTCTCATGTGATAGATATGGGTTTCTCGTTGGGGCCCAGTCACTGATCTATCTGCTTGCTGTGTATGCAGACAGCCCAGTTCTGGGTGCATGCATCTCCATTGGGAACATGCACTATGGACTAACCAGCAGACTGTTTGTAGCTGGTAAATGTCTTGCTATAATGGCTTGCAGGGTGCAGTGGCTGTTGGCTTGCTGCAGGGGAATATCTGGTGGTGGAGTGCAGCTTACCATACCCTGGGCTTATGTCTGTCTGCTATTGTGTTATGGCTGTGTATGGAGCTGCCTGCCGGGGGGGTGGTGTTCCTCAGCAGGACTGGGGTTGATGTTGCCCTCTACTGCCACCTTTGCAGGGAGGTAGAGTGTGGATCCCTTGATGGGGACCATGTTTGCCACTGGGGGTGCCTGATGGCGGCAGACAGGGATATCCATGGTGTTTGTGCAGAAACTAGCTATCTTACACATTAACACTGCTTTGGAACGCCCGCTTGGCCTCCATCAGCCATGGCAGGTGTTGTTGACCTGGTCCTGGCCACCTCATTGCACACTCAGGGTGAGCACAGTACCCACACGATGTAACGGTGTGTGGCTACTCTGTGCCAGTAAAACACCCGGTCAGTGCCCCCTACTAGGCCAAGGTGCTGTGTGGGTGCACCCGGTCACTTCCCCCAACAGGGCCGAGGTGCTGTGGGGGTGCATTCCCCATCTTGTGTCCATCTGCAGACAGCTAATTTGCATGTGCAGTGCATCATGGGTACGGGTGGCCTAACCCTATCCTGTTGACACCAGCAGACTGTCTGTGAGGTGACGTGTAGGCTATCTGCAGCCAGCCAGGGGCCTGCTTACAGCTATGGAGCTGTAGCGCAATGGTTACATCACTGCCTGTGCAGCCAGAGGTCATGGGTTCAAACCCACAGTGGGGCCCTTTGGTAGGGCTGTCCACAGCTTTATTTTTATTTACTGTACATATGTCTATGCCGGCAAGACCACCCTCAGCTTACTATACCCATTAGGTGCCTCTGAGGGTGCTTCATAGGGCGCCCTGTAGGCCACCTTATGGTTGCCATCCCTATAGGGTGCACTATACATTATCCTGTGTCGCAACATACATGCTGCCCTATAGGGGTCATTCAAGGGTGCCTTGGTGAACAGTGCACTGTAACATGTGCCTTATGGGCCGCCGTATGTTAACATGCTGGGAGAGTGCGTTTGCTAGTAGTGATAACAAAATAAACTTATACAGCCTCCTACAGCACTCCACAACATAATACATACTGCCTTAGCAGGCATTTTTCACTGGGCATTGTGAGGAGTTGAACCCCTGATCCCTGCACCATTGGTCAGTGTTTTAACCATTGTGCTGTGGCTCTGTTCCTGTGCTTGTGCATCAGCGCGCCGCCTTGTGCCTATCAGCGTGCCGCCTTCTGCCGCCCAAGGGGACCAGTGCGCCGCCTTCTGCTGCCCAAAAATAACTGTGCGCCGCCTTATGCCGTTCCAAATTATTTTCCTCCTAAAGCAATGTTAATCATTACAGTTACTGCCTCAGCTGACCTTTGTCGTTGCGCACACTGGGGGATTGAACCCATGGCCCCTGCACCATTGGTCAGTGTCTTCACCGTTGTACCACAGCTCTGTTGTTTTGTATACTCAGCAGCGCGCCACTTTGCCTTTCCACGCGCTAATGTCGACCCCCGCACATTAGCGCGACGCACACACGTCCGGTTGCTTACTACCGTTTTTTTTCTATTTTCTGCCTGAACCGCCCACTCCTTATATGGCACAGGCACACTAGCACGGCCCCGCACGTTAGGAATGTTTAGTAAACATGCCCCTATGTTTCTCTATAAGATTCCAATAGTTGCAGTTTGAGCTAGATTGACCCATTATATTCTTTATGGGTTCTAAATGGGCAGTGTTTGTAGTAGTTCCTAATGTGTTTGGCAGTTGGCACTGGATTATAGTAATGTAGAAATCTCTTAGTCTTTCTTTATCCATACACTCATTAAGAGGCACGTTTACTAAAGGTTAGTATATGGTAACATTATGCAAAAATTTATGCAAATGAGGCCCCTTATGCAAATGAGGCCCCGCACCCCCCTTGGGCCGCCCCTGCTGGGGGCCCACAATTTTTGTTGGCGTAGGGCCTCACTCAAGGTAAATCCGGCCCTTATTGTTACCCATGGCTGAAGTGGTATTTAAAGGTGATACTATGGAAGAATTGAAAGAAATATTGATACACTGGGAAGATGTATTACAACTATTTGATAAACTCAAGAGTAGCAAATCACCTGGACCGAATGGTATACATCCAAGGGTGTTGAAAGAACTGAAATATGAGATTGCAGATCTGCTATTAGTAATATGTGAACTATCATTAAAATCATCTGTAATACCTGAAGACTGAAGGATCACCAATGTAACGCCAATTTTTAAAAAGGGTTCCAGGGGTGATCCGGGAAACTACAGACCGGTGAGCCTGACATCAGTACTGGGAAAAATGGTAGAAACCATTATAAAGAACAAAATTAATCATCATGTAGATTGTCTTGGCTTAATGGGAGACAGCCAACATGACTTTAGACAAGGAAGATCTTGTCTTACTAATCTGTTATGTTTTTTTGAAGGTTTGAATAAACAGGTAGACAAAGGTAAGTCGGTTAATATAGTGGATCTGGACTTTCAGAAAGTCTTTGACAAGGTCTCTCATCAGAGACTTTTGGCAAAAATAAAAAGTCATGGGATAGGAGGTAGTGTACTATTTTGGATCAGGAACTGGTTAAAAGATAAAAAGCAGAGGGTAGAGCTAAATGGCCAAGTTTCCCAATGGAAAAAGGTGAATAGTGGAGTACTGCAGGGGTCTGTGCTGGGTCCGCTGCTTTTTGACATATTCATAAATGACCTGGAAAAGGGAATAACGAGTGAGGTTATCAAATTTGCAGATGACACAAAACTCTTTAAAATTGTTAAAACCCAGAGGATTGTGGAAAATTGCAAGAGGATCTTGATATGTTGGAAGACTGGGTATCCAAATGGCAGACAAAATTTAATGTGGACAAGTGCAAAGTTATGCACCTAGGAAAGAACAACCCAAACTATGGTTACACGATGCAAGGTTTCACATTGGGAACCACCACCCAGGAAAAAGATTTAGGCGTCATTGTGGATACCATGTTAAAACCCTCGGCCCAGTGTGCAGCGGCGGCCAAGAGAGCAAATAGAATGCTAGGTATAATAAGGAAAAGAATGGAAAATAAAACAAAGGATATTATAATGCCTCTATATCGTTCCATGGTGTGACTGCACCTTGAATATTGTGTGTAATTCTGGTCGCCGTATCTTTATGAAAATGTTTTTTATTATTATGACAATTAGTGACATCAAACAGAAATACTTGCACAGTAAGACGGCACCAATAATACAACCGTCAGCAATAGTACAACTATCAATATAATATAACCGTGTGCCCGTCAACTCGGGGTGGAAACTACTATACTATACCCAAAATACACGCAAAGATAAGTTTTTGTCCCGATCATGTACTTAATTCGTCATCACCCCCTCCCTGTCTTACCCAGGCACAGTCCTCCCACCCCGTGCCAGGCCCGGTCTAGGGAGGCTGTCAATAGAGAAAGTACCATCAACATATATAACAGAAGTAACATCAGTAAGAATAACCCACATCAGTGAAGGCCTCTATAATCCCCACTACACCCAAGACCACAAATCGCTTATAGCGCAATTTACCAAGTGGGAGGTGAGGAGAGCTCTACATCAACAGTCAGATAACAGGATGTCCCCCCACTTTATCAACGCTACCCCCCCACCCTCCCCACCCCCCGTCCTCCCCCCGACTACAGCCAATACCCATACCACCTAGGGGTAGTAACCCACCAACTCAGAAGCAAAACTCCACACATACCACATTCGAAGGGCAGGTCAGCACGCAATCAGACAGACACCTAGGGTGCCCACCCCAGTCAATGGTCCCATTTAACCAGGGAAAACCCCCTCCCAAATCTTGGTAACCACCTCTAGCCGCTTCTGCCCTAACAGCTTAGCGGTTTTCATCTCCATAATATACAGATCTCGCATGTGAGTCTCCCACTCGTGGAGCCCCGGGGAATGGGCCTCCATCCAGTGGCGCAGGATACAAAGTTTCGCTATGATAAAACCTTTTCCATATAGTTGCCGGATTGATTGCCCCAGCCGCCCCTCCCCCTCAGGGATTCCAAATAAGCACCAGTGTAAGGAGAAGGCGTTGTTTACCGGTCGCCATCTCATCAACTGGCGCTTCACAGCTTGCCAGAACCGTTGAATTTGCAAACAGTGCCAAAAGCGGTGGAGTAGTGTCCCACGCTCCTCCGCACAAAGTGTGCACAGGTCGGACGAGACCAGTCCCATCTTAGCCGCCCAAGCATTGGGAATATACGCCCTCCAGAGAAATTTATACTGCAGCTCTTGTAGACGGATCGACTCGGATATACGTTCAACTTCGGAGAAAGCCGCCATCAGCACAGACCCCGACATCTGCGATACACCATCCGCCACCCAGCGTTGTGCCAGCTTCTCTAGGGCTTCCCCATCCCCCCGGGCCAGAGCTCTTGTCGGACCGCCCGCGTGGAGAGGCCTCCCTCCATCGCCACCAAAAACTCCCAGAGTGCACCGGTGCCAATTCGTAAGCCCCCTCTCTTTTGGAGATCCCGCCCATAATGGCGCCTGTAGATAAAAGAAAAAGGAGGTGGGTTCCAGCTGATATCGCCTTGCCAGCGAATGAAAAGAGTCGAGTTCGCTGCCATCGGGCATAAGCATATGTCCAATACATCGAAGACCCCTATCCCTCCATTGAACAGAGACCGAACTCTGCATGCCAGGGACGAAGTCCTTATTGCGCGTTAAGGGAAGACATTCCGTGCACTTCCAATGTATCCCTTTCAGCTGGCAGATGCCCTTCCATGCCTGTCGCATTGCTTTAAGATATACCGAGGCTTTCCAGAATTTTGGCAAAAACCCACCAGGCACATGCAAAAGGTAGACCGGATGGTAAGGCGTCGAGAGTCCATCCAATAAAGCCAAGGGAAGAATATTACCAGTGGCCTCGAGCATATCAACCAAAGGTCGGAGCATACAAACCATATTGTACTGGCGCAAGGAGGGTAGGCCAAGTCCTCCCTCCTCCCTAGGTCTCAGAAGCACTGAAAAGGCTATGCGGGGTCTCTTACCTCTCCAAAGAAACAGTGCAATGTGTTTCCGCAACAGCTGTAGGTCTTTCCTCAGCAACCAGAGGGGGAGGTGGCGTAGGACATAGATCCACTTAGGGAACTCTACCATCTTCAAAAGAGCTACGCGGCCCATAAGAGAGATCGGAAGATCTCGCCATTTCAATAGGCGTCCTATGGTTTTATCAATCAGGGGTCTAATATTGGTGTCATACAGTTGGGCGGTGTGCGCCGGCAAGTAAATACCTAGGTATTTCAAACTATCCTGTGCCCAAACCAGAGGAAAGGCACCCTGCCATTTGGATTTAACTTGACCCCCCACATCTAAAGTCAAAGATTTGTCTTGGTTGATTCGCAATCCCGAGAAGGAGCCAAAGACTTCCATAAGGTCGAGGGCTTTAGGGAGGGATGTGTCCGGGTTGCAAAGACATAACAGCAGGTCATCTGCGAAAGCACTAAGTTTGATACCGCCACCATCCCACTCTATCCCCGCAATCTGCTTCTCCCGGCAAAGTCGCAGAAGTAGGGGTTCTAGTTGAAGCACAAAGAGTAAGGGAGACAGGGGGCACCCCTGCCGCGTGCCCCGTTGCAATGCGAAAGGCTGAGAAACTCCGCCACCCCTAGCCACACAGGCCAACGGATCTAGATATAATGCTTTTACCCAGTCCATAAATCCACCATTAAAGCCGAATTGAGTTAAGACGGCAAACATATAATCCCAAGAGACCCTATCAAACGCCTTCTCGGCATCTAAACTGACCAGCAATAAGGGGTTATCTCGTTGCAAGCAGTATTCCATACCCAGTAAAACTCTAGAGATGTTCGCAAAAGCATCTCTGCCACGTACAAAACCCGATTGATGGCTCCCTACGAGGTCAGGCAAGACTTTTTGCAGCCTCTCCGCCAGGATCGAGGCCAAAAGCTTCATATCACAATTAATCAAGGAGATGGGTCTGTACGAGGCTGGGTTCTCCGGGTCCCTACCCGCCTTAGGGATGATGGTTATTGCTGCTGTCCGCATATCTCTCGGGAAGGATCCCAGTTCTCGCGCCTCTTCATAGAGAGCCATCAAGGTAGGAGTAAGCGAGACCGATAGGATTTTGTAGAATTCCGCACTGTATCCATCAGGCCCCGGGGCCTTATATGGTTTCCCGCGGGCTATAACCCGTTGGATTTCGTCTCCTGTAATATGCGCATTCAAGGCAAGCAAAGCCCCCTCCCCAAGCTTTGGGAGTGTAACAGCCCGCAGGAATTCACACTGCCGAAGCTTATCGGCCGCCTCCGGTGTATATAGGGCCTGATAGTACTGCCTAAACACCTCTAAGATTTTTTCCGGATCTCGTTGCCGCACCCCATGTCGGTCTTTAATAGCCATGACACACTGAATCCCACCGCGGTCTTTCACTAAGCGTGCCAGCAATCTCCCTGAGCGGTCTCCAAAGCGGAACAGCTGATGGCGATAGTATTGCGCCGCATAGACCGCTCTATCTTGTAATGCGGCGTTGAGAGCCTTTTGATGGTGAAGATACGCCCCCAGGCGCTCTCTATTCGCTAGGGCCTCCCGCTTAGCCTGTACCAAGGTTTTAGTTAGCTCCAAGACAGTGGCATTAACTCGTTTCCTTTCCCCCACAACATAGGCAATAATGTGGCCCCGGAGGACGGCCTTACCCGCTTCCCAGAAAGTCGAGACAGACAAGTCCGGGGACTCATTCAGAGACATGTAGTCCTCCCATTTTTGAGTTAAATATTGTCGAAACTTTGTATGCTGCCACAAATGTCTCGGGAAGGCCCATCGCCCACATGCAGAGGACCCTAGCATGATCTGAAATAACAATTGGCTCAATCTCCGTTCGCAGTATCTTATCAAAGAGGTCTCGAGATACTAAAATGTAGTCTATTCGGGACCAGGTCTGATGTGCCCTCGAAAGATGGGTATAATCCCGCTCTTGTTCGTGCAAAACTCTCCACACATCATACAAATCACCCCAATGACATAGATACTCCACCCCTTTATTGGTCCAGTTCCCCCCTCCTCCTTCTCCTCTCCGCACACCCTGTGACCTATCAAGCTGAGGATCATGGGGGCAATTAAAATCTCCAGCAAGGAGTAGGGGAATCTTAGGCGCCTCTGTAATCCGCCGCAGGAGGAGTTTAAAAAAAGCATGGTCATAGTTGTTAGGGGCATAGATGTTACCCAAGAGCATTTCCTCCCCAGCAATTTTTGCGTGTAAGAATAGGTATCTCCCCTGGGGATCCGCGTCCTCTCTAATAACCTCCACCGGAAGCCCCCTATGCATCAGAATGGCTACACCCCTCTTTCGACCTCCAGAGGAGGCAGAGAAGACCCGTCCCACCCAATCTGTTTTCAATTTAGCGTGTTCCAATTGTGTTAGATGTGTTTCTTGTATCAAAGCCACCTGTGTTCCCCCTTTCTTCAAAGCTTGGAGGATTTTCCGCCGTTTCACCGGCGTGCCTATCCCTCCCACATTCCACGTGGTTATTCTTAAATCAGTGTGCCCACCTGACATTAGAAGATACGTCACTCAGCCAAACTTTTCCGTTATAGTAGATTTGGCCCCGGGCCGCCCAGCCTCGACCCTGAGCCAAACGCCTCTCCTCAGCAAGCCACCTCCCGCGCGCTGCTCTAACCCCACATGTGGCATACATGATGCAGTGTTGTGTTGGTTCTGGGTAATACCCCCGTAGCTTATCTACTAAGCCTCCCCCTCCCCTAATTCCCCCCACTAGTCCCATCCCTCCCCCAGCCCCACCCCCTCCCTCCCCTTTGCCCTCCCCTTTGCCCTCCCCATAAAACACATTAACCATTAAACTCAGCCGCCCCTGCTGAGGTTGAATCCCACCTGATACCATGCCACAGGGCTGCCCCCAAAGCCACCACGGTGTATATTTGTGGTCTATGATCCCTCCCCACAGCAAGCATACAGTATACCTACAGCTACAGTCTACTAAGCAAATCCCTTAACAGCAGGCTTACACACATGCACGCCTGTTGCCCTCTCAGAATGTTCCAAAGAGTCCACCATCAGGGTCGGGCTGATCAACAGCTTGGTCCCCGGTCTAAGCATACCGGGGAGTATCTTTTGTAGGCGCCCGGGTTTTCAGCGTCTAGGATCCGGCTGTGTTGCTCCCCCGTTGTCCGGGTCCCCTCTGGTGTCATCTAAAAAACGCTGCGCCGCTGCTGGGGTTGAGAACAACATGCTTTTTCCCTGGTGCCAGACGCGCAGGGTCGCGGGAAACGCCAGCATAAAGCGAATTTTCCTCTGAAACATCGCTGCACATATCTCCGAGTAAGCCCTCCTTTGTTCGGTTACCAGCATCGAGTAATCTTGGAACATCAAAAGTTTATGATTTTCCCAATGGAGCTCGCCCTTTTCTCGGTAGGCCCGCAGGAGCTGTACCTTGTGGTGGAAATTAAGGACCCGGAGGATCACGACACGTGGTCTTTGTTGGTTATCCTGCCTCTGGCCCAATCTATGTGCACGCTCAACTTGAAGTTGTCCCACTAGAGAAGCTAGGCCCAGCGCTTTCGGTAGCCAGTCTTCGAGGAGTGGCAGAAGCATCTGGTCAGTTTGGGTCTCAGGGATGCCTACGATCCGAATGTTATTCCTTCTGGATCTATTTTCCAGATCGTCGAGCTTGGATTTGAGCGTCTCCAGCTGTTTACGCTGCTCAGCGAGCTCTCGGTCCATACGGCCTTCGCCCTCCTCCACACTAGAGACTCGTTGTTCCAGCTCCTCCACCCTTCTGCCCATATCAGCGAAGGAGTCGGTGAGAGTATCTAATTTTTGCATGAGCTGGTCAAATTTAGGCTCGAGCAGACCTGCCACTTCTCTGGCCAGGTCCGCCGCCGCCGAGTCCGTACTGAGCGCTCCTGGGGATGTCGGCATCGCCATGTTTGCGATGGAGGCCATGCTTACGGCGGAGGCCCCGGGCTTGTCCGGTTTCTCTCGCTCCTTTTTTAGTTGGTTCGGCGTTTCTCCACCCGCTCTCAAGTTGCGCTTCATTTGGTGTCTCAAGGGGTGCGTCAGCAGCCTGGTAGGAGAGATTTTTAAGGGGTGAGAGACCAAGAATTGCAGGTTATTGCTGGAGGCAGCCCCGGAGCGAGCAAGCACACGTCTTGCTCACTCACGCATCACGTGGGATCCTGGTCGCCGTATCTTAAAAAGGATGTAGCATTATTAGAAAAGGTACAGAGACGAGCCACCAAAATGGTAAAGGGGATGGAAGGATACTCCTTTGAAGAGAGGCTAAAAAGGTTAGGGCTCTTTAACCTGGAAAAGAGACGGCTGAGGGGGGATATGATAGAGGTCTATAAATTAATGAATGGAGTGGAACGGGTTAACGTAGATCAATTGTTTACGTCATCAGAATATTGAAAGACTAGGGGACATGCAATGAAGCTACAGTGTAACCTATTTAAGACTAATAAGAAAAAAAGAGTAGTTACTCACCTGTAACAGGTGTTCTCCAGGAGCAGCAGGAATCAGTGCTCACATATGGGTGTCATCGGCGCCGATGAAGCCCCAGCGGAGCATATCCCCAGCTTTCTATGAAAGCCTTTGGGAATGCAGGCACGCATACGCGGTTCCCTTCCCGCCTAAAGGTGCCATCTTACCTCAGTCAAATGACATAGCTAAGAACAGCACACAAAAATGAAAAATAAACTATGTACAACTGCAACTCCAAGGGGAGGAGGGAGGGTTGTGAGGACTGATTCCTGCTGCTCATGGAGAACACCTGTTACAGGTGAGTAACTACTCTTTCTCCAGGACCAAGCAGGAAGTCATTCCTCACATATGGGTGACTCCCAAGCTCTGGGCTACCGAGGAACCCAGGCTGAACAAGAGACCTCCCTCTAGTCTCAGCAGCAAAGAAAAGGCTTCTCAAGGACACAACCTGAAACCGGTAGCCCAACAGAGGGCAGGAGGGCAGGAGTTGCCTAAACCTCAAAGAGATTCCGGAGTACTGCTTGGCCAAAAGCACTGTCCCTATGGGACTCCCTCTCCAGGCAGTAATGGGCCGCAAAAGTCTGGCTGGAAGACCAAGTTGCAGCCCTGCAGATGTCGACCAAGGGCACAGAGCGGAGATGAGCCACTGAGGCAGCCATTGCCCTGACGCGGTGGGCCGTAACCCGACCCTGCAAAGGAAGGTCAGCCACCTTATAAGCCCAGGTGATACAGTCAGCTATCCAGATGGACAAGGTATGCTTGGACACAGCCAACCCCAATTTATTGGGGTCAAAGGATACGAAGAGCTGAGTAGCCCTCCTATGCCCCTGCGTACAGTCAAGGTAGAAGGATAAGACCCTCCTACAGTCCAGGGTATGCAGGACTGCTTCAGCCTGGCTTGCATGAGGCCTAGGGAAGAATGTTGGAAGAACCACCTCCTGGTTGAGGTGGAAAGAGGAGACAACCTTAGGGAGGAACTTTGGATGAGTCCTAAGGACTACCCTGTTCCTATAAATGCTGGTGTAAGGCCTATCACAGACCAGGGCCTGAAGCTCACTTACTCGCCTAGCCGAGGTAAGGGCTATCAGGAAGAGTGTCTTCCAGGAAAGGAAGCGTAGTGGACAAGTAGCCATCGGCTCAAAAGGTGGGCGAGTCAGTTGCTGCAAGACCACATTCAGCTCCCATTCAGGGGCAGGAGGATGGATGGGAGGCTTGAGCAAAAGCAAGCCCCTAAGAAAGCGGGATACCAAGGGGTGACCAGACAGAGAATGGCCCTCCACCAAAGAGTGGTGAGCTGCTAGAGCTGAGAGGTGGACCCGAACAGAATTTGATTTAAGGCCTTGATTTGACAAGTGCAGTAAGTACTGAAGGACTACTGGCACAGTACAGGAGAAAGAATCAACTGTACGTAGCTGACACCACACAGAAAACCTTTTCCATTTGAGAGCATAGGTTTTCCTAGTGGACTGTTTCCTAGAGGCTAGGACAACCTCCTCAACATCCTGAGGCAGGCCCCAGGGAGCCAAGACTACCCTTGCAGCCTCCAGGCCATCAAAATGAGAGCTTTGAGATTGGGGTGCAGAAGGGAACCCTGCTCCTGTGAGAGAAGGTAGGGTTGCAATCCCAGAGGTAGTGGAGGATCCACCGCCAGTTGAAGTAGAAGAGGAAACCAAGGCTGTCTCGGCCACCTGGGAGCCACCAGCAGGACCGAGGCCTTGTCCTGAAGAATCTTGAAGAGAGTTCGGGCCACCAAGGGCGTGGGAGGAAACGCATACAGGAGGCCCTGAGACCAGGATATCAGAAAAGCATCCGCTGCTATCCGCAGAGGATGCGGTTGCCTGGAGCAGAACTTTGGCAGCTGCTTGTTCATGGGGCTGGCAAAGAGATCCATCAAAGGGAGACCCCATTTCAGGAAGATCTTCTGAGCTACTGAAGGATGTAGCTGCCACTCGTGGGGCTGCAGTATTCTGCTTAATCTGTCTGCCAGGTAGTTGTCCTAGCCTGGAAGGTACACAGCCCGGAGGAGCATGTTGTGCTTGAGGGCAAAAGAACAAAGGTCCTGAGCTTCCAGACAAAGGATCCTGGACCCAGTTCCACCCTGTTTGTTCACATAAAACATGGCAACTTGGTTGTCTGTCTGAATCAGGACAGACTGGTGAGCCAGGGTAGGACTGAAAGTTTTGAGTGCTAATCGAATAGTTCGGAGTTTGAGAAGATTGATCTGCTGTGCAGCTTCCCAGGGGGACCACAGGCCCTGGGTGCACTTGCCCAGACAATGAGCACCCCAGCCTTGCAGGGAGGCGTCCGTGGTCACCACTACTGTGTACCCTGTAATCTGAAAAGGCACCCCCTTCACTAGATTGGTTGGGTGTAGCCACCAGTTGAGGGAGTTCAGAAATTGTCTGGACACCCTTATCCAGTCTTTGAGGCTGCCTGTGGCCTGTGACCACTGAGACCGAAGGCACCACTGTGCAGGCCTCATATATAGCTGGGCATTGGGGGTCACATGTACTGTCGAAGCCATGTGGCCTAGAAGCCTCAGGCAGAGTCTGGCGGAGACCAGGGACCTGCTGAGAAACTGATTTGCCAAGGCCATCAACCTTTGGGCCCTGTCTACTGGCAAGAAAGCCTTTGCCAGCAGAGAGTCCAGCCTTGCTCCTATGAACTCCAAGTTCTGGGAGGGGAGCAAAGTGGACTTTGCGAAGTTTATGACAAACCCCAGGCCTTGTAGAAGAGCAATAGTCCTGAGGGTGGCTTGTCTGGCCTCCTGGCACGTCTGACCCCTGATAAGCCTGTCGTCCAGATAGGGGAAGACAAAGATTCCCTGATTTCTCAGGTAGGCCGCCACCACTGCTAGGCACTTTGTGAAGACTCTGGGGGCGGAGGTGAGGCCGAAAGGCAGCACTCTGTACTGATAATGGTTTCCTCCCAAAATGAACCTGAGGTACTTTCTGTGGTCTGGATGAATGAGGATGTGAGTGTACGCATCCTTTAGATCTAAGGAGCATAGCCAATCTCCCTGCTGGAGGTAGGGCAGAAGTGTCCCAAGAGTAAGCATCATGAACTTCTCCTTCACTAGGAACTTGTTGAGGTTCCTGAGATCCAGAATGGGTCGAAGGCCACCGGTTCTTTTGGGTACCAGGAAATACCTGGAGTAGAAACCGCGACCTCGTAAGTGGGGAGGCAAAGGCTCCACCACCCTGTCCACCAACAGACCATGAAGCTCTTGTAGAAGAAGGTCTGTGTGCAGGGGGAAAAATGGAAAAAAGGGTGCGAACGCCAGCCACGAAGGGCAAAAAACGAAAAAGAAGAATCGGGCTCGATACCGGTATACCGAACCCGGCGGGAGGGGAACCGGCTTTGAACCGGGAGAAAAAATAGCGAAAATCGCCGAAAAAATCTAATTTTAACCGGGAGAACAGGACACACGTCCGGTGGGCTTCACGGAAAAAAAGAGACTGAGGTAAGATGGCACCTTTAGGCAGGAAGGGAACCGCGCATGCGTGCCTGCATTCCCAAAGGCTTTCATAGAAAGCTGGGGATATGCTCCGTTGGGGCTTCATCGGCGCCGATGACACCCATATGTGAGGACTGACTTCCTGCTTGGTCCTGGAGAATATTTTTTCACTCAATGTGTTATCAAACTCTGGAATTTGTTACCAGAGGATGTAGTAAATGCTGTTAGTGTAGCTGGGTTTAAAAAAGTTTGGACAAGTTCCTGGAGGAAAGGTCCATAAACCATTATTAAAAGGGACCAGGGAGATCACTGCTTAACCCAATACAAGCATTGAGTAACCTGTGTCTTTTGGGGATACTGCTAGGTACTTATGACCTAGATTGGCCACTGTTGGAAACAGGATACTGGGCTTGATGGACCTTGGTTTGACCCAGTATGGCATATCTTATGTTCTTATTAACACGATTAGTGCTGCTGAATAGCCCTGGGTGCCACTTCTGTATGTCCCAATGCTAGCTGGCTAGTATCAGGACATTCCGTGGGCACAGCGGAGGCGGCAACCAGTGATAACCGGTAGTGACGATATTGAGCCGCTGCTCGGTTATTGCTACATGGTGAAAGTTAAACACCTGAAAGGGTGACCTAACTTTCACCACAGAAGCTAAGTGGGCAGTAGCTGAACATTGCCACTGCCTGGTTAGCTTCCTGCTTTTTCGGCTAACCCACATATTCAATGCCAGAGGAGGATATAGCCCAGCACTGAATATCTGGGTGTAAGTTTCAGTGGCAAAGGCTAGCTGCTATAATCACACTAGCTGCCGCTGCGAATATCCCCTTTTGTTCTTTTGGCAGGAGATGTTCTGCTCTGAATGTCCCAGATTTTTCCTAGATGTCCCTTCTACATCACATCAGCAAATTTTTAGAAAATTTCCCAACTTAGTCTCTGGGGCTCCCTGTTTTCTTTTCACAATATCCAACTGTCCTCCTGTATTTGAATCAGCTGCATCACTCTCTTTCCACTTCTCATCCATCTTTTCTACTCCTTCCAAAACCATACATTTCTCTTTCCAACTGCTACCTATCCATCTCCCTTTCCCTGTTTCATGAGGTGGGATCTGCTGGATAATTCTGACCCAGACTAATGTCAGAAAGAGGAGGCTGGGCTTGATGAACCTTGGTCTGACTCAACATGGCTATTCTTACATTTATATGAACCTTCATTTCTCTCACTTACATGGTTCCTCCATCTTACATATTGTTAAAGTATGGGAAATGGACTGCTTGCCATCTACTGCCTTCTCCACCCATCCCCACAAAAAAACATTTATGCTGCACTGAAATGTTAACACCACATTGAGCCTGATTCTAGCAAGGGCATATCTGGGCAATCCAGATAATGCCGAGCAGGAAGGGCCTATTAGGACCTGATTCTGTACAGCAGGAACAAAACATTCTGCGGCATACAGAATCGGGCCTGAAGATGGCCAGCATGCCCCTGCATGCCTGCAGGGACATCCTCCCCACAGGCTCCCCTGGCTCCCATGGTGGAGAACCCCCTGTTCCCCGCTGCCCAACCCACAGCTGGCCAGTCGGAGACTGGATAGGACTGCGGGGACCTCCTTGCACCCAGCCCCAGCCTCGGGGGGAGGATGTCTTGCCATGATCGTCCAGTCCATGATGATTATTCCTCCTTTTAGGTGGAATAATTAGCATGTCCCCCCTGACCCCGCAGGATATACAGGGTCATGACCTGAATCAGCCCTGTATGTCCTGTTGTCTCGGCCTGCCCCCTCATGCCCTCCGCTGGCTCTCCCTATCCTGCTGCTCTAGCTGTGCAGGGAGAGTTGGAGGGGGAATAGGGACAGGATGGCTTGCAGGGCTGTACATCCCACCGGATGTGAAGCACCGCAAGCCGCATCTCAGAATGGGCCCATTATTTCATTGCTCGCTTCACAAAGCATTATCTTTGGTAATTATCTTGGGGCCACAAATGTATTCTGCAAACCAGTTTGTCATGTTTGAAGCAATGTTCCCTCTAATTTTCTGTAGGCTGTGTGCGCATAAAATATCAGCTGTGTACAGCTTTTGAAGGCAGGTTAAATTTTTGTGCGCCACATAAAGACACTCGGAGTTATATACTTTAAAATTTGACTACACGTCAAAATACAGTATGCGCACCACATTGATTTTAATCAAATTAAATTAAAATAGACGATTACTAAATGAAGCGGGAAATTTCTAGTAATTACAATCATAACTTTTAAATTTTAAGACGTCTGTGTTGTTTTCTATCAGAATCAGAGCCGTAATTTTTGTGCGCTCTGTTGTAAAGTATGTGCGCTCGCTCGGCGAGGTGTGTGCGCACGCACACGCGCACAGCTTAGAGGGAACAGTGGTTTGAAGGTGTGAGCAAACTTAACAGTCTGTCACAAGGGTGTAGCTACAGCGGGGTCTTGGGGGCCCAGACCCCTTCACCTTTGGCTGTGCCCTCCTAAAACACTCTTTAGGCCAGGTTTTAAATTAAAAGTTCTACTTACTGCACAGCCACATTGGTCAATGCTGAATATGTGCAGGGCTGTAGTTCTCGTGGCTGTACTGTGGTGTGCTGTGCTCATCTCATTGCTGGGGAATTATTGAGTCATCGTTGTTGGGAACTCTGAAGACTACTTCGTTTTTGCTGCCAGCTGCTCTGTGATTGAAGTGCAGTGCATCATTGCAGAGAGTGTGAGTGCTGCGATCAGGTGAGTATTTCCTATGTTAATAGACCCAGCCGTCAAGTGCTCACTGCTGTGGAGAAAAACTGAAATACTTCCCTACCATGACTGCAGTGAGGAAGTTTTAAGAGTGAAGTGTCACATTTTTTAGTTTCTCTCTATAGCGGGGCAAACAGCAGTAAGCAACTGACAGCTAACTGAACTAACTTGGTCTTGTGGTGGGGAAATCTGCAGAAGGGAAACTTTCAAAGGCCAGACAGAGAGGTATATAGACGAGACCTTCAGGGACATAGTACTGAAGTCCCACCTCCAGTCAGCAGCCTCCCTGTTGCCATGGAGGAGAGAGTCATGTGACAGGAAATGATCCTGTAGCTACGTCCAGGTGATGTAAACCCTCTTGCACCGGAGGAGGTTTTTCCAAGGCCATGTGCCCATGAGGGAAGGGTTAGGACAGCTGTTATAGTTGGCGATTTATTCATTAGACATGTAGACAGCTGGGTGGCAGGAGGATCTGAAGATTGCCTGCTAACATGCCTGCCTGGTGCGAAGGTAGCGGACATCACGCACCACCTAGACAAGGTTTTAGATAGCACTGGGGAGGAGTCTGCTGTCCTGGTACATGTTGGTACCAATGACATAGGAAATTGTGGTAGGAAGGTTCTGGAGGCCAAATTTAGGCTTTTAGGTAGGAAGTTGAAATCTAGGACTTCCAGGGTAGCATTCTCAGAAAGGCTTCCCATTCCGTGCACAGGACCCAAAAGGCAGGCAGAGCTCCAGAGTCTCAGTGCATGGATGAGACGATGGTGCAAGGAAGAGGGTTTTGGATTTGTTAGGAATTGGGCATTGAGTCACACAGGATTAAAGTTTTGCAGGAAACAAAATACACTGTAGAATCTCTATGGATTGAAATTCCATGTAAAAAAAGGGGAAGGCGATGGCAGTGGGGATGTACTATCGACCGCCTGGCCAGAATGAACAAATGAATGATGAAAAGCTCAAAGAAATCAGGGAAGCTAACAAAAGTTACAGCACAGTAATAATAATGAGTGATTTCAATTACCCTGGTATCAACTGGGTCAGTGTCATGTCAAGTCATGCTTGGGAGATAAAGTTTCTAGATGAAATTTATTTATTTATTTATTTATTATTTATTTATTTAACAGCTCTTATATACCGCGCTATTTGACATCAGTGCGGTTTACATTAAACAAAATACACTCAGATTTAGAGAACTTGTCCAAGTTACAGGTAACAGGGGAATAAAACAAGGATTAACTGAGGAATAGCATATGAATAATTAAATAAAAGCAATTACATCAGACTAGAGATCTTGAATGGGTATAGAGACATGTCATAAATAACATTTAACAGAGCAGGTATATACAGTGAAATAAATAAATGATTGTTTCTTAGAGCAGCTAGTTCATGAACCAACAAGAGGGGAAGCCATTTTGGACCAAGTTCTTAGTGTTGCGGACACTTGGTAATAGTGATCATAGCATGATCATGTTTGATTTAATAAATGAAGGAAGGATTGCAAGAAAATCCACAGTACTACCTTTTATCTTTCAAAAGGGAGACTATGATAAAATGATGAAAATAGTTAAGAAAATTCTAAAAGGAGCAGCTGCAAAGGTTAAAGATTTATATCAAGCATGGCTGCTGTTTAAAAATAGACCAGCTGTATTCCATTCTTTAAGAAAAGTGGAAAGAAGTCCAAAAAACTGCCAGCATGGTTTAAAGATGAGGTCAGAGAGGCTGTTGAAACAAAAAAAAAATGTCTTTCAGGAAATGGAAAAAGGAGCCAGATGATGAAAACTGGAAACAACATAAGCACTGTCAAGTTAGATGCAAGGAATTGATAAGGCAGGCAGAAAGAATTTGAAAAAAGAAAGCGTGCTGTGGAAGCAAAAATGCATAATAAAAAGTTTTTCAAGTATATTCATAGCAAAAAAACTGTGAGAGAATCAGTTGGACCATTAGATGATAGAGGGGTAAAAGGAATACTATGAGGGGAGAAGGCTATAGTGGTGAGACTGAATGCTTTGCTTTGATCTTTACTGAAAAAGATGTAGGAAAGTTAGCCATTATTGAAATGTCATTAAAAGGTGATGTATTAGATGAATTGAAAGAAATATCGATAAAGCAGGAAGATGTATTACAACTATTTGATAATTAAAGAGTAGCAAATCACATGGACCAGATGATATACATCCGAGGTTATTGAAAGAACTGAAATATGAGATTGCAGACCTACTATTAGTAATCTGTGAGCTATCATTAAAATCATCTGTAAGTATCTGAAGACATCAATTTTTAAAAAGGGTTCCAGAAGTGGTCTGGGAAACTACAGACCAGTGAGCCTGACGTCAGTATCAGGCAAAATGGTAGAAACCATTATAAAGAATAAAATTACTGAACATGTAGATAGTCATGGTTGAATGGAAGAAAGCCAACACGGACTTAGGCAAGAAAAGTTTTGTCTTACTAATTAATCTGTTAGATGTTTTTGAAGGTGTGAATGAACAGGTAGACAAAGGTGAGCTAGTTGAGCATCTCGATTTTCAGAAACCTTTTGACAAGGTCCCTCATGAGAGACTATTGGCAAAATTAAAAAGTCATGGGATTGGAGGCAGTGCAGTATTGTGGATCAGGCACTGATTAAAAGACAGAAAGCAGAGAGTAGGGCTAAATGGCCTATTTTCTCAATGGTGAAAGGTGAACCAGTGGAGTACCCCAGGGATCTATGCAGAGCCCGATGCTTTTTAACATAAAAGATCTGGAAATAGGAACAACAAGTGAGGTGATCAGATTTGCAGATGACACATAATTATTCACAGTTGTTAAAACACAAGAGGATTGTGAAAAAATAAAAGAGGACTTTGATAAATTGAAAGACTGGACATCCAAATGTCAGGTGAAATTTAATGTGGACAAGTACAAAGTTGTGCATCTAGAAAAGAACAACCCAAACTATGGTTACACGATGCAAGGTACCATCTTAGAAACCACCACCCAGGAAAAAGATTTAGGCATCATCATGGATAATATGTTGAAACCCTCTGCCCAGTGTGCAGTGATGGCCCAGAAAACAAATAGAATACTAGGAATCATAAGGAAAGGAATGGAGAATAAAACCAAGAATATTATGATGCCTCTATATTGTTCCATGGTGCGACCACACCTTGAATATTGTGTGCAATTCTGGTCACCATATCTTAAAAAGGATATAGCTGAATTAGAAAAGGTACAAAGAAGAATGACAAAAATGGTAAAGGGGATGGAAGGATACCCCTATGAGGAGAGGCTTAAAAGGTTGGGGCTCTTCAACTTGGAAAAGAGACGGCTGAAGGTGGATATGATAGAGGTCTATGAATTAATGAATGGAGTGAAACAGATAAATGTAGATCGGTTGTTTACACTATCAAAAAGTAGAAAGACTACAGGACATGCAATGAAACTACAATGTAACTCATTTAAGACTAATGAGAGAAAATATTTTCTTACTCAACACATAATCAAACTCTGAATTCATTACTGGAGGATGTAGTAAAAGTTGTTAGTGTAGCTGTGTTTAAAAAAGGTTTGGACAAGTTCTTGGAGGAAAGGTTCATAAAACATTATTAAAGAGGAACTGGGAAATCCACTGCTTACCCCAGGACGAGCATTGTGGAACCTGTGAGTCTTTTTGGGAACCTGCCAGGTACCTGTGACCTGGATTCGCCACTTTTGCAAACAGGATACTGTGCTTGATGGACCTTGGTCTGACCCATTATGGCATTTCTTATGTTATGTTCCTCTCAGTTTTTCCAGGCACTAAAGACTAAATGTAATTTATTTTATTTTGTGCTATTTAGAATCAGTGCAGTTTACATGTATGTTAACAGGTACTTTTTATTCCCTTGTCCCTGAAGGGCTCACAATCTAAGTGTACCTGAGGCCATGAAGGGTTAAGTGGCTTGCCCAAGGCCACAAGGAGTGGCCATGGTACTAGAGACCCCAATCCCTCTGGCCTGAGGTTGCTTGTCCCCATGCAGGAATTTAACCCCTGACCTTCTGGCCTGAAGTAATCTGTCCCAACCACTGAGCCACTCCTCCCTCTATGCCTTTAGTATATACTTGCAAACAGTTTGGGATGACCTCTTTCCTCAGGGCAGGAATTTACACTGAAAAGTCCTGGACTAGAAGCCTTTTACTGCTCTCAATTCCAAGTATTTTCTTTTTTTTAAATTCTTTATTTTCGTTTTATAACAACAAAGGAAAGGAAGACATACAGCTAAAAGACAGATACATACATAGAATGAGATACATACACCAAAGTAAACCCCTACCACCCCCTCCCCCCTGCTTCTTCTCTAGAAAACTAATCATTCCCGAAACGGGCGTGTACTGACATTATTGTGTTACAAAACCAAACGGTGATCTGAAACATGATGAGTGTACATTAAACAGACATGTCGGAGCAATGAGCAGATTGTACATAATCATTGAGCATCTGCCATTTAGACAAGCGAGAGTGAGTTTGGGTATGGGGAATAGCTCTCCGAGATATCTGCTCATATTTACTATATAGGCAGACAAGGTTCCACCATTCATTGACAGTAAGTCGAGAGCTATCCTTCCAATTCCTCGTGATTAAACATATAGCTATACCCAGCATGAAATCAAGGAGAAAGCGACCCTTCTTAGGAAGAGAGGGGACCTCCGCCACTGAGCGGAGTCCCACGATCTTCCAAGAAAGAGGCTCGTGGAGGTGTAAGATAAGTTGAATACGACCCCAGACCCGCCCCCAGTAAACCTGTAGTTGAGGACATTCATAAATAACGTGAGCGAGGGTTCCCACAGCAGTATGACAAGACCAACACTGGTCCCTAGCAGTTGTGTTCCATTTGGCTATTTTTTTCTGGAGTATAAAAGCATCTATGTGCAAAAAAGAAGAGAGTTTGGGTAACTGAGGCAGATCGGGAAACCCGCACTACTTTGCTCCAGAAGACGCTCCATTGCACAGGGGTTAAAGTGGTTTGCAGTTCGCGCTCCCAGGCTTGTTGGGCTCTACAAGTAGCAGTATCTGTACCCTGACATAATAGTTTATAAAAGTTAGAGGCTACCCCATGTGTACTACTAATAGAGTGAATTAGGTCTAATAGCCCGTCCTCAGTAGAGACAGAGGGTGGCAGGATTCGAGCACTTTTGAGGCAGTGTTGAAGCTGCATCAATTGAAAGTAATGTTTCGCTGGTAACGCAAATTCCTTTTGTAAATCAGAAAAGGTTTTCCAACGAGCTGCAGAGAAGAGTTGTTGGGGTGTCCAGATCCCCCTAGAGTACCAGGGTTTCCATGCTATCGTTCTATTTAGGACTTGAATTCTGGGGTTATTCCACAGCGGGAGTCCGTCCTGAGGACATACGTTTGGGCCCAGTGATAGAATGAGAGTATTAAAGGCCGCAAGAGTATCAACAATCATTGGGGGATGGCGGGTGTCTACTTGATGGGACATACCGGGGAGATGGATCAACGGAATTGGGTTACTAAGCTCCTCTTCTATGTCAAGCCAAACTGGTCTGCTGTCTGTCGAGGCATCTAGCCATCGGGCACCTTGTTTAAGTAAGAAGGCTTGATGATATTTGAGAAAATCAGGAAATCGGGTACCCCCTAGTTCCTTCGCAGACTGTAGTTTTTGCTTAGCTATCCTTGGTGGTTTGCCCTGCCAGAGATAGCGGACGAGAAGGCCCTCAATATCTTTGTAGGTGTGTAACGGGAGTAAGCATGGCAGCATTTCTAAAATATAGTTCACCTTGGGGACTATCATCATTTTCACAGTTTCTAGGCGGCCCCACCATGTAAGGGATAAGGGAGACCAACGATTTGTGAGCTCACGGACTTTGGAGACTACCTCTTTGGCATTAAAACTAATAGTGTCTTCTAAAGGAGAACAGTAATGGACCCCAAGATATTTCACCATGCGGGATTGCCAAAGGAAAGGAAAGGCCTGCATGTCAGCCTCATGTACCCAGCGGTTCAGTGGGAATGCTACGGATTTGGTCCAGTTTATTTTATAGCCCGATAATTGCGAGTATCCATCAATCAGATCCAAGACAGCTGGAACCGAATCAAGGGATACGAAGAGCATAAGGTCATCTGCATATGCAGAGAGTTTAATCTCTCTGTGACTGAAGGGGACACCACGAATACGTGTAGACTGTCTAATAAGGAGGGCGAGGGGTTCAAGAGCAAGATCAAAGAGCATTGGTGATAGGGGGCAACCTTGACGCGTGCCTCTTTGGAGATTAAAAGGCTGAGACTTAATAGCATTTACACAAATACTGGCAACGGGTTGAGTGTACATGACTTGGAGGTATCGGAGGAAGCCCTCCCCAAAGCCATACCATCGGAGAACTGCAAATAAAAAGGGCCATTCTAGGCGATCAAAGGCTTTTTCAGCATCTAGGGAAAGACCCACCCAGGGGTGGTCCAAGTTGGCAGCACTGGATAGCACATGGCACAAGGTCCGAGCATTGTCAACGGTGGATCGGCCGGGTATAAAACCGCATTGGTCGGGATGGATTAAGGTGGCCATCCTGTCAGACAGCCTGGAGGCCAAGATCGTTGCGAAGATCTTATAATCGGCATTAAGTAGGGAGATTGGACGATAGTTGGCGGTTAGCAGCGGGTCTCTGCCTTCTTTCTCAAATACTACCACATTAGCTGCAGAAAAGGATCCCAAAGAGGATGTATCTACCGCAAGGGCAGTAAAATAGAGTTTTAAGTAGGGTACTAAATCTGCACTGAACGTTTTGTAGAATTCGGTCGGGAGACCATCAGGCCCGACGGCTCGACCCGAGGCTGTGCGTTGTAGGGCAAATTGGATCTCTGAAGTAGAGAAAGGTTCATCTAGCGCATCCCTATCAGCTTCAGAAAGGGTCGGCCGCTGAATATCAGAAAACAATCGCTCGAAGGTCTCTGATGAGAAATCACATTCAGATTGATAGAGACGGGTATAGAAATCCCGAAAGAGTTCTACGATATCGGAGTCTGTGGTCAGTATGCCCCCTCCCTGTGGGGCTCGAAGGGCCGCTACGCATTTGGCTTCTTTTTGACCTTTCAAGGCGTTGGCTAAAAGTCGACCGGCTCGGTTGCTTTCACGGTAGTATGTCCCTCGTTGAAGCTCAATACTCTTAGAAGCAGCAGTTGAGAGGGTTGCATTATATTGAAAACGGAGACGCTGTAAGCGAACTAAGACGCATGGATCAGTACGGGAAGTTAGAACTCGTTCGCCTGCTTTGATTTGTTGGTCTAGTATAAGTAGCTGCTGTTTGCGTTGTTTCCGCAGGCGAATTTGATAACTAGTGATCGTTGCACGAATGGCCGCTTTGAAACCCTCCCACCAAGCCCAATTTGCAGTATCCTGGGGTAAATTAAAATGGAAGTAATCCTGTATGGCTGCTCGAATTTCTAACTGGAACTCTGGCTGAGTTAATAGGGCTCTATCAAAGAACCAGGCCCCCGAATTCCCTTGGGGTGCAGTAGTGTGTAATTGAAAAGAAATAGCAGCATGATCTGAAATATGTTGGGAGTGAATCTTTGCAGTGTCCACCTGAGGGACTAACAGTTTTGATATGAGAAAGAAATCTATACGAGACTGGGATTTATGAGGGGAAGAAAAGAAGGTAAAGTCAAGCTCATTGGGGTGTAGTAACCTCCATAGATCGACTAAAGCAAGATCTTTGATCACAGAGGTAAGCGTGGTATGACTCTTGGGGGGACCACTTGTCCTAGGCGGCTGTTTGTCAATCAGGGGATCAAGAACTAAATTGAAATCCCCCCCTATTATCAATGAAGTATTAGCAGAGGCCTGCGCAACCTGAGCAATGGTAGCAAAAAAGGCAGGGTCATCCACATTAGGAGCATAAAGGCATATACATGTAACTTCAAGGTTACCTATCTTGAGGTGAGCTCTGGACCATCTACCTTTTGTATCTGAGCTAGTCGCAATAATAGTAGCATGCAGAGATTTCCTAACCAGTATGGCAACCCCACATTTCTTAGAAACGGCTGGAGAATAGGCGGCCACCATGTAAGGTTTAATATTGAGTTTAAGAGTTTCCTTCGAATTTAAATGCGTTTCTTGGAGGAAAATCAGATCCGCAGCTTCATGACTTAGATAGCTTAGGATTTTCTTCCGTTTTATCGGATTATTGATTCCTTTTACGTTCAATGATAAAATCTTACATGGTGCCATCGATCAGTAATAGACATTTTAGATAAGGGCGCTGGAAAACATACAACATAATCAGAAACTGTACAAAAATGATATAATCACCGAGTCTGCTGACTAATACACCCCATATTGAAAAGTATGTACCAAAGTAACTTAGAGAAGAAGCAAAACCCCCAATGAAAATGGCGACCATATGTCTGCGGGAGGAGGCCCTAGAGAGGAAGATAGAGACTTAAAAAAAAAAAAGAATAAAAAACACCAGAGTCCATAATTAACACTGTCTCTGATACTCATCGAGGCTACGATGGGTAGACGGAGTCGGGTCACAGATATCATCAAGATAAGGCAACAAACCGCACTCGGCAGACTTTTGCTGAGCCGCGGCAAATCCAATATGGCAGGCACAGCGGATATGAGAATACTGGCAGGAATATTCTGGAAGTCAACGCATCAAGTCGGCTTCTTTAGCATCCAAAAACTCCGCTAGTAGATCAGGGTCCTCAAATGTTCTTGTCTGATTGTGAAGCGTGACTCGGAGCTTGGCCGGGTACATCAGGCCATAGCGTGCTTGTAGTTGTTGAAGCCTCGGCCGGAATTCCAGAAAGCGCTTTCGGCGGTCGACCGTGGGTTTAGCCAAGTCCGGATAGAAGGAGATCTTATGGCTCTCAAACTCCATATGGCCCTTTGCCCGAGAGGCACTGAGAATTTGCTCCACATGTTGATATCTCAAAAGTCGAAAGATGATAGGCCGCGGGGTCTTCCTGTTGAGCGTTATGTTTGTGGGTACACGATGAGCGCGATCGATCTCCAATTTTTGGTAAAGGTGATTTGGAGCAAGGAAGGAAGGATTTTATATAAAAACTCCTTCATGTCTCCCGATTCCGCTCCCTCCGGCATGCCCACGAGTCGTAGGTTGTTGCGGCGCGCTCTATTATTGCCATCTTCCACTTCTTTCTGTAAGGCCCGCACCTGACGTTCAACTTTGTCGAGTTTGGACAACCGGACCGCGTGGGAGTCTAATACGCTCTCCATTTTGTCCTGACGCGAAGAGAGCCCCTCTAGTCTGCCTTGTAACACACCAAGATCTTCCCGCAGCGCTCGGAGTGCTTCACCGTTTGACTGCACGAGGTCCTTAACCCCTCTAATCTCTGCGAGGATTTCCTGCTGCATTTCGGGGCCCTCGCGCAAAGCCAGCCCCTTCTGCGGGACGGGGGTTCAGTTTTGGAGCGTTTGCCGTGAGAAGCCGCTGGAGATCCAAATTCCAGGCGCGTAGGTTTGGTCCCCCGCCATCTCACCAATGTGCCCCGGCAAGATCAGAGCAGAAATTCAAGTATGTCCGGTGTTAATTCAGGATTCTGAGTAGGCCTCTCGGGAGCCTCAGCGTTATGCGACCATCCCGCTGGACATCGGGCTCCGCCCCCCCAATTCCAAGTATTTTCATAGATTATAGGCCTTACAAAGGGCGGCCTTATCCTCATATTTCAAAACCCTAAGGGTTATGTTTACTAAACGGCGTTAATGTCGCAGCTGCTATGTTATCGCGTGATACGTGATGTTATTGCACGATAATGGTGCTTTACTGTGCGAAAACGTCACGTATCGCACGATAATGTCTGCGGTGGCGTTAAGGTGCGTAGAGGGTGGAGTAAAGTTCCCCAAAGGGTGGAGTAAGGCTCCCCAGGAACGGAGATGAGAGGTCAATGGGCGGAGAGTGGGCGGGGAGAGGCCCCATGCACACTAACGCCATGAAATGAAGGTCTGAAAATTAGTGCCAGTGAAAACCTTTGCGCTAGAGGCACATTTGCAGAAGAGAGAAACCATTTCAGTCTGCAATCATTTCAGTCTGCAATGTACAGCAAAGCCAGGGAAACCCAGAAAAGTGATAGTAGTGATACATGTGCAGGAACCAAAAAGGCAAATAAACATATTAAATGACCAGAACCACATTTGAAATCCCCATAACCAAGCTGGCCAATAGTGCTACTAATGATAAACATAAAGCAACACTACTGACAAAGCGTAAAAAGGAAGATATCATGTTTGGAAGGGGCTATGCTCTGTCCCCCTACAAAGTGAATGATCCCCCAGTGAAATAGCAGTGATCAGGTTTTTGTCGTTTATATTGGGCAGGTTTGTTGTGCTGTGGTCCAGCTGGGGCACAGTGCGGACTAGGCAGATGCCTAGGTGGCACATAGGAATGCCAAAACTGTAAAGTAGCAAGACAGCAACTGGCGAGGGTCCAACATGGGTATGAGTGTGTGTCCCACAGTGTCACAGGGGATATTACCCCGCAGGTACCCCAAAGGGCACATAAAATTGGCAGGCGGTGCGGGGGGGGGAGGGGTGGGGAAGTACGCATGTCCATGTAGGCATCCCTACCTGAAAACCCACACCATAGGCAGCTGCTAGGTACGTATGACCTACATTGGCCACTGTTGGCAGGGCCGGCCCGTCCATTGAGCAAGAATGTTTTTTGCACAGGGCCCCGCGTTTCAGGGGACCCCGCGCAAAGAACATTCTGCTTTTTTTCAAAATTAAGTAAAAAAAAAAAAAGCTGGCTGCTACTGCTGCCGCCGCGGCAGCTGCAGAATGGAGTGTCCCACGGGGCCCCCTCTGCCCGGCTGAGCTCTCCCTCTGTGATGGCTGAGCCCCTCTGTGCCGGCTTTCAGATACGCGAAGGGAGAGTGTCTCCCTCGCGTCTCTGTTAAGCCTGCAGGGGCAGATGGGAAATTTCCCATCAGCCCCTGCGGGCTTAACAGAGACGCGAGAGAGACACTCTCCCTTCGCGTATCTGAAAGCCGGCACAGAGGGGCTCAGCCGTCGCAGAGGGAGGGAGGGAAGGAGGGACTCAGCCTGGCAGAGGGGGCCCCGCGGAACACTCCATTCTGCTGCTGCCGCGGCGGCAGAGGCAGCGGTAGCAGCCAGCTTTTTTTTTTTTTTAATGTTCCTTGAACCGATGGGGGGGGGGGGGGTTAGGACTGGTAATGGGCTATGGAGGAGGTTAGGATTTGACTTGAGGTGGGCTGTGGGTTGATGGGGGGGTTAGGACTGGTAATGGGCTATGAGGGGGCTAGGACTGGAAATGGGCTGGGGGGTTAAGACTGGAGGTGGGCTGATGGGGTTAGGACTGGTAATGGGCTGTGGGCTGTTGGGGGGGTTAGGACTGGTAATGGGATGTGGGCTGATGGGGGCTGTCTGGTAATGGGCTATGGGGGGGTTAGGACTGATAATGGGCTATGGGGGGGCTAGGACAGGAAATGAGCTGATGGGGAGGGGTTAGGACTGGTAATGGGCTGTGGGCTGATGGGGGCTGTCTGGTAATGGGCTATTGGGGGGTTAGGACTGATAATGGGCTATGGGGGGGTTAAGACTGGTAATGGGCTTTGGGCTGATGGGGGCTGTCTGGTAATGGGCTATGGGGGGGTTGGACTGATAATGGGCTATGGGGGGGCTAGGACAGGAAATGGGCTGATGGGGAGGGGTTAGGACTTGAGGTGGGCTGATGGGGTTAGGACTGGTAATGGGCTGTGGGCTGATGGGGGGGGTTAGGACTGGCAATGGGCTATAGGGGGCTGACTGGAAATGGGCTGATGGGGGGTTAGGACTGGTAATGGGTTATAGGGGGGGCTTAAACTGAAAATGGGGTGATGGGGGCTTAGGACTGGAAGTGGGTTGTTGGGGGGCTAGGACTGGTATTGGGTTGGGGGGTTGCTAGGACTGGAAATGGGCTGATGGGGTGCTAGGACTGGAAATGGGCTGATGCAGGGACTAGAAGGGAATGGATGCTGGGTGAGGCTGGAACTAGAAGGGAGCTGATGTTGGGGGAGGATAAGAATGGGATGGGGCTGGGAGAGTAAAATGGAGAGGGGAAAAATATTTTGTGTGGGAGGGATGAAAAATCTACATTTGGCCGGGTATTGGGAGAGTAAGTGGGGATTGAGGATGGAGGGGTAAAATTTGAGTGGATGAAATAGGAATGAGGAAAGAGCAAAAGGAGAAAGATGAGTATGTTAAAGCAGATGTAGAGAGAGAATGGAAAAAAAACTAGGAGAGAAAAAAGGACAAATGGACAGCAGACGATGGAGAGTTAGCAGAAGACAAGAAGAAACCAGAAGAAAGTGGCTGGAGCAATTGCAGCTGAAAAAAAATGCACAAAAGGTAGAAAAATATCTCTTTATTTTGAATTTATTAATTGGAATATGTCAGCTCTGGTAAATGTGCATCATTAACGTCTGCGCTTTGTTTAGTACAACAGCAAATTAATGTATAGTTTTATTTCTACAGTGTTGTACATTCCAAGTTTGGCTTTTGGGATTCCCAGTTTAATTATTGTCGTCCTGTTTCTAAATTGTGATTCCTTGTTTGGTGATGGTTTATGTTCTGTTCATGTGTAACTGAGCTGAGGTATTCTGTTTATATAATTCCTATTTGACATTGCCACTTGTTCTCTTTCCCCAGTAGGTCATGTATTGGTATTCTCTGAAATGTATTGGTTTAATATTTGCATGTTTCCTTTTGATAGGTAGGGTATGGTGCTTTGTGAGTCCTGGTAGTGCTGTTAGGATACGGCGGGTTTGCTATGGGTTCTAAATGGGCAGTGTTTGTAGTAGTTCCTAATGTGTCTGGCGGTTGGCACTGGATTATAGTAATGTAGAAATCTTTTAGTCTTTCTTTATTCATACACTCATTAAGAGGCATGTTTACTAAAAGTTAGTATATGGTAACATTATGCAAATATTTATGCAAATGAGGCCCCGCACCGAGTCTCCGCACATGGCCCCGCACCCCCCTTGGGCCGCCCCTGACTGTTGGAAACAGGATACTGGGCTTGATGGACCTTGGTCTGACCCAGTATGACATATCTTATGTTCTTACACTCTTATGTTCTAACAGTTTGGTGCAGTACACACAGCCAGTGTGTTCAGGAGCAGAAGGTCACAAGTTCAAGTTCCAGCTGTGGCTCCTGCCAACCCTGTCCCCATATTTTACCATACTAAACCATGGTAATAAAGACAGAACCTTTATTGCAGATAAAATAAACATGCCTGAAATGCCTATATTTTACCCTACTGAGCACAGACACCATAAACATGTGCAATCCATTGAGCAGAGTTTCCCAACTGCAGTCCTGGAGGGTCAAACACCATTCAGGTTTCATGCTGTCCAAAATAAATATGTCTGTGCTGCATTTGTATGTGCCACCCCCATTGTATGCAAATATATCTCATCCATATTCATTAGGGACAGCATGAAAACCTGAACAGTGTTTGGCCCACCAGGACCGGAGTTGGGAACCTCAGCCCTAGAGCAGAGGCCAACAGGGGTACAAACACCCACACCCACAGGCTCCACTATCCAACGCCTCATGGAGAGTCAGGCTGTTGGGCCCTGCGCGGAGCAGTATCTCCCAATACTGGCACCTGCATACCTGAGCAATGCCGTCCTAAACTTGGGAACACATTCCACATATAATAAAAGGTTGCTATGATTAATGTCAGATAACAAATCCTAAGTTAAACACGATTTGTTGATAGAGATTCATCATAGCAACCTTTCTGGTATCTGTGGAGTGTGTTTCAGTTATTGATTCTGATAGTGTTTACCACCCCGGGGAGTGACCCCAACAGTTTTGCGTACCATAGCAATGCCTGCACTGTGCCCAGGACTGGTGTGGCAGCCAGGGCTGCCACAAACCTCTATATTTGCACAATGCTGGCATAGGTGTGGGAGTGTGTGTCTGTCTATCCAGTGTGTTGTGGCTGCCTACACCTTACTGAGCCCACACTGCTTGTACTGTTTCCAGTGTTAGCCTGCCAATGTGCATAATGAGGAGCAAGGTACTGTGGGTATGGCCTGGACAGGGTGGCCTGGGCAGGATGCATCTGCACAGAGTATAGGGCAATGGCTGGGACATTGTATCTCAAGTGTAAATCCCCACCATAGATAGCGATCAGGTTGTCATTTTTGTATATTGCAAGCATCAGCCTGTTTCTACATAAGTTATATCATACTAAACATTGCCACTATCCATTGCCCTAACATTGCCCTATCCATCCATATATATCATACTAAACATTACCACTAGAAGTTTGTACTATATTTACTGTATGATACTTATGCTTCCGTGTATATTATACTAAAGATTGCCAATAGACATTTGCACTATATTTACTGTATGATACCTCTGAACTGCTGTTATTTGTGTGTACTTTATTTACTGTTGATACCTCTGAACTGCCACCTTGCTCTGATACTTCTATAGCTTTGTACCACATCCTTACTACCAGATAACTATCCCATGGGTTCAGTCACCAAGGGCTGACTTAACACCCAATAGACCAAGATGGCCCTCTCTCTATTAGCCCTAGCCAGCATCTATCTCCTTGCTGATGCCATCCAGGATACTCTGGCACTCTCTTCTGGTTTTAAACCCATCCCCATCCTACATTGCCTTGGCAGAAGAAATTACAGCAACCCCCGTCACCCACTACCGCACACATCCCATGTCTGACACTCACACCTACTCTATGTAACAATCAACAACCCTGCTAGCACTAACCCTGAGACAACAACTGTTCATAGTTACTTGAAATGTGCCCTCATAAACTCACGCTCAGTGCACAAGAAATACCAGCTATCACGGATCTCATAGAAAACCACAACTTGGACATACTAATGATTACAGAGTCCTGCCTTTCAGACACAGACACAGCACTCCTTAATCAATTAATCCCCCCAGAATTTTCAATCCACTCCTGCCATAGAACCAGCCGGAGAGGCGGCGGGGTTTTTATCCTTGTAAAAACCGATCTTCAGTATCGACTACTCTCCTCCCAAAGCACGACGCTCATTGACTCAGTTACCATAGCCAACAAGCATAACACCGTAAATCTCATTTATAGAGCTCCAACCTCCCCTCCTGAAGATCTCTCTAACATAATCGATCTGGCCTGCAACCCAGAAAACCCACGCAAACCTAATTGGTTGTTTGGCGATTTCAATCTTGCCTCCCTGCAACCCACCCACGCTAACTCCTTCCTTGAGGCAATGACCGAGCTCAGCTACGAACAGGTGGTGAATGCCCCCACTCACCACAGGGGCAACTCACTCGACCTCATCTTCGCCCCTCTCACAGTCACCAGGCACAATCACAACCTCAACCTCTCAATCACTCCTGTCCCGTGGTCCGACCACAGCCTAATCACTTTCCAAATCCCATCGCAGCAGGAGCAAACCCCACCCAGCCACACTAATACAGCCTCCCCATCAAATGCTCGCCGTTTCAAACCCCTTGACAAGGATGAGTTCATCAAAAGTGCGCTCCTAATACTAAATCAACCCACACATAACCTTGACGACACAATCTCCAAATGGAATGACACGCTGAAGACATTCTCTCATCTACCCCCATCGCTCAAAGCACCAACATCCAACAGACAGACGAGAAAAAGGAAGCCAGCTCCTTGGTTTTCTGACGACCTGTGAACTTCGCTGCTCCACCTAAGGAAGCATGAAAGAAAATGGAGATGGTCTCGTTCCACAGAGGACAAAGCTACTTACATTGGCCACCTGAATCTCCACCGTAACTCAATTGCTGACAGGATGAGAACCTACCACACCCAACCACCACCTGCATGGACAGGGTGGCCACAGCATGTCATGCTGGGGGGCCACTCTTACCCTGACTGAGCAGTGACCACGGCATGGCTAGATTCCCCCATAGTGCTATACAGCAATTCTGTCAAGTGATATTTATGGGTTCTGATATACCTGCTTGCTGTGTGTGCTCGCATTCCATTTTTTTGGTGCACACAGTTCCTCCAGGAACATGCACTAAGTACTAGCTAGCAGACTGTCTGCAGTTAGCATGTGTATGGCTAGAATGCCTTACAGGGTGCAGTGGGTGGAGACTGACTGTGCCCTCTGCTGGTGAATGTCAGATAGTGGTGGGGGACAGCTGAGCTTCTCCAGCATTCTGCCTGTCTGTCATTGTCTTATGTGTGTGTACAGACTGCCCTGTAGGGTGCCTGTTCACCACTACTGCCACCATTACAAAGATGTACAATGTGGATCTGTTGGTGGGAGGTCCTGCCCCCCCCCCCCTGAGCCACAGAGGGTGGGTTGGGTGGTGCTACATAATCCGCTTTTGGGTCCAAACACCCCCCTCTTCACCTATAACATGTGGACATGGCACCCGCACAGGATATGCACTATTCTGGGTGCATCATAGCACACAAGGGCTAGACACGACTGGGACATACAGACAGACACAGGTGTATCCTAGGTGTGTCTTCAAGAACTACCTATTACACACCAGCACTGATGGCAACCTGCAGCACAGCCTATTTCAGCCAAGCCAGGTGCTGCTGACCTGGTGCTGGGTGCCCCACCTCACCCTCAGGGTGAGCACAGGACCCACACAATGTCACGGTCTGTAGCTACTCTGTGCCAGTAACACACACGGTCAGTTCCCCCTATGAGGCCTAGGTGCTGTGGGGGTGCATACCCCATTATGTGATCAGCTGTAGACTGCTGATCTGCATGTGCAGTGCATCATGGATACGGGTGGGTTTACCCTATCCTGGTAACCACAGCAGACAGGTTGTGTGGTGACCTGCAGTCTTTCTGTAGCCAGCCAGCAGTATGGCAGTAGCTTTAGAGATGTAGCCTGCTGGTTACTTCAATGACTGTGGTAGCAGAAGTTATGAGTTTGATCCCACAGTGGTGTAATCTAAAAAGGCTTTCTGAGGCATTTTCTTTTAATTTAAATCAGTGCTGCCAGCAGAAACACCCTCACAGTGCTGTAGCCTAAGGTGCCTCATAGGCGCCCTTTAAGGTGCTCTATAAGGTGCCCTGTAAAGAGCCCTATAAGGTACATTATAGGGTGCCTTGGCAGACAGGGCACTTTATAATGTGACCTATGGGGCGCCTTATAGGGCGCCTTATGAGGCACCTTAGGTTACGGCACTGTGAGTGTGTTTTTGCTGGCAGCACTGACTTAAATTAAAAGAAAATGCCTCAGACAGCCATTTTAGATTACACCACTGCAGGATAAAACCCATGACCTCTGCCTTTACAGTCATTGCAGTAACCAGTGGGCTACATCATTATAGCTTCTAACACTGCGCTGGCATGTACTTATGATTAACATGCGTTAAAATGCCACGGCGCCCACTAGCGTGCGATACATATTCTTGCTACCTTAGGACTGGAACGCCCACTCCTTATATGGCATTCTTCACATTATCGCTGCAATTAGCGCCGGTAACATTAGGACGGTTTAGTAAACATACCCCTAAGAATGATTGGGAAAGGTTTGTTATTATTCTTTACTTAGGGTCTCTGGCAATATAGTCTCTCCGATTTTATAGGAAGTTGCTCCGCTTGAAAACACAGGCGTTCAGGAAGCGTATATTCATATGATTGAGTAAGTTCTTTCTTCTGCATTGTCACCAGAATACTTTTTATTCTCAAATTATTTTGAAGGTCCTTTTGGCCTGGTCATCAAGCCTTTCCTCTAGCAAAGCATGCTTCTCCGGAGACAGGCAGAGTGTATACTGCCACATTGTAGGTGATGTCTCTGATGGCGCCCATTGTCCAGCTCTCCCCAAACTCAGAGAGGCTTTTGGAGCATGTACCTGATCTCCCACCTTGGCCATTCATGCTGCTGTGCATCAGTCTTCTCTATGCGCAGCCAATGTCGGCCACAGCTCTACCCTGCTCCCGCACCTAGTCGGGTTAAGTACTTCAGCTCAGTTGACGTCCTACAAATAATTCTCTGGGTGAAGATAGCAGTTTAACAGGCAGTCGGATCATCTTAGAGCCTCAGTGCATAGTGATAGTTAAATCCTTTTAGTGCCTCAGCGTGCCTATGGCTGCAATGCCATGCAATAGCACTATTCAGCTTCATATCCCATCGGACCCAGACAAGGGTCAACCGGGGACTCCTTGGACGGCTGCATGACCGGAGGCAGATTTCTTCCTGGTGCAGGCCCCATCACAACCACTTCCTGCAACTTCAGGGCTTCAAACTATAGGTGGGCCAGCAGTCCTCCACCCCACCCCACCAGCCCTTGGTTCCTTGATGCAGCTCCATAGGCAGGACCCACACAGGCAGACCAATCCAGTTACAGGATCATGTCCTGCCACATCAGGGTGATGTTCTCCTATCACGTGACCTCTCTCCTCCATGGCAACAGGGATGCTGCCAGACTGGAGGTGGGACTTCAGGACTATATCCCTGTAGGTCTCGTCTATGTACTTCTCTATCTTTGTTATATCGTCCAGGTCTGCTACTCTAGCCTCTAGAGAACGGACTTGTTCCCTGAGAGCAAAGAGATCCTTGCACTTAGTGCATACGTAAGACCTCTCACCAACTGGGAGAAAATCATACATGTGACACTCAATGCAAAAGACTGGAAAGCCCCCATCTCGCTGCTGGACTGTTGTTTGCATCTTAGTTTAAAGCTTGTGTTTAGGTCTTTAAATTCTGTATTTACTAAGGGTTGATGTAGATGCTTATACTAATAAAAGTGTATCTAATACCTCTAATATACCTTGTTCACCTGAAGCTTAATTAATCTCAGGTCCTCAATGTATGACTGATTTGGATAAAGAGCTGCACCTGAGAGCAGCCCCTGTCCTCTAAGACATTGAAGTTCCTATAAAGCTACAATTACCCAAGGGGCAGGTGGGTGTTGGGGAGGGAGGGGGGGGAGATAACACCTATTAAAAGAGGGCTGTTACAAGGTACCCTGTCCTGTACCCTCAGCAGGGGGGGAGGGGGTAGTCCCTCAGGTAGGCTAGAGCAGGAAAAAAGTTTAAAACGCAGCAGGTTCTGGGGACAGAGCAGGGAGAGATGTTTAATTTAAAGTAACAGTTAACCTGGTTACCACACAAAGGCCAGTTAGTTTAGAGAGGCAAGGTAAGTTATACAGCTGAGAAAGCTGAAGTGCAGAACTAAAGGGAACAGGGAGGTGAAGTAGTACACCAATAAAGACCACAAATAAATAATTAGACAGAAAGCTAGAACTCACAGCAAAGTTGTCACAGGAGTTAAATATCCACCTCTCTAGCAGAGCACTGTGAGGGCACTGCTCTTCCCAGAGCAGAGAGAGGCAAACAGGATAGCCAATGTAACACCAATTTTTAAAAAGGTTTCCAGGGATGATCCGGGAAACTACAGACCATTGAGCCTAACGTCAGTACCAGGAAAAATGGTAGAAACCATCATAAAGAACAAAATTACTGAACATGTAGATAGTCATGGCTTAATGGGAGACATCCAATATGGCTTTAGACAAGGAAGATCTTGTCTTACTAATCTGTTATCTTTTTTTGAAGGTGTGAATAAACAGGTAGACAAAGGTGAGTCAATTGATATAGTAAAGATAGAAAGCAGAGGGTAGGGCTAAATGGCCAATTTTCCCAATGGAAAAAAGTGAATAGTGGAGTACCCCAGGGATCTGTGCTGGGTCCGCTGCTTTTTAACATATTCATAAATGACCTGTAAATGGGAATAACGAGTGAGGTTATCAAATTTGCAGATGACACAAAACTATTTAAAGTTGTTAAAACCCATGAGGATTGTGGAAAATTGCAAGAGGATCTTGATAAATTGGAAGAGTGGGCATCCAAATGGCAGATTAAATTTATTGAGGACAAGTGCAAAGTTATGCACCTAGGAAAGAACAACCCAAACTATGGTTACACGATGCAAGGTTCCACATTAGGAACCACCACCCAGGAAAAAGATTTAGGCATCATCGTGGAGAATATATTAAAACCCTCCGCCCAGTGTGCAGCGGCGGCCAAGAAAGCAGATAGAATGCTAGGTATCATAAGGAATGGAATGGAAAATGAAACAAAAGATATTATAATGCCTCTATACTGTTCCATGGTGAGACCGCACCTTGAATATTGTGTGTAATTCTGGTCACCGTATCTTATAAAGAATATAGCGTTATTAGAAAAAGTACAGAGAAGAGCCACCAAAATGGTAAAGGGGATGGAAGGCTACTCCTATGAAGAGAAGCTACAAAGGTTAGAGCTCTTCAACCTGGAAAAGAAACAGCTGAGGGGAGATATGGTAGAGTTCTATAAATTAATGAATGGAGTGGAACGGGAAAACCTAGATTGATTGTTTACATCATCAGAATATAGAAAGACTAGGGGACATGGAATGAAGCTACAGGGTAAACTATTTAAGACAAATAAGAGAAAATATTTTTTCACTCAACGTGTAATCAAACTCTGGAATTTGTTACCGGAGGATGTAGTAAGAGCTGTTAGTGCAGCTGGGTTTAAAAAAGGTTTGAACAAGTTCCTGGAGGAAAGGTCCATAAACCATTATTAAAAAGGGACCCAGGATATCAATGCTTGACCCAATACAAGCATTGTAGAACCTGTGTCTTTTGGGGATACTGCTAGGTAAGTATGGCCAAGATTGGCCACTGTTGGAAACAGGATACTGGGCTTGATGGACCTTGGTCTGACCCAGTATGGCATATCTTATGTTCTTATGTTCTCCAGTCTTCAGGTATTACAGATGATTTTAATGGTAGTTCACAGATTACTAATAGCAGATCTGCAATCTCATATTTCAGTTCTTTCAACACATCTTCCACAGTAAAGTCCGAAGCAAAGAATTCATTCAGTCTCTCCACTATGGTCTTGTTCCCTCTTAGTGCCCCCTTTACCCCTCTATCATCTAATGGTCCAACTGACTCTCTCACAGGTTTTTTGCTATGAATGTACTTGAAAAGGTCTTTATAACACGATTTTGCTTCCACAGCAAGCTTCTTCTCAAATTCTCTCTTTGTCTGCCTTATCAATGCCTTGCATCTATCTTGCCAGTGCTTTGCTGTTTCCAGTTTTTGTCATTTGGCTATTTTTTCCATTTCCTGAAAGATGCTTTTTTGGCAACAACAGCATCTCTGACCTCACCTTTAAACAATGCTGGCAGTTTTTTAGACTTCCTTTCACTTTTCTTAAAGCATGGAATACAGCTGGTCTGGGCTTCCAAAATAGTATTTTTAAACAACACCCAAGCTTGATGTAAATCTGTAACCTTTGCAACTGCTCCTTTTAGTTTTTTCCTAACTATTTTCCTCATTTTATCTTAGTCTCCCTTTTGAAAGTTAAAAGGTAGTACTGTGGATTTCCTTACCATCCCTCCTCCATTAATTAAATCAAACGTGATCGTGCTATGATTACTATTGCCAAGTGGCCCCTACACCCTTATCTCTTGCACCAGATCTGGTGTTCCACTAAGGACTAGGTCCAAAATGGCTTCCCCCTCTGGTCAGTTCATGAACCAGCTGCTCTAAGAAGCAGTCATTTATTTCATCTAGAAACTTTATTTCCCTAGTATGTCCTGCTGTGTCACTGACCCAGTCAATACTAGGGTAATTGAAATCACTCATTATTTTCACTGTGCTGTAACTTTTGTTAGCTTCCCTGATTTCCTTGAGCATTTTATCCATTTGCTCATTCTAGCCAGGCGGTCGATAGTACACCCCCACTGCCATCGCCTTCCCCTTTTTACATAGAATTTCAATCCATAGAGATTCTACAACAAATTTTGTTTCCTGAAAAACTTTAATCCTTTGTGACTCAATGCCCTCTCTAACATAAAGCACAACCTCTCCACCAATTTGATCAGCTCTATCATTATGATATAGTTTGTACCCAGGTATCACAGTGTCCCATTGGTTGTCCTCCTTCTTCCATCATATCTCTGAGAGAGACTCGCATCAGAGGATGGATGGTCCAGACCAGCCATTCAAATGCTGGTCTTTGTAACTCCCCGCTTGAATGGCTGGCCTGGCCTGGTCCCCCCCTCCTCTGATGCGAGCCTACATCAGAGGAGGGAGAGATCAGACATTTATGTAAGCGTGTAGTCAGAAACACCTGCATATTTATTTTTGAATTTGAGGTCAGGTCCCCTCCACTGCTGCTGGTGCCAATGACAAAGAAACAGAAAAGATGGCAGCAGCAGAGCAAGGGCAGACAGTGTGTGTGTGTGGGGGGGGGAGATGGCTGGATATGGAGGTGTGAGGTATATGGGGAGATGCTGGCATGGGGCAAATGTGATGGGAGGGCTGTGCCAGATGTGCAAGTGGCACTGGACGCATTTATGGCTTGGTATGGCCCTGCTTGTGCAACCTTTTTGCACCTTAATTTACTTCCACCGCCTCCCTTTCTTGGATGGGCTGTACAAATGAACCTTTATGAAGTGGCCCTCAGCTCTGTATTCACCCACAGTGTGGCTGCATACACCATGTCTGTCTCCGGAGAAAACATAGTTGCTTACTTGTGATGGGGGTTCTCTGTAGCCAGCAGGGGTATGCAGCGACACTCACCCTCCCGCCTTCCCCTCTTAAAAAAGAACAAAGGAAAAAAACAAAACATGACAAACGATGAAGAGCACAACCAAACAGCTCAAACTTCACTGCCCTAATCCACAACTCGATCTGCAATTACATCTCATGAAACCAGCAGTTACAGTCACTGTGCCTATTCCAGCAGCTCTGGGATCATCTGATGCACAGCAGAGTGAAAGGCCAAGGCGGGAGCTCAGGTACCTGTTCAGAGAGGTCCAAAAGCCTCCCTGAGCTTGGGAAAGCCAGGCAATGGGCGCTGCTGGAGATGCCTCCTTCAGTGTGGCTGCACACCTCTACTGTCTACGGAGAACCCCCATTACCAGTAGGCAACTACGCTTTCCTTTTCATTTGCTGTATTTGGGATATCATGCTATTCACTGTGATCTCTTGTGCTGCAATACACTGTGCATCATTTGATATTTTATTTTTATGTACTACGTACCAGCATTTCTTTCACTCAAGTTTAAACTAGAAATTTGCCAATTTGTCTTCTAGCATAGCTGCAACATATTTTAGTCAGATGTTTGGCTCCCTCTTCTGACGGTATTAAAACAGGTTGATTCTCTGAGGAAGCCATTTTATTGTTCAAAACGTTTGGGGTTTTTCCTCTAATGGTTTCTTATGTTTATATAGTACTACTACTACTAATCATTTGTATAGTGCTACAAAGTATACGCAGCACTGTACATATAGATGTAAGACACAGTCCCTGCTCACCAGAGCTTGCAATCTAATCAAGATGAAAAAAACATCACAGAACTGGGGACTAGAGTATGTAAAGATACACATAAGTAGTGGACAAGAGAATGAGGAGCATCAGGATCCAAAATCAACCTTACAGAGGTGGATCTTCAGCCTGGACTTGGATAGGGCAAGAGAAGGAGGCTTCAGAGCCCTGCACAGTTGAGGCATTCCTAACAGGGGCTATACATTTCAAACAAAAGTAAGCATTTGTGTATTTTTTTTTAAATTGCTAGCTCTCTGACTGGGAGCTCTTAAAAGGGGTTTGGTACATTTTTAAAACAAAGTTACATTCTTTGTGGTGCTTTAGTTTAAAGGGAGGAATATTTTATTTTGTGGGGTAGGTTTAAAACTCTGCTTTAGTAACTTTCTCAGCTCTTTGAAGCCACTGATACCTATTTATTATTTATTTTATTTATTTATTTAACATTTCTTATATACCGCCTTTCATGATATCAACCTAATCAGGAGTTAGTGGGTCTGATTAGCCTGTGAAGGAACTGAAAGCAGCTGAGGCCTGCATAAAAGGCTTCAGAACCCTGCACTGTTGAGGCATTCCTAACAGGGGCTATACATTTCAAACAAAGGTAAGCATTTGTGTTTTTTTTTAAATTGCTAGCTCTCTGACTGGGAGCTCTTAAAAGGGGTTTGGTACATATTTTTAAAAAGTTACATTCTTTGTGGTGCTTTAGTTTAAAGGAAGGAATATTTTCTTTAGTGGGGTATTCATATATATTCATATTCATTTATTTGATAGACCGCCCTTCATGGGTAGGCAGAGCGGTTTACAATAAAATTACAGAGGAAGGCACGAGGCCAGAAGACGGAAAGGAAGTTACATATTAGATAGGAAAGAGAAGCGAGAGAAGAAATAGAAAGATATAGGAGGGGGGAGAGGATTAAGGGTCGGGGGGGAAAGGTCAAAGGCAAGGGAGAAGAAATGAGTTTTAAGGGAACGCTTGAAGGTGGGGTAGTGAGGTTCGAGGCGGAGGGGTGGGGGAAGGGAGTTCCATAGAGCAGGGCCGATAAAGAAAAAAGCTGAGGATCGTGTGGATTGTAAATGGGCACTGGAAGGGGATGGTAGTACTAGGCGGTTGAGGTGGAAGGAGCGAGGGGTATGACGGGGGGTATGAAAACGGAGAAGATCAGACAGGTATTGTGGGGTAGAGGTGTGGAGCGCTTTATGAACCAGTGTAAGAAGCTTAAATTTAATGCGGAAGGAAATGGGGAGCCAGTGAAGTTGGAAGAGGAGGGGAGTGACATGAACCCGAGAGGAAGAATGTGTGATGAGACGGGCAGCAGTGTTTTGGATGCGCTGGAGTCGAGAGAGTTGTAGTTTAGAGATACCTGAAAGAATAGAATTAGAGAAATCAAGGCGAGAGATGACTAGGGTCAGTAATAGCGTGGTTATAGCAGAAGGAGAAAGGAAAGGACGGATAGCGCAAATTTGACGAAGGTGAAAGAAAGAGAGCTTAGAGACGTGAGAGATGTGCGCTGAGAAGGAGAGATCAGAATCAAAAAGAACCCCAAGGTACCGAAAAGTAGAGACTAGAGAGATGGGTGCATTAGGGAAGGATGGCGCCAGAGAAGGGGGTTGATGGCCATGGGAGAACCATATAGCTATGGTCTTGGATAAATTGAGGTGTAAGCAATTCTGAGCGAGCCAATCTGAAACGGCAGCCAGGCAGGCGTTGAGGGGAGTTAGGTCAGGGGAAACAGAGGAGGTGTGATGGAGTAGGAGTATATCATCAGCGTAGAAAAAAGCGGTGAGACCAAATTGCTGAATCAATAAAGTGAGAGGAGTGAGAAAGAGATTAAAGAGGAGAGGGGCCAGGACAGAACCTTGAGGGACACCACAAATAAGAGGAAATGGGTCGGATGGGGAGTGTGATGAAGATGAAGATAAGACGGCAGCAGAACGGGAGAAAAGGAAAGAGTGAAACCAACATAGTACAGTGCTACGAAGACCAGCATCGTGTAAGCGGGACAGAAGAAGGGAGTGATCAACTAGATCGAAAGCAGCCGAAAGGTCAAGTGCAACTGACACCGAAAAGTCACCACGATCATGAGCAGCGTGAAGGGAATTAGTAAAGGCTAAGAGGACAGTCTCAACGCTATGCCCAGTGCGGAAGCCGGATTGGCGTGGGTGAAGAAGATTAATGGAGTCGAGGTGATGTATGAGTTGGGCAAAAACAATTTTCTCAAGCAGCTTAGAAAGGAAAGGAAGGTTAGAGACAGGACGATAGCTGTTGGGGTCGAGAGGGTCAAGAGTAGATTTTTTAAGTAGTGGGCGGATGAGGGCGTGTTTCCAGGGAGTGGGAAAGGATCCGGTGGAGAGACTGGAATTCAACAGAGTTTGAAGGTGGGTAGGTTTAAAACTCTGCTTTAGTAACTTTCTGAGCTCTTTGAAGCCACTGACACCTAGTCAGGTGTTAGTTCCCTCCCTACCCCACCCCAACACCCACCCATCCCTAGTGAACGGTCTTGCTTTATAGGGCACCTCCCCAATAAACACAACACAGGGACTTGGAACAGCATATTGTCAATATAATTAAAGAGATTTAACTGCTTTTTCTCTGAAAGGACAGCTGGGAAACCAGCTGGTACTTTGGTAGATCTCTCTCTTTTGCTTTAACAGATACCTAAACTCCATGAACAGAACAATGGCTGGGAAAAAATCATATTGCTAAAGCTGTTGCCCCCGTTACAACTTCTGCCTCTGTCCAGACAGAGGTCCCAATGCCAGTTGAAGGACCGGATCCATGTGCAGGGTGCCTGCATGCTGAAGCTCTCAGGAAACAAGTGGAGGAACTCAGAGAGGAGGTGGCGAGGCTGAGGAGCATTCAAGACAGTGAGAAGTACATTGATGAGATGCTTCTTGCAACATCCAAGCCCTCCAGAAGAAGAGAAGATGGGTGCATACATAATGACGAAGATTGGACACAAGTCACCAGGGCCTGCAGAATCACCAATTCAACTTCTCCAGCCCTTGAATTGAAGAACCATTATGCAGCCCTGGAAGTGGAGGAGGTGAAAGCATCCCTGGAAAGGGAAGAACCAGAGCTCAAGTACCCCAAAGTTGCAGAATCAGTAACCACAAGGAAGCGAAGGGTAGTGGTGGTTGGTGACTCTCTTCTGAGGGGTACTGAGGCATCCATCTGCTGCCCAGACTTGATGTCCAGAGAGGTATGCTGTCTGGCAGGTGCCAAAATCCAAGACGTTATGGAGAGTTTGCCGAGACTCATCAAGCCCACTGACTATTACCCAATGTTGTTAATCCATGTCGGAACAAATGATACTGCCAGTTATCCCTGAGTTTATCAAAAGTGACTTCATGGCTCTGGGACAGAGGGTGAAGCAGTTGGTACACAGTTGGTGTTCTCTTCAATTCTCCCTGTTGAGGGTAAAGACCAAGGCAGAGAGGCTCACATCCTGGAGATGAATGCATGGCTGCGTGGATGGTGTCATCGAGAGCGTTTTGGTTTCCTGGACCACGGGATGCTGTTCCAAGGGTTGCAGAGCAGAGATGGCATCCATCTGTTCAAGAAAGGTCGACACATCTTCAGTAGTAGACTGGCTAATCTACTGAAGAGGGCTTTAAACTAAATTCGTTGGGGATGAGTGAAGACAGCCCCCAGGTAAGTGAAAGCCCCCAGGTAAGAGAAACATTAAATACCTTTATGGAAATGGGTAAAAGGGGTAACATATGAAAAGCAGTGTGTATAAATGCCCGAAGCATGGGAAATAAGATCCCTGATGTTGAAGCTTTGATGGGAGTGGCTGACTTGGATTTAGTGGCAGTTACAGAAACATGGTTCACAGAAAACCATGACAGGGATGAAACTATACCAGGCTATAATTTATTCAGAAAGGACAGGGTAGGAAGAAGGGGAGGAGGAGTGGCACTATATGTAAAAAATAATATTAAAGCTTTAGAATTACAGAGCTTAAAAGGGAGAGAGGAAGCACTGTGGGTTAAACTAGAAAGAGGGAAAGAGAAATCTGTTTGCATTGGTGTGATATACAGACCTCCCTCCCAAGAGGAAGAAGTGGACAGAGAGTTAATTGAAGACATATGCAGTATTGCTAGGAAAGGGGAAGTGCTACTGATAGGGGATTTCAATATGCCAGATGTTAATTGGCACATTCCTGCTGCGGTATCATCTAGAAGTAAGGAGATCCTGGTTTCTCTACAGGGAGAACTATTCAGGCAATTGGTAACAGTCACCACATGTGAAGGGGCCATATTGGACTTGGTGCTTACCAATGGTGAAAGTGTTTCTGATATTATAGTGGGAGATCATTTTGCATCCAGTGATCACCAAGGACTAGGGCTGTTAGAATCCATTCAAAAGCAAGGGTCTTAGACTTTAGGAAAACTAACTTTGCCAAGATGGGCAAATACCTCAGGGAGTTGTTAGTGGGATGGGAATAGCTGGGGGATGTAGAAAAACAGTGGACAAAACTGAAAGGGGATATTTTAAGGGCAACCAACCTTTTCGTTAAAATGGTAAATAAAGGTAATTGGAAAAGGAGACCGCTATGGCTTTCGAAAGAAGTAGCTGAAAAGGTGAAGAAAAAGAGGGATGCCTTCATGAAATACAAGAGATCACAGAGAGAGGAAGACAGGCATTTATATTTGGAAAAACTTAGAGAAGCTGGCAAAGTAGTCAGAAAAGCAAAGATTCAAAAAGAGGAGGAAATAACCAATGCAATAAAATGGGGGGATAAGACATTTTTCAGATATGTTAGTGAGAAGAGGAAGGGCAAAAGTGGTATTGTCAGACTCAAGGGTGAAGGGGAGGAATATGTAGAAGCTGATGAAGATAAAGCGGAATTGCTTAACAAATATTTCTGTTCTGCGTTTACAGATGAAGAACCAGGAACAGGACCTCGGAAAATACCCGCAAACAGGAACAGAAGCGAGGAGCATCTTGAACAATTTTCAGAAGACTGTGTTCGTGAGAAACTGGCTAAACTTAAAGTAGACAAAGCGATGGGACCGGATGGGATACACCCTAGAATACTGAGGGAACATGGGGACGTTCTAGCAGCTCCACTGACTGACCTTTTCAATGCCTCATTGGAGTCAGGAGTGGTGCCAAAGGACTGGAGAGAGGCTCATGTGGTGCCTTTACAGAAAAGCAGAAGTAAGGATGTGGTTGAAAACTACAGGCTGGTTAGTTTAACTTCGGTGGTGAGTAAATTATTGGAAACCCTGCTGAAAGAGAAAATAGTGAGGTTTCTGGAGTCCAGTGGATTACAGGATCCGAGGCAGCATGGATTCAACAGAGGCAGGTCTTGTCAGACAAATCTGATTGATTTGTTTGACTGGGTGACCAGGGAGTTGCACCGTGGGAGAGCCCTAGATGTGGTGTATTTGGATTTCAGTAAAGCCTTTGACACTGTTCCTCACAGGCGACTTATAAACAAACTGAGCACCCTAGGGATGGACCCTAAAGTTACTGTTTGGGTTAGAAATTGGTTGAGTGGGAGGTGACAAAGGGTACAGGTAAATGGAGCTCACTCTGAGGAGAAGGAAGTTACCAGTGGTGTGCCCCAGGGATCTGTCCTTGGTACGGTTCTTTTTAACATTTTTGTTAGTGATATAGCAGAAGGGCTGTCGGGTAAGGTTTGCCTCTTTGTGGATGATACCAAAATCTGCAATAGATTAGACACCCAGGAAGATGTAGATAACATGAGGAGGTATCTAGCTAAGCTTGAAGAATGGTCTAGAATCTGGCAGCTGGGATTTAATGTTTAAAAATGCAAGGTCATGTATTTGGGCTGCAGCAATCCAAGGGAGCAATATAGTATAGGGGGTGAAGTACTTTTGTCCACTAAAGAAGAGCGGGGCCTAGGCGTGGTTGTGGCTGAACATCTTAAAGTGCTAAACAGGTAGAAAAGGCTACAGCAAAAGCTAGAAGGATGCTTGAATGCATACGGAGAGGAATTGCTAGCAGAAAAAAGGAGGTCATATTGCCTCTGTATAAGTGCGGCCTCATTTGGAGTATTGTGTGCAATTCTGGAGACCGCACCTTCAAAAGGATATAAACAGGATGGAGTCAGTACAGAGGGTGGCTACTAAAATGGTTAATGGTCTTCATTATAAAGCATATGTGGACAGACTTAAGGATCTTAATATGTACACTTTAGAGGAAAGGCGGGATAGAGGTGATATGATTGAGATGTTTAAATACCTCTGTGGCATAAATGCACAGGGGGAGAGCCTCTTTCGATTGAAAGCAAATACTGCTACGAGGGGACATGGGATGAGGGTGAAAGGGGATAGATTCAGGAGTGATACGCGGAAATATTTCTTTTAGGAAAGAGTGGTGGATCTGTGGAATAGTCTTCCAGTGGAGGTGGTAGAGATGAGGACAGTATCTGAATTCAAAAAAGCATGGGACAAACACAGAGGATCGCTAAAGACAAAAAGGGGACTGTTGTAGTTTTTTCTTTGGTAGGATAGACTAGATAGGCCATGTGGTCTTTTTCTGTCATCATTTTTCTATGTTTCTATGACACACTGGTTCAGATAGTCTGTTCCAGGCTTATGGAGTAGCAAGGTGGAATGAACAAAGCCTGGAGATGGCAGTGACAGAGAAGAGCACAGATAAAAGGGATCTGCCAGAGGAGCGGAGTTCCCAAGGAGGAGTGTAGAGTGAGATAAGAGGAAGGGTTGTGAAGAGCCGCAGAATGAAAGCACTTGTGGGTCAGTAGGAGAAGTTTGAACTGGATGCAGAATTGGATAGGGAGCAAGTGAAGTGACTTGAGAAGAGGGGTTACATGAGCATGAGTGTTCCCCAAGGCTTATGCCCATGGAAAATGTTGCCTGATCTTACCCTGAAGTCACCAGCAATCTGCATTCCTGCTGTTTCCAGTCACTCCAAGGATTCTTCTCAGGTCTCCCATATGCCTTAGGTTATATTGCCTGGGCATGAGCATTTGAAACTAGAGACATTCCCTGATCTGCACTGACAAGTACCCAGGTCTTTCTCCCCTAAACCAATAGCAGTTGTTTCAAAATGTGTCATTCACGTGTCCTGCATGCCCTGCAGGCTTTGATCCATCTACAACTTTGCAGAGTTCCATCATTATCCTGCCATCCAGCCCAGTGGAGCACCCTACATGCTTTCAAACTTTTGCCAGTACTGTGAATCAGGGAAACCAGGTTCAAATCCCACTTCTACTCCTGTGATCTTGAGTAGGTTACTTAACCTCCATTACCTTAGGTACAAACTTACTGTAAGCCCTATGAGGACAGAGTAATACCTTTTGTACCCGATTGTGACTCACCTTTAATTTCTGAGAAAGGCACGAGCTACTGTAAATCCAGTTTTCTTTCTTGTAGTAGTCTTTTTTTAGCCCTTACTGTATCGCTATTTATTCCTGGTGCTCTATAGTTCAATCAGGGAGTGATCCCTGTTTCCTACTGGATCTTCAGTTCAGCTCAGTTTCTTTGTTCATTATCCACTAAAGTGGATTACAAAGCAATTTTAAACATTAACAGATAAGCCTGATGAGTAACATAGTTAAAAATGTGAAAGCATAGCACAAATGAATCTAAAACATCATAACTAATACAATCGATCATAAGATATAAGTTCAAATGGCTGTTGGTCCATTTGATCTTTATGGTATAATGACTCTGTATATTCTTTCCACCTTTTCTTGATCTTCTCAGCATCATTTAACATGGATCCTTAAGCATCTTGTAGCATTCCAATTCGAGGCTGGAATTTTTTCTTTAAACTCTCGTAGCTTTAGAAAAGCCGATCTTGTTCTTCCTTTAATAGCTTCTGATTCTATTTCCTTGCATGTGCCATTGTAGTACTTCTCCTTGTCTTGTCTTGCTACATGTTGGAAATGTCTGTTGAGTTCTGTGATTGCCTTTCTTTCTCCTCTGGCTTTAGCTTCTTTACATTTCTGGACAAATTTCAGAGTTTCTTCAGTCATCCATTTTGGCTGTTTTTGCTTTTTTACCTTATGTAGAGACTTATCGCTTTCTTCCAATATAACCTTCTTGATGTCATCCTATAACTCTTCTGGGACTCTGTCATTTGTATCTAAAGCAGCAAATTGATTTCTCAGGCAGTCTTTAAATTCCAGTGGTATAATCTCATGGTCATATTTTGTTACATTCATGAATGGCTTGCTCTTTTTCAACTTTAGCTTGAGTTTGCAAACTAGTAGCTGGTGATCTGTACCACAGTCAGTTCCAGGGGTTTTTTTTGTTGATGTTATCAAGCTTTTCCATCATTGTTTTCCACAGATATAGTCAATTTGATTTCTATACAATCCATTGGGTGAAGTCCACGTGTACAGTTGGCACTTGTGTTGCTGAAAGAAGATGTTTGAGATGAATAGATCGTTGGTCTTGCAGAATTCTATTAGTCTTTCTCCAGCTTCATTTCTGTTGCCAAGTCCATATTTTCCAACCACTTTGCCTTTGTCTTTGTTGCCAGCTTTTGCGTTCCAGTCATCCATGACTATCAGGATATCCTGTTTGCATGTTCTGTCAATTTCAGCTTGCACTTGTTCATAGAACTCATCAATTTCATCCTCTTCAGCAGCTGTTGTTGGGGCATATACTTGAATTGTAGCTGTGTTGATAGGCATTCCTTGTAGACAAATAGAGATTAAGCACCCTCAACACCCTATGTATCCCGACCAGCATAAGATCTGTCAAGGCCGAAACAAGCAATAGGGCGTTCACATACTCAGCGCCAATCCAATGGAACCAACTACCGCATGAATTAAGGCGCGCAAACAACCTGAGTGAATTTAGACGAAAACTTAAAACCTATCTGTTTCAAACCCACTACAGTACAACGTGATATAACTGCAATACCCTACCTCAACTAGATCCCCTCTGCCGCCCACGGCAGCATATAATCTAATAGCATATAGTCATATATAGCCTGTACTCCTTGGCAATTAACTTTGTACAAATTATATATATAGGGCCCCTCCCAACCTATTGAAATCAAATGTATACCCTGATCTGTGTACTATAATCAAATGTGTATCGTATCCAAATGCTTATCCCGTGTTACATAATCATTGACTAATCAAAATGTAAACTGAAAATCTCAATGTACTATACAATACATTATGATTCTGTAAAGTAAATTGCTGCTGATCGTAGGAAGCAGCGGTATACAAGTGTTTACTAAATAAATAAATAAATAAATTCACTGACTGCATTGTATTTCATTAAGGTTCTTGTAAGTTTCTTCTTTATTATAAATGCAACACCATTTCTTCTTTGTCTTTCATTTCCAGCATAGTATACCATGTGATCATCTGTTGCAAAGTGCCCGATGCCAGTCCATTTCAGTTCACTGACACCCAACAGATCAAGTTGTACACATTCCATTTCATTCTTGACCACCTCCAGTTTTCCTTGGTTCATGCTTCGTACGTTCCATGTCCATATGTAAGACATCTTTACAGCTTCTGACTCTCATTTCATGTGCAGCTACCTCAGCAGTCAGACGTCCCGAGGCTTTGATCCAACCACATCATAAATGCTGGCTTTACTCTAAAAATTCTTCAGCTCCTCCCCAGTAGCTAGTTGAGTGCCTTCCGACCTGGGGGTCTCATCTTCCAGCACTATAGTGCAATTTGTTTTGTTGTGACTATCCATTGGGTTTTCATGGCAAGATACAAAAATAGATTGCCAGGCCTTTCCTCCATGCAGTTTAAGTTTAGTGTTGTTGCCGTTGTCTACAGAAATGTGATTCTCCACCACCAACACCATCCCATTCTGCTGCTGCCCAGATGGGTTTTCATGGCTAGATACAGAAGTAGATTGCCAGGGCTTTCCTCTGCGCAGTTTTAGTGTTGTTGCTCTTGTCACAGAAATGTGGTCCTCCGCCACCAACACTATCCCATTCTACTGCTGCCCAGATGGGTGATTTGTCTTGGTCTGGCACCTCAGTTGAGATCTGTCCATCTTGGAAGACCCTGTCAGTAGTTAAACTACCGATAGCTTAGTCCTCAGCATCACTGATGCACACAAGCCCTCACAGCACGACAAGCTGCAAACCAAGTGAGGGACAGTGAGACTACAGATGAGGTAAATCTGTTTTAGGGATTTTATTATTTATATTTTATGTATTTATTTATTAGATGTTATTAACTGAAGAGATTTATCCAAGGCTGTGTACAACAGGCAACTTAAAATAGCAAAAGAACGACTTTGTCAGCATAATAGAGAAATTAGAACAGTGAGATAAATTTGTAGGTATGCAAGATACCAATATGATATATCAGTAATGTACACTTTACAACAGAATAGTAGAACATTCAAATAACAGAAATATGATACGATGTCAGCAGAATTCAAATGATATACCTTAATAGGCAGCCGGTAGAACTCAAATAACATAGGATGCCACCAATGTTCCCTCTAATTTTCTGTAGGCTGTGTATGCATAAAATATCAGCTGTGCAGCATTTGAAGGAAGGTTAAACTTTTGTGCGCCACATAATGACACTCGGAGTTCTATACTTTAAAATTTGACTACACGTCAGAATACAGTATGTACACCACATTGATTGCACTAGAAAATATAGTAGAACTTGTGAAAACCGTAAATACACAACAACATTTAAATTTTAAGACGTCTGTGTTGTTTTCTATCAGAATCAGAACTGTAATTTTTGTGCGCTCTGTTATAAAGTATGTGCACTCGCTCGGCGAGGTGTGTGCGCGCGCACACGCGCACAGCTTAGAGGGAACAGTGGATGCCACTAGGGGTCTATTCTGAGACCAGAATAGCGAGTCTGGACAATCCGGAACTTCCAGACCCGCTATTCATCTGGCCGGCACCAGGGGAAACAGAGCTCCCCGCAAGTTCACCCGATCTGTGTGTGGAGCTCTGTTCATGGGTGGGAGGGGGCAGCCAGAGGAGGAGCGAGGGCAGGCGGTGGGAACCAACTGACCCCAGACATACAGGGCCGATTCTGAGGTCATCCCTGTACATCCGGGGTTTGCAAAATGGACAGAGGACTTATTCCACCTCAGAGGTGGAGTAAGTCCCTCTAGATGTCAGGGTACAGCTGAGCCAGGACAAGCAGAGTAGGTGAGGAGGTGCAGGGGGTTCTTCGCAGCCTGACCCTGGCCATGGAAGGCCAGATCAGGGGTCAGGCTATGGGGAAAGGGGACTTTGGTCGGTGGCCGGGGATCACGGCTCCTGAATGGAGCCATAGTGCCATGGCAATGGGATGCCATGACACTGTTTATTTATTATTTATTTTATTTAGAAGGATTTAGTATACCGCCTTATCGTTAAATCAAGGCGGTGTGGCACATCAATCAAAATCAATAATAAAGTGTGGTTTGTAGCATGCAGTGTGAGAACTGAGAAGTGTAGTGTGTGGGGCAGTGCGTTAGATTATATCGGTGAACTATTTACATAATGAACTATATACATATATACAAAATGGGGCTGTTTGAGAGGCGTGCTAGGATTGAGATTCTGTAATGTCTTGGGGGTAGGATCGTGATCCTGTATTGTCTTGAGGTAGAAAATTTATGTGAGGTCCTTGAAATGTACTGTAAATAGATCAGTCTTAAGAAGTTTTCTGAAGTCCTTGAGGTTCTTGGTTGATCTTATGTGGTCTGGGAGAGAGTTCCATATAGCAGGTGCTGCCAGGGAGAGTGCCCTCCTTGATGTGGCCAGCCTTGTTTTAGCAAATTCTTTTGGTGTTCTGATGGTGTCTGAGGTTCCTTTTCTTCTTGGTCTCCTGTTGTCATCGGTTTTTATGAGAGGGCACAGGCTGTTTGTATTATTTTAAATATGTGTAGAAGTACTTTGAATTGGATTCTGGAGCTGATTGGGAGCCAGTGTAGGTGGTACAGTATGGGGGTGATGTGATCGTGAATTATGTGATCTGTCGTGAGTCGTGCGGCTGTGTTTTGTGCTAGCTGTAGTGGTTTTATTGTCTTTTTAGGTAGTCCTTGGTAGATGTGATTACAATAGTCTAGGGTTGGAGTGATGATGGCTTGACAGACTGTTCGGAAGTGTTCATGGGCAAGGATGGGTTTGAGCCTTCTGACTGTCCTCATTTTGATGTAAGCATTCTTTGTTATTTTTGCAATGTGGGACTGGAGGTTGAGGTCCTTGTCGAGCGTTACGCCCAGGTATTTTATTTCTTGTCTTACCGGTATGATGGTGTTGTTTAGGTTGATGGTGGCCGATGGTGAGAATGTCCGGTTTCTTGTGATGAATAGAACTTCGGTTTTGTTGTAATTTATTGATAGGTTGTTTTCTTGCGGCCAGGTTGCCATTTGTTGGAAGCAGTTGGCTATGTTGGAGTAGTCTGGGTTGTCCAGTTTGATTGGTGTGTATATCATTATGTCATCTGCGTATATGGTGTATTGAATCTTGTGGTCCTTGATGATGGTGCATATGGGTTGTACATAGATGTTAAATAGCAGGGCGGAGAGAGCTGAGCCTTGTGGGACTCCTTGAGTGGCTCTGAACGGTTGAGAGGTCTTTGTTCCACACTTGACTTGTAGTTGTCTGTTGGTGAGGTAAGATGTAAACCAGCTCAGAGTAGTACTGTGTAGGCCTGCCTCCTGTAGTCTGTTTAGTAGGGTTGTGTGGCAGACAGTGTCGAAAGCTGAGGAGATATCTAGGAATATCATGATGAGCCCATTCTGGTGTTGTCGATTGTCCTCAAAAGGCTGTCGAATAGCTGGATCAGTATGGTTTCAACCCCATGTCTGGGTCGAAAACCGTGTTGATTGGGGTCCAGTGGATTGTAGATGTCGATGTGTTGTTGGAGCTGGTGTTGGACTGTTTTCTCAATGATCTTGGACAGGAATGGTAAGCTTGATATGGGTCTGTAGGCGGCTGGGTCCGTTTTAGCCAGGGTGGTTTTCTTGGGGATTGGACGTACTGTGGCTAGCTTCAGGGAGTTTGGCATTGTTCCCTTGGAGAGGGAGTTATCTACTATTTTCCATATGACTGGTGTTAGTTCCTTTTTCGTTGCTTTGATCCAGGCTACTGGGCAGGGATCTGTAGCGGCGGTGCTGGTGTTGAGGTCAGTGATGATCTTGGACAGTTGTTCATTCGATGGGATGTCGAATGTGCCCCAGCTCCGGTCAGGTTTGGATGTCTTGTATTTCACTGACACGCTGTTGTTCTTGGGTGTTGCAGTGAATTTGTTCTTGAGGTGGTCAGTGAAGATCTGTGGGTCTATTTGTTGTTCATTTCTGTTGGAGGGTTCCTTGGTGAGGTTCTTTACAATTTCGTAGAGTTCACGTGGTTTGTTAGTGGACTTCATGATAAGGTTAGTATGGTATTCTTTCTTCTGCTGGTTGATGAGGTTGTTATATTCCTTTTGTTTTGTCTGGTATTGTTCCTGTAGGGATGTTGATTTGTTGCGCCTCCATCGGCGTTCAAGTCGTCTTAGTGCTCTCTTTGCTATTCGTATATCCTTGGAGTACCATGGAGTGGAGCAGGGTTTTGTGCTGTGTGATTGTTGTGTTCTGCGGGTGGGTGGTCTGGCGGCAGATGAAATGATGTCATTCCATTTGGAGATTTGCTCATCTATGTCCATTGTTTCGGCATTGAGGAGTAGTTGCGTGTCTTATGTGAACTGTTCCTTGTTGAATCTTTTGAATCTCCTGGTTGGGGGTGGGTCGTTGTTTTGCCTTTTTGAGTCTGCTACTTGTAGTTTAATCTTTATTAGGTGGTGGTCTGACCGGGGTACCAGTGTGATGTATGGCCTTGAGATGAGGCTTCCTTCCTTTAAGTTGTTTGGAGCAAAGATTAGGTCGGGGGTGTGTCCAAGGTTGTGGGTAGGGGTGTTGATGAGTTGGGTGAATTGGAGGGAGTCCAGAGCTGATGTATGGAGTGGAACGGGAAACACAGATCGATTGTTTACATCATCAGAATATAGAAAGACTAGGGGACATGCAATGAAGCTACAGGGTGTCATTCTGCCTCTTTTCTGCTAGTAGATCTGAGATTGAAGTCTCCAAGTATTATGAGTTGTTTGTGTAGATTGTTGACTGCGCATATTGCCTCTAGGATTGCTGAAAGTTCATCTGATGGTGTGTCTGGCGCTCTGTAGGTAAGGCATATGGCTAGGTTCAAGTTTTCAATGATGATTGTGTTGCAGTGGTTTGTATTAGTTGAGATTTTACTTTTTAGCTTTAGGCTGGTCCTTGCTATGATGAAGACCCCTCCTCCTCTTCTTTGAGTGTGAGGGCAGTTGAATGCTGTGTGGGTGTCAGGGACTAGTTGGTTGAGTAGTACATTGTTGGTGGGTGACAGCCATGTTTCGGTGATGCACAGGATGTCTGTTTGCTGGTCTTTTATGTGGTCAGAGATGGTATTTGTTTTGTTTTGTACTGACCTGGCGTTGATAAGCTCTATGGAGATGTTTGTGGGTCGGTTGGTGTTTATGTGGGTGTGAGTGGGGGTGCTGTGCTTCTTTCCTTGTTTGCCGGGTTTCGTTGTTTGTCCTGTATTGAGGTCCTGCTTTTGCTCTTGGTAGTGTTTGTATGTTATTATTGTTTGTAGGAGGTACCAAAAGGTGTTGGGGGTGTTGATTGGAGTGCTTGTGAGTTGTGGGATAAGATGGGTGGTCAAGAGTAGTAGAGGTAGGTAATGTGTAGCGACCATGTTGGATTACCTGTGTTGCTGCTGTCATTGCTTTTCTGGCTTCAAGTGGTTCTGCTTTGCTGACCGTTGTCTGTTTTCGTTGTTCAGTGTTCTTTGTGTTGTTCCTGATAGACTTCTAGGATGGTCTGTTTTGCTTTGTAATTGTTTTGGCCCTGCCTTCATCAGGGTAATATTAGGCCTGCATTTTACGTCCTGGTTTGAGTCCTGGCTTTCAGCTTGTTATTGGCTGTTTAACGGATCCTATTGGGATGTTTCATTGCATGGTCCAACATTATGAGTGTCCTGTTTAAGTCATATGAATGTTCACATCATTTGTATTGTGCTGATGTGGAGGCACATCCTGATCCGGATGTCCAACCCCTTATCCGGGTGCCCAGGCAGGTCCTTCCTGCTCTGTACAAGAATTGTTAATTGTAAACCGCACTGATATTAAAGAGTGCGGTATAGAAAAGCTTTTAAATAAATAAATAAATAAATCCTGATTCTGGGCACCCGGATAAGGGGTTGGACATCCGGATCAGGATGTGCCTCCACATTAGCACAATACAAATGATGTGAACATTCATATGACTTAAACAGGACACTCATAATGTTGGACCATGCAATGAAACATCCCAATAGGCAGAAGAGAGGGTAGGTGCAGTCAATTCATACAGATAGTCAAGATGGGCAAAGAGAAAGGAATAGAGACAAAGAAAATTGGGTAACCATATTGAATGTAAACTATATGAATAAGGTATGTGGATCTGGTTATAGTTTCAAGGAATGCAGCAAGCTAGTCCTGAAGCAATATGAGTGAATGCAAAGTCAATCACTATAGCCAGGCTTTCACATACTTTCTGAAGTAGAGGTAGTATTGGGTTAGACATAGTCCATCTGGGAGTGAGTTCCAGAGTAGTGGGGGGGGGGGGGGCTACTCTTGAGAAAACTCACTGGCGGGTATCACTACATATGATTTCTTTTTTTAACCGCCTGTCTCTAGAGGTAACACAATTTTACTTTTCCCTTCTGAAAGATCATTCAGGTAAAATTGCCAGTGGCCGAGTTTACCTCAAATTGTATACCTCTTAGAGAGTGGTTCACAGACAGAAAACACTATGTTCCACTAATTTTTATAAAAGGATTAGGACCAGCATGATGTTATAAATTATTTGACTTTTATTTACTCCCAATTAGACGGGACAGTATTTAAGCATTTTTAGTATTGCTCTGTTAAATATTAAGACTCCATAAATAAATATGTTACAAAACGGCATCATTACTAAGCTCCCTTCCTGCCTGAAACAAGTTGACACAGAGTTCTCCAGGGAGATCCCTGCACTGCCTCTTCACCAGCCTCCTCATGTCTTTATATCCGGGTACCGGGTACTACCCAAAATCAAAACTTTAATTTTTACAATCAAAATAGGCTCTTCTGAACTTTCCAACCTCATTTCTGTCAATTTTCATTCCAACCAAAGGCTCTGGTGCCCAACCAGAGCCTCGTGAAGTCAACCTCCCCCCCGCCCCCCCCCACCACCATTCTTATTAATAGCCGCAAATTTTGGCAAAAATTGCCCTTTAAATCAAATTAAAATTAATTTGCCAGCTCCCCCTGTCCTTGCCTGCCACCTTTTGCTGTTGTCCAGGCCCCCCTCTGATGCCTCTGGTCACAAACCTCTCCCCCCCCCCTCCAGAGCCATTCTCAGCCAGTAAAAACAACTAATCTCACCCCTTTAAATCCTGCCTTATCTCTGAAGGCCCCAGACAGGGTCTAGCATTGCCCCAATTTTTGCGCAAACACCTGATGCTTCTGCTGATGGTCCCAATCCCATAAGCTAACTCCAGAGATCCCAAAATTGATCTGGAGCTGCTGACAGCACCGAAACCATTGCTCCCATTCCCAGCACTCCCCCACACTGGCACCACCTGATCCGTAGTGCCAAATGCAGTTCCCAGCTGCAGCTCCCCAGACATTGCCTCAGCCCTCTCTGCAGCCGCAAAGGCCAGCGTACAGAGCCCCAAACACCAGCCATGATTGGGATCCGCAGTCAGAGAACACGGCTCAACCCGATCCCAGCTGGACCTTCCCCTTCCTCACTGCTGCCGCCGATCACAGCTTGCACCTTACTGCTTGGCTCCCTCTGCAGCCATGGAAGCTGCCATGAGACTGATTGCAGCCAGCTCCCCTTCACCCCAGAGTCACCTCTCAGGAACCAGGCATATTTATTTATTTAATTCTTTTCATTGGGTTACACTTTGGTGAGGGTACAATTAGGGAGCTTCTTGAGATGACATTAAAGCATATAGAGCACTAATGCATTCTTTTGGTATTCTGACCCATTTTGTCTGAGGCTTTGAAAATCAGTGAGCTTTTAATTTGGCCCTGTAGCCTACTGGTAGCCAGTGCAGAGTGCAGTTTTTGCAGGAAAGTCGTGATATACTCATGCTGTTTGCAGGGGCGGCCCAAGGGGGGTGCGGGGCCATGTGCGGAGACTCGGTGCGGGTCCTCATTTGCATAAGGTGCCTCATTTGCATAAATATTTGCATAATGTTACCATACACTAACTTTTAGTAAACATGCCTCTTAATGAGTATATGGATAAAGAAAGACTAAAAGGTTTCTACATTACTATAATCCAGTACCAACCGCCAGGCACATTAGGAACTACTACAAACACTGCCCATTTAGAACCCATAGCAAACCCACCGTATCCTAACAGCACTACCAGGACTCACAAAGCACCATACCCTAACTATCAAAAGGCAACACTGCAAATATTAAACCAATACATTTCAGAGAACAACAATACATGACCTACTGGGGAAAGAACAAGTGGCAATGTCAAATAGGAATTATATAAACAGAATACCTCAGCTCAGTTACACATGCACAACATAGACCATCACCAAACAAGGAATCACAATTTAGAAACAGGAAGACAATAATTAAACTGGGAACCCCAAAAGCCAAACTTGGAATATACAACAACACTGTAGAAATAAAACTATAAATTAATTTCCTCTTGTACTAAACAAAGCGCAAAAATTAATGATGCACATTTCCCAGAGCTGACATATTCCAGTTAATAAATTCAAAATAAAGAGATATTTTTCTACCTTTTGTGCATTTTTTGTCAGTTGCAATTGTTCCAGCCACTTTCTTCTGGTTTCTTCGTGTCTTCTGCTAACTCTCCATCTGCTGTCCATTTGTCCTTTCTTCTGTCTTCTTGGTTTTTTTTTCCATTCTCCCTCTACATCTGCTTTAACATACTAATCTTTCTCCTTTTGCTCTTTCCTCATTCCTATTTCATCTACTCAAAATTTACCCCTCCATCCTCAATCCCCACTTACTCTCCCAATACCCGGCCAATTGTAGATTTTTATCCCTCCCACACAAAATATTTTTCCCCTCTCCATTTTACTCTCCCAGCCCCATCCCATTCTAATCCTCCCCCAACACCAGCTCCCTTCAAGTTCCAGCCTCACCCAGCATCCATTCCCTTCTAGTCCCTGCATCAGCCCATTTCCAGTCCTAACCCCCCATCAGCCCATTTCCAGTCCTAGCAACCCCCCAACCCAATACCAGTCCTAGCCCCCCCCCATCAACCCACTTCCAGTCCTAACCCCCCATCACCCCATTTTCAGTTTAAGCCCCCCCTATAACCCATTACCAGTCCTAACCCATCAGCCCACTTCCAGTCCTAACCCCCCCATCAGCCCACTTCCAGTCCTAACCCCCATCAACCCATTTCCAGTCAGCCCCCCATAGCCCATTGCCAGTCCTAACCCCCCTCATCAGCCCACAGTCCATTACCAGTTCTAACCCCATCAGCCCACCTCAAGTCCTAACCCCGCCCCATCAGCCCATTTCCAGTCCTAGCAACCCCCCCAACCCATTACCAGTCCTAGCCCCCCATAGCCCACTCCCAGTCCTAATCTCACCAGCCCATTTCCAGTCCTAATCCCCCATCACCCAATTTTTAGTTTAAGCCCCCCCCATAGCCCACTTCCAGTCCTAAGCCCCCATCAACCCACTTCCAGTCCTAATCCCATCAGCCCATATAGACTTCGCTCCCCCATAGCCCATAGCCCCCCTTAGCCCATCACCACTCCTAACCTCCCCCAGCCCATCACCACTCCTAACCCCCCCATCAGCCCATTTCCTGTCCTAGCCCCCCATAGCCCATTACCAGTCCTAACCCCCCAACAGCCCACAGCCATTACCACTCCTAACCCCCCCAGCCCATCACCAGTCCTAACCCCCCCAACAGCCCACAGCCATTACCACTCCTAACCCCCCCAGCCCATCACCACTCCTAACCCCCCCCCCCCCAGCGATTTTTTTTTTACAAAAAAAGCTGTCGCTGCCTCTGCCGGGGCCGCCGCGGCAGAATCGAGTGTGCCGCGGGGCCCCCCCTGCCCAGCAGAGCCTGCCCTCCCCGGTATCACCTCTCTCAGCTGCCTCCAGTCACACGCGCCGGCTTTCAGAGCAGCGAGGGAATAGTTTTCTCCCTCGCTGCTCTGTTAAGCCCGCGGGGGCTGGTGGGACTTCCCATCAGCCCCCGTGGGCTTAACAGAGCAGCGAGGGAGAAACTCCCCTCGCGCTCTGAAAGCCGGCGCGTGTGACTGGAGGCAGCTGAGTGAGAGAGGTGATACCGGGGAGGGCAGGCTCTGCTGGGCAGGGGGGACCCCGCGGCACACTCGATTCTGCCGCGGCGGCCCCGGCCCCGGCCCCGGCAGCGGCAGCGGCAGCATTTTTTTTTTTTTTTTTTAAATTTTAATGTTGGATCAGAATGTTTTTTACGCAGGGCCCTGTGCAAGAAACATTCTCGCTCAATGGACGGGCCGGCCCTGGCTGTTTGCAACCCTCTATCAGTTGTGCTGCAGCATTTTGAATTAATTGGAGCTGGTGCAAACTCTTTGTGATCTGATCAAAATACAGGGCAATACAGTAGTCTAGTCGTGCCATTATCACAGCATGGACCACTGTGATCAGACTCCTCTTCTCAATATATAGAGAGAGATTTCATAGTTGTCGCAAGTGATATAAGCCAATTTTAAAGGTTGCCTAAATTTGTGGGCTCAAAGTAAGTATCTGACTAATTATTTTAATGGGAGTTTATAGTTCCCAAAATGAATTTTAATATAAAGTATCTGTAGGCTTGCATTAAGAACCCACAGAATCTACGTTTTACTTGGCCCATTCTTGAGTTACTGTTAGACTGGCAGTCAATCTACTTAATGCTGTGGGTAGAACTAGTTCAACATGTATGAGTAGCTGTACATTATCAGCATAGATATAGAAAGGCACATTTTAGGAAGACTGTGTCAACTGTCTCGGAGACATACAAATTTAAATGTTGGCAGCGCTGTTATAATTTCAAAAACGTATCTCTAAATGTCTGCACCGCACCCATCCAGGAATGTAGACGCAGTTCTCAGGCAAACAAGTTACATGACCGTGCAGGCCTAAAATAGGCGGGCAGAAAAGTGCAAAAGGGTCATAGCGGGAAACAAGTCTAGATGTGCACATAGTTGCAAGATATGGCTGCACATGCTGTGCTAGGGAAAATGTGCATTTGCAGCAGAAAACAGGATATGGGCATCCCCCTTCCCTCCTCCCACCCGTAGAACCTCTGCACATACATAACAATAGATAGAAGATGAGGAGAAAGATGGAAAATCAAGAGGCCAGTTTCACCCAGAAAGAAACCTAGTTTGCCTAGTGGATGGGCCAGCCCTGCTTTTGGGGGTGCACAGCACATCTATTCACATTGTCCAGCCAGTTTGGCCAGCACTTCTGAGTGAGTTACAATCACCCCATCTGATCTGGGTCATGGCAGTACATCAGGTACTACACCTGTATGCATGTGAAGCATGCCACTGGACACCTATTCAATGTAAAGTGACAGGGGGGACATTCAGCAGCGCCGGCTAGCCATTGCCACTGAAGCTAAGACACAGATATTCAATGCCAGGGCCATATCCAGCCACCAGTATTGTATATCCAGGTCAGCTAGATAGCATTGATATTGGTGTTGCCCGGTTATTGCCAGGTGCCACCCCTCAAATTCCCCGATGCTAGCCGGCAAGCATCAGGGCATGCAGCTGTGGCACCTGCGGGTATTCAATGGTACTGACTGTGTTAGTGCTGCTGAATATCACGGTCAGCGCTATTAAATACTGATAGATGACAGTCAAGACAAGGTTTCAGATGCCCGTCTCCTTCCATCACTAATAACACAGTCAGTCCAAGCAAAGAGCAAAGTTTACAGCTTATTCCTGCTTTATAGCAGGTCTAGAATGGCACATATAAGGCCGACACCTGCGCATATCCTGGCACTTCTGAAATATGCCCTGGACATGCAGCTAGAAATACTGCCCGCCATCTCCCCTGGACATGCTCCTGTAACGCCCTAATTGGGGACATTAGTCTATAGACATGCCTGTGCCAAGAGTGTACAACCTTTTTAAAGTGGTGATTAGGATGTGCCCACAACTTGCATGGTTTTAGAGCAACATTGGCATGTCCATTTCACATTTAGCCCTTCTAAAATCACCCTCAGAAGCAGCTCAGCTAAAGGTTTGAGGAAGATTTTAAATTTGTTAAGTTATAGTATGAATCCAGTTCTGTGCCCAAAATAATGGTGTGATGCTATTGAACATAACTGATTATTGTCTATCTGACAGATAGGATTTGAACCATGCAAATACTGTGTCACCAATGCTTACTTCCTCCAGTCTTGCACACATGATATTGTGATCCAGACCATCAAAGGCTGCTGAGAAAGCAAACAGCACCAGTATTATATATTGTATCATATTTGATTTTATGCTATATTGATTTATTATCTTTTTCTGTTAACTACTCTGGGTCCGCTTTTGGGAAATTAAGGTGCTAAAAAGAATAGAATAAAATAGAAATAAAAAAGCTCAGCAATGTTAGTCATAGTAGCTAGCATGATCAGGGGCAATTCTACCATGAGGCCACCTGAGGCTATTGCTTCAGGCAGCACTCAGACAGGAGCGGCACTCAGATGCCAGCAGCATTCTGGGTCTGTTTTAATTTTAGATTTTGCAGCCTCTGACCTGTCTCTGCTTTCCCACATTGGAAGGCAGAGGCAGACCAGAGGCTGCAAAATCTAAAATTAAAACAGACCCGGAGTGCCGTCGTCAGATAAATCAACTTGATCGCTTCCAGGAACCTTGCAAGTGATCAGGCTGATTCATCTGGCAGCAGCAGCAGCACTCCAGCTGTTTTCATTTTAAATTTTGCTGCCTCTGGCTGCCTCTGCCTTCCCACTTTTTTTCTCACTGCAAGCATTCTTGAGAAAAAAAAGCGGTGGGAAAGCAGAGGCAGACCAGAGGCAGCAAAATCTAAAACAGCTGGAGTGCCACCACCGCTGGATGATTATTTGCAGGAAGAGAGATGCAGGTGGAGAGAGGGGGGACAGGAGGACAAGTGCTAGACAAAGGGAAGAGACAGGGGGGAAAATGCTGGACAAAGGGGGGAATTAGGTGGACAAACTGGACAAAGTGGGGAGACAGGAGGACAAGGGGAGAGACGGGGGAAATGCTGGACAAAAGGGAGAGACGGGGATAATTGCCAGACAAAGGTGAGAGACAGGGGGCACAAATGCTGGACAATAGGGAAGTGGGCCAGAAGACAAACGCTGGAGAAGGGGAAGCAGGGAGACAAATGCAGGGCAATGGGGGGGGGGGAGGGGAGACAAGAGGACAAATGCTGGACAATGGGGGGAGACAGGAGGACACATGCTGGACAACACTAGGGGGGAGACGGGGACAAATGCTGGACAACAGGGGAGGGGGCAAGAAGACAAATGCTGGAGGGGGGAAGCAGGGAGACAAATGTTGGATGGGGGAAGTAGGGAAACATGCTGGACAATGGTGGAGGAGTGGGCTAGTGGTTGGGGCAAGGTACTTCAGGCCAGAAGGTCAGGGGTTCAAATCCCACTAGAGGACAGCAACCTTGGGCCGGAAGGACTGGGGTTTCTAGTCCCACAGGTGCTCCTTGTGGTCTTGGGCAAGCCACTTAACCCTCCATAGCCCATGTTCCCTGTAAAATAGTTATCTCCAAGTTATAATGCCCTGTTCAATGTAATTTCAGTTTGTTCAATGTAAACCACACTGATGCAGAATAGCGTGGTATATAAGAGAATGTAAATAAATAAATGGGGGCAGGAGACAGGAGGACAAATGCTGAACAACAGAGAGGGGAAGAAGAGCTGGGGGTGAAGATTGAAAAACGGTAGATAGATGGCGTAAAAAAGAGGGAGACTGAGAACTGGAAAGTAAGGAGTAGTGAAATCTGGGTGGCCAGACAGAGAGAAATAAATGGAAGAAAGTTGGAAAGAAAAAAATAAATATCCAAGATGGAAAGAAGTGAAGAAAACAAAAGGAGAGAAAAGAAATGGCAGATGGAGTTGAGACCGTAGAAAGAGAGCTAAGAGAAGACAGAAGAAAGCAGAAGCCTTGGATCGAGACCAGCATGATCAGAGTATAAAATGGTCAGACAACAAAGGTAGAAAAAATAATTTTGTTTTCAAATGAGTGATTGGACTTTGCACTATTTTTATATTTTACACAGTACAGGGAAAAGAGTCTTTTATTTCTCTGGTATTGCGTTGCATGCAGAGTCTGTCTTCTTGGGCTTTCAGTTTAATTTTTATCTACATATTTTTATTTTCACTTTAGGTTATCCTCACTTATTCTGTACTTGGTGAGAGTCTGTGTTCTGAGTGTGTGACTGAGGCCAGGAGTTCTGTTAACCTGGAGTTTGTATGAAGGAACCGGTACTGAAGTAATTTTACTTGTTTAGCTTTTCAATAGGTGTATGGATGTTCTAGGGCCTGCTACAGTATTTATAGTGCTGCTGTTATCTGGGTAGATCCCTTGTATGAATTTTGGAAGTTTATGCTGGTATGATATGGTTGATTTGGCCTTGTAGATCATCGGGACTATGGCAGGGTTTTGTGTTAGTTCACAATATGCTTGGTACTGGAGAATGTTTGTTAGTGAGATGGCCAGGTTCAGATTTTTTTTTTTTTAATTAGATACTGAGTTTTGTGGGTGGATGTCCTAGTTCTGCTCTGCCTCCATTGTTGAGGGGGGGGGGGTTCTGTGAATGCAAAATATATGTTCATAAAGAAAAAGCAACAACCATAGCTCAGTTTATAACAACAAAATAAAAATGAGTTATTTAATTTGGTGTTATAAACTGTGCATTGGTTCTTCTCTCTTTTAGTTCCGTGGAATGTGAACATCTTTTTATTTATTTATTTATTTATTTAACAGGTTTTCTATACTGCTCTATCCTTCAATCAGAGTGGTTTACAAGATATATAGCCTTACATCTAAACAGTGGTATAACTAACGCTTAATTTCAACAAACATTGGATTGCATTCGGGTTATAAAGGAGCATTTTGGGAGGGGAGGGAGCAGTAGCGAAGGGAGCTTCTAGAATGGGAGTATGAGGGGGAGCCATTTACAGTAGAAGCTATTAGCAGAGGGAAAAATGCTGGTAGGGGTGCTGAGGGGGGTTCAAGGGACCTTATTTACAAATAAGTGAGCTATATACAGTGAGGGAGTAAGTTGGGGTAAGGGCTTTTTACTGAGATAGGAGGAAGATAGGGTAGACTATGTGATGGCCCCATAGTAGTCAGTGAATAGGAAGGTCTTTAGCCTTGCCTTGAAGTCCTTGGCATTTTTATTTCCTCCACATTACCTAATTGACTTTTTGATTTGGTTCAGTCCCTGACTGCAGTTCTGAGAAAGCCTCCCCCCCCCCCCGACTAGGGGTGGGGGTGGGGGTGCCATCTCATCGCTTGCCTCAGGCAGTAGATTGCCTTGAGCCATCCCTGAGCATGGTCATTTTAACTAGTGCTCTTGTGACCACATTAATTACCATGGCTATAGTAACCACAGTGTGAGTGTAATGCTAATTATCATTGCGACACTGAATGAAGCATGGTACGACCTTCTTCCTGAAAAATGTATAAAAGCAACCTGGCACATTTTGCGGCTAGTTGGTGTTGACAAGACAGGTAGGAGTGCTATCAGAACCCAAGAGAGGAAATGAGCTGTAAACGCAGAGAACAAAACAAGGTGCCTCTCATGTCTTTTGAGCACACAGAAAAGAGGCAGGAAGCTCTACAGGAAATGGTGAGAAGGAGGAAAGCAGAGAAGAGAATGACATGGAACCAGAGCTGGGGATTGCAGAAAGTGATACAGAGGCTGCTGCAAAACCACACTAACGAAAATTATACCTCACGCAAATACGGAAGAGCATAATTATGGATCTAGTTGTATAACAGTATTTCCCAAGCCAGCCCAGCAATAACCACTAGCTTAGTGCTTCCCAGACTTTTTTCTGATGTCAACTCCATATGAACAGCTGAAAATTCAAGTGACCCGCTAGATGGTAACCAAATAAAATTATCACTCAAACAGCATAATTATAAACATAGAACTATGTAAATCTATGCTTATTAAATAATTATGTGATGTTCTCACCATGCTTGATGCACACAGACTTGGATTTTACCACACAGCTTCTTGAACATTTGCAGTGAATAGGTGCAGAGACAAGGTGACTGGGAGCTGTGTGCGTGTGTGTGAGTGCACATGCAGGGCTAAGTAGCTGGGGGCTGCATGTATGTTTGTGTGTATGTGTTTAGGTGCCAGCCTGAATGGCCTAGGACAGTGTGCATGCGTGTATAAGTGCTGGGGCTGAATGGCTGGGGGTGGTGAGTATGTAATGTGTGTGCGGTACGGATGAGGATAGGGGAACTGAATGACTGGGGGTAGTGTGTGTGTGCGTGTCTGATGCCGAAGAAGGGGCAGTCTGCTAGTGAGTGGCCCTCAGGGCTGGCCCTAAGCATGTTCAGACATGTTGTATGCACATGGCCCCACTCTACAAGAAGCTCCATGCCTGGCCACATGCACAGCAAAGCTGAAAACATCTAGATGATCCTTGCTCCCTTCAGCTGCCACTGCTGCATCTACTCAGCTTCAGTGGTGGGCGTGGCAATAAGATTAAGACAATATGGGAACTTGCTAGCTCTAGGACTGTAGCATCTCCTTCTGCCATGGCAGCAGAGGGAGACAGACATTAACTGGGGGAAGAGAGAGAGAGAGAGAGGGGCAGTGCTCTGGAGGCCTTCTCAGTGCCCACGACCCAGGCCCAGCAGCCCCACGAAAGGAGAAGGAGCCGGCAGCCAATGTGGAGAGCGGGCCAGGCTGGAGCAGGTACAGATCCGTACAGAGGCCTTGAGAGGCAGCCAACTAACTGGACTATTGTAACCTTATCTTCCAAGGCTTACCAAAATACATGCTGCAACCACTACAGATGGCACAAAATACTGCTGCACGCATTATACATAGTGATCCAGAACAGACTACATAACACCATTTCTCAAGCAACTATACTGGCTCCCCATAATAAGCTGAACAAAATATAAGGTCCTACTAACCACTTTCAAAGTAGCACACAACTTATCCTCAGACTTTCTTCAATCACTACTACACAAAACACCAAATAATAGAACCAGAAGGATAAGTACATAAAATACCTTCAACGTCCCATCACTAAAAATAAAGACCTGTCAGACCACCTCTAATCGAGTCTTCTCCCTGAATGCCCCACACATTTGGAACACACTCCCCAAGAGTATATTAACCATACCTGACTTAAAGGACTTCCAAAGGAATCTTAAAACTCATCTCTTCAATGAATACTTTGACAGCAAAATTAAAATCTCCTTCTTACCTCTATATTCCACTCTAGGACTATCATCCATTTCAGATGTAAATAACTTGATGCTTTAATGTTTGTTTCAAAGTTCAATTTACCTGTTTAGCTTTAACCTTTGATATTCTACATTCTATGTTTGAAATTCTGTTAAACTGTAAACCACTTTGACTCTGAGATAAAGCGGTATATAAAAATAGCTAAATAAATAAAATAGATAAATAACTGAGCCCCAGAAGGAAGTCCACTCCAGTCGCGGACATAATTAAAATGCCTCAACTACAGCAACATTGAGGTAGAGGGAAGCACTGCCTGGAGAGGGGGTTTGGGTTAGATAAGACACATAGGACCATATTCCAGGGGAAGGAAAAAGAGACTGGAGCTACAGGAAACAGGGGAGGAGGAATATGGAGAAGGAAGGGAGATACAGGATGCGGGGGATCATAGGGAGAGAGAGGGGGATGCTGGACACAGGGGAAGGTGGAATAGGGAGAAGGAAGGGAGATACAGGATGCGGGGGATCATAGGGAGAGAGAGGGGGGTGCTGGACACAGGGGAAGGTGGAATGGGGAGAAGGAAGGGAGATACAGGATGTGGGGGATCATAGGGAGAGAGAGGGGGATGCTGGACACAGGGGAAGGTGGAATAGGGAGAAGGAAGGGAGATACAGGATGCGGGGGATCATAGGGGGAGAGAGAGGGGGATGCTGGACACAGGGGAAGGTGGAATAGAGAGATGGAGATGAGATGCTAGACATGGAGATGGTTATAGGAGATGCAGAGATGCTGGATATGGGGGGGAGGGGGTGTTGTAGGAGATGGAGAATGATGCTGGACATAGGGAGGGGTCGCAGGGAGCTGGAGGATAGATGCCAGACAAAGGGGAGGGGGCACACAGCTACAGAGGAGAGAAACTGCACTTGACAAGAAATAGGGAAATGGAGTGGAGATGCTAGACATGGGGAAAGGTACAGGAGATGAAGAAATGCTGGACATAGAGGGCTGTAGGAGATGAAGAAGTGATGCTGGATATGGGGGTATTGTAGGAGATGTAGAAGAGGTGCCTGACATGAGGGGGCTGTAGGAGATATCAAAGAGATACCACACATGACGGGGTTATAGAAGATGGAGAAGAGATATTGGACATGGAGGGCTGTAGGAGATGGCGAAGTGACGCTGGACATGGCAATGTTGTAGGAGATATAGAAGAGATGCCGGACATGAGGGGGTTATAGAAGATGGAGAAGAGATGCTTGACATGGGAGGTTACAGAAGATGGAGAAGAAATGCTGGACATGGGGAGGGGTCACAGGGAACTGGAGGATTGATGCCAAACACAAGAAAGGGGGCATACAGCTATAGAGGAGAGAAACTAGACTGGACAAGAAATAGGGAAATGGAGTAAAGATGCTAGACATGGGAGGAAATAAGAAGGGCAGGAATGCTGGACAAGGGGAGATAAGGAGAGAAGAGAGATTTTGGATATGGTGGGAGATATGGAGTGAAAAAGAGATGGTGATGCTGGAGGGGGAGAAAGGAAGGGGGAAGATATTGGATGGGGAGATGTTGGAAAGTGGGGTACAGGGAGGGGTGAGATGCTGGGCATCACAGGGAAGAGAGAAAGGGAAGAATTAGTGACTGGAGAATAAGAAGCTGGGGAAAAAGAGAGAGATTATTATTATTATTATTATTATTATTATTATTAAACTTGCTATACTGTTCTGCCCAGGTAGCATCCAAGCGGTGTACAAAATACATAACATAGGAAAAGAACACCAATTTTAGACAGGAAAGAAGATCAGCAGAGAAGACAGTACAAACAGGACTTTTCCTAGCCCTGTGCGAGCGGTGCGGCCACACAGGGCACAAAGGCTTAAGGGGCGCTTTTTAGCTGTCTGCCGTTGCCTGCCGCCACCACTTTTTCTTCTCTCAGTGGCAGCAGCTAAAATGCGCCCCTTAAGCCTTCTCGCCGGCATGCTAAGCAGATCTGTTCTTCCCTGTTCTTGCACATCGGGCATGCCTCTTCTTCCGCCGCGGGGGGGGGGGGCGCCTGATGTACACGTCACACAGGGCACGCTTTACACTCGGTACGGCCCTGAGTAGAAGTAACCTCCCACTCTAGGCCAGGCAGTCCCCGGAGGCTACCTGAAAATAATTGATTTGCAGATGTGCCTTAAATGTTTTTAGAGAGGACTCGGCGCGTATGTTGGGGGAAGAGAGTTCTGAAGAGAAGGGGCCAAAAAATAGAAAGCCGTATGTCTGGATTCTTCTATATGAGCAACAGAGACGGTTTGCATTCTGAGATCGAAGTACTCATGACCGGCAGTATGGAGTCAGCAATGTGGAAAGATAGAAATGAAAGCCCATGTAAAAGGCCTTATGAGTTAATATGAGGACTTTAAAATGAAATTTTAAAGAGAAGGGAAGCCAATGGTAATGAGTAAACAAATGGGACAGGGGATGGGAAGGTTGTGGTTAAACTTGAAAAGTAGTAGATTGAGGAAAGGTGGTAAAACGAAAGAGGGAAATTTGAGTCCATAGCGAGAGGAAGAAAAATATATGGAAGAAAGCTAAAAAGAAAAAGATCAGTGTTGGAAATGGATGTAGAAGAGAGAAGTAGCAGATGGACTTTAGACTTTGGAAAATGTTAAAAGAAAATGCAGGAAAGTAGAAACCAAAGACTTGAACCAACACAATTAGGAATATAAAATGGCCTGACAACAAATGTAGAAAAATGTATTTTATTTTCAATTTAGTGATCAGAATATGTCAGCTTATGTAGTTTACATGTGATTTCTTTATATATCCTATTTCTCCAGTGTTGCACTACATGCAGTCTGGCTTCTTGGGGTTTCAGCTTAATTTTTGTCACTATATTTCTATTTATAGTTTGTGGTCACTTACATAGACCCTCATCAAGTATAGAGTATGTTCTAAGTGTGTGGCCTGAGGCCAGGTATTCTGTTAGTATGGAGTTTCTGTGTATGGATCTGATTTGTTCAATTATCCGAGTAGGTTTATGGATGTTCTAGGTTCCACTGCAATATTTATAGAGATGCCCTTTCCTGGGTGCACTCCTTGTGTGCATTTTGGAAGGCAATGCTGTTATGGAATGGTAGATTTGCTCAATGGGTCCTTTATATGGGGTTTTGGTGGGTAGTCAACACTGCATGTTGGTGGTTGGTAGTGCAATATGGATTGTCTTTGAGATTTGCAGTTTGTGTTCTTGATGCTGCCAGTCTGAAATTTAAAATATTTTGTCAGTTCAGATTCAAATAAATCTCAAATGGTAAGGGAACTTATCCGTTTAATTTTGTTTAGTAGCCTGATTCTGCACTTTTCCTATTCTAGCATGGTTTAATCCAGTTTGGCACAATGATCTTGAATTCACAGCTACTGGGATTTGTTTTTCTCATTTTATATCTTCTTTCCTTATCAATAAGCTGGTCATAGCACTGACCAAATAAATTCAGCATGCAGATACTTATAATTGTTTATTTTTTTGTGGGTGTGTGAAAGTGTTTTTAAGTTCATTTTGATTCTTGATTGCTATTATGTTTATTTTATAGTAACATCTGTTTTAATAAATTGTGTATGTGTATGGAAGCCACCTAGGATTTTAGATGCACCGCATATCCATTTTAAAATTAATTACATTTATGCAAATGAGGCCCAATGAATATGTAAATATTTTTGCAAATGAGGCCCTGCAATGAGTCTCTGCACCTGGCCCTGCATTACCCTCGGGCTGCCCCTGATCTCCCTCCCAAAGTTTTGCCCTGAATTGTGCCCCAGCCATGTGTTAACACCTGTCCTGGCACAAGTACATTCCCAAAGCTGGTATAGTCAATTCACTAAAAATAAAATAAAATTATTTTTTCTATCTTTCTTGCCTGGCCATTTTATTTTTCTAATCATGTTAGTCCCAGGCTCTGGTCTGTTTAATGCACATCAACTTGCAAAGTAATGCAACTGCAATCAATCTACATGCATCCTTAGGTACAGAAATGAGTGGTGCCATGTTATAGGTCTCTCCAAGCTCACGTTCCACCCTTCACTTTGCCCGCTCTCAATAGAAGCAGGTGAGTGCCCAAACCATATGTTTTAGTGGTAGGTAGCTGGTATGCACACATGTTAGCATTCACTGTGGCCAGGTACTGGTTAGCGGCACATAGTCACTGCAGCCAGGAGTATTGCAGGCTCCCTACACATGATAGTGGGCCTGAGTTGGGACCTTCTATCATGTAGAGGGTCTGGCACATTAAAAAAATGAAACAAAAAAAAGCTTACTACCTCCTTGCCATCCACCTCTTTGGTGACTGAAGTAGCTCCCACAAAACCCACCTTTACTGCCATTGTGGCTACCATTGTCTAAAAAAAACCCCCTATCCCTTGGTCTCACCTCCTATTGTTAAAAACAATGCCTCCCTGCAACCACTCCAGGCCCTCCTTCTGAAACGTATCCAGGCATCCTTGATGGTCCAGCGGGGGAAGGGGGAGAGGAGTATTCCTAGCTCAGTCCTCCTTCTCCAGCAGGGCTAGTTTCTTTTGGACCACCAGGGATGACAACAGATGATAGACTTGGGATGACTACAGGAAAAATTGTGTTTTTTAACCAAAGGTGGTGGCTCAAGAAACAGAGAAAGGAGTGGTTCAAGGAAAAGGAAGTTATTTAACCACCAGGGCCATAGTTCCTAGGTCCCCAAGAGCACCAATTCATGTGCTAGTAGGCCAATGGTCTCTGGGGAAGTTATTTTATTTATTTAGAAATGCTTATATACTGCTTTTCACCAGGTCAAAGCAGTGCACATTCAGGTGCAGTATATATTTCCCTTGTCTCCAGAGGGCTTGCAATCTACATATTTTTTTTGCACTTGAGGCAAGGGAGGGTTAAGTGTCTTGCCCAAAGTCACAAGAAGCACCTATGGGACTAGAAATCCCAGTCCCTCTGGCTTCAGGTTGTTGTCCTCCAGCAAGATTTGAACCCCTAGCCTCTGGTAACTTGCCCCAACCACTAGGCCACTCCTCTGCTTGACTGGAATAATGCAGCATGTGAAGTTTACCATAAGCGATGTTATCCATTTGCATAATGATAAGCTGCTTTACTGTACGCGCATTTGACTGTGACTCAGCTCATTATCTTTGACCATACTTTAGGCTTTAAGGGTTTTTTTGCATTGTTGCATTATTGGCAAATCATATTGCCAAATATTGTGCTTTGTTGCTATAACATAGCTTATGTGGTAAATAGGTACCTTAGGTACCCTCTTTAGCCCTGTGGGGATAGGGAAATACAGTACCTGAATGTAACTTACTAAACTAAAAGAGGGCAAAGCGATGAGACCAAATAGAATACATCCAAGGATACTGAAGGAACTTGGGGACGTTCTAGCAGCTCCACTGACTGACCTTTCCAGTGCCTCTTTGGAGTTGGGGGTGGTGCCAGAGGACTGGACAGAGGAGCATGTACAAAAGCGGAAGTAAGGATGTGGTTGAAAACTAGAGGCCAATTAGTTTAATCTCAGTGGTGAATAAATTATTGGAAACGCTGATGAAAGAGAAAATAGTGAGGTTGCTGGAGTCCAATGGATTACTAGATCTGAGGCAGCACGGATTCACCAGGGGCAGATCTTGTCAGACAAATCTGATTGATTTCTTTGACTGGGTGAACAGGGAATTGAACCAAGGGAGAGCCTAGATGTGCTGTATTTAGATTTCAGGAAAGCATTTGACACTGTTCCACACAGCCAACTTATTAACAAACGGAAGGACCATAAAGTTACTGCTTAGGTTAGAAATTGGTTGAGTGGAAGGTGACAAAGGGTACAAGTAAATGGAGTTTACTCTGAGGAGAAGGAGGTTACCAATGGAATGCCGCAGGGATCTTTCCTTGGTCCGATTCTTTTTAACATCTTTGTTTGGGATATTGCGGAAGGGCTATCGGGTAAGGTTTGTCTCTTGGTGGATGATACCAAAATCTGCAACAGAACAGACACCCAGGAAGGTGTAGATAAAATGAGGAGGGATCTAGCAAAGCTTGAAGAATAGTCTAGAACTTGGCAGCTGAGATTTAATTCTAAAAAAATATAGTGTCATGCATTTGGCTGCAACAATCCAAGGGAGCGGTGCAGTATAGGGGTGATGTATTTCTGTCCATGAAAGAAGAATGGGATCTAGTTGTGATTGTATCTGATGATCTCAAATTAGCTAAACAGGTAGAAAAGGCGACGGCGAAAGCTAGAAGGATGCTTGGGTGCATAGGGAGAGGAATGACCAACAGAAGAAAGGAGGTGATAGTGCCTCTATATAAGTCTTTGGTGCAACCTCATTTGGAGTATTGTGTGCAATTCTGGAGACCCCACCTTCAAAAGTATATAAACAGGTTGGAGTCGGTGCAGAGGGTGGCTACTAAAATGGTTAGTGGTCTTCATTATAAAGCATATGAGGATAGACTTAAGGACCTTAATATGTATACTTTAGAAGAAAGGCAGGACAGAGTTGATATGATTGAGATGTTTAAATACCTCCATGGCATAAATGCACAGGAGGAGAGCCTCTTTCAATTGAAAGCAAGCTCTGCTTTGAGGGGACATGGTATGAGGGTGAAGGGGGATAGACTCAGGAGTAATATGCAGAAATATTTCTTTAAGGAAAGAGTGGCAGATGCGTGGAATAGTCTTCCAGTGGAGGTATAGAAATGAGGACTGTATCTAAATTCAAAAAAGCATGGGACAACACAGAGGCTCTCTGAAGGAAAAAGGGGACTCTTCTATTGGTTGATATGGAAAGGCAGTCTAGATAGGCCATGTGGTCTTCTGCTGCCGTCATATTTCTATGTTTCTATGAATAATCAATAAAAAGAAATGGGATAACCCTACAGTAATTAAATCCAACCTTCCTTTGGAAAGGCCACTATGTCACATCCTCTTGTATGTGAAGAAAAAATGTCATATCACTGTTCCTGTTTATGTTGATCATTAGTAATATATAAGCAAGCATGCCCTTTGCCTTCTGTACCTTCAACCTCTGCTAGCAACTTTTGACTTCCACTCTGTACTCCAGGCACTCATCTTCCCCCTACTGGACTCCTTCAATAGTATATACCAAGGACTCTCTAAACATGCTCTTCACCAACTACAAATGACCCAAAACACCGCAACACACACCCTAGCAAAACAAAAAACAGTGGCCACATTTCATCAATATTAAAAGATCTACACTGGCTACCTGTATACAGCAGAGTCAAATATAAATCAACCATGAACCTATTCAAATCTTTACAGGATCAATTATCAACATATCTGAAATCCCTCATCCACACATCAACAATCAACAGATCGAGGCAAAAATGCAACACAAATCTTCTCGATCGGCAGAAATAACACAGATGAACCAAAACACTCGCAACAGGGTCTTCTCAATGAACACCCCAGCGACCACAGGGAAACATATGAACTAATACAATTATGCAAAGATCTCAAAACACTACTATTCAAAGAACAACTCAACATCTAAGCAATGGTCCCCCAGGCAACAGCAAAACCTATGGACATATATGCTACAAATTACCATCCTCATACACACCCTCCTGCACTCCTTCCCTCACCCCCTCCCGTACCCAACCCCCTGTATATAAGTTCTGATTGTTAATATGTTAAAAATTATAGACTATAGTTCTCATTTGTAGTAATATTGTTCAATGTTGTTAAGTATTTAAAAGTTCTATGTGAAGAGAGAGGCGGAGCCAGCAAGACTTCAACATGGCCGCATAAGAATTCTCTCCCGCGGACCCTGACAACTTAATCCTGTGCATCTCTACTGCAGTCCCTCTCTCATAAGTGTGTGGCGGTGCTGGAGCTACTAATTATGGCTGGGAGCAAGCAAACTCGGTTGGAGTTCGGGAATCCCCCTGTGTCCGGCTCAAAACGATCCAAGACCGACTTGCTCTCCCCACAAAAACAGGCACCAACGCAAGATCCCCCGGGAGGCCTACAGGAGTTGTTGAAGGAGGTACGGGCTATCCGAACGCGTGTAGACTCAAACGGGGACACACTCGCGGAAATGCAAACGGATATAAAGGATTTACGGGCGCAAATGCAGGTCCTGACCCTCCGGCTGGAAAAAGCGGAAGCAGCGGTGGCAAGGTTCGAGGAGGGAGTTGTGCAATATGGAATGACAACCCGGAAAGTGGAGTACCTCGAGAGATCCATAGAGGACATGAATAATAGAGCCCGGCGCAACAATATCCGAATTGTAGGTCTCCCGGAAGGCCTGGAAGGGAGGGACCCGATCCAGTACCTGGAGGACTGGTTGCCACAATTTTTGAAGGTGGACTTTACTCGACCCTTAGAGATTGAAAGGGCGCATCGGATTCCATCCTCTCCTAGTCCGCAAAGCACTAGGCCGCGCCTGATGATCTTTTATGTACTGCGACATCAGCACGCAGTTCAAATCTTAGCGGCCACCAAAGGGAAGCAGCTCCTTTTACCTGAAGGGCGGAAGGTATTTTTCTTCCCTGATTACAGTAAACCTACGGTGGAAAAGAGAAAGCTATTCCTTGCATTAAGACCTCGATTACAGCATCTCCAGGCCAGATATGGGCTCTTCAATCCTGCAAGATTCAAAGTCACCCTGAATAATTCGACAAAGACTTTTGATGACCCGGAGGCTCTCAAGAGGTTTATCGAAGAACAGGAGTCCCTACTGATGCATCAGAACTAACCGTTTATGTGACTATGCTATTTTTTTACCATTTTGGGAGTACTGAGCGGGACATTCGCAGATGTGGGATTGTCTCTGCCTCACGGATCGCTCTTCTCTTTACTTGTTGGTGTCATTTCTAGCAAGGTTGTGTATAATGGGTAGTCTTGGGTGGTTCCCCAATTGTGCTTGGCCATTACAAAGTCCTCTTAGCTCTTACAGAGGGATGTCTCTATTAATGTATATGATGTTTTCACTTTCTAGACAGGATGCTAGTGTTAATTATATTGTGTATTCAGTTAGTCTAGTTGTATCGGGTTGTTGGGTCCCGGCTGCGCCATGTTTTAGTTGGTCAAGCTGTCTCACCCATATTTTTGGTTGTGGGAATGGGGTATGAATGCTGGTTCTCTGGGGGAAACTATTGAAGCATGTTATATGTATACAGATAATAGATATAGGCAGGAGTCGGGTGCTACTGTTATCCCTTCCTATGGGTCCCAATGGCCACCGGTCTAAAGGTATTGTCCTTAAATGTTAAGGGCATTAAGTCCCCTGCCAAAAGAAAGAAAATTCTATCTTATTGTGGGAGGCAACAGGCATTTAATCCTTTTGCAGGAAACACATCTTACTCCTGCGGAGACGTGCAAGCTAGAGAATAGACAATTTAAAGTAATTGGCTCTTCTCTTGCGGTCCATAAGAAAAATGGGGTTGTAACCTTAATCAAGAGGGCATTGGGGGTAATAGTTGAAAGCTCAAGTAACGATGAATTGGGAAGGTGGGTTAACTCCCTAATCCAGGTGGGTGGATGTTTGCTACTAATTTAAAATATCTATGAAACTAATCCAATGGGGCAATACCGACGGCTCTATCTACTCTGTATGTTGAGTCTTGAGATGAAAAGGTGTTTAGCAGCTCCTCAGAGAACCAGGGGATGGGGGGTTGGGGGGGGGAGGGGGGACTGTGTTATTATTTTGGTTGGTATATTTTATTGGCTAGTAATTCCTTGTTGTGATCATGGTTTTATTGGTTTTGTATGTCTGTTAAAAGTCTAAATAAAGATTTAAAAAAAAAAAAGTTATATGTGAACCTGTTAAATTCTTGTTCCCTGTAAACTACCTTGAGTCCTGGATAAAGTGGTATAAAAACAAACAAATAAATAAATAATATACATGCTCTGATGTAATACTGAGTAGCATTTCTCGACCCCAAAGTTGATTTACCACTTGATATTGATTCCAATGGATTTTGTTATGGTGTCAGGAGCCAAAAATTGGTCAGTTATACTGAATAATGTTATTTGCCTTCTGTATGCAAGATGCATCTTAGTTCATTGAATCTGAACTTGATTACTAACCTACACTTCTGCATTCAAAATATAAACAAAGGATTTTTTTCCTCAATGAATTTTGAGAAATGCTTTATAGTTTCTTCCTAAATTTGGCTACAAGAAGCCGAGCATATTCTTCCATCCCACCCACATCCTGTTTTTGATCACTAGCATTTTGTAGTTATGACAGAAATGTCATGCTGTGGATAGAAAATGAGAATGTAATTAAAACTAGCCCGTCAGATTCTAATACTAATGTGACACATTTTCCACTTCTTTGGTAATTAACAAAGACATTGAATTAAAAAGAAAAAAATGTTATTTTCCTGTAGCAAACTATCTTTTCACACCAATTATTTCCTAATGTCGTCAACTGCAAGTTCTAGAGAGCAACTGCCGACCCAATAATTTTTCTTTACCTGTCATTAAGTTCTTGGTTTAGTAGTATTTTGATATACCGTCTTTCAGATAAAACCAGTGATACTACAGTATGTACGACTGTACATAGTGGTGAATGTTTCATTCTGGGAAGGACACTTTTCAAAACCTTTTATACCTATAGATAGTAATTGCTGCTTGAAAATAAGCTGTCTGAAATTTGCCCTTCCTCAATCACAGCTAAAAGTGCACATGATGTTCTATAATGCATGTCCTTTAGTCGCTTTTAGGGAGGTGTTACCTGAGATATATTTAGGGTAGGATCAGGAAATAATGCAAAAAGTGTTGCAAGGGGGGAGGAGCCAAGATGGCAGCAACCTGACGAGCTCTGAGCTTCACTCCAGATTCCCTGCTAATTTCAGTGGGGACAGAGGTAAATGACATTGCTTCTCCTGCACACCGCTCTAATGCAGTCTTCTCGATCCTGGTAGGAGAAGATGTAAAATTACCTTCTTTTCTGGAATAAAAGGAGGAATTTTAGAAATATATAGAATATTTATCTATATGTATAAAATACAGTTTAAACATATACGTAGGTATGCACACTTATAACTCGAGAAGGACTGTTACTGTCTTTTTTAAGCTTTTGAAATTACTCAATCCTACTTAGACTGTTCATTTTGAAATATATGGAAAAAAGATGTCCAAGGAGGGAGGACCATTGTCCTGCCAGGCCAGCTCAGCCTTGCCCAGGTGTCCCAATTTGCTCTCCAAAAATCTGGTAATCCTATTGCATAAAAAAGAAAAAGGGAAAGATCAGGGCCTCTCATACTGTCTCAGCGTTGTCAACATTGAAAGGGCCAATGGATAAGCACATCACTTGCTCAGGATCTTCTAAAAAAAACCTCGGCAGGCATCTGCTGAGGGTGGGGCAGAGGAAAGTTTGCCTGCAAGCTCTCTGGACCATAACACTATGCAAAGCCTAGTCGTAGTTACCTCTGAAAAGGCCAGAGTGCAGGAGAAACTAAAGGTTGTTGGGAAGCAGACAAAGTCGGGAGTCATCTATGTGCAGTCTTCTGCGGGGGCTGCGGCCATGAAGTCCCCTGTTAAGGGAGAGCACGGCTGTGCCAAATCTTTTGGAGCAAAGGAAGGATGAGGACCCTTCTTATTTAAGACAAAGGGGAAGATGTCATCCTCTGTGGTTCTAGAACTTACTGAGAACTCATAAGTTTTGAATCATTTCAATCAGTACTTAATAGGCCTAAAACCTTTTCTCTTGAAAGCATCTGGGAGGTTTTGACTATTTTGGAGAAAGCTGTTTATACTCAGGAAGACGGTGATCAGTTCTATGAACAAATTGCAAGCTGAAATTGAAAGGACATGCAAACAGGATATCCTCATAGTCATGTGTAACTGGAATGCAAAAGTTGGCAACAAAGAAGAAGGCAAAGTGGTTGGAAAATATGGACTTGGCAATGGAAATGAAGCTGGAGAAAAACTGATAGAATTCTGCAAGACCAACAATCTATTGATCTCAAACACTTTCTTCCAGTAACATGAGCGGCAGCTGTACACATGGATTTCACCCAATGGATTGTACAAAATTTGAATTGACTACATCTTTGGAAGTCAATGATGGAAAAGCTCAATAACATCAACAAAGGTAAAACCTGGAGCAGACTGTGGTACAGATCACCAAACTCCTAGTATGCAAACTCAAGGTAAAGCTGAAAAGATGAAAACACTCATGAATGTAGCAAAATATGACCTTGAGGAGATACCACTGGAATTTAAAGACTGCTTGTGAAATTAATTTGCTACTTTGGATACAAACGACAGAGCACCAGAAGAGTTATCTCTACAGAAGGTGAAGAAGCAAAAATGCCTAAAATGGATTTACTGAAGAAGCTCTGAAAATTGCCCAGAAATGCAAAAAAGCTAAAGCCAGAGGAGAAAGAGGGGCAATCACAGAACTCAACAGAGATTTCCAATGTGTGGTAAGATGAGACAAGAAGTACTACAATGGCACATGCAAGGAAACAGAATCAGGAAATATTAGAGGAAGAACAAGATCAGATTTCCTAAAGCTATGAGAGTTAAAGAGAAAAGTTCAGCCTCAAATTGGAATGCTACAAGACACTCAAGGATCCATGTTGAATGATGCTGAGAAGATCAAGAAAAGATTTGAAAGAATATACATTCATTATACCATAAAGATCAAGTGGACCAACAGTCATTTCAACCTGTACCTTATGATCTGGAACCATTGGTGATGAAAGAAGTTGAAGCAGCACTGAAAGCATTATCAAAGAACAAAGTGCCATGCATTGATGGCATTCTCACTGAAGTATTATAGCAACCAGATGCAGTTGTTACACAATTACAAAGCTCTGGCAGTAAATTTGGAAGACAACATCATGGCCAACTGACTTGAAAAGATATGTGTTTATATCAATACTGAAGAAAGGTGATCTGACTGACTATGGAAATTATCATACAATTGCTCTGATCCCACATGCCAGCAAGATTCTACTCATTCAGCAGAAACTACAACCATACCTGGAACGAGAACTGCCCGAAGAGCAAGCAGTATTCAGGAAAGGGGGAGGAATGAGAGACATCATCGCGGATGTGAGATGGATCCTTGAAAAGACAAAAGAATACCAAAAGGATATCTATATGTGTTTTATTAACTACACAAGGCTTTTGACTGTGTAAGCCATGATAAACTCAGGGCCACATTAAGAAACATGAGTATACCAAAATATCTGATAGTTCTCATGCACAATTTTTACATTGATCAAGAAGCAATAAGAAACAGAATGGTTTAAATTCAGCAAAGGTATACAGCAAGGCTGCATACTTCCCCCTACCTGTTTAATTTATATGCAGAACAAATCATCAGAGAAGCAGGACCATATGAAGACAACCGAGGTGTGTGTTAGGAAATAATAATAATGTTTAGTTTAAGTGCATATACAGGAGGCCTGCACAAGGAAAATCAGAATCCTATACATGTGCCCTTTGTACATTCTGGTGTGGGTATGGAAACGGAATGTGCTGTGCTAAGCTAAACTGATTGTTCTACTCAGAGATGACTTGTATTTGCACAGTTACTGATAAGCTATAGTGGACCCCCAGGAGATGGGTGGATGACGTATGAATATGTTTCTGATAATGTATAAAATACGGACAATCCCTCCACCCTTTGGAATAAACTGCATACCACTTATGTGCAAGTGTGTGTGTGTTTGTTCCCCTGGATTCCAGAGAAAGAAGGTAAGGTGATTCCTCGACCCAGACAGACGTCCCAAGGGTTAGTGATAAAAGGTGCTGGGAAAAGAATGATGTACCCTTACAGTGTGAAGATTGGTGGAAGACTCACCAACAACCTTTGCTATTCTGATGATACCCCAGTACTGGTTTAAAGTGAAGATGTCCTGAATCATTTGCTTCTCAAGATCAAGGAACATAGTCTTAAAATGAGCCTGCACCTTAACATAAAGAAGACTAAGATCTTGACAACTGGCAAAATCAATAAGTACATCGCTGATGGAGGACAAATTGGAAATAATAGACAACTTTAACCTGCTTGGATCAATAATCAATAAAGAAATGACAAGCAGTCAAGAAATCTGATGACACATTGCTCTTGGCAGAATGGCTGTGAAAGACCTGGATAAGATTCTGAAGAGCAGAGATGTCTCTCTCCAGACAAAGATTTGACTTGTCCAAGCCATGGTATTTTCAATAACGTCATATGGACAGCGTAAATGATAGACAGGAAGAAAACCCATGCCTTTGAATTATGGTGCTGGCCAATAATATTGTGTATAACATGGACTGCCCAAAGAAAAACAGTCAGTACTAGAGGAGATCATACCTAAGCTTTCTTTAGAAGCTCAGATGACAAGACTTCAACTTTTATACTTCGGACACATCATGCAAAGAGAAAGATCATTAGAGAAAGACATCATGCTTGGCAAGGTTGAAGGTCAATGCAAAAGAGGAAGTCCAGCAATGAGATGGATGGATACAATAACAGCAGCTATAGATGCTACTCTACAAACAATGAGCCGCTTGACTGAAGACCGAACACAGTTTATGACAACTATCCAGAAGGTTGAGATGAGTCGATACAGACTCAATGGCACTTAACAACAACAATTTCTACTCAGAATATTCAGTTGGCATATCAGCTGGTATGCTTACCTATTAAAGATAAGAACATGGGAGAGGAAAAATGTGTTGCTAATCAAAGGATTGACTCACACAAAATTAGAAAAATACTCACTCCAAGGAAAATTATTTTTGTCAGACTAAAGTTTGTTTAAAAAGAGTTGAGGCATTAGAAAAACAGAGGGTTTAGGAAGAAAAACTTGAGTTGATGAAAGATAATATGAATTTCTGTTATAAGCTTGAAGTATTAGAGAATATCTAGAGGAAATAGACTTTCAGGTTTTTTAATTTTCCTATGAACCCCTCCATTGGATCTTTTGAAAACATATTTTTCTGACATGTTTAAAATACTACAGGCTGCCTCTTCACCAATAGCCAGAACCTTCACTTTACCTACTTTAATAAAGAAGCCCTCCCCTGCTTGTTCAGGGGATGGTATGCAAATTTCCTTTGATTCTCCAAACGCTTTGGAGGTATTGGAATCATCTAAAGCAGAAGTTCCCAACCCAGTCCTCATAACACACCCAGCCAGCCATTTTTTCAGGATAACCACAACGAATATGCATGAAAGAGATATACATAAATGAAGGAAGTGCATGCAAATCTATCTCATGCACATTCATTGTGGTTATCCTAAAGATCTGACTGGCTAGGTGTTTCCCAAGAAGGAAACAGGGAAGGAGTTGGTGCAGAGGATGATTACCAAAATAGTAAGGTAGACATATGGGGACAGACTTAAGGATCTGAACATGTATACTTTGGAAGAAAAGTGGAAGAGGGAAGATATGATAAGAGATGTTTAAATGCCTCCATGGCGTAAATGCACAGGAGGAGAGCCTCCTTGAATTGGATGAAATCTTCAATGAGGGGGCATAGGATGAAGGTAAAAGAGAATAGACTCAGGAGTAATTTCAAGAAATATTTCTTTACAGAAAGAGTGGTAGATGCATGGACTAGTCTCCCAGTGGAGGTATATCTGAGGAGGTGCAATGGACTTAGACATCCCCACTCCATTTGAAAGAAATCGGAGACATCTGAGACCCAGTCCATGTTTACAACTGTTCCAAGCATGAATAAGCATCAGGAAAGTGCTTGTTTTGGCCATAAAATATCCAGAGGGTATAGAGAAGATGGAGAGTTACATGACTAGTCTAAGATTACACAACCCCCCTTCAAGCACCTGTTATGAGTTCCCCTATTGGTGGCTTGATGGTAAGACTGAATGCAATATTCAGCAGCAGAGTCTAGATAGCACCATTGAATACATCCACAGTCTACCCCGGCACTGTTTGATTAATGCTGGGGTGGCCCGTGGGCAGAGCGGAGGCAGTATTGATGATAATCAGGTAAGTGCTGACACCTACCCAGGTAGTGTGATTTTCAGCGGCTCCTGTCCAGACAACCTAGGCCACATGAAGAGTTAGCCTAAGTTGCAAATCGGACAAGGCCCAGCTGAAAGTCATGATAACTGAGTAAGTGTTGACATTTACCCGGTTAGCTCCTCTCTGGATACTGCCATTAAATATCCTGCCGATATTTAAGTGCCACCTAAATAGTGGCACATTTTAAGATTGGCCCAGTGTTATTTATGAGCCAACATATTTGGTGTTTTCGGGATTTGTGTAGGGAGATACCTGAATGATTTTTTTGGAAAAAAGAAGTTTTTCTTACAATCTAAGGCTATGATTTCTATATTGTATCCAGGGTTCTGTTGCTGAAGGAATTTAAATAATTTGTTCTAATATCTTCTGGCTTTCTTACTTAATGGTCTCTCTTATAACTTTGAATTTCACTTACTTCTGCAGAGGCTTCTAGTTAAATTGTGGGTTTAGTAGGATTAAGATTATATGAAGTGTTTATTTCTGTGTTACTTTATATTGTTTACATTTTTATGTTTCAGTTCTATTGTACATCATACCCATTTTCTGGGCAAGCTTTAAAACTTGTATTATTTCATTTAAAATCTAATAAATAAAATTTATCATTGTGATGATTATATAAATCCAAAGGAGCGGTACAATGTAGGGGGTGAGGTACTTCTGTCCACAAAGGAAAAGCGGGACCTGGGTGTAATTGTGTCTGATGATCTTAAAGTAGTTAAACAGGTAGAAAAGGTGACTATGAAAGCTAAAAGGATGCTTGGATGTATAGGGAGAGGAATGGTCAGCAGAAAAAAAGAGGTGACAGTGCCTCTGTATAAGACTGGTGCGATCTCATATATAGTGTGCAATTCTGGAGACCGCAACTTCAGAAGGATATAGGCAGGTTGGAGTTGGTGCAGAAGATGGCTACTAAAATGGTTAGTGGTCTTCGTTATAAAGCATATGAGGACAGAATTAAAAATCTTAATATGTATACATTAGAGGAAATGCGGGATAGGAGGCGATATGATAGAGACATTTAAATACTTCCGTGGCATAAATGGCATAAAGGGAGGAGTGGCCTAGTGGTTAGGACAAGGTACTTCAGGCCGGAGGGCTGGGGGTTCAAGTCCCACCTGGGGACAGCAATCTCAGGCCGGAGGGACTGGGATTTCTAGTCCTACAGGCACTCCTTGTGGTCTTGGGCAAGCCACTTAACCCTCCATTGCCCATGTTCCCTGTAAGTATTAGCATGTGTGTCTCATATCCCCTCGTGTTAAATGTATCCCCCAATTGACCACTTTGACCCGGTGAAAAGTGGGATATAAATACAGCTAAATAAAATAAATAAATGCACAGGACGGTCTCTTTCAATTAAAGGTAAGCTTTGCTACAAAGGGACATAGGATGAGAGTGAAAGGGATAGACTCAGGAGTAATTATATGTAAATATTTCCTCATGGAAAGAGTGGTAAGTGTGTGGAATAGTCTCCCAGTGGAGGTGGTGGACTGTATCTGAATTCCAAAATGCAGTATCTGAATTCAAAAATGCATGAGACAAACGCAGAGGATTTCTAAAGGTAAAAAGTGGACTATTATAGTTGATATGGAAGGGCAGACTAGATAGGTCATGCGGTTCAAAGCGAGGTGTTAACCAAGTATTGTTTATTAAGGTTTTGGTGGGGAGAATCTCTGGAAGCCACTAACCCAACGTGCCCTTGTTTTGGCATTACCTTCTAAGTGGAAATTTTGACAGATTGCTGCTTTTAGAAAGATGTGGAGCCTGATTCACTAAGGGGCACATCTGGGCCATCCGGACAACCCCGAGCAAGATGGGCCCATTTGGATCCGATTCTGTGCTGTGGGAACAAAACATTCCTGCAGCACACAGAATCAGGCTCAAGGAGTCCCGGAGTGCCCCTTCTGGTGCCGTGGGAATGTCCTCCCCATGGCAGTACATGTGCAGCACACCTCGGGGCCCCGATTCCCCACTGCCCATGCCCGACGGGGACAGCAAGTGCCATGATTGGGTGGTGGGGACCCACATGCACCCTGGGCTGAGGTAGAATAAGCAGGCCATCCCCTATAACCCTGCATGACATACAGGGCCAACAATGGAATTGGCCCAGTACATAATACCGGCTTGGCCTGCCCCCACTCCACCCAGATCCCGCCCCTCCAACCTTCCACTGACTCTCCCCGTCCTGTGGCTCTAGCCATGCGGGGAGAATAGGAGGGGGAATAGGGTCCGGATAACTTGTAAGGCTGCACATCCTGCTGGAATGTTCAACCCCACAATCCTCGTCGGGCCCAAAGAACCTGATTCTGAAAGGGGCAGATCCGGGCCATCCAGATGGTCCTGAGCAGGATGGACCTATTAGAACCTGATTCTGTACCACGGGAGCAAGACATTCCTGTGGCATACAGAATCGGGCCCGAGGTCAGCCTGGCATGCCCCTATATTCCTGTGGGGACGTCCTCTCCACAGGCTCCCCTGGCTCCCGCGGAACTGATCCTCTTCTTCCCTGCCGCCCGACCCACAGCTGGCCAGCTGGGGCCTGAATCAGGCTTCGGGGACCTCCCTGCACCTGGCTGCCCGTGGGGAATTCTGGCCTCGATACCATTGTTTATGCTGCTTATTCTACATTCAAGGTGGAATAAGCAGAACGACTCCCATGACCCCGCAGAACATACAGGGCCGTGACCGGAATTGACCCTGTATGTCCTGCCTCCTCGGCACACCCCATTTCTGCCCAGACTCTGCTCCTCCCACCCCCCGCTGGCTCTCCCCATCCTGCTGCGGAAAGAGCTGGAGGGGGAATAGGGGCAGCTCTACAGGACCCATCTCAGAATCGGGCCCATAGTGAAATTTACTTTCCTGACTCACACAATGAAAATGTTAGTGTGAATCATCTGGCGAAACTCCAGCCGAAGGCAGTGCTGAAACAGAGATTCTCCCTGCCAAAACTTTAATAAACAACACTTGGTTAACACCTCACTTTGGAGTGGAGGCTGTTAGAGAGTGTGAGTGTGGTTTTGCTTCGAAGTTGGACTCTAGCAACTTGACTAGGGACATGTTTACTAAATTAACATGTGTTAAGTACTCACAGCCCTTTTATTTCATTAATGTGCATTAATCTTTAGTAAACATGCCTCTAAATGATTTGTGCAGAAACTGCTAGTTATTGACAAGAAAGCATTTGTTGTATCTTCAGCTGTTCTGAATGAACCTGCTGTCAGCAGATCTCTGAAGCTAAGCAAGATCAGGCCTGGCTATTACTTGGATGGTTAACCACTTTGGCTACCAGGGACTGTAAACTCACTGTGCAGAAAAAAGGCCTGGCAATCTACTTTGGTTGAAACTTCCCAAGAAAATTCAGGGGCTGGGTTGCCAGGAATCAGCACTGACTTGAAAACATGCATTGCATACCTTCAATAAGATCTTACATAAAAGATATTTTTGATCTAATGTTTGGAGTACGATGCCCTCTTGTCATTTTGTGGATATGTTCTCATGGAGAGGACTTCGTGTCTCCTGTTACAGTTTTTGATTTAATCTGGAGGTAAAAAAACACATGTTGAGCATAAGGCAATCTGAAAATATTGTTACAGTATCCAGCATGAAAACTTGCATCCTTCAAAGGAATTTCACACCTGAACGGGCCCTTGTACTAAAGTGCATTAAGCACCTAGATGGCAATTTTATAAACCGTTTTCTTGCCTAGAGTGCTGTTTTAGGGATGTAAATGGGCTCTTACAGAATTAGGCTGGATGTAAAAGTATGCATGGGGCAAGCCAACGTGTACTTTTACAGTAGGTCTACACAGGGGCTGCGTTTGGGTGCAGCCTGGGCAGAGCTACACCATATTTATGTCTTTTATAAACTAGGCTCATAAATCTAGGCAAATGAATGGTAGGCCTAAATTTTAGAGCATGGAGAGAATATTCAGCAGTGGTGGCTAGTGCTGACGAAGGAGCGATCTGTCGCTGCTGAACTTTAATCCCAGATATTCAATACTTCAGCAGTGAAAGTTTGGACAGCCTTTCAGATGCCTAACTTTCATCTCTGATGGATAACCTGCAAGTGGCTGAATATTGCCACTAGCTGCTTATCCCCGAGTGCCACCTCCAACTCACCTGGCTTGCAAGGCGGATATTCAGCAGTAATAACAGCCACAATTAAAGCTTCTCTTAAATTTTAAGTTCCTAAACTTTCTGAAAATCTGAAAAGAAGTAAAAAAAATGTGGATGACTTCCAAGATGCATTACTTAGACAAATAGTGATGGAACCGACTAGAGAGTGCTCGATACTGGATTTAGTGCTCACCAATGTAAATTCAATGTCAAATTTTTGACTGGGTGCTCATGTGAGCAGCAGCGATGATCACACGGTGTGGTTTGAGATAAAAGTCACGGCGGAGTCCAATCACAGCAAGCTCAAAGTCCTAGACTTCAAAAACACTGACTTCAGTAAAATGGCCAAGTACCTAATGGAGGAGTTGGCTGGGTGGGAGGGGATAAGGGAACTGGAATTGCAACGGGCTAAACTAAAGGAGGCACTAAAAGGGGCAACAGATACGTATGTAAGGAAAGTAAATAAAAACAAGAGGATAAATAAATCTATTTGGTTCTCCAAAGAAGTGACTGCACAAATAAAGGCCAAAAAACAACTTTCACAAAATTCAGAAGTTCGCAAACAGAGGAACACTGAAAGGAATACAGGATCAAACTAAAAGAGACAAAAAGAGAAATAAGGATAGCAAAATCAAAGGCAGAAGAAAAGATGGCTAAACATGTGAAGTGTGGTGACAAAACGTTTTTCAGGTATATTCGGGAGAGGAGGAAAATCAGAGGTGGAATTGCAGGACTCAAAAGTGCTGGGAACGGATTTGTGGAATGTGACACTGAAAAAGCGAAAATGCTAAACAGATATTTCTGCTCTGTTTTTACTAGAGAAAATCCTGGAGAAGGACCACATGTGATTCCCAAATATACAAAAGGGAATGGAGTAGATACCACACTATTCACAGAAGATGATGTGTTAGAGCAGTTTGCAAAACTGAAAGTGGCCAAGGCTATGGGATCAGATGGGATACATCATAGGATACTGAAAGAGCTCAGAGAAGTTCTTGCAGGGCCATTAAAGGATGTTTTTAATAGATCCTTGGAGTCAGGAGAAGTTCCACATGACTGGAGAAGGGCTGATGTGGTACCTCTTCACAAAAGTAGCAGTAGGGAAGAAGTGACAAACTACAGGCCAGTAAGCCTTACCTCGGTGGCGGGAAAAGTAATGGAGGCGCTCCTGAAATTACGAACAGTGGACTTCCTTGAAACCAACAGGTTGCATTATCCGAGGCAACATGGTTTTACCAAAGGACGATCTTGACAAACAAATCTGATTGGGTTCTTTGACTGGGTGACCAGAGAACTAGATCAAGGGCATGCGATGGATGTGATCTACCTAGATTTCAGAAAAGCCTTTGATACTGTTCCTCTCATAGGAGATTTATCAATAAACACTACAGCTTGGGGATGGGTCTCAAGGTGGTGAACTGGATCAGAAATTAGTTGACTGACAGATGACAGAAGGTGATGGTAAACAGAACTCACTCGGATGAAAGGAAAGTGATTAGTGGTGTGCCCCAGGGTTCAATCCTGGGACTGGTACTATTCAATGTATTTGTGAGTGATATTGCTGAAGAACTGAATGGAAAGTCTGCCTTTTTGCAGATGACATTAAAATTTGCAAGAGTGGACTCTCCTTAGGGAGTGGATAACATGAGGAAAGATCTACAAAAGCTGAAAGAATGGTCTAATGCTTGGCAGTTAAGATTTAATGTGAAGAAGTGCAGTGTCATGCACTTGGGAAGCAGAAATCCAAGGAAATTGTATGCGATAGGGGGCGAGAGGTTGGTGTGCACGGACCAGGAGAAGGACTTCAGAGTGATTGTTTCTGAGGATCTCAAGGTGGGGAAACAGTGCGACAAGGTAGTGGCAAAAGCCAGAAGGATACTGGGTTGTATACAGAGAGGAATTACCAGTAGAATGGAAGAGGTATTAATGCCACTGTATAAGTTGCTTGTGAGGCCTCACTTGGAATATTGCGTTCAGTTTTGGACATAAAAATGCTGGAAACAGTTCAGAGGAAGGCAACCAAAATGATTTGGAGCCTGCATCAAAAGACTGATGATAAGAGACTTGAAGACCTAAATATGTACACTCTGGAGGAGAGGAGGGACAGAGAATATATAGAAACATAGAAACATGACGACAGAAAAAGACCACATGGCCTATCTAGTCTGCCTTTCCATATCAACCAGTACAACAGTCTCCTTTTTTCCTTTAGAGATCATCTGTGCTTGCCCATGCTTCTTTGAATTCAGATACTGTCCTCATATCTACCACCTCCACTGGGAGACTATTCCAAGGATCCACCACTCTTTCCGTAAGGAAATATTTCCGCATATCACTCCTGAATCTATCTCCTTTCACCCTCATCCCATGTCCCCTCATAGCAGAACTTGTTTCAATTGAAAGAGGCTCTCCTCCTGTGCATTTATGCCATGGAGGTATTTAAATGTCTCAATCATATCACTTCTATCCCGCCTTTCCTCTAAGATGTAGATATTAAGATCCTTAAGTCTGTCCTCATATGCTTTATAATGAAGACCACTAACCATTTTAGTAGCCACTCTCTGTTCCGACTCCAGCCTGTTTATATCCTTTTGAAGGTGCGGTCTCCAGAATTGCACACAATACTCCAAATATGATTCAGACCTTTAAATACTTAGAGTATTAATGAACAAACAAACCTCTTCCAAAGATGGGGAAGCTGTAAAACTAGAGGGCATAACATGAAGCTGCAAGGGGGTAAACCGAAAGGCAATGTCAGGAAATACTTTTTCACTGAAAGGGTGGTGGATGCTTGGAATGCCCAGCTGGCTAAATGTGTGTCCCATGGACTGGGTTGAGAACCTCTGCCTTATGGTAACTGCAAAACTTTACCACCCTTCAGTAAAAAAGACCCTGAACATCACATTATAGTTAAATGCAATCTATTTTTATTTATTGTGATACCATTTATATCCCACTCATCTGACATTCTGAGTGGTTACAATATAACATAGAAATCAAGTCCAACAAAAGATATATATGGCCCGATATTGGGCTAGGCTCATTTTCGAAGGGTTATGCATGTTGTCGGCAACGGCATTGAATATCCGGGGATCGCCACACACACTGGAAGTCGACAAAGCCAACTGGACAGCAGTGATATTACATGCTGCCCAGTTAGCTCCTGCACCTTAAAGGTAGGCGGGGGTTTTCTTTTCCTATCTTTTCAGCACAGATCACTAACCGGGCAGCATGCTGCCCGCTTATCGCTTGTTGCTGCCTCTGTTCTGCCCCGGAACACTCCCGACACACTCCGATGCTAATCGGATAGCATTGGGGAGTGTAGGGGAGTTGGAAAGGGGTATTCAACAGCACTAATTGTGTAAGTGCGGTTGAATATCCCGATTTAAGGCATTTACATGGTTTGCTGGACTGTAAACTGTGTAAATGCTTTTCGAAAATCGGACCGATATGACAAAAAATCACTTCCAAGTCATGAATAAGATCCTTGATCTATGGATAAAATAATCTGCCCATCTAAATAAATACATGTTTAATAGCTTCCAGAACTTCATAAGATCCTGTTAATGATAACGGCGTCTGTTCCATAGCATTGTAAATACACACTGCCGCAGTCACTTCTTACTAAGGCTTTCTACAGTAAATATGGAGTATCTAACAGTTCTTGAGTGTTTGAGGCACCGCAATGTTAAATATATGAACAAAGGCAAGTATTATGGCAAGAAGCTGACTGCAAACATTTTCTTTTAGTTATTAGAGAGATTTGTAACCGCAAAATGTGTCCCTTCTAGATAAGAAATAAATCTGAAGTCTGATCAGGTACAGGTTTTTGTTCTGACTGCTCTGCCAGGCCTGACTTTCCGTAACATCAGCAGAAAGATGAAATAGTTCAGAATCTTTCACTAAGCGCAGGCTCTCTGCTGGGCTTAAATAACTGTGAGTGGTACAAGGGGAATTCCATATATCTTAATTCTTATTTCCTGAATAAGGTGGAGCACAATCTTACTTTACTCCCTGAAGTCTAAATACATACAGTAGCTCAGTAGTTATGAAAACAAGCTTCAGAACATTATCTCTCAAAAAAAGAGTTTAGCCTTCAAGCAAATTGGAGCACTATTGAAACAAATCAACTAAACTGTTAGATATGCTTTGCTATCATCATTTTATCCATTAAGGGGCATGTTTACTAGAATCACCACTGGAGGTACACATGTTCCAAGCTACAAGCGTGGAAGCCCATGCTAACTGCAAGGAACGTGTGTGTCCATCCCCATGCAGTTAGTGGCACAGCAACACACGAGCTGGCAAGTGGAGGCACCTAAGACCTCCCATTGAGGTATCATTACGTGCACCTTTGCTAAGGGCAGCAAACGTGGTTAGCTTCAGTTAATAACTCCCATGCTAACCGTGCATTGCCATCAATACCTCCATCCCATCCCCTGAACCTCCCAGCCCCCCTTCCCCGATATCCCATTAAAAGGGGTTTGTTTGTTTTTTAGCATGGGGGTCTACAATAGTTTCTACAGCAGCACTCTTACTGCGCACTAAACCCCATGCTCTCCGGCAGTGCATTTTAGTAAACATGCTCCTAAATCTGCAACAATGTCAAATATGCTATAGATATGCATGTGCTGTCTCACCTCATACATAAAAGGGACTGAAAAATATAATCCAAGGTGTCCTCACAGTTCCAACAAGGTGCACACAGAAGGCATCATTCTTCAGGAAAAAACCACTTCATTCCATAAGTTAGCCCATTACAGACATAAGAACCTAAATTTAGTACATAGAAATGTTACAGCAACATCTATCAAAATAATTACATCTTTGGATGTTAAGTCTTAAAGCATGCTATTATTTTTAGAATTATTTATTGGCTCATCCCGTTCCGGGATCTGCCGTAAGCAACATTGCAGTTTCAGTGTTCTCGCAAGAAGACACAAGATTCTAAGTCCCTATGTTTTGCATTTATAAATTTAGAAACATCTTGTATTGGGGTGGGGGACGGATTGGGTGCATTATTTCAGTGATGATTGTTAAAATGGCAGAAGACGGATATTTTTGTCTATATTATGTAATGATTTATAGTAGTTGTGAACCACTTCAAGCTTGTTGTAAGCAGTGGTCAATAAATTGAAAGAAACAAAAGTAACAATTGAAACTAACGGCTGTTAACGAACTAACAGATAGGTTTCAGTTCTCAGATACAACGGTCCACTGGAGTAGACACCAGTCATTTAAAGTGTTAAACAGAATGTGACACTAGACCAGTGTTTTTCAACCTTTTTTGTGCAAAGGCACACTTTTTTCATGAAAAAAATCACGAGGCACACCACCATTAGAAAATGTTAAAAAAATTTACCTCTGTGCCTATATTGACTATATATAAAGTAATTCTCTTGAATAGGAATCAAACACTCACACCAACCCCCCTCCCCTGCTGGTTCACTCACACCACCCCCCTCCCCTCCACTGCTGGTTCACTCACCCACCCCCCTGTCACTTACTCACCCCTCCTGCTGGGTCACTCACTCACTCACTTACCCCCCCCTCCCCTGCTGGTTCACTCACACCATCGGCCCCACCTTGCTGGTTAACTAACACCACACCCCCCCTCCACTGCTGGTTCACTCACACTCCCCCCCTTGCTGGTTCACTCACACTCCCCCCCCCTTGCTGGTTCACTCACACACACACACACCCCTCTGCCCAAGCCACTGCTTCTGCTTTGTACAGAGCAGCGGCTGCACTACACTTACATTGAAAAGGAAAGACAGCCTGTGAGGAGCCCGCCCCCATGACATCACTTCCTCGGGCTCTGCATGATCGGAGGGCTCCTGACACAGTTTCTCTTTACTTTTCAATGTAAGTGTAGTGCAGCCGCTGCTCTGTACAAAGCAGAACCCAGCGGCTGCACTGCTATAGGGAATCGCGATCGCGTTCGCGCCGCGGACTTCGGCACAAAAGCCGTTTTTTTGCTCTGGCCGCTCCCGATCTTGCGGCCAGAGCAAAAAACCGGCTTTTCAATGGCCGGTTTTACAACTGTGCTGGCAGCCGGCCTGGCCATGGAAAAACCGGCCAGGCCGGCTGAAAACCGGCCGTTTGGCAACCCTAATTTGTGAGCCGAGGCCACATGTTACGGATGAAATTGGAATTTTTCCCACGGCACACCAGACAATATCTCACGGCACACTAGTGTGCCGCGGCACAGTGGTTGAAAAACGCTGCACTAGACGACCGAACACTGAGATATCAAAGAACAGACACAGAAATAACACTTCCGACATTTGCTGTTCAAAGTTATATTGTGTGGCAGGACAAGTGCTTCCTGTCCTATTGTACATTAACAGTTTTTCATGTGTAGGGAATTCTTATAATCAAATTTGCTCAATGGGTGTTAATATAATATATTGAACTATTCTGCCTATTCAGTAGCTGATAGCTGCAAATTACCTGGTAAATGCAAAAGCTAAGTATTTAATTATATTTCACATTCACATTTAACATTTACTTGGCAACAATTGTTTTAAGCTTTATTTAGTTAAAATTGTTTACACCTTTTCATTGGTACTTCAAGATGCGTTACATTCACGTACGATAGCTACTGTATTTCCCAGAGGGCTTATAATCTAATAGGTCAGTGTTTAAACTGCACAGTCAGTGTTCTTTTAACTGCTGGCTGCGACATTTAAAATAAAATAAGATATTCAGCGCTGATATCTGGATATCTGCTGAAACTGAATTTCCAGTTTCAGCACTGATCACTGCTGCTACCCAGATAGCAGTAACACTCAGCCACTATCCGGATAGCAAATGGAGCAAAGTTAGGACTGCTTTTTTTGTGGCCTGTCTTAATGAACTTTGTTATTCACCGCTAAATGGATAACTCTTGGGACCTCCCTTGCGGTGCCCACGGATTGTCCTAGCACTATCTGGATAGTGCCGTAGTGGTTAGAGGAGATATTCGTAGTGCTACAGACCATCATGGTCAGCAGGACTCATATGGTTAGTGGAGGGTTAGCTAACGGCATAAGCCCCACTAAATATTGGCCCCTAAGGAGCTAGATCTGCCGTATGAGGGGTATCTTTTGGCATAATCAGTACAAAACACTTTAACCATATCCCTGATGGAAGCAGATACCAAAACATGTCGGGTTCCTTGTTAGGATATTTTTGAATATGCACAATTTAGTTTTGTATGTGTGTTTTTATGTATGATTAATAACAATTTTTGATCTCTTGTTGTCTTGTGTGACTGCCACTCTTGCTGTGTTGATTTAGACCCTGTGGTGGGTTTGCCTCATCTGCTTTTGTGCATATTCAAAAATATCCTAACAAGGAACCCGAAATGTTTTGGTATCTGCCTCCATCAGGGATATGGTCAAAGTGGTTTGTAGTGATTATGCCAAAAATACCCTTGATACAGGCAGATGCTAAAACATGTCAGGTTCTTTGTTAGGATATTTTTCCAATTTATTTGTATTCATTTTTCAAAAATACACTAGAAGAAGTCAAACATAGTGAACTATAACATACATCTTGCTGAATCACACAAAAAATCCAGCTACACATATAGGGGCTTGTTTACTAAGTGGTGCTAGGCTGTTGCAGCGAACGCAGCATGTTAGTGAATAGCACTGCATTAGCTGCAAAAGCCACATGTTATCTGTTGAGGGTACGTATAGCATTTCCCTGGAAGATAACATGGTAAAAAAGCAGAACGTGGCATGGCAACATTGCAGGTGCACCCACTGAGGTGGCTTTAGCCGCACCCACGATGTCTGCAAAACGTGTGGCTACGGTGCGCTGTTGACGCACGCAGTAACTGCACATTACAAGTATGCCCATTTTCCACCCAAATCCCATCCACTTGCACAACTAATTTATGGTCTACAGATAGCGTAGGAAACCCCTGCACTATCTGCAGTTGTTGTCGCATTAACTGTTACTGTGGTGCACTTTTCCTGCATCATTGCTGAGTGGAGGAGTAGCCTAGTGGTTAGAACACTAGCCTGGTAACCAAACAACCAGGGTTTGATTCCCACTAGCACTCCTTGTGGCCTTGGGCAAGTCACTTAACCTGCCATAGCCTCAGAAGAAAGGCCTGGCAATCTACTTCTGGTGACACTGCCAAGAAAACCCAGGAGTCAGGACTGACTCAAAGGCACACATTGCATTGCATCAGCCCCTTACAGTCTTTGAATATGCATAATTTTGTTTTTATGTATGATTAAAATAAATTATAGATCTGTTGTTGTCTGTTGGGACCACCAGTCTTCTTATATCAGAAGCATGCAAAGCCAGGCAGTTAATGATGTGGTGCATGGCCCCACCCTGAGGAACTAGACTGGTCCTCATGAGACTGAAACTGTATACTGGGATGATAGGAAGGCATTCCAACAATTGGAAGGGTCAGAGGCTAAAGAGCTGCAAGGTTCTTGGTAAAGATCTTTAATATCGAATATGTGAAGATGCTGTATGGATGCAAAGATGCTAATATCATGGTCATGGGGGTAATGTGTACTTCTTGTCTAAACGTATTTAGCTGTTTGTTAAGAGGAAGATATATTGATAACCTCAACCCTGGACTGGATCATGGATGGATGTGGTCTAATCCCAAAAGATAAGCTTTTGGAGGGTAATTTTGTAACAGAGCATCTAGGTTAATAGGGCTGGAAGAGGCCTATTTATAAAGGCATAAATATCTTGATAAAATATTAGCACAAATCCTGCAGAAATTGCACCTAGATTGCAGGCACAAACATTCCGCCTGCTTGAGACAGACATACATGTTAGTGAATACTTTACACGTGTATTTTATAAAATACATGCGTAAATAACGACACCATTCACACTCTATCCATAATATCTCCATATGCACATCTACTCTACAAGTGCATGCCAGCTTGCACAAGGTGTATTTTTAGATATGACCTAATTTTATAAGAGGACTTTTACGCACAGAAAAGGTTTAAAAAAGCCCTCACTTGAAGCCTAATCTTATTTGTATCTTCTGTTATCCCTGCAGTACTTGTAAGCTAGAAAATGCCCATATTATTGCCCTATATATAAATAACTCATAGGGGTGGCCATTCATGTGGTTGATTCGGTTCCTTTCGATCCCTGAAAAATGAAACAATGTGCAAATTATTTGTACACACATATATCTATAAATTAACACACTTACAATTGATTTCCCTACATAAGAAAAGCTTTACAGGGCATATACAGCAGGCACAAAAGCAAATAGGAGAAACAAACATGAAAAGATGCTGAAAACTGGGGCAAATTCAATTGAAATAAGCACGAACTGAATTTTTTGACCATGCCACACCTAATAATCCAGCAATAAGACACCATCATGTTTAATTTATACACTAAATATGCATGAGATGAATTTGTGTACACTGCCTGCATTGTATGTGAGCACATCTCGTAAGTATTCATTACGGGTATCCTGAATACCCTACTGGCTTGCAGCACTAGAGGACCAGCATTGATGGTCCTTGTTTCAGAGCCTTGTTTGGGCAGGTAGTTAACAAATGCAAAGTAGATACAGTATAAGGAAATCAGACCTCAGAGTGGCCTGATACTGCAGGATCCTGCAACCAGGCAGTGGAATATAGAGTAACTTTAGCACTTTGATGAATTACATTGGAGGTGCTGCATATAAGACTTGTCCATAAACAAGTGGATATTCTAATTAAAAAGGTAAATTGGGAAGAGCCAGTGAGAGCAGAATATGGAGAAACTGAGGCTAAAAAGATATTTAAAAACGGCTGTTTATGGATTTCTTGTATTTCTGGTTTCAAAGTAGGAAACTAGAAAGTCCACTTTAAAATGGAAATAGTCACATATCGTGCTGGCATCTGAAGAAGAGAGCTCCTCAGAAACTCACAAGCCATGCCAAGGTCAAGATTTACTGATGCCTGCTCTCAGGTTAGCATGTGCTGTTCTTGTTTAGGACCTCTTTATTAATAACACACATCAACAGCGTTAGTGCACTCTAACATGGCAGCTCATTGCCATAAAACTAGTGGATTATCCTTACACCAAAGTGTCTAATACCTAGAATGAATCCAGTTCTCTTTGGATACCAACCCAGTCACTAGAATTCTGTATTCTGATGATGTGCAAATAGGTTCCAAAAGCAGCTCAGGTAACCTCTGCAGCTTTGTACTTTCTTATGGGAGAATTTCTAATTTCAGTAGTGACGGGCTAATGAAATGTGAGGAGAATATGAATTCAGAGTGATCTGGCTCATGTAAAGCAAGAGCGTGAATATCTGCACCTCAAACATTCCAGATATATGTCTGCATAGCACATTCTCTGAGAAAAGCATCTTAAATACCAAGAGAAGCATATTTACAAACAACAGTTTCAAAAGGTTACTGCGCTCTACAGCAAGGCCCAATATTCAAAGGCATTTTGTCCAGATGATGCCAGTCGTTATCCAGATAAATGCCTTAGCTGCTGCTAGGTGCTACTGTCCAGATAATGCTGCTGAATAGCCTTACAGACCGCCTCGGCATTATTCAGGTGGAGGCACATTCCAAGTTGGCCGCCCAGGCCCCTGTGCACCGGATCGGAAGCGGGACGCACAGAGGCAGACCCAATTTTGATCATATGGGGGCTAGACGTACCCCATGGGATTGAAATCGGGTCTGGGCCTCTACAGTATGTGCAGACTGGGATGAGATTTAGATCGTCCTGCACTTACAGGCCCCTGCCCAGCTAACTCAATCAGGCTCCTGAATGGAGCCATGGTGCCATGGCGTCCCGTTGCCATGGCACTGCGGTTCCATTCAGGAGCCGCGATTCCCGGCCGCCAGCCACTTGTTCCTTTCCACACAGACCAACCCCTGATCTGGCCTCCCAAGCCCAGGGTCGGGCTGCGGGAACCCCTGCACCCCCTCGTTCCACTTCCACCGCCTGGGCCTGCTATCCCCATCCAGTCTGCCGGCCCCAGATGTACAGGGCGGACTTCATAATCGACCCTCTGCTCGCCCTCACCTTGCCTCTGCGACACCTCCTCCCACCTCCGTCTAAGCCTCCCCATACAAACTCCTTGTTTGTACAAGCAGGCTGTCATTGGGGACAACAAGGGGGGCAAATAGCGGGGATGGAGGTTCCAATGGGACATCCATCCCCACTATTCATGTGTCGGAATAGACCCCATAGTGTTGGGGCAATGTGTGGGTGAAGCAGTGAGTTATCTGCATAACAGTGATATTCAGCTCACTATCTAGAAATCTATCCACATAACTATAGGGCAGTAAAAAAGCTGTCTTAAGTCATCCACCACCACCTAGGAAAAAGATTTAGGTGTCATCATTGATAGGAGTGGAGGAGTGGCCTAGTGGTTGGGGCAATGTACTTCAGGCTGGAAGGTCAGGGGTTCAAATCCCACTAGAGGACAGCAACCTTGGGCCAGAAGGACTGGGGTTCCTAGTCCCACAGGTGCTCCTTGTGGTCTTGGGCAAGCCACTTAACCCTCCATAGCCCATGTTCCCTGTAAAAAAATAGTTATCTCCAGGTTATAATGCCCTGTTCAATGTAATTTCAGTTTGTTCAATGTAAACTGCCTTGATATCATGAAAGGCAGTATATAAGAAATATTAGATAGATAAAATATGTTGAAACCCAGTGAGCTGTGGCAGCCAAGAAAGCAAATAGAATGCTAGAAATCATAATGAAAGGAATGGAGAATAAAACAAAGGATATAATGCCTCTGTATCATTCCATGGTGCAACTGTACCTTAAATATTGTGTGCAATTCTCGTCACCATATCTTAAAAAGGATATAGCAGAATTAGAAAAGGTACAGAGAAGAGCCACCAAAATTGTAAAGGGGATGGAAAGATAACCCTATGAGGAGAGGCTTAAACGGTTAGAGTTCTTCAACTTGGAAAAGAAACAGCTGAGAGGAGATATGATAGAGGTCTATAAAATAATGAATGGAGTAGAATGGGTAAACATAGATAGGTTGCGTTCCTTTTCAATTTTTCCAACAGCCACTTGCTTTATTATTGTAAACTGCTCTGATGCCAGGGATGCCCAAGCAATATATCAAATTTCTAATAAAGATAAAGATAAAATATCAAAAAGTAGAAAAACTAGGGGACATGACAATGAAGCTACAATGTAACTCATTTAAGAGTAATAAGGGAAAATACTTTTTTACTCAATGTGTAATCAAACACTGGAATTCGTTACTGGAGGATGTAGTAAAAGCTGTTAGTGTAGCTGGGTTTAAAAAAGGTTTAGACAAGTTCCTGGAGGAAAGGTCTATGAGCCATTATCAAAGAAGACACGGGAAATCCGCTGCTCACCCTGGGAGAAGCATTGTAGAACCTTTATACCTTTTTGGGAAACCTGCTAGATACTTGTGTCTTGGATTGGCCTCTGTTAGAAACAGGATGCTGGGCTTAATGGACCTTGGTCTGCCTTAGTATGGCATTTCTTATGTTCTTATCCAGACAGGTATTCAGTTTCCAGATAGCATATTGCCACTATCACAATAATGCCAGACACTTTCTTTTAAACACCCTGGGGGTCATTCTGATCAGGATGTCCAGGCCCCTGTGTGTCCAATTGGAATTGGCCACACAGGGGTAGATGAGATTCTGATCCCATGGGTACATCTAGCCCCCACAGGATTCCCATTGGCCTGCATGTACAGGCCCCTGCCTGGCTAACTCAGTCAAGGCTCCTAAATGGAGCTGCAGCACCATGTTGCCATGGCACTGCATCTCCATTCAGAAGCTGTGATCCCTGGCTGTCTCCTTTCCCTGCAGCCCAACCCCTGATCTGGCCTCCCATGGCCAGGGTTGGGCTGTAGGGAATCTCCTGCACACAAATGCAATGTGTGCCTTTGAGTCAGTCCTGACTCCTGGTGACCCAGAAGCTCCTGGGTTTTCTTGGCAGTGTGACCGGAACAAATGATACTGCCAGGTATACCTCGGAACGTATCAAAAGTGACTTCATGGCTCTGGGACAGAGGGTGAAGCAGGTAGGTGCACAGGTGGTGTTCTCTTCAATCCTCCCTGTTGAGGGTAAAGGCCAAGGCAGAGAGGCTTGCATCCTGGAGATTAATGCATGGCTGCGTGGATGGTGTCTTCGAGAGCGTTTTGGTTTCCTAGACCATGGGATGCTGTTCCAAGGGTTGCAGAGCAGAGATGGCATCCATCTGTCCAAGAAAGGTCAACACATCTTTGGTAGTAGACTGGCTAATCTACTGAAGAGGGCTTTAAACTAGATTCGTTGGGGATGGGTGAAGAAAGCCCCCAGGTAAGTGAAAGCCCCCAGGTAAGTGATACATTAAATACCTTTATGGAAATGGGTAACAGGGGTAACATATGGAAAGCAGTGTGTATTAATGCCCGTAGCATGGGAAATAAGATCTCTGAAGTTGAAGCTTTGGTGGGAGTGGCTGACTTAGATTTAGTGGCAGTTACAGAAACATGGTTCACAGAAAACCATGACTGGGATGTAACTATACCTGGCTATACTTTATTCAGAAAGGACAGGGTAGGAAGAAGGGGAGGAGGAGTAGCACTATATGTAAAAACTACTATTAAAGCTTTGGAATTACAGAGCTTAAAAGGGAGAGAGGAGGCATTGTGGGTTAAACTAGAAAGAGGGAAAGAGAAATCTATTTGCATTGGTGTGATATACAGACCTCCCTCACAAGAGGAAGAGGTGGACAGAGAGTTAATTGAAGACATACGCAGCATTGCTAGGAAAGGGGAAGTGCTACTGCTAGGAGATTTCAATATGCCAGATGTTGATTGGCACTTTCCTGCTGCAGTATCATCTAGGAGTAAGGAGATCCTGGATTCTCTACAGGGAGAACTATTCAGGCAATTGGTAACAGACCCCACACGTGAAGGGGCCATACTGGACTTGGTGCTTACCAATGGTGAAAGTGTTTCTGATGTTGTAGTGGGAGATCATTTTGCATCCAGTGATCACCAGATGGTGTGGTTCAGTATTAGGACTAGGGCTGTTAGCATCCATTCCAAGGTGAAGATCTTAGACTTTAGGAAGACTAACTTTGCGAAGATGGGCCAATACCTCAGGGAGTCGTTAGTGGGATGGGAACAGCTTGGGGATGTAGAACAACAGTGGGCAAAACTGAAAGGGGGTATTTTAAAGGCAACCAACCTTTTTGTTAAAATGGTAAATAAAGGCAAAAGGAACAGGAGACCGCTATGGTTTTCGAAGGAAGTAGCTGAAAAAGTGAAGAAAAAGAGGGAGGCCTTCATGAAATACAAGAGATCACAGAGAAAAGAAGACAGGCATCTGTATTTGGAAAAACTTAGAGAAGCTAGCAAAGTAGTCAAGAAGGCAAAGATTCAAAAGGAGGAGGAAATAGCCAATGCAATAAAATGGGGAGATAAGACATTTTTCAGATATATTAGTGAGAAGAGGAAGGGCAAACGTGGTATTGTCAGACTCAAGGGTACAGGGGGGGAATATGTAGAAGCTGATAAGGACAAAGCGGAATTGCTTAACAAATATTTTTGTTCTGTGTTCACAGATGAAGAACCAGGAGCAGGACCTCAGAAAACACCCACAAATAAGAACAGAAGCGAGGGACATCTTGAACAATTTTCAGAAGACTGTGTTCGTGAGAAACTAGCTCAATTTAAAGTAGACAAAGCGATGGGACCGGATGGGATACACCCTAGAATACTGAGGGAACTTGGGGACGTTCTAGCAACTCCACTGACTGACCTTTTCAATGCCTCGTTGGAGTCGGGAGTGGTGCCAAAGGACTGGAGAGAGGCTCATGTGGTGCCTTTACACAAAAGCGGAAGTAAGGATGTGGTTGAAAACTACAGGCCGGTTAGTTTAACTTCAGTGGTGAGTAAATTAATGGAAACGCTGTTGAAAGAGAAAATAGTGAGGTTTCTGGAGTCCAGCGGATTACAGGATCCGAGGCAGCATGGATTCACCAGAGGCAGGTCTTGTCAGACAAATCTGATTGATTTCTTTGACTGGGTGACCAGGGAGTTGGACCGAGGGAGAGCTCTAGATGTGGTGTATTTAGATTTCAGTAAAGCCTTTGACACTGTTCCTCACAGGCGACTTATAAACAAACTGAGCACCCTAGGGATGGACCCTAAAGTTACTGCTTGGGTTAGAAATTGGTTGGGTGGGAGGCGACAAAGAGTACAAGTAAATGGAGCTCACTCTGAGGAGAAGGATGTTACCAGTGGTGTGCCCCAGGGATCTGTCCTTGGTCCGATTCTTTTTAACATCTTTGTTAGTGATATAGCGGAAGGGCTGTCTGGTAAGGTTTGCCTCTTTGCGGATGATACCAAAATCTGCAATAAAGTAGACACCCAGGAAGGTGTAGATAACATGAGGAGGGATCTAGCTAAGCTTGAAGAATGGTCTAGAATTTGGCAGCTGGGATTTAATGTTAAAAAATGTAAGGTCATGCATTTGGGCTGCAGCAATCCAAGGGAGCAATACAGCATAGGAGGTGAAGTACTTTTGTCCACTAAAGAAGAGCGGGACCTAGGCGTAGTTGTGTCCGATGATCTTAAAGTAGCTAAACAGGTAGAAAAGGCGACGGCAAAAGCTAGAAGGATGCTTGGGTGCATACGGAGAGGAATGGCTAGCAGAAAAAAGGAGGTGATAATGCCTCTGTATAAGTCTTTGGTGCGACCTCATTTGGAGTATGGTGTGCAATTCTGGAGACCGCACCTTCAAAAGGATGTGAACAGGATGGAGTCGGTGCAGAGGGTTGCTACTAAGATGATTAGTAGTCTTCATTATAAAGCATATGAGGACAGACTTAAGGATCTTAATATGTACACCTTAGAGGAAAGGCGGGATAGAGGTGATATGATTGAGATGTTTAAATACCTCCGTGGCATAAATGTTCAGGGAGAGAGCCTCTTTCAATTGAAAGCAAGTTCTGCGACGAGGGGACATGGAATGAGGGTGAAGGGAGATAGATTCAGGAGTGATATGCGGAAATATTTCTTTACAGAAAGAGTAGTGGATCCGTGGAATAGTCTCCCAGTGGAGGTGGTAGAGATGAGGACAGTAACTGAATTCAAAAAAGCATGGGACCAACACAGAGGATCTCTAAAGGTAAAAAGTGGACTGTTGTAGTTGTTGTTATGGAAGGACAGACTAGATGGGCCTTGTGGTCTTTTTCTGTCATCATGTTTCTATGTTTCTAGATTGTCAGGCCTTTCTTCCAAGGCAATGGAGGGTTAAGTGACTTGCCCAAGGCCACAATGAGGCTGGTGGGAATCAAACCCTGGTTGCTTGGTTACCAAGCCAGTGTACTAACCACTAGGCTACTCCTCCACTCCTGCACACACCTCACCTTTTTTCTGTGGCCAGAGCTCCCATCCCCCAACATCTAGGAGGACTTATTCCACCTCCATGGAGGAATAAGTCCCCCATCCAGTCTGCTGACCCTGGACATAAATGGCTGATGTCAGAATTGGCCCTGTACTTCTGGGGCAGTGGACTTCCCACTGCCCACCCTTACTCCGCCTCCGCCCTACCCCTTCCCACCTCCATCTAAGACTCCCCATACAAACGCCTTGTTCATACAGGGAGGTTAGTCAGGGACGGCAGAGGGAGCCAAATAGTGGTGATGGACAATAGCGGGTCTAGACGTCCCAATGGGACATCGATTCCCACTATTCACGGCTCAGAATAACCCCGCCTGTGATTTTAAATTTTCCTCTTGATTGATACTAGGAAATAGATATTTTTATTGCTACAGTCCAGTCAGGGCCGGCGTTAGGGGATGGCAAACAGGGCAATTGCCCTGGGCCCCCATGCCAAAGGAGGACCCCAAGTTTGCCTCAGGCTGAAGGAGACATAGCCAGCAGGTGGGCTTTGGGGCCCCCTCATCATTTTCTGCCTGGGCCCCCTGCATGTCTAACACCAGCGCTGAGTCCAGCACAAGTTTTTGATACTTTTTATACTAACAATGGTTGAGAACAATGAAAATGCCCTCCGAGCTATGTCACTTCTGCTTTGGAGTCCTGTGTGAGACAACAGGAAAGCAATTTGTTATCCAAAAGATTGTAGAGAGGGAAACTGAGATATCAAGGTTGCGATGTATACAATTCCCTCTGTATTTTGCATAAGTTCTGCCAATTGCAGAACTTCTTACATAATGAGGCCGATTCCGTATTGGCCGTCTCCCCCCTATACGGCCGATCAGAATCGGGGCATACAGAGGTAGACCCGATTCTGATCCCGCATGGGCTAGATATGCCAATGGGATCATAATCAGGTCTATGGCCTGGACGTGCAGGCGAGGCCCCAATTCTGATCAGCTGCACGTTCAGCCCACATACCCGGCTAACTCAGCCAGGCATCCCGTCACCATGGCACCACTGCTCCATTGAGGAGCTGGGATCCCCAGATGCAGTAACCAATCTTTCCCCACAATCTGACCCCTGATCTGGCCTCCCTTGGCCAGGGTCGGGCTGTGGAGCATCCCCTGCATCCCGTCTCCTGTCTCCGTGGCTGACCCCAGTCATCTAGGACTGATCTCAGAATCGACCCTGTACATCCGGGTTCGCTCTCTGCCCACCGCCTGCCCTCACTCTGCACTTTGCCTCTGTCCCACCCCCTCTCTCCCATGAACAGAGCTCCCCATACAAATTGCCTATTTGTACAGGAAGCTCTGTCCCCGGTAGGGGTCTGGATGACCCTGAATATGTTTAAGGACTTACAGCACTGTATGTGTATTTGCCACCATGTCCAACAGGAGCAGCATTTTTAAAAAGCTGCACATGAAGAAAAAGCATGCCCTGCTCTTTTCCAGTCAACCATGGGAGCAGCTTTTTGAAATTGCTGCTCTCTACCTGCTTCCTCACCTCCTCCCACTATCCCACCCCCATGGCATCAAGACAACCCATCGCATAACCCCCTGAAAACAAGATCCTTCCACCACCCCCAATTCCACCACACCAGTTCTTAATGAGGGTCCCTGGTGGTTTGGTGGAAGCAAAATGCCTTTATTTGGCAGCTTGATCCCTAGCAGTAGTGCCACAAGATATTTGGGGTTTTTTTTTTTTTTTTTTACATTTAACAATCTTTATTTCAAAAATAAAAAGGAATTACAACACAAGATATTTTTCAATTCACCATATTTTATCCTTTTCATGTTATGTTTGTAATTCTTTTTCTTATCTTAATTATATTTTATATTTTTATTTTATTGTAAACCGCTCTGATGCTAGTTGTGGTAGGGTAGTATAGAAAGTTTTAATAAATATAAACATACTGCTACTGATCAAGTGTGTTATTTGGAATTCAGAGCCACAGTAAGCAGAAGTGAATAGGAAACATTCCTGCTCTCACTAGACAATCAAGGACTCTCAATAAGTCAGGTGTGGAATCAGGGGTGGGGGGGGGGGGTACTTGCTGGTGGGCGAGTTATAGGAGTGACGTTGGCCTTTGCCCCTGTCCCGTCAAACTGACACTTGTGTGTGCCCGAGGCAGGTGTAAAAGCTAATGTGGGAACTTTAAGGTATAAATGTTTATTCGTGATATAACCATCTGAAGAAATTACTTGGATGGTGTTTATCAGTCCGACAAAAATATTTTTATTGGGATCACTTAATGGGAAGTCATAATTTTCCTAACCATACTATGTTCCTAAAGAATGGAATTTGCTTAAAGAAATATAACATTAGAATACACTCAATATATATTAGAGTATGAAATGTCAACCATGACTTTCTTCCTCTTCCATTGCTTTGTGTAGGCCAGGAATATGCTTCAAGAGATGCCTGCGAGCACTTCCTCTTCTGTTTTTCCGTGGGAGAGTTCCAAAGAACTTTGAAACACTTCCTGAATCCCACAAAGGTGACAGAGATCCGCTTCCGCTACTGGTCACACTGATGCTTCTGGTTCTTGTCAGTGAAGTCTTCTTAGAGGAAATGCTATTGTTCTTTATAGCAAAACAGTCTTCCTCCACACTTGCCTGTCGACTGAAGGTCTCACTAGCTGAGTCATCAAATGCAAACACCTGGTAGAAAGAATCCTCACTGTCTTCAGTCATTGAGCTAAGTCTGCTTTTGCAGCTGCTTTCACTGGAAAACCTATATTTATTCAGAAAGGCATTTCTGATTGTAGACAGACTACCTAATAAATTTGATTCCAGTGATTCCAAAGTGTCTGCATCACCGTGGTCATTTATTGCACCTAGAAAATATGAAGAAAGGAAATAGTAAGTATTAGACAGTGTCTCTCATGCCGTCAATCTGTTCAAAACTCAGCTAATCTTCTGCCAGCTGCGATATACTCACTTAATCCCTCTTCTCATATAACTTCATTGGCTCCCTTTTTATTTCCGTATCCAATGTAAACTTCTCCTTCTGACCTATAAATGCATTCATTCTACTGCTCCCCGCTACCTTTCCCCTCTCCCTCCTCGTGAACTCCACTCCTCTACTGGCTTGCTTCTCTCTAGGCCCTTTTCTTCTACTGCCGACTTCAGACTTGGATCCTTTCACCTTGCTGTTCTCTATGCCTGGAAGAAACTACCTGACTCTGTGCACCAGGCTTCACCTCTTCTCCTTTCCAAATTCATGCTAAAAGCTCCCTCTTTGAGGTTGCCTTTGGATCCTGAGCCCTTGTTCTCCTATGTGTCTCCTTTCCCCTTCCCTCTTTGTACCTTGGTTCTCAGCTACTGTATTGTCTGTCTTGACTACATTATAAACTCTTACGAGCAGGGGCCGTCTTCTTTGCATTAGTCTATACAGCGCTGTGTACGCCTTATAGTGCTATAGAAATGATTAATAGTGGCAGCAGTAGAAATTCCGATGGCATTCAGAGTCTGAGGGAGTCCACAAAGAGGCACAAGTACTCCAAGTACTACAGCACCAGACAAAAAGTGAGTAGCAAAGACAAGTTTCATTAAACTTGGTAGAGACCAAGACAACCAGCCAACAAAAGAACAAAGCCCAACACGGCCGTGTTTTGGCATGACCTTCTTCAGGGGCTACAGTCTGTTCAAATACAAATATATAAAATCATAAAGCTTGTTTTTGCTACTCGCTTTTTGTCTGGTGCATTAAAAGAATCTGCCCGTAGAGTGGTATTCTAGAAGCTATATGTGCCTGGATAGAACTGCAATCTTTGTTGGCAGTAATACCTTTTGCTGGACCAACAAGAAGAGATGTTGTGGTACGTGTGCTTTTGAGATCATATAGCAGTGTTCTCCTCACTCTCCCCAAGACACACCTAGCCAGTCAAGTTTTCAGGATAATCACAATGAATATGCATCAGATAAATTGCATGCACTTCCTCCATTGAATGCAAATTTCTATCATGCATATTCATTATGGATATCTGGAAAACATGACTGGCTAGGTGTGTTGAGGACCCCTGTGATAGACACATGGGTTCAGGAAAGTCTACACACTACATCATCATTTTTGTGAGTGCATAAAAGCTATTACTGCCTAGAAAGAATGTGCCCAAACAGTGAGTGTGATGTTCAAAAGCACTTACATGATCAGCAGGGATGCCGACCATAGAAGTCTTTTTTAATTTCAGACACTTAACTGGATACATTTAGCCATTTAAAGGGAGTATTTACTAAGCTGTAATAGAATAAAATATTTTACTGCAGCTTAATTTAATGCAGGAGTTACTAACCTGTGGTAACAAAATATAAATCGCATAACTAGTGATCAAACTTGCAGGCAGCATTATTGTCACTAAGGACTGGCCCAGTGCCCCCAAGGAGCCTTCTTAAAGGGGCTGGTGCTTAAGAACTGTAGGGGTGGACCGCTTCTCCTCCTCAGACACCCTCCGGACCTCCGGAATCAGACCCCTGAAATCCTGGACACCCCCACCCTAACTCACCCTTATTTAGCAGTCTGGCCTCTACTGTTAGTACTAGAGATCACCACTCATTGCCCTTTTGAACTCTAAGCAAGTATGGGCAAGAAGCTCCTGCCTCAGCCACTAGACACCAGTGAACCTCCCAGGATGACTTTTGGGGATCAGGGTTGCAAGGAGAGCTATTATGGGAAGTTAAAAGGTGTCTTTGGAGTGTTCTGGGGGTTTATTCCAGGGGGGCGTGGTGCTTTTTGTTAGAGATAGGGTCAGGGAATTTTATTTCAGGCAATGGTCCCTTTACAATGATACCTGGGAACATTGAGCTGTGTGTTAGCGGCCCAATACTTCTAGACAGGAAGAATAATGCCAGCTTGTGACATTAAACACAGATTTGTTTTTCAAATCACATAATAATTAGATGATTTGCATAAATTTGCATTCATTGCATCTCATTATTTGCTTACCTGTATTGCCATAAACTAATGTGCATTATAGTAAATAACATTTGCCATTTAAAGCACATAAAGTGGTAGATGTGATGGCCTAGTGGTTAGGACAAGGTACTTTGGGCTGGGGGTTCAAGTCCCACCTGGGGACAGCAATCTCAGGCTGGAGGGACTGGGATTTCTAGTCCTATAGGCCAGTGATGGCTAACCTTTTTGAGCCCGAGTGCCCAAACTGCCGCACAAAACCAAAGAATTTCCTCAAAGTGCCAGCACGTCAATTAAAGCCTCATTTGCATAAGGTGCCTCATTTGCATAAATATTTGCATAATGTTACCATACACTAACTTTTAGTAAACATGCCTCTTAATGAGTATATGGATAAAGAAAGACTAAAAGGTTTCTACATTACTATAATCCAGTACCAACCGCCAGGCACATTAGGAACTACTACAAACGCTGCCCATTTAGAACCCATAGCAAACCCGCCGTATCCTAACAGCACTACCAGGACTCACAAAGCACCATACCCTAACTATCAAAAGGCAACACTGCAAATATTAAACCAATACATTTAAGAGAACAACAATACATGACCTACTGGGGAAAGAACAAGTGGCAATGTCAAATAGGAATTATATAAACAGAATACCTCAGCTCAGTTACACATGCAGAACAGACCATCACCAAACAAGGAATCACAATTTAGAAACAGGAAGACAATAATTAAACTGGGAACCCCAAAAGCCAAACTTGGAATATACAACAACATTGTAGAAATAAAACTATAAATTAATTTCCTCTTGTACTAAACAAAGCGCAAAAATTAATGATGCACATTTCCCAGAGCTGACATATTCCAGTTAATAAATTCAAAATAAAGAGATATTTTTCTACCTTTTGTGCATTTTTTTTTCAGTTGCAATTGTTCCAGCCACTTTCTTCTGGTTTCTTTGTGTCTTCTGCTAACTCTCCATCTGCTGTCCATTTGTCCTTTCTTCTGTCTTCTTGTTTTTTTTTTTTCATTCTCTCTCTACATCTGCTTTAACATACTAATCTTTCTCCTTTTGCTCTTTCCTCATTCCTATTTCATCTACTCAAAATTTACCCCTCCATCCTCAATCCCCACTTATTCTCCCAATACCCGGCCAATTGTAGATTTTTTATCCCTCCCACACAAAATATTTTTCCCCTCTCCATTTTACTCTCCCAGCCCCATCCCATTCTAATCCTCCCCCAACACCAGCTCCCTTCTAGTTCCAGCCTCACCCAGCATCCATTCCCTTCTAGTCCCTGCATCAGCCCATTTCCAGTCCTAGCAGCCCCCCCAACCCATTTCCAGTCCTAGAAACCCCCCAACCCAATACCAGTCCTAGCCCCCCCTCATCAACCCACTTCGTCCTAACCCATCACCCCATTTTCAGTTTAAAGCCCCCCCTATAACCCATTACCAGTCCTAACCCCCATCAGCCCACTTCCAGTCCTAACCCCCCATCAGCCCACTTCCAGTCCTAACCCCCATCAACCCCCTCCAGTCAGCCCCCCATAGCCCATTTCCAGTCCTAACCCCCCCTACAGCCAACAGTCCATTTCCAGTCCTAACCCCATCAGCCCACCTCAAGTCCTAACCCCTCCCCATCAGCCCATTTCCTGTCCTAGCCCCCCCCCATAGTCCATTATCAGTCCTAACCCCCCATAGCCCATTACCAGACAGCCCCCATCAGCCAACAGCCCATTACCAGTCTTAACCCCCCCCTAGCCCATTGCCAGTCCTAACCCCCCCATCAGCCCACAGCCCATTACCAGTCCTAACCCCATCAGCCCACCTCAAGTCCTAACCCCCCATAGCCCAGTACCAGTCCTAACCCCCCATCAGCCCACAGTCCATTACCAGTCCTAACCCCATCAGCCCACCTCAAGTCCTAACCCCTCCCCATCAGCCCATTTCCTGTCCTAGCCCCCCCCATAGTCCATTATCAGTCCTAACCCCCCATAGCCCATTACCAGACAGCCCCCATCAGCCAACAGCCCATTACCAGTCTTAACCCCCCCATAGCCCATTGCCAGTCCTAACCCCCCCATCAGCCCACAGCCCATCACCACTCCTAACCCCCCCATCAGCCCATTTCCTGTCCTAGCCCCCCATAGCCCAGTACCAGTCCTAACCCCCCATCAGCCCACAGCCCATTACCAGTCCTAACCCCATCAGCCCACCTCAAGTCCTAACCCCTCCCCATCAGCCCATTTCTTGTCCCAGCCCCCCATAGCCCATTATCAGTCCTAAACCCCCCCATAGCCCATTACCAGTCCTAACCCCATCAGACCACCTCCAGTGTTAACCCCCCATCAGCCCATTTCCAGTCCTAACCCCATCCAACAGCCCACCTCAAGTCCTAACCCCTCCCCATCAGCCCATTTCCTGTCCTAGCCCCCCATAGCCCATTACCAGTCCTAACCCCACCCAACAGCCCACCTCAAGTCCTAACCCCTCCCCATCAGCCCATTTCCTGTCCTAGCCCCCCATAGCCCATTACCAGTCCTAACCCCACCCAACAGCCCACCTCAAGTCCTAACCCCTCCCCATCAGCCCATTTCCTGTCCTAGCCCCCCATAGCCCATTACCAGTCCTAAGCCCCCATCAACCCACTTCCAGTCCTAATCCCATCAGCCCATATAGTCTTAGCTCCCCAATAGTCCTTTGCCCCCCCATAGCCCATCACCACTCCTAACCTCACCCAGCCCATCACCACTCCTAACCCCCCCATCAGCCCATTTCCTGTCCTAGCCCCCCATAGCCCAGTACCAGTCCTAGCCCCCCCCAACAGCCCACAGCCATTACCACTCCTAACCCCCCCAGCCCATCACCAGTCCTAACCCCCCAACAGCCCACAGCCATTACCACTCCTAACCACCCCCAGCCCATTACCACTCCTAACCCCCCCAGCCCATCACCACTCCTAACCCCCCCATCAGCCCATTTCCTGTCCTAGCCCCCCCAGCCCATCACCAGTCCTAACCCCCCAACAGCCAACAGCCATTACCACTCCTATCCCCCCGCAGCGCATCTGCAGTCCTAACCCCCCCCACTGCCATTACGACTCCTAACCCCCCCCAGCCATTACCACTCCTAACCCCCCCAGCCCATCACCACTCCTAACCCCCCCCCCAGCGAAATTTTTTCACAAAGAAAGCTGTCGCTGCCGGGGCCGGGGCCGCGGCGGCAGAATCGAGTGTGCCGCGGGGCCCCCCCCCCCCGCCAGCAGAGCCTGCCCTCCGACCCCGGTATCACCACTCTCAGCTGCCTCCAGTCACACGCGCCGGCTTTCAGAGCGCGAGGGAAGAGTTTCTCCCTCGCTGCTCTGTTAAGCCCGCGGGGGCTGATGGGAACTTCCCATCAGCCCCCGCGGGCATAACAGAGCAGCGAGGAAGAAACTCCACTCGCGCTCTGAAAGCAGGCGCGTTTGACTAGAGGCAGCTGAGAGAGGTGATACCGGGGACGGAGGGCAGGCTCTGCTGGGCGGGGGGGCCCCGCGGCACACTCGATTCTGCCGCGGCGGCCCCGGCCCCGGCCCCAGCAGCGGCAGCTATTTTTTTTTTTTTTTAATGCCGCATATCTTGATTGCGGACCTTCCCGCGTGCCAGCTGCAAGGCCTTCGCGTGCCACAGCTGGCACGCGTGCCATAGGTTCGCCATCGCTGCTATAGGCACTCCTTGTGGTCTTGGGCAAGCCACTTAACCCTCCATTGCCCATGTTCCCTGTAAGTATTAGCATATGTGTGTCATATCCCCTCGTGTTAAATGTATCTCCCAATTGACCACTTTGACCCAGTGAAAAGCAGGATATAAATACAGCTAAATAAATAAATAAAATTATTCCATTAACACATTTAAGTAATTACCCCCTAAGTCACTTAAATGGCCAAAATTATCCATTTTCATATAGAAGTGATTCATGACACTGGGGGTGGGCTAAAAGTTATCCTTTGAGTGATACTATTTATCCACCCACTAGATAACTTATCTTTCCAAGTTAGACTGCACAAATACCAGTGTAACTTATTTTTATTTTATGCAATTTCAAAATAAAATTCTCCAAACAGAAAAACAAAGAAAAGAAGAGTTTTGTTTCAACAATAATCAAAGAAAGTCAAAATACAGAAGAAAAGAAATTGTCCCTCTCTCTAGTCTATGGACCGGAAATTCATCGGTTGCAGCTACCGCGAGCACAGTGCCTAGCCATCGCCGCTGAAGAGTTACATAAGAACATAAGATATGCCATACTGGGTCAGACCAAGGTCCATCAAGCCCAGTATTCTGTTTCCAACAGTGGCCAATCTAGGTCATATGTACATAGCAGTTTCCCCAAGAGACACAAGTTCCACAATGCTTGTACTGGGCCAAGCATTGATATCTTCGGTCACTTCTTAATAATGGTTTATGGACCTTTCCTCCAGGAACTTGTCCTGGGTGGTGGTTCCTAATGTGGAACCTTGCATCGTGCATCGAGTTAACCTGAATATTCAATGCTGGGACCATATCCGGCCACTGGCATTGAATATTTGGGTTTGCTGCGAAAGCTGGAAGCTAACTGGCTGTGGCAATATTCAGCCACTGTCTGGGCAGTGGTGATATTCAGCTGCTGCCTGGTTAGCTTTGGTGGAGAGGACTTTCACCACTGTGGGATAACTGGGCAGCGGCTGAATATCGCCGTTGACCGATTATGCCCGGATTCCACCCCTGGAATGCCTCGATGCTAACCATGTAATCATCAGGGCATATAGCGGTAGCATCCAGGGATATTCAGCGGCACTAACCATGTCAGTGCCGCTAAATATCCCACTTGACTGTGAATATCGGGACCTATATTTTTAAGACAGGAGGACCAATTTTAGGAAACTAATGAAGAAATAGTTATAACATCTAGTAGCGTATCATCACATTCTTTGTTAACCCTTATACAACAAGCTAGCAAATTACAATGAAATCATTCAAATAGGACTCTTATTTGCAAGAAAAGACTATAAAAAGCTCTTTTACTAAAGTGTGGTAGCATTTTCTGCTGGCTTTAGCACACATTACGGACCCACGGTAACTGCTACCACACTCTCAGAGCAGCCAGAGAGGTAAAAATTGTGCACTAACTGCACATTGTTCTGTAGGGAGGGATAGGAGTGGCATCAGGTTTGGGTGTGGGCATTTCAGCCAGTGACAGCTAGCACTTGGGATGTTGCCATGTGCTAGCTGTCTCACAGGTGGATAGTGTGGTTGTACAACACCATCTCAAGAGGTGGCGTTAAGTGCCGCTATGCTACTGGTAGTTTGGTAACATGCCTGGTGTCCAGCATTGCAGGAGATATGCAGTTGCCATGGCAGTGTCCCACCGCCACCACCTGGGGCACAGTCACTGATGATCACCACCCTCCTCAGCACAGACCACATTATCCCCATATTTCTTTGCACAAATCTGCCCCTCCCTGATCATAATGCTCCCAAGGATCGTACCACTGCTGATCTTCCTCCCACATCAGAACCCCTCTTGAAGAGCACAATACCCCTCCAACTCCCTTCAGGACCGTCTCCAGAAATTAAGAGTGCTGCAAATCTTAGTTCCCCCCTACATCCCCCCAAACACCCAGTCATAACACTCAACCTTCTGCCATCACCTGAGCTTCACCCCTCCAGGTCTTACTAAGGCATCCCTGGTCCCTAGCGGTCTTCAGGCATGAGCCGTCCCCCTCTACTCCTGCCCCAGCTGATAATTGATCCAAAAATGGCAGACATCACCCCTAGCCATAGTCTGTTTGCAAAGGTTCAGGGGGGGACTTAGACCTGCATTATTCTATGTTTGGGGGGGGGGCTGAAGGAAGTTTGAGAGTGTTGGGATCTCCAAGAGAGTTTTTGATGGGAGGAGGGAGATTAGTGGGAAGCAATCTTTGGGAGGACTGGGGGGGGGGGGGTGCGGGGGGGTGCGGGGGTAGATTAGTAAAGTTAGAAAAGCACCATCACTTGCAAGTCCAAAACATCCAACCAAGAGATGCAAGATAGAGATAATGATCACTCACAAAAGGTAGCATACTTTGCAGGATGAGTATATTGCTTCTAATACCTTACACGGGCGTGTCTCAGCTGGGGCCTTCATCAGGGGTATAATGGATTAGAATTAATTCAGAAAAGAAGTCCACATCTGCCTGTATATGGAGTTCTCATCAGGTTTGGCATGTATGTTAAGAACATAAGATATGCCATACTGGTCAGACCAAGGTCCATCAAACCCAGTATCCTGTTTCCAACAGTGGCCAATCTAGGTCATAAGGATCTAGCAGGTTCCCAAAAAGACACACAGGTTCCACAATGCTTGTATTGGGATAAGCAGTGGATTTTCCGGGTCCTCTAATAATGATTTATGGACCTTTCCTCCAGGAACTTGTCGAAACCTTTTTTAAACCCAGCTACACTAACTGCTTTTACTACATCCTCCAGTAATGAATTCCAGAGTTTGATATGCATTGAGTGAAAAAAGTATTTTCACTTATTAGTCTTAAATGGGTTACCCTGTAGCTTCATTGCATACATTAATTGAAGAGAGTGGAACGGGTAAACGTACATCGATTGTTTATGCCATCAAAACGTTCTTGTTCTTTCAATGTTCTCTAAGATTATAACAGAATTGCACCATCAAGCACTCATTGAAAGAACTTACATACCAAACCCGATGAGAACTCCATATACAGGCATATGTGGACTTCTCTCCTGAATTAATTCTAATTCATTATATCCCTGAGGAAGGCCCCAGCCAAAACACAGCTGTATAGAGTATTAGAAGTAATAAACTCATCCTGAAAAGTATTTTATCTTTTGTGAATCATCATTATTTCTATCTTGCATTCCTTGGTTGGGAGTAGATTAGCGCCAAGGGGGCCCTACATTCATAAGGCACATCAGTCCGATCATGTTTCTCCTGTTCTCATCTCTTTGCATTGACTTCTTATTTCTTTTCGCATTCACTATAAAATCCTTATTTTGGTCCACCAAGCCCTGTTTGCATCATGTCCTCCTTATCTGGCCACCCTTATCTCCCCTTACCTTCATGGTCACTCCCTTCATTTGTCCAACACCGCTCTACTCTCCCTCTCCCCTCCTTTTGCTTTGCACCTTGTTGTCTCTAGAAACTCATTCTTTTCCTATGCTGGCCTGTCCCTGTGGAACCTTTTTCCTTTCTCTTCGATCTGAATTCTCTTTCCCATTTTCAAGAAAAACCTCAAGACCTGGCTGTTTCAACAGGCCTTCCCTCTGGCCTCTGTTCCCTGACTCCCTCTTCTCTGCCAGTAAACTGCTTACTTTACTACCCCCCTCTTCTTCCCCATCCCCACATTGTAATGCCCTACTCTGTCTTTCTTTTTTTTTTCTTTCTTTCTATTTGTTTTTCCCCTTTTTATATTTACTTTATAAACTGCTGTGATGGCTATTTGCTTATCACCAGTATATCAAATGCCCAAAATAAATAAATATAATTTAAAAAAAATCTTCTTCCGAGCTTGGGTGGCCTTAGCCATGTTAGGGAATATAGTAACTTTTTGCCTACAGAGAGGTATTTCCTTAAATTTGAAATAATTTTTAAATATAATTGTTAGACTTAAAAATTATTTCAAACTCTTCTGTCATACTCTGAACACAAATGAAGACCATTTATCTTGCTATATTATCATGTGATGACTCTAAAAATGTTGAGAGATCTTAACTCCCTTCTTTCTCATTCTTCTTCCTCTTCCCAGTCAGTAGATAAAATATTTTTTTTTGTAATTTAGATTTTATTAGTTTTCAACCAGTTAGCATAAAATACACCTTACACCGTTAACTGTATCAATTATTTTCATTATATTTCCATCTTGAGCAATGAACTAACCAACCTACAACAAACATCAAACATTATCATCCTCGAGCCCCTCCCTCTTCAATCCCTATTCTCCCCTAATTGCAGCTCTAACAATAATACTTATAATGCCAATAAACACATCCATTTATTCTTTGCTGCATTTCTTACCTCTCCCCACACCTCAGCCCTAACCACTACTTTCAACTTCTTTACATTCAACAAATCCATCCCTGGTCCCCCACTAACCCCCCCCCCCCTGTCTATGGCTGATCCCAGTTATCTACATTCCCGTCACTACTTTTCACACTTCAGTGGTCGGTTTTCCACCCAAATTCTGAGCCATAAATCAGTAGCAAACCTTTAACTCCCCCTTGCTTACATCACCTCTCCCTTGCCCTCCCCACCCCCCCCAGTCCCTTTCTTCCCGTTCCTCTAACCCCCTACCCCAACCCTCCCTACCCCTCCTACCCCTACCCCTACTAGCCCATCATCCATTTACTCCACCCCCTCTCCTGCCATTCCTCATATGCTTGCCAAATATCCTTGTGTTTCGCTCTCTGGTTCTTCCTATATGCTCCCACCAAGCTCATATTCCAAAGACACTCTATTCTTCCCATTATCTCCCTCATTGGGGGGGCCTCCTCCCCTTTCCACCTCTGCAGTATAGCTAGTCAGCACTCCACCACACAATAATGCCAAAAGTGGTAAGCATTGTGTTTCCCCCTTCCTCCATTTCAAGCAAGCCTTTACTTCCCGTATCCAGATTTATTTGCACCCCTGTCATCTCCTTATATAGCTTTTCCACTTCCTGCCATAACCTCTGAATTTTGGGGCATCCCCAAATCATATGAATCAAATCACCCCATTGCCCACACCGCCTCCAGCAATTTCCATCCCTATCCTTATAGATGACCTGAAGCCGGGCTGGCGTCCTCACCATCCTTAACCTAATTTTTAAACAATTCTCCACCAGTGTTGTTCCCCATGCCAATCTTCGTTCACTTTCATATATATCCCTCCACCTTTCTTCCTCCCAGGGACCCTCTATTTCCTCCTCCCACTGTTCTTGCCAACAAACTTTACCTACCTCTTTACTATTTAGGAGTTTATATAACTTTGAGACTAACCCTCTAATATTATCCTTTTTTCCCATTACTTCTTCGAACTCTGTACCCCCCTCACTAGGTCCGCTTTCACCTCTCCCCTCTGCAAGAAGTGCCATAACTGTATATATGCGTAGCACGCTTTATCAAGTACCCCAAAACTTTCCTTTAATTCCTGGAAGGTTTTAACCTTCCCCCTCTTATCCACCACCTGCCCCACTCTAACCAATCCTCTATCCCCCCCATTCCTTAAAAATCCCCCCTCTTTTCCCTGGCTCAAATCCTGACATATGTTGCAAGTGCATCTCCCACGTCCATTGCTTATCCTGCATCAAGTAACTCTTCCATTTCCCCCAAATTTGCAATGTTAATTCTTTTTGTGGGTTCCTCACTCTTCCCCCCCCCCCCTTATCTCTTAGGCTTCCCCATACTTCCACCTCTAGATTCTCCCCTCTCTCTCTTTCCATATGAACCCATTGTGGAGTCTCACCCCTGTCTCTCCACACAAACACAGCTTTCAACTGCGCCGCCTCATAGTAATTCACTAAGTTTGGCACTCCCATCCCTCCCTCCTCCCTTGCTCTAAACATCATCTCCCTACTCACTCTAGGAGCCTTCCCTGCCCATATGAACCTCATAATCATTCCTTGAAATTCTTTAAGACACCGTCTCGTTATTTCACTTGGCAATGCCATAAATACAAACAAAATATTCGGCAATACATTCATCTTGATTGTTGCTATCCTCCCTAGCCATGATAAGTGCAACCCCACCCAAACTGGCCAAGTCCTCCCTAATGGCCTTTATCAAGGGCCTATAGTTACATTCATTAATTTCTCTCATAGAGTTACCCAGCTGTATACCCAAATATCTAAAACTACCCCTCACCCATTTGAAGGGGAATGCCTCTCTTATCCTCTGTTCCATCCCTTTTTCTAAGTTGAACCCCAAGATTTCCGTCTTACTCACATTCAGCTTATATCCAGCTACCTCACTATATCTCCCAATGGCTTTCTTTAAATTTGGCAAACTCGAAAACGGCCGACTCAGCATAAAGATCACGTCATCAGCAAACAATGCCACCTTACTGAGCTGATCTCCCACCCTCACTCCCTCAATATCTATCTGCTTCCTTATATACTCCGCCATTGGCTCAATAACTAGCGCAAACAGCAGGGGCAACAGCGGGCACCCCTGACGCGTCCCTCTGCCTAGGTGAAAACTATCCGAGTACCCCTCATTTACCCTTATCCGGGCTCTTGGGCTATGATACAGTGCTTTTACTCAACTCAAGAACTTCCCCCCGAATCCCATTTTCTCCAACACCTGCCACATGAAACCCCACTCCACTCTATCAAATGCCTTTTCGGCATCCACCGTTAAGAATACCGCCTCCCTCCCTGTTTCCTGCAGCGACCAAACAACAGTCAAAAGCTTCCTAATATTGTCCCCCCCCCCCGCCTCCCCTTAATGAACCCTGTCTGATCCTTATACACCAATTTTTGCAACCTAGCAGCCATAATTTTGGCTAACAGCTTTGCATCCAAATTTATAAGGGATATTGGCCTATAGGCTCCACATGTTGTATGATCCTTCCCTGGTTTAAGAATAACGGTTATGCCTGCCTCCGCCATAGACTGAGGCAACTCCTCACCCTGTAGCACCCCATTAAACACCCTTGTTAATAGGTCCTTTATGCTATCTTGAGTCAATTTATAGAATTTCACCGTTAACCTGTCTAATCCTGGTGCCTTCCCTTCTTTGAGGGATTTGATTGCCGCTCTCACCTCCTCCGTGCTCACCGGCCGTCCCATCTCTTCCGCCTTTCATTGGATATACTGGGTAGCTTACACTCCTCCAAAAATTCTGCTCCCTTCTCTCCTCCTCCCTTAACCTCACTGCTATAGAGCTTCTCATAGTATTCCACAAAACCCCTCCTAATCTCCGTGGGTTTATAAACCATTTCCCCCTGCTGATTTCGGATTCCCCCAATATTCGACTTCTACTGCTTTGCTTTTAACCGCCTTGCTAACCTCCTTCCCATTTTGTTCCCTCCTTCAAACCACGCTTGCTTTAACCTTGCCAGATTAAATGCAATTTCTGCTGCCCCTAGTTGGTTCAGCTCCCCCCATAACATTTGCAGGTGCACTAATATTTTGGGATCATCCCTTTCTTGATGTTGGCATTCCAAAACCCCTATTTTTTGTACTAACTCCTCCTCCACTTTCTTTCTCTGTCTCTTCACCTGTGACGCTATACAAATCAGATGCCCTCTCACCACCGCCTTCATCCCATCCCAAGTCATCCCCAGTGGCACTTCCCCGCCTAGATTATACTTCATGTACTCCTGTATTACTCCCTTCAAACTCTCCACATGCTTCTGTTCCCCTAAAAGCCCGTCATTCATCCTCCAGAATTTAGTGACAGCATCTTTTTCCCCTAAATCAAACACAATATGCACCGGTGCATGATCTGTCCATGTAATACTTCCAATTTCAACCCCCAATGTCCTAGCTTGCCATTTCCCACTAACCCATAGCATATCCAGTCTACTATATGTCTCCCTCTCCACATATCTACCAACCCTAACCACTCCTTTAACCTCAAAAGACTCCTTCTGTCCTTCCACCCACCTTCTCCTCCTCCCCCTATATTATCCAACTTTGGATTAACTGTTATATTAAAGTCCCCCCCTATAATGAGTGGTACATCCCCCCATCCTTCTACTTCTGATAGCAGCTTATCAAAAAACTCCTCCCTTTGTACGTTAGGGGCATATACGAGGTATACTTATTATCCAGACTTGTTTGTCCTTTATCTTCATCCTGACTGCCACCCATCTTCCTTGCTTATCCCTCCTTTCCTCCATTACTGCTTCCTTATAGTCCTGCCCTATCATTATCCCCCCCCCCCCTTCCTTGGTTGAGCCCTTTGTCCTGCTAGCAACACCCTGGGATACTTGTTGGAACTAATTAGACCCTCCTGCCGCACCTTCAAATGCATCTCCTGAATACACAGGAAATCCGCTTTCATCCTCGCACCCTCCCTTTCAAGCATTCGTCTCTTATGCCAAGTTTGCAATCCTTTGGCATTTATCGTACCCACCACCAACTGCGCTTTGTCCCCCCCCTTCCCCCTCCCACCTCCCCTCCTCCCCCCCTCCCCCCCTCCTCCCCGTCACCCCCCCCTTAGCTTCCCCCCTCCCGCCCTCCCCCCCATACCCCTATCTCGTTCATATTCAAGGTTATTCTGGAGTCGTGTGCCACCCACCACCCCCAGACCACTCCCCAGCCCGCTCATATTCCCCAGTCCCGCCCTCCATCTCTCCCCCACCCTCCTTCCATCCCCCCCTTCCCTCCTCCCATACCCTCATACCAACCCCCTTCTACCAACATCCCCTCCCCTGCCCCACACCCATCTCTCCCTCCCGTCATACCTTCTATCATGCTACACCCTTACACTTCGCAACCCTTTCCTCCCCCACCCCCAACATATGTACATATTCTTTAAACAACATCATTAAGCATGCCCTCTCCCCTCCTCCTCCCCCTTATCTCCCTTATGCACATATTAATATCTTTTTGTCCATTTTCACCGGTCCTCTCTCAGATCATTACTTTCCGGTGTCCTCTCTTCTGCTTGTCACTGCTTAGCTCCTCTGCATTGTGGTCTCTGCTGGTCCCTATCCATCTCCATCCGATGCTCTCTGGATTCTTTCCCACGTTGCTTCCTCTGCTCTGCTTCCTGCTCCTACCGTGGCCCTTCTGCATTCACCTCCTCCTCTGGTACCTCCATCCCTGCCGCTTTCATTGCCGCATATGCCTCCTCCAGGGTTTGCACTCTCCATGTCATATCCCCTTTTGTAAATGCAAGCCCAAAGGGATAGAGTCAGTGATATCTCAGTTCCTGCTTTCTTAGCTGACTAGTAATTGGTGCCATGGCCCTCCGCCTCTGTAGTGTTCCCAAAGACAGGTCTGCATATATGGCTACCGAATATCCCTGCCATATAAAAGTGCTTAACCCCCTCATCTTTGCCGCAATTTTTTCTTCTACTTTGTAATATTTTAAGCAAACTACTATGTCTCTGGGTCTATTGTTGCATATTGGGCCCAAGGCCCGATGTGCCCTATCCAGTTGTATTCCTTCAACCAACACATCCTCTCCTCCTTGCTTCAAGGCCTCCAAACAGACTGCCTCTGCTACCTTTGCATAGTCCCGAAATTCAAGTTCTTCTGGCACACCTTTTATTCTCAAATTGTTCCTCCTGGAATGATTCTCCAGATCTTCTAACTTCAGCTTACTTTATTCCCTCCATTCCTCCTCACCTTTAAACTGCGTCTCCCACTCTTCCTGTTGCAGTTCCGGAGTTTGCAATCAGTTATCATGGTCCCCCATCCTGTGGGTGACTTCTTCTACTTCCTCCCTCAATCCACTCATTATATCTCCCAGCGCCTAATTCGCTGATTGCACCTCTGTCTTCAGCTCCTCAAACCACTCCTTTAATTCCTCTCTCGTCGCCGCTTGTCCCGCTGCTTCTCCTGTGCCTCCAGCACTCCTTACACTTTCTGCTCCATGCGGCTCAGCCTGCTCACCCCTCGCACGCTCCTCCAGCGCCATTTTATTTTCTCCTGCGGTCCCGCTGACATTCGCCGCCCCGAAGGCATAGTCCCTCAAGTCCGTGGTCTTTTTCCAGGTCGCCATGCTCTCCTCCAGTTGCAGTTTTCACTATCACTATCTCCCCGATTTTCCTCGCCTGTTAAAGGCAGATATTTCACTTTCACGTTGGGTTGGGTCCAGATCTCGCCACTCACGCGGCCATTATGACGGTTGATGTCACTTCCTCCCTAGATAAAATATTTTAGACACAATTCTATCTTCAGGTTTTAAAAATGTCAAAACTTCAGTTTACTATAGCCTCCCAACAGGTATAACTTTAAACAAATAAGTTATCCATTTAAAGTTATATATATTCAGGGATTCTTCTTTAATGGATTGGACCGCATACAATTTGCATATAGTTAATCTGTTTAACTTTATGTATGCACTGTGCTGCTAATAATTCAGGCCAGCTGAAACATTTTGCTCGCAATTTGTGTCCATCACACAAATGATTTACATTCACATTACATATATTTGAATAGCTGATGAGTTGCTACCTTAAAAATAGTGAAGAGGAAATTCTAATAAGCCCAGAAGAGCTTTGGGGGTGTTTAGAGGGCTTATTGGAGAACAGCCCTTTTTGGAACCATGATCTGAGCCCTTTGTCTGGGTCCACTCTATTCCTGAGGTCACGGAGGAGTTAGGAGGATTTCCTATTTAAACCGGCATCTACAGATAAATAGGTAAGGAAAGTTTACTAAACCCAGAAGAGCTTTACTGGAGGGTTTACTGGAGAGGAGCCCCATTAGGACCATGATCTGAGCCCCTTGTCTGGGTCTGTCCTGTTCTTTTTTTTTTTTTCTTAAATATATTTTTATTCCAGTTTTGTAAAATATAACAAGTACAACAACCAACAGTTACAATTTATGCAAAACACAAACAAATTCAGATACAGCAATCTGTAGACATACAATGTAAAAACCTAATTAGCAACAGATAATAGAGGGAGAGGAACCCAACCCCCTCCCTGCACCTCACAGACCATAATAACCCTATACATTAGCATTGTAAATTAGCCTATCGTGACATCAGAAATAGAGGTGAAGCGATCCAGGGCGGCCCATCGAGCCTCAGGGTTCCCCCGCCCCCCCAGGACAGAGGAACGAGCAAAGGCTCTTTCATATCTACTGAAGAGACAGACTTGATTCCACCATCTGCCCCAGTGCAGGTTCGAGGGGTCTTTCCATGAAAACAAAATTTCCTTTATGGCGACAGAGAGCATAAAATTCAGAACGAAAAAATGCTCTTTTTCTAGTCCTGGGATGTCAGAAGAGGACCGTAACGCAACTATGCGCCAGGACAGGGGGAAGGAAAAACCCAGCACACTCTGTATTCTCTTCCAGACGTGACACCAGAAACCCTGAACGCAGGGACATTCCAGGAACATGTGGCTCATTGTGCCGGCAGCACCCCGGCAGGACCAGCATTGAGATGTCTTCTCCGAGTCCCATTTGGCAAGCTTTACCGGAGTGATGAAAGCCCGGTGAGCAAAAAAGAACATAGCTTGCGTGAGAGAAGCTGATCGTGAGGAACGGACAACGGGACCCCACAGCAGGTGCCAAGCAGGAGTTGGTAGTGAAAAAGTCGTTTCATCCTCCCATATCTTCCGAAGTCCCAGAAGCTGATCTGGATGAGAATCCCGAAAGAGAGCATAAAAGCGAGAAATTCCTCCTCGCTGTAGGCAGAAATCCGCTACAAGCTTACACAGGCCCCATGATACATCGAGATCTTGAGGAGCAATCTTCATCTGAGCCAAACAATGCCGGAGCTGGAGATACTGGAAAAAACAGGATGCAGGGAGTTTAAATTCGTCTTGAAGCAGACCGAAGGGTTTCCAGGCACCATCTAGAATCAAGTGGCCCACGGTCCAGATACCACAGCGCTGCCAAGATGGCCAGGAGAAGGAGACTTTGTTAATCTTGAAAGCAGGATTGCGCCAGATAGGAATATGCAGGGAGGGAGGATTCTCCTGAGCAATGAGAGGAAGTAACTGTTGGAACGCTTGTTGCGTATCCACAATTACCCTGCTCACCCCAGAAGCTATATGGTGCCGCATAGTCATGCACAGATGCGCCGGACAAGGAAGGAGTAAGCGTTCTTCCAGGGAAAGCCAGACGGGCTTCAAAGAGGGAGTAATTTCAGCACCCCATAACCCACCCTGTTTTAATATTGCAGCAAAATGGTACCATTGGAAATCAGGGAATTGCACCCCACCATTCTGCTTGTGCGCCTTCAGTTTCTTAAGTGCAATTCTGGGCGTCTTCCCCTTCCACAGAAAGGAGTTTAGGATCCGCTCCACCTTCTTATAGGCCTCAGCAGCGAACAGAACCGGTACCATCCCGAGAATGTAGTTTATTTTAGGGATAAGTACCATCTTGATCGACTCTAATCGACCCCACCAGGTAAGATGTAGGGGCGACCATTTAGTCGTAAAGGATCGGGCGACGTCTGCAATCTTCGTAGCGTTCAACTGCACTGTCTTCTCCAACGGAGATGAAAATTGGACTCCAAGATATTGTATGGCTGATCCGGCCCACTGAAACGGAAAGTCCTGGAGCAAAGCGCTGTGGGCCCACTGGTTCAAGGGGAATGCCACTGACTTGGACCAATTAACCTTGTATCCAGAGAATCGAGCATACTGTTCAATCACTTGAAGGAGAGGAGAGACCGAGGAGGGATGCAAGAAGACAAGAAGATCATCAGCATAAGCTGAAAGCTTGACGTGTAGATCAGCAATTTCGAAGCCCCTGATAGTCTGCATTTGACGAACACACAAGGCAAGTGGCTCCAGCGCCAAGTTGAATAGCAGGGGGGACATAGGGCACCCCTGCCGTGTGCCTCTGTGCAGAGAGAAAGATCTGGACATCTCCTGATTAGCGAAAATCCTAGCCACCGGACGAGCATACATCGGGCGAATCATATCAACAAATCTAGCAGGAATACCGAACCATTCAAGAACATGGAATAGAAAGGGCCATTCTAGCCTATCAAAGGCCTTCTCTGCGTCCAAAGATAACCCGATAAAGGGCTCTTCAGCGTGTTCAGCCAGGTCAAGGAGATTACATAGTAGGCGGCCATTGTCTGCCGTTGACCTCCCAGACACAAAGCCACATTGATCCGGATGTATGAGGAGGTGCAATACTTTGTTGAGTCGGTTGGCCAGAATCGCAGCATAAAGTTTGTAATCGGCATTTAAGAGGGAGATGGGCCTATAGCTGCCCACCAACTTTGGATCCTTGCCAGGTTTTTCCAGGACGACCACTGTGGCCTCCGCAAAGGCACCAGGATCCGTGTCCACCTCTTGCAGAAGTTGGAAGTAACGTAGGAGAAATGGGGAAAGGGCTTTGGAGAACATCTGGTAGAATTCAGTCGGGATTCCATCCGGCCCCGCCGCCTTGCCCCCCTGTAGTCTCGCCAAGACTTCTTCCAGTTCCCATAGCTCCAAAGGGCCTTCGAGGTCAGTAGACTGTTCAGCGTCCAAAGTCGGGTGCTCTATTAATTGCAACCAGGCCCTCATACTTGATGTATCACTCTCCACTTCAGAAGTGTATAAGGAGTTATAGAAACTTCTAAAAAGGTCAAGAATCTCCAAATTTCCAGTCACCTGGCCTTTTTTCTCATCAGACAGTGCTACCACATTCGATTTGTCACGCTTAGGCTTCAGACTGGCTGCCAATAGTTTACCCGACTTGTTCAGCTCCGCGTAGTAGCGTGCCCGCTGATCAAAAGAGCGTTGATCCACTTCTTTGCTGAGCATTGCATTATACTGGAATCAAAGTTTTTGCAGTCCGGAGAGGACCAAAGGGTTAGGCTGCCGGTGTAATAAGCGTTCTCCAGCCCTAATCTGGGAATCAAGGGACCGCAATTCCTCCTTTGTTTTCCTCCGAAAAGCGATATTAAAGCTGGTGATCTTCGCCCTGATGGCGGCCTTGAAAGCACCCCACCATGCCCAGACAGGAGTATCTTCAGGCCGATTAATCTAAAAAAAACCCCTGTATTTCTTGCCGGATGAATTGCTTAAAGGAATCGTCTGCCAGAAGGTGACGTGGAAAAAACCATCCTCCAGAGGGTGACGGAGATATTGAGACTTCCAACGTGAGCCGTATGGCAGCGTGGTCAGAGACATGAGAGCTGAGAATCTCCGCGCATGGGATATGAGAAACCAGAGATCGGGACACAAGAAAAAAGTCAATCCGCGAGTGGGATGCATGCGGAAAGGAGTAAAAAGTAAAGTCTTTTTCAACAGGGTGCAGAATTCTCCAGATGTCAACAAGGCCCATCTCGTCCATGATAGACTCCAAAACCTCAAGAGCTCTACTCCTCCAGGATCTCCTACAGGGCTGACAGTCAGTCAAAGGGTCTAGGACCAGGTTGAAGTCACCCCCTATCACTAAGGGGGAAGAGGAATATTCCGCGAGCACTTCTGCCAGCCCATGAAAAAAGGTGGGGTTATCACAGTTGGGTGCGTAAACATTCAGGAACAAAAATTGCTGCTGGTCCACAGTAATTTGGGCGCTAGCCCACCTTCCCTCAGTGTCGGTTCGGAGCATCTGAACTTGGGCCTTTACAGCTTTGTTAAGTAAGATCGCCACTCCGTTTTTTTTTCCAAGTGCTGGAGCCTGGGCCACCAGGTTATATTTGCCTAATCCCAGCTTCATCGTCTCAGCAGCGGATAAATGTGTTTCTTGGAGCATCACCAGATCAGCGCCTTGCTTGTGGCAGTAGGCGAGGATCTTTTTGCGTTTGGCAGGAAGTTTTATGCCCTTCACGTTCAGGGACAGGATTTTAAGAGAGAGCATTTATTCTGTCATACTGGAGGGCCCACAAGCCCTGGATCGCCTCAAACATACTGGCCTGCAGCATGTAAAAAAATATCAAAGGTCTGTGAGGTGATGCCCAAGGCATTACAATACAAAGACTACCAGCAGGGTGAGCCAACGTAGGTATACAAGAGGCAATCCCGCATCCCATCTCACAACTGCAACTAAGAATAAACAGAGTATGCAATAATAACTAGTTAAATAGGAAAACATGATACACTACAATAGTGAAGAAATATCAAAGAAATATCCCCCATTACACTGTAGAGCCTCTAGTCCTTCAGACTTAACCCCCTCCTCCCATCATTATGCTTCTCGGTATGACAGGAGGAGAACTGGGACATTCGTAGGGATAAATCAAGCAAAACCATACATTTATGCACATACCTTAGTACCCTCTCCTTGCATAATACACAGGGCAAGCCAAAGAAGAAAGGGGACGCCTGACAACTGCACAGGAAAAAAAAAAAGAAAAAGAAAAAGGAGGCTCCAAAAAGTCTACGGGCAGGGGGAAGACTCCTACAGACAAAGAGTCAAAGTTACCAAAGTCCCAAAAGTCATTGCATTTGTAAGGCTTCCTGCTCATCAAGGAATTGGCAAGCTTCGTCCGGGTCGTCAAACGCTTTGGAACAGTTATTGTAAGTGACTTTCAGGCGGGCAGGGTAGAATAGGCCGAACCTTGCTTGGAGTCGCTGAAGTCGGGGTCGTAGAGCCAGGAACTGCCGTCTTTTATCAGCGGTGGCTTTACAGACATCGGGGAAAAAGGAAATCTGGCTGCCTTCAAATGACCACGTAGCTTGCCGTTTAGCCGCGGACAGGATTTGAAGAGCATGTTGATGGCGAAGCAAGCAAAAGATGATCGGGCGGGGGAGTTTCCCGTTCGCCGGTCTCTGCGCCGGCACTCTGTGAGCGCGCTCGATTTCTAGTTGACTAGAAAATTGCACCTTGAGCAAAGAGGGAAGAAGCTTCACCAGGAACGCAAAGATATTCGGGCTCTCCGCCCCCTCAGGTAAACCCACCAGCCTGATATTACTCCTCCGGTTGCGGTTGCTTAAATCCTCGATTTGTGATTCCAAACGATCTAAGCGCTTACACAGCGTGGGCAAGGGCGTCAGCAGTTCCTTGTGTATCCCGATGGCGTTTTCGGCCTTGTCTAGGCGGTCTGATAGGGTTTGAAAGCGAGCTTTCATGTCCCCAAGCTCCGTTTGTACTCTAACTAGTGCATCTCCGTTTGCTAGTACCAGGTCTTTAACCGCCCGGATTTCGGCCAGCAATTCCTTGAGGCCATCACCCGTGTCTCGAGGGGCCGCCATCTTTTGGGGAGACAAGGGGTCGGACTTCGCTCTCTTCGTCCCTGAGTTCACCGCCGCTGCGAAGTCCAGCTTGGTCGGTTTTCCCCCCGCCATAACCCAGGGCTTACAGGCACCAGACCCGGCAGGTTAGATACCTTAATTGGGGGAATAAAGCACTCTGTTGTCAGGATTCAAGTCGGGGAATGCAGGAGCTCAAAAGCTAAGCAGCCATCTTGTTTCCCCGCAGGCTCCGCCTCGGGTCTGCCCTGTTCTTGACATCATGAAGGGATAGCAGGAAAATTTCCTATTTAAACTGGCATCTATCGTGGAATGCTGCCATAGGTGCAGACCAGGGGTGTGTGCTCAAAGGGGAATGCTCCTTTGGAGCCCCTTCAGAGATTCTGAAGAGGACTTGAGAAGTTGGAAGTTTTCTACTTTTTGGACCTTGGTGACTTCAATTATCTTCCCACCACTGATTCCCATTCTGAGCTGCTAGACCTCATGTCCCATCTTGATTGGACAGGGTCTCTGTCCCTACCCACAAAGCTGGTCACACGCTTGACCTTATTTTCTTCTCTCTGGACCTCTTTTCTTGCCCTACATATCCCTTCAGTCTAACCTTTTCTCTGGTCTGACTATTCTTTCTTTCTGTCTTCCATCTTCTCCACCCTCACCTCCCTGACCCTAAGCTAGTCTGCAATCTTTTTGCCACTGTCTTCAAGTGCCTCATCTCACACATCGCTTCCACCTCTTTTGTTCATTCTTCCCCTTCTCTTGACACTCTGTTGTCCACCTAGTTTTTTTGTTCCTCTTCATTCCACTAGATCACATTTTGCCACCCATAAACCGTGGTTTTACTCTAGTCTCTTTATCCTTCTTCGGCAACTTTATCATGCTGAACGCCACTGGTGCAAATCCTGTTCCCTATCTACTCTTGCTCCCTGGAAAGAACATGCTTCTTCTTATAAGCAGGCTCTTCGCTTGGCCAGCTCTAACTTTGCCCAGGAATGGATCTTCTCTTCTTTCAATAAACCACAAAGATTATTTTGTCTCTCTGATTCCCTTGCTCCCATTTCTGCTTCCTCTGCCCCCCCCTGCTCCCCTGTATTCCAATGCTTATGCTTCTTTTCATCACAGCAAGATTGTCTCCCTCTGATCTGACTTTCCTCCCCCCTTCTTCCCTTTCCTCTTCCTTTCCCTCATCCCTCTTCCCACATCACTGCTCCTGCCTTCTTCACTTCTCTCCCCTCTCCCTTCCCTCTCCCCCATCTTTATCCTCTTCTGGTTCTGCTTTCCCCATACTCTGCTATCTTCCTTGACCATGCTTTCTGATCTGCCCATTTTTCCTTTTCTCCCCTTGACCTCCTTGCCTGCCTAGTTTGTCTCTAAGCTTACTCTTGTGCTAACCCCTAGCATTCTTCCCTTCCTTTAATCTGATCATTATTTCTCTCTTCTTAAGAAGCTTCATCTTGACCCAATTATCCTCTCTAACCTTTGCCCTATCCTAAAATTCTTGAACATATTGTCCACTCTCAGCTGACTCTCTTCCTTGATAAAAACTCTTGTCCTTCACCCCCATCAAGCCAGATCTTGCCATGGCCATAGTATTGAGTCTTTATGCTCTGCTCTTCTAAATGAGATTTAGATCACACTTGACCATGGTAATTCCATCATCCTTGTCACGCTTGATCTATCCTCTGCTTTTGATCCTGTAGACCACAGTCATCTCCTCCATTGTCTCCGTCATACTGTCTTTAAATGACTTTCTTCCTACTTCTCAATTTGCTCCTTTAAAATCTCCTATGACTCCAGGCTCACTTCCTCTTTTCCTCTACTCCCTGGAGTGCCCCCTCTAGTCCCCCTCCTTGCACCTACCCTCTTCAATATTTTTTTGCCCCTTTGCCACTCCTGATCTAGTCTCTTGGCTATATCCCTTTTCTTTTCACCAAATCCTCTTCATTATTCATTTCTCTTCACGAGACATCTTTCCTCTTCAGTCCTGCCTCCAGGCTGTTGGCCACTGGCTTCACAATCATCACTTTTCTGCTAACATTTCTAAATGTGAGTTCTTTGCCTTCTCTTCCTCATCTATCTCCTCCCCTCCCTCTTCCCTTTCTTTCCTCTGCTTCTCTGCCCTGTTGAGACATTATCAAAATGACTGGTGTCTCTCTGAACTCTGTCCCCTCCTTCAAGGTTCACATCAGCTAAGCCATCCTTTCTAGCTCTCGATCATCTTTGCTTTTTATACTCCTCTCTCACCATCTCTCAACCCACATTACTTGTTCTCTTCCTGGTCATCACACGACTTGATTACTGTAATGATCTTTTTGACAAGTCTTCCTCAGTACTCTCTTCATCGCCTCTCACTCATCCACCAGAAGCCAGCTTATTTTCAATGCTTGTCACTTTAAAAAGGTTTCACCACTGCTGATCTCCTTACACTGATTCACAATCCTCTTCCGTATTCAATTCAAGACCTTCACCCTCATCCACCACTCTTTATATTCTTCCTGTCAACTTTATCTCATTACCTTGATCTCACTGTATCAACCTTCCCACACTTTATGCGAAGTCCCAAACCTCTATTTTGTCCCTCCTTCTTCCCTCTGCTCTCTGTCTTGTTGTTTTCAGGAACTCCTCCATCTACCTTGGCCCCCTTCCTTTAGAATTCCCTTACTCTTCCACTTTATCAAGAATCTTCCTTTACTAAATTCAAGAAGGAACTGAAGACATGGCTTTTCCAGAGAGCCTTCCCTCAGTCCTCTTCTCCCTAATCTTCCTCCTCCAGGGCTTGCTGCCTGCACCTTTCTCTTCTCACTGCATTATTTTCCCACAACATTATAAAACCCATCCCCTCTGTTCCTTTTCTTCTTATCTCTCTCTCTTTCTCTCTTTGTTCTATTCTTGTGTTTCTTCACCCTTTTCATTTTATTGCAAACTGCCATGCAAGTGCAATCATTCAATGGAAAGGGAAGATGAGGAAGAACACTAAAATCTGGAGAAGACTGAAACCAAAACTTGGCCCAAGCATGAGGATATTATCCCTGACCCATCCTCTCCCCTCAATCACTCTCATTCCTGCTGATGCTGTAGCCTCTGCTGCTCCAGGCTCCGGCTGTTATTGCTGAAAGTCCTTGCCTCAATTAATGTCAATAAATCGCAGCAGCAGTATGTTCCCTCCGAGTGTCCTTCTTAAAGACACAGGAGCTCATGAGCTGGCATATATTCCCAACCCCTGTACCTTTAAGAAGACATACTTGGAGAGGACCTACAGTTTTTTTATATCAGTGACACACCGGGGGATGTTTGATCCTCCGATAGGGCAATCCCACCAAAGTGGAATAGTACAAGATCTGATGGATATGTTTGTGACTCTAGGTCCCAAGCAAGAGGGTAATGTGGTTACTTGGGATTAACAGGACTCCCTAAGATTTAGAAACATCTTTGAGCCCTCTTCCTTGATTACCCCTCCTATCTCTGCATTGGGGCTGCAACTGTCTTCTTCTATTGATAGGCAAGAGGGGGGAAGTAGCGAGAATGGATCATCAGAGATTGTGGGAGAATGGGATTTCACTGAGCAGCAGATCACATCAGTCACTAGAGGAAATGAAAATGAGAATAGGAAGACTTTGTTAGTTATGGAGGTTTCATTATTTTAGAGAGAGAGGAAACGGAGTCCGCAGTAGCTGTAGTGAGGCCAGTTGTTTTTTCTTCAGCTTTGGAAGAAGAAGGATCCATTCTATCTGCTCCACTCATGGAAGTAACTAGTTGATCAAAAGATCAACAGGTTCATTTTCAAAGAGATTAGGTACCTAACTTTGAGAGTTGGGAAACTGATATTCAAAGGGTTAAAACTCCTAACTTTGAGGGATAGGATACTAAAATGTCATCTTGGAAAATTCAGTGGGCTTGTGTACTTAAATTTATGTTTCACATCCTAAACATCGTGTACCTAAATTTAAATTTCACATTCTAAACATTGATTGGTAACAAGGTGAATTTAGGTCATGAAAAGGTAGCTTAGCACTCATTTTCAGCATGAGACACTTAAATTAGGCTCATAAATCTGGGCAAACAAATGGCTGGTCTAAATTTATGAGAAGAACTCCTAGGATCCTGAAATTAGGTAAATTTTTAACTGAAAATTTAGGACCTATGTTTAGATGAAAGTAAAGGATACATTTAAGAAACTAACAGATACCTACGTTTAGGAATGACATCAAGAAGGTTGTGTTGGAAGAAAGCGAGAAGTCTCTACAAAAGGTGAAAAATCAAAAAACGGCCAAAATGGATGATGGAAGAAACTCTGAAAATTGCCCAGAAACCCTGAGAAGCTAAAGCCAGAGGAGAAAGAAAGACAATCGCAGAACTCAACAGAGATTTCCAATGTGCAGCAAGACAGGACAAGGAAAAGTACTACAACGACGCATGCAAGGAAATAGAAGCAGAAACTATTAGAGGAAGAACAAGATCAGCTTTCCTAAAGCTACAAGAGTTAAAGAAAAAGTTCCAGCCTCGAATTGGAATGTTACAAGATGTTCAAGGTTCTATGCTGAATGATGCTGAGAAGATCAAGAAAAGGTGGAAGGAATATACAGAGTTTTTATATGATAAAGATCAAGAGGACCAACAGCCGTTTCAACCTGTGCTGACTGCAGCACACCTGACTTATTCCATCCTGGAAGTGGAATAAGTGCTGGGCTCGTGGGTGATCAGGGCCGGCAAACCCCCACAGACATTGTGCCACCACGGGGGGTCCCACCACCCGATCCTGGCTCCAGCTGCCCCCGCCGAGGATTGGGCCGGGGGAAAAGGGGCTTGCACTGCAGTCAGGAATTGGGTGCTCCTGCTGGATGTGCCGGTGCCATGGCAACAGGACGCCTCGGCACTGGCACACCAGCTGAAGTGTAGGGAGGGCTGGCTGGGCAAGTCCCAGGATGTCTTGCTCATCAGAATTGGGAGCATGCCAGGCCATCTAAGTGTTATACATTCCCACGGTTGCAGGATCAGGTTCAGATTGGCCCCATACATCTTTTGTCTGTCTAGACGGCCTGGACGGCCCTAATTCAGAATGGGCCTCACCTTGTGTGTGCCTGCTCTCCCTGCAGGTAAACGTATGTGCCGATGGCTCTTTGAGTTTGTCTAGCAGGACCTATTGCGTTCCTTTGGATGCTGCTGCTCTTTGCCACCCCTCAAAAGCTGCCGCCCCAGGCAACAGCTTAGTCTTGCTAATGGTCAGGTCAGTCCTGTCTACGAATCAAACAAGTTTAGCTGTACAGTAATATACTTTGATAGAACATAATTTTAGAGTACAAAACTTAATAAAATGATAGAAACTGGGAGTTGTTTGTAGGAGCATGAAGGAGATGTGCCTGTCGTGGGCCGTTGAACTGCCAGGACTGTGCTGCCGAAGCTGCTGATCCATCGCAAGCACTCCCGGGGCAGCCGGCTCCTGGAGGGGCCCTTTGCGGGAATAAAATCTTTCTCCAAGCAACTCTTGAACGGAGTTGTTTGTAGGAGCGTGAATGAGGTGTGCTTTGCCCTGTCGTGGGCCGTTGGACTGCTGGGACGGTGCTGCTGAAGCTGCTGATCCATCGCAGGCACTCCCGGGGCAGCCTGCTCCTGGAGGGGCTTCCATTTTCCTCTATAAAGTTTGTTCCTCCTCTCTGTGCGACCGTGGGGCGTTTCTGAAGGGGCGTGTCTAAAGGGGCAGGTCTGCCCCTTTGACGCCCCTTTGACGTCACAGCGGCGTTTGGGTGTTTAGTCTATCGGAGTTTCGGAGCTGAGTGACTGCTGCATTTTATTGGTACTTTCTTGGCTATTTATTACTTGTTATTTGTTATTCGCTGTTTATTATGGGTAAAAGGAAGGCTAAAGTGCAGAGCAGATTCCAGACGGCTGATTCTGGAGGTTTTAAACAGGTCGGCCCTCTGGACAAGCACTTCGCTCCTGCTCCTCTTGCGCAGTCCTCTCCTGAGGGGGCATCTTTAAGCCCCGGTGGGTGATCTCCCCCCCCCCCCCTTGCCCTGTCTCTGGTATAGTTTCTATCTCTGGGGTCTCTTCTGAGTCAACTAGGAAGGATAAAATAGTGATTAAATTGCCTACTCCGGTCCAGTCGGTAGTCCTGGAGGGCTCTTCTGAGCTCCCAGTTCTACTTCCGGATGCACAGGTTACCTCAAAAGATCTGTGGGGGGCCTTGAAATGTATCGATACTAAAGTTTCCTTAGCTGTTGGTTTCCTTTGTACTTTCTCTCAGGATACTGCTGTTGCCTTGCAGCAGCTTGATGAGAAAGTGTCTATGATAGATAAGGCGGTCATTAAATTGGAATCTCAGGTTCTTCCACTTCAGACTATTAATGTGGTGGGAATTAAGGATTCTCTAATTTTGCACTCAAAATTGGAAGCACTAGAAAATTCCATGCGTGCCTGTAATTTGCGATTTTTGAATTTTCTTTAATGTTCTCTTCTGTCACCTAAAATTCTTCTGGATAAGTACTTAAAAGAGATTCTCACCATATCTGATGTTATTGATGTTTTACAAATTTACTATATCCCCTCTGGCTCTAAAAAGATAAAGTCTGCTAACGGGGAATTGGATGTGATTGTTCCTTCTATGGCTAACCTTATGGCCTTCTTGGAGGATTCCTCAGATACCATTAATGTACGTTCTACTTTGCTGGTTACCTTTCCATCTGTGGTGATTAAACAGTGTATCTTAAAGGCCTTTTTTAAGGTTAAGTCAGCATTATTTTGTGGACAGACAGTCAATAATTTTCCGGATGTCTCTCGCAACACCCAGTTGCGACGCAGGCAATTTCTATCTCTTAAGCCTCGAGTTTTAGCTTTGGGTGCCACTTTCTTCTTATGATTTCCTTGTAAGCGTATCATTAATTTTGATGGCGCTTCGTATGTTTTTCTTGACGTGACTCATCTGGAAACATTTTTGACTGATAGGCAGGATTTAGCAGAAGCAGGTAGTGATGATTAAAACACCTTCTAAGTTGTGGGCAATGTATGACTGTTTATAAATTGAATGTTTGGTTTAAAGTTATGCAGCCAACTCTCGTAATGTGGACTACATTTCCACTCTTCTTCTCTTTTCTTAATTGTTTGCTTACCTAAGTGTATGTTTCTTCTATTTAAAGTGGGAGCTGTATCCTGTATAAGTCTGGTTATTGTAATTGACTAAAAATCTATAAACAAAAATAAATAAATAAATAAATAAAAAGATAGAAACTATGACATGAATGTTAGTTCCATTGAACACTCAACCATTACTTAAAGAACTGTAACATTAAACCCTTTGCTATATTGCTAAGCAGGCAGTATCCCCTTTTTTAAACTCATCACAGCTTTTCTGCTCTTACCTGTTCTTCCTTCTTGGTCTATCACCTTGTTAAATGTCTTAGCAATCCATACACCAGAGATCTGTGCCAACATTGCTACTAATTTTAATTCCAGTTTATAAGGAGTACTAAAGAGCAACAAGGGAAAGGATTATTGAGATGTTTGCTTTGAAGGATTTTTTTTTTCCACTTTGGTAGGGTTCAGGCCATTGATTTTTACAATGCTTTCAGTCTTGGTATTTCGAATGTCCTCCTTCCAATTATATTGCTCAAATAGTACATGATTGTAGCACCAGAAACACTTCTGAAAGGACAAATACTTTTCATCTAAAAATCTATTATTGTCTACAAAAGTGCTATAGTTATGTAACAGGAAATATAACTTTACCATGAAGCAGGCGTTGTTCTTGTAAAAGCAGTTGGCGAAGCTCTGCCCATTTCTCATGTAAACTTTGCTGTGGGGTGGAAAGGATGTGTTACTCATTCCATATCTCTCTGCTAGCTCTTTATTTATCTCAGTACACCACAGAGTTTCTTTCTAAAATGGATTGCACTATATTCAAAATACTTCATTCAATTTGTAAGCCTCCATAAGAGCAGTTATCTGCTGCCACATATACTGTAGATGTGGGCACATATGCACATATACGGCCGGTGTAAATACATGTTTTGACATGATGGTGCATACTTTGCTGGTAGGATTGCATAGAGGCTGAGTAAGGGTGGAGGCAGGTAAGAATGCACACAGGGCTGGTGTAAATGTCTGTGCCTGCAATATGAGTGCTAGATCTACCACTTATACCACTATTTTAAAAAGACAAGAAGGAGCCAGAAAACAAGCTTAAGCAAGTTGAAAAGTGTGACATAATAGCCAGGGCCGGATTTGCCTATACGCCACGTACGCCGTGGCGTAGGGCCCACAGCTGGCAAGGGCCCACCGGGAATGTTTTTTGCACAGGGCCCCGCGTTTCAGGGGGCCCCGCGCAAAAACATTCATTTCATCATTAAAATTTAAACCAAAAAAAAAAAAAGCTGTCGCTGCCTCTGCCGGGGCCGCCGCGGCAGAATCGAGTGTGCCGCGGGGCCCCCCCTGCCAGCAGGAGCCTGGCCTGCCCTCCCCGGTATCACCTCTCGAGTCTCAGCTGCCGGCTTTTCAGAGCGCGAGGGAAGAGTTTTTTCCCTCGCTGCTCTGTTTAAGCCGCGGGGGGCTGATGGGTACTTCCCATCAGCCCCCGCGGGCTTAACAGAGCAGCGAGAGAGAGAGAAACTCACCTCGCGCTCTGAAAGCCGACGCGGTGTGACTGGAGGGAGGCAGCTGAGACTCGAGAGGTGATACCGGGGAGGGCAGGCCAGGCTATGCTGGGCAGGGGGGGCCCGCGGCACAATCGATTTCTGCCGCGGCGGCCCCGGCAGAGGCAGCGACAGCTTTTTTGTAAAAAAAAAATTCGCTGGGCTGGTGGGGTGGGCTGGGGGGGTTAGGACTGGTGATGGGCTGAGGGGGTTAGGAGTGGTAATGGCTGTGGGCTGTTGGGGGGGTTAGGACTGGTGATGGGCTGGGGGGGGGTAGGAGTGGTAATGGCTGTGGGCTGTTGGGGGGGTTAGGACTGGTGATGGGCTGGGGGGTAGAGTGGTTATGGCTGTGGGCTGGGGGGGTTTGGACTGGTGTTTGGCTGTGGGGGTTAGGAGTGGTAATGGCTGTGGGCTGTTGGGGGGGTTAGGACTGGTGATGGGCTGGGGGGGGTTAGGAGTGGTAATGGCTGTGGGCTGTTGGGGGGGGTTAGGACTGGTACTGGGCTATGGGGGGGTTAGGAGTGGTGATGGGCTATGGGGGGGGGGCTATATGGGGGGGCTATGGGCCTATGGGGGGAGCTAAGTCTATATGGCCTGATGGGATTAGGACTGGAAGGGGGTTTGATGGGGGCTTAGGACTTGGTAATGGCTATGGGGGGGGGCTTTAAACTAAAAATTGGGTGATGGGGATTAGACTGGAAATGGGTCTGGTTGGGATTAGGACTGGGAGTGGGCTTATGGGGGCTAGGGACTGGTAATGGGTTGGGGGGATTTAAGACTGATGGTGGGCTGATGGAGTTAGGACTGGTAATGGTCTGTGGGCTGTTGGGGGGGGGTTAGGACTGTAATGGGGCTATGGGGGGCTAGGACAGGAAATGGCTGATGGGAAGGGGTTAGGCTTGAGGTGGGCTGATGGGGTTAGGACTGGTAATGGACTGTGGCTGATGGGGGGGTTAGGACTGGCAATGGGCTATGGGGGGGTTAAGATGGTAATGGGCTGGTTGGCTGATGGGGGCTGTCTGATAATGGGCTATGGGGGGTTAGGACTGATAATGGACTATGTGGGGGGGGGCTAGGACAGGAAATGGGCTGATGGGGAGGGGTTAGGACTTCAGGTGGGCTGATGGGGTTAGGACTGGTAATGGACTGTGGGCTGATGGGGGGGGGTTAGGCCTGGCAATGGGCTATGGGGGGCTGGACTGGAATGGGTTGATGGGGGTTAGGACTGGAAGTGGGCTGATGGGGGGTTAGGACTGGTAATGGGTTATAGGGGGGGCTTTCTTAAACTGAAAATGGGGTGATGGGTGATGGGGGGGTAGGACTGGAAGTGGTTGATGGGGGGCTAGGACTGGTATTGGGTTGATGGGAGGGGCTAGGACTGGAAGTGGGCTAATGGGGGGTTAGGACTGTAAATGGGCTGATGCAGGGACTAGAAGGGAATGGATGATGGGTGAGGCTGGACCTAGAAGTGAGCTGGTGTTGGGGTAGGATTCGATTGGGATGGTGCTGGGAGAGTAAAATGGAGAGGGGAAAAATATTTTGTGTGGGAGGGATAAAAAATCTACAATTGGCCGGGTATTGGTGAGAGTAAGTGGGGATTGAGGATGGAGGGGTAAATTTTGAGTAGATGAAATAGGAATGAGGAGGAAAGAGCAAAAGGAGAAAGATTTAGTATGTTAAAGCAGATTGTAGAGGAGAGAATGGAAAAAAAAAAAAAAAACCAAGAAGACAGAAGAAAGGGACAAATGGACAGCAGATGGAGAGTTGCAGAAGACACAAAGAAAACCAGAAGAAAGTGGCTGGAACAATTGCAACTGAAAAAAATGCACAAAAGGTAGAAAAATATCTCTTTATTTTGAATTTATTAACTGGAATATGTCAGATCTGGGAAATGTGCATCATTAATTTTTGCGCTTTGTTTAGTACAAGAGGAAATTAATTTATAGTTTTATTTCTACAGTGTTGTTGTATATTCCAAGTTTGGCTTTTGGGGTTCCCAGTTTAATATTGTCTTCCTGTTTCTAAATTGTGATTCTTGTTTGGTGATGGTCTATGTTGTGCATGTGTAACGAGCTGAGGTATTCTGTTTTATAATTCCTATTTGACATTGCCACTGGTTCTTTCCCCAGTAGGTCATGTATTGTTCTCTGAAATGTATTGGTTTAATATTTGCAGTGTTGCCTTTTGATAGTTAGGGTATGGTGCTTTGTGAGTCCTGGTAGTGCTGTTAGGATATGGCGGGTTTGCTATGGGTTCTAAATGGGCAGTGTTTGTAGTAGTTCCTAATGTGCCTGGCGGTTGGTACTGGATTATAGTAATGTAGAAACCTTTTTAGTCTTTCTTTATATCATATACTCATTAAGAGGCATGTTTACTAAAAGTTAGTGTATGGCAGAGCTACTCAATTCCAGTCCTGGTGGTCCACAATCCTGCAGGTTTTCAGGATATCCTAATAAATATGCATGAGATATATATGCATTGGGATATCCTGCTTTAACCTTTCCCAGCATTCCCGGCTTCACAGAAACAGCCGCCAGCGTGAAGGAAAAGGCTCTTCACGCTGGCGGCTGTACAGAGGGAGCCGGGGCCTCGCGCGGGCTTCCCCGGCCCCCTCTGAAGCCCCTCAGACAGCCGCGATGCTGTCCGGGGGGCCAGGACTGCATGGGGGGGCCCAGGACTGCACGGGGCGGGCCAGGACTGCACGGGGGCACGGGGGGGGGGGGCCCAGGACTGCACCGGGGCGGGCCCAGGACTGCACGGAGGCACGGGGGGGGACCACGGGGGGGCCCAGGACTGCACAGGGGGGGCACAGGACTGCACGGGGACATGGGGGGGGGGCCCACAATTTTTCTTGGCGTAGGGCCTCACTCTAGCTAAATCCGGCCCTGATAATAGCATGTTTCTTCTTTCTTCCATTCACAGTCTCAGGCATGTCTGTGCAGGAGACCCAGTGGAAACAGCCTTGGTAAACTGTGCCTTAGCTGGTGATGTGTGAGTGGACTGGTGAGCATAGCGTGGGTAGTGACTGATGCTATGTGTGTTCTGTGTGGGTGTGTCTGTATATCAGTGGTATAATGCAGATAGCTCCATGGGCATGGTTTAGCTCTTAATCTGTTGGATGTGAACATGAGATGTCAGAGAGTGGGGAGATATGTGCATGTGTTTGTGATGCGTGTTCTTGTTGGGTGTGCATGCTTGCAGGCAGTGGTGTCGAGAGCTGTGTATATGTGTTTCTCATGGGTGTATGTATGTGTCTCAGGGTCATACATATATTTGTAGTTTCTTTTGGGCACCTGTATGTGTCTTTGGGCAGTGTACATGTTGGCAATTTGTGTTACATACTTGTGTGTGCATGTGTGTGTGTTGGGACTGTCCACATGTATATATGTCATGGAGAGCATGTTGGGGCGTTTGTATAAATATTTGTAAGTATCATATATGTATCTGGTGGTAAGGTTGTGTGTGTGTGTGACATGAGGGTGTCAGATGAGTGTGTGTGCATGTAAGTATATGTGTCATAGGGGTGTCAAGTGTGTGTGGGGTGTGTGTGTGTGTATGTGTCATGGGGGTGTGTGCATATATGGGTGATGAGGGTTTAGAGGTGTGTATGGTTTATGGGGGTGTTGGAGGTGTGCAGGTTGTATGCCATGGGGTATTGGAGAGGTGTGGGTGTATATCATGTGGGATGTTGGGTGACGTTTTTGAGGAAATGCAGGCTTCTCTGTCCTTGTACTTTCACTGTTCCCCTGCACTCACTCCCTCGACCTCCCATCTTCTTGTACTATTTCTCCTCCCTTTCTTTTTCCACTCTCCCTCCTTCACTGCCATCCATCCATGTACTTTCCCTTCCTCCCTCTTCACTCCCTCCCCCCTCTCCCTTCTTGCATTCTCTCAATTCCCATCCTCCCTTTCCGCTCTTCCTTCTCTCTGCACTTTACACTTTTCCTCCCTGTTATCTAACCTGCCTTTTTCCTTATACTCTGTCCCTGCTCAACCCCTCTCTTTTCCCCTCCTCTAACCCCACCCCTCCCTTTTGTCCACTCCTTCACCCATCCCCTATCTATTCCATTCTTCCCTGTCAACCCTCCCATCTTTCTCTCTAACCCAGCCCCCTCTCTTATGCCCTGCCCTTCACTTCAGCCTTTCTCTTTGCTGATAGGCCACAGCACGGTGCCGGGGGGGGGGGGGGGACTGGGGAATATCGCCGGTGCTGCGGGGGCTGCTCTCCTCTCTTTTTGCTGGCAGGAGCCAGGGACTCCTGCTAGTGCTGTGGGTGCCACCCTCCTCTGTCTTCACTGGCGGGAGGTAAAGGACTCCCCCATCAGTGCTACCAGTGCAGTTCTCCTCTCTCTTCGCCAGCAGGAAGTGGGGGCTCCTGCCAGTCTGTAATCTTCTCTTGTTTCAGGCTCTGGGGAAGTCCTATCCTTCTGTTTCTTGGCACATCTTCCAACTATGGACAGAAAAGATGACTCATGGGCTGGAACCTGGATAATAAGTGCTTTCGCTTATGTGAAATGTGCCTAACTAGGTGCCCCCTTATAAAATTACCCTTCTTTAGCTTCAGTTTACTCTGGTACAGAAAGGCATTTTGACACCTTTTGGCAGTTACTGCATGCTAACAATTAATGTGGCATCTTAGCAGTCAGCGCACACAAATTTCTATGTTAGTTGTCTAAGATGGAAAGGGGTGGGTACAGTAATGGGAATGAAAGGAATGAGGAATTTACCTTATAGTTAATGCAAAGCTAGTTACTGCGGGTTAACAGGACAAATAACACCAGAATCGTTGCAGTTAATTGCATGTCTTCATTCGTTTAGCAAGCAGTAAAGAATATTTTTTTGTGTTAACTTGTAAATTGTTGAGAATGCCCTCAACATTTAACACAGTTATTTTGTAGTTGCCAAACATTATATTTTACCATTAACCTGTAGTAAATGCAAAACCTACTGCAAATTAGCAAATAGGCGCCCATAGAAATTATACAGACTTTGCACCCATGATTTACAATGTATTATGACATTGTGATTATTTCCCTATAGCCTGCACTGCATTTAATCAATATTGATTCTCTTTGTGATATTGAATAATAAGGGGAATATTCACAAAACTGTACTAATAGTGCATATTTTAGCATGTACTATTTAGCATAACCCTGTGATAATCACATCCATCCACTAATAGCAGTCAGAGCTGTAGAAATCCCATGCTAACTGCTTTATGTGCTATGGGGCAGGATGGAGGTAGAGAGTGGGTGTGTCCACTGGAAACAATTAGTGTGCAGGATCCTGCCGAACGCTGGCTGTCATAACTGCCTCTTGAAGTGGTGCTAAATACAGCTGGGTTACCAGCAGATTGACCCTTAGTAGCAGTGTCAAAAGAGTATCACTAGGACGCAGATTTGCCATGATGAACCCAGGTGGCAACAGAGCAGGGGCTAAGAGGATCACTTCTACTTCAACCACTAGACACCAGGAATATCTTCTTTATGAGTACCCGTGGAGGGGCTCAGTGGGTAGGAGAGAGTAGGGTGGGGGGAGTAACCAGAGAGGGTCTTCTTAGAAGTGAGGAGCATGGATCAGAACAGGTTCCTGGTGCTGAGGGGGGAGGGGTCTTCTTTAGGGGGGAATCTGGTGCTAAGGGGGGGGGGGTCTTCTTTGGGGGATTCCTGGTATTGAGAATGGTCTTTATAGTGGCAGAGAGTTGCATGCTCCAGGGTTGGTCTTCTTTGCAGCAGGTGTTAGATGCTCTGAGGGGGAAGGGTCATCAGATGCTGTGGGGGAGCCACCATGTGCCATCAGCTGGCACGTTGCAGCCAGGTTGTTTTCGTTGCTTAGCGCAGATACTGCAGTGCGGATGCTCCTGCGCTACCTGCCAAGGCAGGGAATGTGGCTCCCATGCAGTAAATGCCCCATGCACTAAATGCAGGGCAATGCTGGCTGCACATCAGTACTTTCTCCTCTCCATTACTCAGTCTCCGGCTATAATTACAAATGCACTGGAAAGCGCAGTGGAAAGTGGAAAACCCCATCTGTCAGCTAGTGGGAAGTACTCCAGATGAAAGCGGAACAGGGCACAATTTCTTATTGTGACTTGAAGGTCAAGTAAATATTTAAATACATCAGTATGCTATTAATTGTATTTATTTCAGTATCCATATGGCATAGACAACACAATGTATAGCAGTACAATGCATCCCTGACTTAAGGAGAGATGCTAAGATCCTACCAAATGTCTGTGACAGAAGTAGCACTTGAATTTGAGTCTCTGTCACTTAAACACTAGGCAGTTCCTGCTCTATGCATTATCTCTTTCCCCCCCCAACAGCACACTAACAGTGTACCAGTGTTGCCATGTATGTTCCTACATTTATTAGTGTGCTTGGTCTCCTGTCATCTGGGGGGAAATAAGAATTCAGAATATTTGGGAAGAGATTCATGCATACACCGAGTTTTGTGTACCAACAAACGTGTCACCAGCTTCTGCAGTCAGCTTCATGTTAGGTCCATCAGTGGTAGAGGTATGATATCACCTGCATCTGCTCTTGCCGCCTTGCTGGGCAGACTAGATGGACCATACTGGTCTTTATCTGCCATCATATACTGTGTTACTATATCAGGGCCCAGCATAATGCAGTCAGTGAAAACTGCAGCAAGAAGGCCCATACCAAAAATTGCCATGAGGAGGCCCAGCTGAAAGTCTGCAGAGGAAGCTATTAAGTTCTACCCAAAATTAAGGAGTCTGTCTGAGGGCATGTTTATATTCATGGCCAATGTGGTATTTCCAAAGTAAAAATGCTAAAAGGTTTTCCTCTGATACAATGCAAACAGAGAGGTTCATTTTTTTTGGAAGATCTCATTAACATAAGGGTGTAGTACTAAACTGCTTATAAAATTAAAAAGCAAAACTAAACAAATTAATAGTCAAGCGCATATCAGATTACATCACCTTCAAAAAACGTAGCTTAACTTCGAGGTCATTTCTTTTCATCATGTCTCCATTTACAGTCTCCACTCTAAGGAATAAAATAGTTAACAGGTGAAAATCAAAACTGTCAGTAACAAAGCAACTCAATGACTGGTGACTGGAAGTAGATTGCCAAGCCTTTCTTCAGAGGCAATGGAGGGTAAAATGACTTGCCCAAGGCCACAAGAAGTACCAGGGGGAACTGAACCCTGGTCTCTTGGTTACTAGTAGTCTACTCCTCCACTCCTACTATGTCACAATTAGCATGATAAGAATATGAGATGTATCGTGGCTATTAATTTTATTTTCAGAAGGCCCATATAATGAAACGTGCCTATATTATTAGTGAAGTGAGATTGACCATAGAATGATAGAAAGAGAGGGCTGGATTGGACCATAAGCTTATGTACTCTATCCCTCTGGCTCTAGGCATGATTCACTATACTTAAAATATCCACTGCAGATGTTTGTGTAACCTGCTCTTATAAACCTCCAATGACAGAGATTCCCCCCTTTCTAGGTAACTATCCTGAAAATAAGTTCCTTTTAATGTCCAACATATATCTCCCCTCCCCCTCCCCCTCTTTTCTGGGCTATATAAATTCTCGCCTTCAGCATTTCCTGATAGATTATATTCAGGGCACTTTTCAAAGCCCATTCCACACATATAGTAAAGTGTGTGTGTGTGTGTGTGTGTGGGGGGGGGGGGGGTTATGCTCAGACATGGAGCTTTGGAACACTATCTGCCACATTGGCATGTATCATTAACATGTATGGCCAGTATATACATAAAAGTCCACATGCATTGGAGAGGTGGTCCTGGAGGTGAGGAAGGGGTGGAGAGTGCATTTAGGCACATACTTTAGGATTTCCAAAAGTTATGTGCATTAGAAAGTGCAGAGTTATGCATATTCTCTTCTTAAGTCAAATTTCATAGGCAAACTATTGCCTTTGAAAATTGATTTAAAGTCTGCTGGTATAGCAATGCACAAGGTATGAAAGGTTGCCCCACTGAGGGCAGTTTATGCCAGTGGTTCCATTCATACCTAACAAATAGACATCAACTGATCCGCACAAACACATCAACCTCACCCCCCTTCCAGCAACACCAAGGAGTACCCCAAAGATCCACCCTATCTGCCATGCTCTTCAACGTCTAACTGCAACCACTCTGCTCAATCATACGTGCACACAACATTCACTACCACATCTATGCAGATGACATAATGCTCTATGCCCCGATTACAACCTCCAACTCAACAAACAAACACTTATCAGAATGCTTCACAGCAGTATACAGTTGGCTACAAAAGAACAACCTATCCATCAACATAAAGAAAACAGAAGCTCTCATAGTAACAAAGGACCCGGACTTCATGCCACCCTCACACCTCAACATTGGGACCACACAAATACAGATACAACTGCAGATAAGATACCTAGGAATCATCATAGACCAAGCACTCACACTCGAACAACAAATAAAAAAAACAGCCGCAACAATATTCCGCAAGACTAAAACAGTACAGCGCCTCAGACCTCTCCTCGAACCACAAGACTTCAGAACAGTGATGCAAGCCATGACGCTCCCCCACCTAGACTACTGCAATATAATCTACCATGGACTCCCAGCTACCCATACCAACCCACTCCGAACTGCCTTAAATACCACAGCAAGAATTATACAGACAGCAAAAAGACAAGACCACATCACCCCACTCCGGAGAGAGCTACACATACTCCCTCTCGAAGCACGAGTCAAGTACAAATCCGCCCTACTCACCCACAAAGCTCTCTACCAAACTCAAACCTCCCAGCTCCACACACTACTGTCCCGACCAACCCACAACAGAAAAACCAGACAAACCACCAACTCCCTCACCATCCCCCATAAAAGGACGAAATGCAATCAACGAACCTGCAACAGAGCCTTCGAACTATATGCACCATCCATCTGGAACTCTCTACCGAATCACATCAGAAACAACAAAGACCCCCTATCCTTCAGGAAACAACTAAAAACCACACTATTCCAAGAATACCTCGGACCTGAACCAAACACCCACCAATGAAACCGTAGCTCAATGTCTATGTCTATGTCCCAATTATTTGTCTAAATCATTAATGTCGGCCACCTGGTGACAGCCCATACCCTTAAAATTGATTATTGTCCCCCCCCACCCCATCGTTCAATGTTCCACCGCTTTGACCCGGTGAAAAGCGGGATATAAATACAGCTAAATAAATAAATAAATAAAATAAATTTCTTACCCAAGTCTTTTACATGGGTAAGAAATATTTCATCAGCTTGGAGTGGAGGAGTAGCCTAGTGGTTAGAGCAATGAGCACAACTGGTCCTCAATCTGCTTATAACTCTCTCTAGGTGCCCAAATACTTCTTACCAAATGGCTCCTCCAGCTTCTCTTTTCTAGGCTATATAAATTTTCGCCTTCAGCATTTCCTGATAGATTATATTCAGGGCACTTTTTAAAGCCCATTCCACACATATAGTAAAGTGTGTGTGGGGGGGGGGGGAGTCATGCTCAGACATGGAGCTTCGGAACACTATCTGCCACATTGGCATGTATCATTAACATGTATGGCCAGTATATACATAAAAGTCCACATGCATTGGAGAGGTGGTCCTGGAGGTGAGGAAGGGGTGGAGAGTGCATTTAGGCACATACTTTAGGATTTCCAAAAGTTATGTGCATTAGAAAGTGCAGAGTTATGTATAGTCTCTTCTTAAGTCAAATTTTATAGGCAAACTATTGCCTTTGAAAATTGATTTAAAGTCTGCTGGTATAAAAATGCACAAGGTATGAAAGGTTGCCCCACTGAGGGCAGTTTATGCCGGTAAAATATTTCTTACCCAAGTCTTTTACATGGGTAAGAAATATTTTATTGGCATGGAGTGGAGGAGTAGCCTAGTGGTTAGCACAACTGCCTGGTACCCAGCTCATCAGGGGTTCAATTCCCACTGGCACTCCTTCTGACTTTGGGCAAGTCACTTTACCCTCCATTGCTTCAAAAGAAAAGGCTGGCAATCTACTTCCAGTGATACATTGCCAAGAAAGCCCAGAGGTAGCTGGGTTACTATGAGTCAACACTGACTTGATAGCACTAAAAAAAAGGAATTACCCTCCCTCAATGCAGAAAAAATAATATCCCATGTGTTTTTAGTCACATTTAAAAGAGGCATTCCCAGGAGTGTGTTTAGGTTGGGGGCACTGTTCCCTCTAAGCTGTGCGCGTGTGCGCGCGCACATACTTAACAATAGAGCGCACAAAAATTACGGTTCTGATTCTGATAGAACACAACACAGACATTCTTAGAATTGAAAAGTTGTTGTGTATTTATGGTTTTCACAAGTTCTACAATATTTTCTAGTGCAATCAATGTGGTGTACATACTGTATTCTGACGTGTAGTCAAATTTTAAAGTATATAACTCCGAGTGTCGTTATGTGGCGCACAAAAATTTAACCTTCCTTCAAAAGCTGCACAGCTGATATTTTATGTGCACACAGTCTACAGAAAATTAGAGGGAACATTGGTTGGGGGAGGAGCGTTTCCAACAGTGCATGCATTATTTTCCATTTTAAAAATCCCACAGAAGTAGCAGGTGCAAATGTCTATCCATGCTTTTCTTTTGAAAATTGATACAAAGCCTGTGAGTTTAAAGTGGCTATAGATTTTATGCCTTTGTGAATTTTATGAAAATCACCCATGTTATCTAGACTTCAGCATTCTCTTGATTTACCCTGGACTTTTCACAATATGTTCATGTTCATCTTGAAGTCTGGGCTCCAAACTAGGTGCAGCACTCCACAAAGATCTTACTCATATTGAATAGAGTGAAAAAATGATGTCTTACATTTGACATGCAAACGGCTTATTGCAGGATGATTTTAACTGTTTTGGTTACAGTTCGTTATTGCTGACTCATAAAGATAGTAACTGTAAAGTAAGTAGGTATTAAAGCAAGATTTTTGACTGGAGTTGGCAGGGGAAGGAAGAGATCAGTTGGCTGTACAGACAAGCTGGACTTGCAATGCAAAAGGCTTAGGTGATACCACACCTGAGGCAGTCACAGCTGCCCCTACTAGCAGACATTTCAACATGCCCATGGGCAGGTATAAATGGCAACATCTAAAAATTTGCAATGACACATGGATTCCCAGAGTGAAATGGGGAATCCACATTCACATTGTAAGCCCGCCGAGACCATTTGCCCAGAGAATTTAAACATGGTGAGCAGTCCCACATCTGAAAAGCCTCTGCTGCTAAGATGGTGATTACACGTGCATGCCAATCTAGACGTGTAAATGCTGCTTCTAAAACAAACCCTTTCATGAACCAAATGTGCACTAACTAATGCAAATCTCTGCTGCCCACTATGTTCCAGTCCAGTGCTCCATTCCTGCCTGCTCTGGCCCACTGAGCACCGGCCTCATATCCAGGTCATGTTTCCATCAGTCTGAAAAACATGAGTATCCTTCAACAAAGAACCTGACCGGGGTACGCTTTCAGCACATGTATATTATGCAGTTTTCTAAAAAAAAAAAACATGCCGGTGCCTTCTCTTTGAAAATATAAAAACAGCCGTATACCTTGCACCTGTTCTTATGAGTGGATGGCAGAGAGACTAGTGCATATAACTGTAAACTGGTCATGTATTCCCATGATATTTCTCCCCAGCTTTGGAACTGCATCATTTTAGGCCTGTGAGGGCACAAGAGTACAGGTGAGGGATGTTTGTAAGGATACGGAACAATAGAAAACACCCGCACAGAAATATGAAGCATTGCAATAGTCTTTATTCTGACTGTGCTGACATTTGCTGTTTGTGCTTAAAGGGCTAGTCTAGGCTTCCCAAATAATTCCCATGTTTGGAAAAATAGGAATGTAGATTGAGGGAAGAGTGACCTAGTGGTTGGGCAAGCTACCTAGAGCCAGTGGTTCAAATCCCACTAAAGGAAGTTTCTACAGGTGTGCCTTTGCCAAGCCACTTAACTCTCTATTGCCTCAGGTACAAAAATGTAGATTGTGAGCCCTTTGGAGACAAGGGAAATATATATATATACAGTACCTGAATGTACACTACATTGACTTGTCAAAAAGTGGTATATAAGCCTAGCTAAATAAATGTAGAGATGATATGTGAAGTAGTATGGAGCAGATTTGTGTTTGGTTGAGAAATGCAGGGCAGATGTGTTGTCCTGAGATACAAGGCATAGTTTTTGCAGATGTATGTTATTTGTGACTGCAAGCAAGAGTACATGTGTGTGTGTGTGTGTGTGTGTATGTGTATGTGTGATATGGGGATGTAGAGGAGGCTGATCCGCAACCCTGGGGGAACATGTATGCCTATCCAGTACCTGGACCGTGGAGCTGGCCCCCCTCAATTTCTTTCTCACTCTAAGAAGAGTTCCTCACGTACCTTATCTAATCCATATCCCTCTCCTTTCCCCTTCCACTCTCCCTCACTCATGTCCAATCACTCATTCAGAAATATCAACCCCAACCCTATCCCCCTTAGAGTTCTGTCTCACTCTAAAAAGAGATCCTCACATAACCTAACATCATCAATATCCCCCTTCCCTCCCCTTCCCCTCCCTCATGTCCCTCATCCAGAGACACCCACCCGTACCCTGGCCCCTCTAGATCTCTGTACTACTCTGGAAATAGATACTCTGAAAATAGATCCTCACGTAACAGCCCCCCTAGACTGCTGTCATATTCTGGTAAGAAATCCTCACGTAACCTTTCCAACCTTATCCACATCCCTCTCCTTTCTCCCTCCTCTCTCCCATTCTCATGTGCCCTATGGAACGCATGCTCAACCTCTAACAAGCTTCCTTTTACTTACAATCTCTTTATCTCTAATGCACTACACCTTCTCGCCCTAACTGAGACCTGGCTCCTCCCAGATGATACCACATCCGCTGCTGCACTCTGCCACGGGGGCTACCAGTTCACCCATACACCTCGATCCACTGGCCGCGGTGGTGGTGTTGGGCTCCTACTTTCTCTCTCCTGCCAATTCCAACCTCTCCTGCTGCCTCAGTCTCACTCCTCCCTCTCTTTTGAAGTCCATTCCATTTGCCTCTTCACACCACTTCCCCTCCAAATAGCTGTTATCTATCGCCCACCCGACAAATCCAAATTGACCTTCCTTACTGATTTTGATTCCTGGCTTTCCATCTTTCTGGATCCCTCTTCCCCCACTATTATTCTTGGCGACTTTAACATTCACGTTGATAACCCCTCCAATCCCCATGCTTTAAAGTTCCTCTCACTCACCTCCTCGTTTGACCTCCAACTTTGCTCCACTGCCCCCACCCACCTACACTGCCACTGCCTTGACCTGATACTCTTCTCTAAATCCTCTCCCTCAAACCTCCGCAACTCAATCCTTCCCTCATCAGACCATCACCTTTTAATCTTTAATCTTCAGCTTCCGCTGTTTCAACCTTGTCCTGTCTCCTCCGACCTATTTAGAAACCTTTATAATATTGATCCCTTGACTCTCTCCTCCATCATTTCTCCATCTCTTTCCTCCAGTATGTCCTCCAAGTCCGTCGACGAAGCAGTATCCTCTTATAATGCTGCACTATCCTCGGCCCTCGATACTCTTGCTCCACCCACCCCACGCCCTGTCAGACGCTCTGCTCCCCAGCCATGGCTGTCATCCTCAACCCGCTATTTATGCACCTGTGCCCGTTCTGCTGAACGTGCTTGGACCAAATCCCGCTCCCCGTAAGACCTTCTACACTTCAAATTCATGCTTGGCTCCTTCCAGTCAGCCATAGCACTTGCCAAACAAGAATACTACATCCATCTGACTAACTCCCTTGCCGCTGATCCTCGCCGCCTCTTTAATACCCTCAACTCTCTCCTCAAGGTGTCCCCTCCCCTGGTTCCACCCTCCCTTTCTGCCCAAACCCTAGCCGACTACTTCCATGACAAAATCCACAAGATCACCCTCCAATTCCCCACTTCCTCACCTACCTACCCCTCTCCCCAATTCTCTCCCCCCATCCATACTTCCTCTGCTACCCTCTCCTCCTTCCCTACAATCTCCGATGAGGAAACCACACTCCTTCTTTCCTCCTCCAAACCCACCACCTCTTCCTCTGACCCTATCCCTACCCACCTCCTACACCCCATCTCCCCCACCGTTGTCCCCTCCATCTCTCATATTCTAAACCTTTCACTCTCTACTGCAACCATTCCCACAGACTTCAAACATGCTGTTGTCACACCTCTCCTCAAGAAACCCTCACTCGATCCCATCTGTCCTTTTAACTATCGACCCATCTCCCTCCTTCCCTTCATATCTAAACTATTAGAGTGAGCAGTCCACCGCTGCTGCCTTGACTTCCTCACCTTCCATGCCCTCCTGGACCCACTACAGTCCGGCTTCCTTCCCTTACACGCCACTGAAACGGCCCTCACAGAAGTCTCCAATGACTTGTTCCTGGCTAAATCTAAGGACCTCTACTCAGTCCTCATCCTTCTCAACCTCTCCGCTGCCTTTGACACTGTTGACCATAATCTTCTCCTCACCACCCTCTCTTCGCTTGGTTTCAAGGGCTACGTACTATCCTGGTTCTCCTCCTACCTCTTCCGTCGCTCCTTTAGGGTATGCTCTGGTGGCTCCTCCTCCTCTCCCACCCCGCTCCATGTTGGTGTACCCCAAGGATCTGTCCTGGGCCCTCTCCTTTTCTCTCTCTATACCCAATCCCTTAGCGCGCTTATCTCCTCCCATGGCTTTCAGTACCATCTCTATGCCGATGACTCCCAAATCTACCTCTCTATACCTAATATCTCTCCAGCAATCCAGACCAGGATCTCTGCCTGCCTCTCTGACATCGTTGCCTGGATGTCTCATCGCCGCTTGAAGTTGAACATGACCAAGACTGAACTCCTTGTCTTTCCCCCCAACTCCTCCCCTCCTCTTCCCCCCTTCTCAGTCTCCATGGATGGATCTATGATCCTTCCTGTTCCCTCGGCCCGCAATCTGGGGGTTATCTTTGACTCCTCTCTCTCTTTCTCCACACATATCCAGCTCGTAGCTAAGACCTGCTGCTTCTTTCTCTACAACATTAGCAAAATCTTCCTTTCCGAACACACTACCAAAGCCCTTATCCACTCCCTAATCTCCTCTCGCCTCAACTACTGCAACCTACTCCTTGCTGGTCTTCCAGTGAGCCATCTCCTTCCCCTTCAATCTATACAAAATTATGCTGCTCAACTAATCTTCTGCCAGTCTCACCATGCCCACATTACTCCTCTTCTCAAGTCGCTTCACTGGCTCCTTATCCAATTCTGCACTCAATTCAAACTTCTCCTGCTGACCTATAAATGTATTCACTCTACGGCCCCTCAATACCTCTCATCTCTTATCTCACCCTACATCCCCTCTCGGGAACCTCGCTCCACTAACAAATTACTTCTATCTAGGCCTTTCATTCACACCACTAACTCCCGACTTCGCTCCTTTCACCTTGCTGCACCTCACGCCTGGAACAGCTTACCTGAGTCTATATGCCGGGCACCCTCCCTGGCCCTCTTCAAATCCAGATTGAAGACCCACCTCTTCACTGTCGCCTTCAGATCCTGACTTCTATCCTCTATCTCAACCTGACTTCTATCTCAACCTGACTCCCATCAATTCTCACGACCAAATTGTTGCGACCATATTGTGCCTTCCACCGAATTGACTATTGCTCTATATTGTCTCAACTAGATTATAAGCTCGGACGAGCATGTCTCTGATGAGCATGGACTGTCTCTTGTATGTATGCCTGTACAGTGCTGCGTGCGTAGCGCTATATAAGTGCTAAATAGTAGTAGTAGTAGTAGTACTGACTGCAGCATCACCAGGAGCCAGTGTGAATGGGTAATCTATTCTGAAAAGCTGCTCTGCAACAACATAGCAGGGCATGTCCTTCTCAGTGGTGGGGGACCCTCGGAGTGTGGGCATGCTGCAGTGCAAACAGAACTGATACATATCTGACTGCACCATATTATTTGTGACTGTAATTACTATGATGTTCTTCAAATGCCATGTTTGTTTTGCTGCAGGGTCTGTCTGGATAAACATCTCACTTTCCACTTGCTTATACAATAGCTTTGGTGCACGTACATAACCTTGTAGTGTTATGGGCATGCAACAGACTAGTATATATAGTGTGGACTGTATGATATCTGTTTCATCCATGTTTGTATGAGCATACCACTGTCAGTGTGAGCATCAGCTTAGGAGATGTACATTTTTGCCAGTGGGGGCGTAGCTGCATTGATTCGGGAAAGCATCTGACAAGCAACTTGTCAGAATACAGTGGGCACGGGGACATAGGCTGTGCTGGGGACATATATCTCCCTGATTCTGGAACCATGGGTGCGTCTATACCTATGATTTCAGAATCGAGTTTATTACATGCCTGTTTTCAGGTTAGATATTTCTGCTGTCTGGATATAGCCGTTATAGAATCGTGCTCTACAGGGGTCATTTTGGAAGCCCTATCTTGCTTTGGACATCTGAAAACCGGCAGAGACATCCAAAGCACAGACACATCCCCAGAGCCTTTTTAGAAGCCATCTCTGGGGACATTTCCAGTATGAGGACATCCAAGTCTGAATGGGGGCATGGTGGAGACATGATCATGGAATTCCCTGGAAGCTGGACATCTCTGCCTGATCTCAGAAACATCATGGACGTCTGGTGTCACATCTAAGTTTAGAGCTGCTCTAGGCTCAAACTGTGCTTGTTTTGGCTGAAAAACATCTGTGGTGTAGAGAAGAAAGCACTCCGTCATCCCCAGTACTCAGCACAATATCAAAGCTAGCAGCAATGGGACTTCAACCATGGCTGCCCTGTTCCTAGCCCACTACTCTAACCAGTAGGCTATCCTAGACATTAGGTTCTAAAATATGGTTCTGGGGGATGTCAAGGTAGATGCTCCCACAGACGTTGATATCATAAGAACATAAGATATGCCATACTGGGTCAGACCAAGGTCCATCAAGCCCAGTATCCTGTTTCCAACAGTGGCCAATCTAGGTCATACGTACCTAGCAGTTTCCCCAAAAGACACAGGTCACATCCATATTTGTGATATCATGTCTGTACCTGGATGTGCCTGCTATTTTTTCAGACATTCTAGCACTGGTCCCAGATTGCACTCAGTCACCCTTCTAGAATTTCCTTTCACATATAACTTAGCACCCTCACAAAGTTAACACACTGTGTGCAGGCACAGCTGGCCACTCACCCTTGTGAAGAGGATGTTCCTGACATTGTAAAAATGGTACCACTTTATTTTACGGAGGATGATGATGATGCTGCCAGGTTCTATCAGCGGCTGAGATCCACCTTACTGAAATCAGCAGGAGCCAGTCAGTCCTACTGAGAACATGAGGTTCATGTTCATTTTGGAGCAGTGCAATGGACGTACCTCTGGGGCAAAACCAACTAAGTTCTTGCCTCTGCAGCAGCACAACAATCTATAATTTTACTGACACATAAGGCAATATGGAGTCTGTTTAAACTGGACAGAATCAGTGCTGAACATTCTAACATGTGCTAGTTGGGCTGTGGCTTGTTGGACACTTCCGAACATATGATATTTTCCTGCCCAGAGCTGTCCTGTTTTTGGAATCATGCAGGGGCAAGATCCTTGAGCTACTTCCCATCCAAGAGGATATTCCATAAAAAGGTAATTCATGGACTAATTGGGGTCCATATTTCATTGTTTGTGGAGTGTTTTGAATTAACTTTGAAGAAGCCGCAGGCTCAGTGAAACCATTGACCGTGGTCAGCGAAATCTGAGTAGCAGTAGTAAGCAGCAGGGACAGCAGTGAGAAGCTGTTGGAAAAACTGCTGGAGTGAACCTGCAGATTGAAATCTGGGTACTATATGGTGGCGTCATACTTCTGGCTTTTGAATTCCCCTATCTATATTGAAGTCCTTTGAATGCTTAGCACTTAATTGCTTAATGTTTTTTAAGAATGTATGGTGTCTGATTCTAACTAGCTATTGTGCTGTGAATTTTGTTAATGTTGGTCAGTTTCTTAAGGCTATGGGAACGACGATGACAGTGACCAGATGGTTTGGTTACAGAGTGTTGTACCAGTAAAATCCATGGTTTGAATTCCCGCCTGCCATTAAATATGGTTAAAAATTGTTAAGAGCTAAAAACTGCTTGTAAAAAAAAGAAAAATTTGTTTGTTAGAATTTTTTTAGTACTATTTGTATGATGTGTATTTTGAGAATTTTTTAGATGTTCTAGTATATAGAGAACAATTTGTATAAGTCCCACTATCTTGACTAGTTGTTTTTATGGCACTTTTTTATGTATTGTTGAGATATAGGTTACTATGCTTATTATGTCTGTACCATGTTTCCATTTTGAATTCTGGAATCTTGAAATGAAATAAATACAGTTAAAAAAACAGGGTACAAATTTAGGAGTCTAATTTAGGAGCTCATCTTTTCTGAATATCAGATCCATTATTTTCTGATCTCTCCAAAGCAGAAACCTGGGAATGCATCCTCTAAATAAGGCTAAGGGTGACATAGGGGTATGTTTACTAAATGGCGCTAATGGCACAGCTGTGATATTATCGCGCGATATGTAAAGTTATCACGCGATAATGGCACATTACCGTGCGATAACATCACGTATCGCGCGATAATGTCTCCTGCGGCGGTAGGGTGCGCCGAGGGTGGAGTAAAGCTCCCCAGAGGGTGAAGTAAGGCTCCCCAGGGGCGGAGATAAGGGGTAAATGGGCGGAGAGTGGGCAGGGAGAGGCTCCAAGCACACTATTGCTGTGAAATGAAGGTCTGAAAAATAACACGAGTGAAAACCTGGCGTTAGAGGCAAAAGTGAAGGAGAGAGAAACCATTTCAGTCAGCAATGTACAGCAAAGGCAGGGAAACCCATAAAAGTGATAGTAGTGATACATGTGCAGGAACCAAAAAGGCAAATAAACATATAAAATGACCAAAACCACATTTGAAATCCCAATAACCAAGCTGGCCAATTGTGATATTAATGATAAACATAAAGCAACACTACTGTTAAAGCGTAAAAAAGAAGATATCATGTTTGGAAGGGTCTATGCTCTGTCCCCCTACAAAGTGAATGATCCCACATTGAAATAGAGGTGATCAGGGGTTTTGCCATTAATATTGGACAGGTTTGTTAGGGTAGGCACATGTGCAGCAACAGCAGAGTGGGCAAGTAGGAAAGGGCAACTGTACTGATGCTGTAAATGGGATACAGGGGGCTGCAGGTGGCACATGCTGTGGTCCAGCTGGGTCATAGTACGGACTAGGCAGATGCCTAGGTGGCACATAGGAATGCCGAAACTGTAAAGCAGCAAGACAGCAACTGACGAGGGACCAACATGGGCACGAGTGTGTGTCCCACAGTGTCACAGGGGGATATTACCCAGCAGGTACCTCCAGGGCATATAACATTGGCAGGCGGTGCCAGGGGGAAGCGCGCATGTCCATGTAGGCACCCCTACCTGAGAACCCACACCATAGGCAGCTGCCTACCAGCACACTGGATGGCCTGGGACTGCGCACCACCAGCACCACCGGCATAAGGGCATGTCAGCATGGTGGCAGAGGGGTGCTGGTGGCGGAGGGGGCAGTGGCATCTGCTCACAGCAGATCACGACCAAGCCCCCTTTAGGTGGGTGCCATGCACTGCAACAGACAGGGTCTGTCTGACGAACAATCATGGTACCCCCAGGGAATGATCAGCCCCTGCGGCAACAGTTTGGTGCAGTACAAACAGCCAGTGTGTTTAGAGACAGAAGGTCACAAGTTCAAGTCCCAGCTGTGGTTCCTGCCAACCTTGTCCCCATATTTTATCCAGTAATAAAGATGGAACCTTTATTGCAGATAAATTAAACATGCCTGAAATGCCTATATTTTACCATACAGAGCACAAACACCATAAACATGTGCAATCCCTAGAGCAGAGTTTCCCAACTGCAGTTCTGGAGGGCCAAACACCATTCAGGTTTCATGCTGTCCTTAATAAATATGCTTGTGCTGCATTTGTATGTGCCGCCCCCATTGTATGCAAATGTATCTCATGCATATTCATTAGGGACAGCATGAAAACCTGAAGAGTGTTTGGCCCACCAGGACCGGAGTTGGGAAACTCAGCCCTAGAGCAGAGGCCAACAAGGGTACAAACACCCACACCCACAGGCTCCACTATCCAATGCCTCATGGAGCGTCAGGCTGTTAGGCCCTGCGCGGAGCAGCATCTCCCAATACTGGCACCTGCATACCTTAGCAATGCCGTCCTAACCTTGGGAACACGTTCCACATATATGAAAAGGTTGCTATGATTAATGTCAGATAAGAAATCTTAAGTTAAACACGATTTGTTGATAGAGATTCATCATAGCAACCTTTCTGATATCTGTGGAGTGTGTTTCAGTTATTGATTCTGACAATGTTTACCACCCCAGGGAGTGACCCCAACAGTTTTGCGTATCATAGCAATGCCTGCACTGTGCCCAGGACTGGTGTGGCTGCCAGGGCTACCACAAACCTCTATATTTGCACAATGCTGGCATAGGTGTGGGAGTGTGTGTCTGTTTATCCAGTGTGCTGTGTCTGCCTACACCTTACTGAGCCCACACTGCTTGCACTGTTTCCAGTGTTAGCCTGCCAATGTGCATAATGAGGAGCAAGGTACTATGGGTATGGCCCGGACAGGGTGGCCTTGGCAGGATGCATCTGCACAGGGTATAGGGCAATGGCTGGGACATTGTAGTGCCCGACCACCACCTGCACGGCAGGGTGGCCACAGCATGTCGTGCTGGGAGGTCACTCTCACCCTGACTGAGCAGTGACCACTTGCAATAAAACCCTCGTTTGGTAGTGATTAATTATAATAGAAAATTACCAAACCTGAATAAAACCCTTTCTACTCCTTATGTATTTTTTGTCGGAGCAAGCCGGAGGCGGCAGGAATTACTATCCAGCCACACCAGACGGTACACCGTCTGGTGTGGCTGGATAGTAATTCCTGCTGCCTCTGGCTTGCTCCGACAAAAAATACATAAGGAGTAGAAAGGGTTTTATTCAGGTTTGGTAATCTTCTATTATAACTGAGCAATGACCACAGCATGGCTAGGTCCCCCCATAGTGCTATGCAACATTTCTCTCAAGTGATATTTATGGGTTCTTTTTTTCTGCAGCCCAATCACTGATATACCTGCTTGGTGTGTGTGCTCACATCCCATTTTTGGGTGCACACAGTTCCTCCAGGAACATGCACTATGTACTAGCTAGCAGACTGTCTGCAGTTAGCATGTGTATGGCTAAAATGCCTTGCAGGGTGCAGTGGGTGGAGACTGACTGTGCCCTTTGCTGGTGAATGTCAGATAGTGGTGGGGGGGGGGGCAGCTGAGCTACTCCAGTGTTCTGCCTGTCTGCCATTGCCTTATGTGATGCTTACAGATCTGCATCGACTTTCCTGTAGGGTACCTGTTCCCCAGCAGAACTGTGGTTGATGGTCCTCTCTACTGCCACCATTGCAGAGATGTACAATGTGGATCTGTTGTTGGGAGATCCTGTTCCCCCCACCCTGAGCCACAGAGAGCGGGTTGGGTGGTGCTACATAATTCTCTTTTGGTTCCAAACACCCCCCCACCCTTCACCTATAATATGTGACCATAGCACCCACACAGGATATGCACTATTCTGGGTGCATCATAGTCTACAAGGGCTACTCATGACTGGACACAGGTGTATCCTAGGTGTGTTTGCAAGGACTACCTATCACACACCAGCACTGACGGGGACCTACAGCATAGCCTGTCTCAGCCAAGCCAGGTGCTGCGGACCTGGTGCTGGGTGCTCCACCTCACCATCAGGGTGAGCACAGGACCCGCACAATGTCATGGTCTGTAGCTACTCTGTGCCAGTAACACACACGGTCAGTTCCCCCTACCAGGCCTAGGTGCTGTGGGGGTGCATACCCCATTATGTGATCAGCTGTAGACTGCTGGTCTGCATGTGCAGTGCATTATGGGTATGGGTGGGTTTACCCTATCCTGGTAAACACAGCAGACAGTTTGTGTGGTGACCTGCAGTCTTTCTGTAGCCAGCCAGCAGTGTGCTAGTAGCTATAGAGATGTAGCCTACTGGTTACTTCAGTGACTGTGGAGGCAGTGGCTATGGGTTTAATCCTGCAGTGGTGTAATCTAAAAAGGCTGTCTGAGGCATTTTCTTTTAATTTAAATCAGTGCTGCCAGCAGAAACACCCTCACAGTGCTGTAGCCTAAGGTGCTTCATAGGCGCCCTGTAAAGCACCCTATAAGGCCCCCTATACAGCGCCCTATAGGGCACATTATAGGGTGCCTTGGCAGATAGGGCACTTTATAATGTGACCTATGGGGTCACCTTAGGTTACGGCACTGTGAGGGTGTTTTTGCTGGCAGCACTGATTTAAATTAAAAGAAAATGCCTCAGACAGCCTTTTTAGATTACACCACTGCAGGATTAAACCCATAACCACTGCCTCCACAGTCATTGAAGTAACCAGTAGGCTACATCATTATAGCTTCTAACACTGCGCTGGCATGTACTTAGGGTTAATGCGCGTTAACGTGCCACGGCACACACTATCGCGCGATACATATTCTTGCTACCTTAGGACTGGAACGCCCACTCCTTATATGGAATTCTTCACATTATTGCTGCAACTAGCACCGGTAACATTAGGATGGCTTAGTAAACATACCATAGTGTGGAAAAAAAATATGTGTTTTCAGCCATATTGAAGGAGAACAACTTTCAGATAATGTATGTGTGTTAATGGATTTTAAAATTGTGCTCCCCAATTGTAGAGCCTTATTCATTAAGGATTCTTTACAAAGGCATATAATTAATGTTATTTTTTAATAATCTCTATAGTTTCTATCGCTCTGCATTGAGGCATACCATGCATATAGGTTTTCCATATACTACGAAGTCAATTTTTGATGGGTGCCTGAGCTGCAAAAATGACCAGGTATATTCAGCCATGCTTAACTGGCTAGGTTTCCAACTGAAAAGATGCCTAAATCTATCTAGGCAAACTATGTCCAGATAGCTTTTTGTGCAATCAAATTTGATTAGCTAAATTTATCCCATGAAAATTTGCACTAACTGACTAAATCAAAAACCTGCCCCAGAAATGTCTATAGGATGTCCTTTTTCTGAGTGGCTTCATTTTGCACCCTGTAAATTTCACCAGACAAATTTATAAGTTAGTATGGGAAAATTTTGTAACTGAAGGGGTAGTCACTAAAGTGCATTATGGGAATAATGCATGATTTTTGCACCTTAGACCACGTTAAAGGGCAAAATTGTGTTATTTTATTGTAACACACAATTTTGTACTGTAATGAATGCTAAATACTAATGAGATACAAAGTATGTAAAATACCTAATTAGTATTCAAAAAACACAGCTTGTGGTGACCACTGCAAGCCACATTATTCTTGGAAAAATAATGCTACCTCAAAACTCACATTATTTTTTCCAGTCCAGAGCATCAAACTGTTAAGAAGTAACCCAATTTTCCAGTCCACATTCTTAAAGGAGCCAGAAGAATCAAAAAAAAATCTGGGTCCCTCTCAAAAATATACCCTCACCCATACATGGCTCTAACCTCTAAGGCACAGTCCTCCCCCTTAAGATCCTCCAGCTTTGGACCCTGAATATGAACCCCCTCCTCCCCCCAATGCCCTATGAACTTCCTTGAGGAAATCTTGGTGGTCTAGTGGAACCTGGACAGGAGCAAGCCCCACTTACTCCCATCTGGGCCATTGCAGAGCTCAAACTGGTATCCATGACCACTAGAGGTAGTCTGAGGTTGATCTGTAGACCCCTAGCAGTAATACCTCAAGACTACCACTAGAGGTTATGGATCATTTTATCATTTGACTCGGTGTTGAAAAACAAAAGCAGATATAACTATTTGATTTATAATTTATTTTTTACCTTAGATAGTTCCCAGAGGATTTAATTAGGTCCACCAGCTGCTTATGACTGAAGTTGTTTGTGTTCACTCCATTGATATTGGTTAAAATATCACCTAGCAGATTTATACAAATGTATAGTGAATATTTCAGCCAGAAAATTGTTACTCGATATAACTTTCCAAAAAGGACACATAAACAAAATTAACCATAAAAGAAGCAAAAAACTCAAAGGGGCACTTTTTCTAAAATCTGTTAAGCAGTTGGAGGACAATTTTATAAGGGGCACCTACTTTAAGCAATAAAGTATGTGTCTACTTTGGGAGAATTTCAGTGATTTTTCTACCAGTCTGTCCTCTTCTAAATTCCAACCAGTGCAAAAGTATGCCAAATCACACGATGACATGTACTCTGTGGTGGGCATGCACATGAGCAGAGACTGAGCGGAAAATGGGTAGAGCATGAAAGTATGTGCATAGATTATAAAATATTATAATTTACACACACATTTGAACATATAGGCGTGGGCATTTATACTAGTTTTAGGACTGTTGTAAATGTCCATGCCTGAAATCTAGGCACGCATTATGCACTTATTTTATAAAGAAAAGTGGGCGTCCACTTTATAAAATTGGCTTAACTTAGGGACCTTAAAATATGTTTTAACTGGGCATCCCCTTCTTTAATGACCCTTTTAATATGTGACTGAATCCCCGCTAACTATTAGCACATAGCAGCAATTACAATTAATGTGGTGTCTTGACAGTGCATGCTAATTCACACATCAAGAAGGTCATTTTATAATGGGGTACCTCAGTTGGGGATAGAGAAGGCACCTATTTTAAGCCTATGCATCTTTATAAAATACTAGCGTAAGCCCCACAGATATTGCATCTAGATTGAAGGCACGGACATCATGTGTGCTTGAAAGCAAGTAGAGATATCAGCACATACTTTGCAAGAGAAATTTGATAAAGTCCTGCATAGTTCACTCACATTTTTCTGCATTTTATAAAATAAGGTACGCACATACTTTGCTTTATAAAATTGGGGCATCAGTGGACAAAAGCGAGCCTTAAACTAAGCTTAAGCACTTATACCTGCCCTAAAGCTGATGTAAATGCCTGTGCCAAGATTTTTCAAGAGCCCGTGTAAATTATAGTATTATATAATTTCCATGTGAAAGTTTGCGCTCTACCCATATTCCACCCAAGCTCCTCCCATCTGCATGCCCACTCTGAAAGTATGCGCAATTGGTCTGACTCGTGTATTTACAGAATAGCGTCCACCTAAAATATATGCATAAGTCCCTATTCACGCGCATAAGTCACTGGTAATGCACGAGTTACATGTGCAAATGGAACATGACTTTTCACAGCTGCTCATCAAATGATCCCCTACTTGTTTATGCATCGATTTTATAAAATATATCTGTAAGTGATGATTCCACCCTGACTCCTCCATTGAACATGCCCATTCTACAAGTATGTCCCCACTTGCACTACATGTACATTTAGATGTGACCTAATTTCATAAAAGCCCTTTTACATGCTAACATTAACACATACAGAATGTGCTAAACATCTTTATAACATCACTCCCTAGCTGTATGGTGTTGAAGGAGGTGGGGAATGGGCATATACTGTGCCTTCTGGTCAACACACTATAACTTGCCTCATATTAACTGCTATCATAGCAGAGAACTCAGATCACTTAACACCACCTTCTACTACTACTACTAATAATAATTTATGTAGTGCTACAAGGTATACGCAGTGCTGTGCAGACACATATTAAGATGGTCTCTGCTCATCAGAGCTTACAATCTAATTAAGACAAACAAGACAAGAGAAGAATAAGGGCAGAATAGCGAAGAGTAAGGAGACACAAGGAAAAAAGGATCAGGATCCAAAAGCAGCCTCAAGAGGTGAGCTTTTAGCATGGATTTGAAAAGAGGCAGAGATGAAGCCTGACGTACAAGCTCAGGTAGTTTGTTCCAGGCCCTAGAAGCAGCAAGGTGAAAGGAGCGAAGTTTGGAGTTGGCAGTGGAAGAAAAGGGCAAAGAGAGAAGCGAGCCAGTAGAAGAGCGGAGTAAACAAGGAGGGGTGTAGAGAGAGAGGAGAGAGAAGAGGTAATGAGGAGCTGAAGAATGAATGCATTTATAGGTCAGAAGGAGATGGAAGGGAAGCCAATGAGGTGATTTGAGAAGATGGGTTATAGGAGTATACTGAGGCTGCCGAAAGATTAATTGTGCAGCAGAGTTCTGAATAGATTGAAAGGGAGAGAGGTGACTAGGAGGGAGACCAGCAAGAAGGAGCTTGCAATAGTCAAGAAGGGAAGTAATTAGAGAGTGGACAAGTGTTTTAGTAGTATGTTCAGAAAGGAAGGGACAAATTTTGTTAATGTTATAGAGAAAGAAATGATAGGTTTTAGCTAGCCGTTGGATATGTGAGGAGAAGGAGAGGGAGGAGTCAAAGATGACACCAAGGTCACAGATTGAGGAAACAGGAAGTAGAAGAGTGTTATCTACACAGATAGAAAAAGTAGGAGGGGGGAGGGGGAAGGTTTAGGGGAAAAATAAGAAGTTCGATTTTGGCCAGGCAGAGATGTGGGCCTGTAGTGTCAGAGAAATATCAGGTATAGAAAGATATATCTGAGAGTCATCAGCATAAATATTATACTGAAATCTATGGGAAGAGATGAGAGTACCAAGGGAGTGGGTGTAGAGAGAGAAAAGGAGAGGTCCCAGAACAAACCCTTGGGGTACACCAACTGAGAGTGGGATAGCAGTAGAGGAGGAACCACTAGAACAGGGGTGGGCAAACGTTTTGACTCGAGGGCCGCAATGGGTTCATATATTGGACCCGGGGGCCGGACCAAGAGTAGATGGACGGTGTGTATATGTGAATTAATATAAATTAAATTTAAATTTGTAACATTAAATGTTTAGATTAATTTAAGGTAGAAAAGCATAAAAAGAGTTATTTTACAAAACCTTTATGCAATGTATTTCTTTCATAAAATAGTACCTTCAATTTTAGTGGGAACAGTGTTGTTGGTCTCCCTTTTTTGTTAAGGCATCAAAGTCAGGAGATAGCTTTGTTGTTGCAATTCGCAGAATAGATCTGAGGTGTTGGTCAGTTAACTGGGATCTGTGACGGGATTTATTGATGTTCATGACGCTGAACATCTGCTCACACACGTAGGTCGAGCCAAACAAGGCCAGAATCTTCTGTGCCATCCCCCGGAGGTTTGGAAAACAGTCATCTTTAAGTGAGGCATAGAACTCTTTTAGTGGAAGAGAGTGGAAGTTCTCCTTTAAGATTTCATCAGATTGAAGATCGATTAGTTCCAATTGCACTTCTTGTGGTGCTGTTTCTGGGTCTTGTGACAAGGGACAGGCCACCAGCTGAAGTGACTTTTCAATTTTTTCCAAATCTGAAAACCGATGGCAGAATTCTTCATGCAGGTCATTCAGTGATTTGCTATATTTATTCACATTTTGGATGGCCTTTTCCTGTGTGGCTAGTGTGGGAAAATGAGAGAAGTTTTTCTTTGAAATTTGCCTAGAAAAAAAAGTCAACTTGGCTTTGAAGGCATTTACATTACTATACATGTCGTGAATATACAGGTCTTTTCCCTGTAGCTTGACGTTAAGCTCATTCATGTGAGAAAAAATGTCAACAGCAAACGCAAAGTCACACAGCCAATTCTTGTCGCTCAGCTCTGGAAAATCATCAGACTTCCCCTTTAACTCCAAAAATGTATCAATCGCTTCTTTAAGATCCCACACTCGTTTAAACACTTTGCCCAAACTCAACCAGCGGACACGAGAGTGGTAAAGCAAGTCTTGGTGGTCTGCGTCGGTTTCCTCCAGAAATGCAATGAACTGACGGTGCTGAAGTCCCTTTGCTCGTATGCAGTTAACAAGCTTTATAACTGGATTCACAACATGACTAAGCTGTAATACAGATTTACACAAAGATTCTTGTTGTATGATGCAGTGGAGAAAAATAACTTCTTTTTCAGGGTTTTCCTCTTTCACTTTATCCTGAATTCTTTTCAGCAATCCCACATTTTTTCCAGTTAAATTTGGAGATCCATCGGTAGTGACATTAGCAAGTTTACTCCAAGGTAGCTTCACACTCTCGATGACAGCAGACACCCGGTCATACAAATCTTCTCCCCGTGTTTTTCCTTTAAGTGGCTCCATGGCCAAAAACTCCTCTGTTATTTCAAAACTGTCGCTAATCCCTCGGATAAAAATTAAGAGCTGAGCTGTGTCTTTTATGTCTGTACTTTCGTCCAGTGCTAGTGAATATAATTTAAAGGACTCTGCAATATTATTTAACTTGTTTGTTATGTCTTCATCAATCAGTTCCACACGACGAGTCACTGTCCTGCGTGATAAACTGAGTTTTTCAAACTTGTCTTTGCTCTCTGGACACAAAAGACCTGCGGTCTCTATCATGCATTCTTTCAAAAACTCTCCTTCAGAGAGGGGTTTACTAGCTTTTGCTAATTTGAATGAGAGCATAAAACTTGCTTTGGTACTTGACTCTTGAATCGCAGTTTGTCTGTGAAATAAATTTTGCTGAGCCTGTAATTTAGCCATCAACCTCCGAGCTGTAGACCCCCGTTCTTGAGGCGACTGCTTGCTAGCATAGATAGCATGCTTCATGGCAAAATGACGGCTGATATTATATTCTTTGAAAACCGCAACAGTTTCCTGGCATATGAGACATACAGCCATTGATCGGATTTCCGTAAAAAAATATTTTGCTATCCATTCCTTATTAAACACTCTGCATTCACTGTCCACTTTTCTTTGCCCCACTCATTTTGGGATTCTGCACTACACTAGCCGGCCATCGCGAGATTACGCTGCGTCCTTTAGAAAGTGAGGTGAATAAATGAATAAATTAGCTAGCGCTCCGCGGGCCGGATTAAAAGGTCCGCGGGCCATAGTTTGCCCATTCCTGCACTAGAACAAACACTGAAAGAGCAATGGGAGAGAGAAGAAAAGAACCAGGACAGAAAAGAGCCCCTAAAGCCAAACAAGGTCAATATGTCAAGGGGAAGATGGTGATCAACAGTTTCAAAAGTAGCAGAAAGGTCAAGAAGGATGAGGACAGAATAAAGGCCCTTGGATTTAGCCATGAACAAGTTGCTGGAGACTTTGGCAAGTGCTGTCTCCGTAGAATGTAAGGGTCAATAGCCAGATCAAAGTGGATCCAGAGGAAAGAAATTCAGGGCAATGGTGGAGGACTATATGATCAAGAAGTTTAGAAATGAAGGGAAGAAGGGAGATAGGTTGATAATTAGAAAGACAACTAGGGTCAAGTGAAGGTTTCTTGAGGAGAGGTGTGACCACAGCATGCTTGAAGCCTGCAGCAGTAGAGAGCGAGAGGTTGAGAATATGTGAGATGGAAGGGATGACAGAGGAGGAAGGAATTAAGGAGATGGGTGAGGGACAGGATCAGAAGAGCAAGTAGCAAATTTAGAGGAAGAAAAAAGATGAGATATTTCCTTATCAGAGATCATAGAAAAGTATGAAAGTGTAACAGAGATTGAGGGGAAAAGTTGTACTGAGGTGTGGGAAGAGGTGATGAAGCTGATTTAGTGGGTAACTGGAGTGTAATATTGTGTATTTTTGCAATGGAAATAGTCGGCTAGGGTTTGGACAGAAAAAGAAGGATGGGTCGGAGGGGCAGGTGCTTTGAGAAGAGTGATAAGAATTGAATAAAGATGGCAGGGGTCAGTGGCAAGACAGATGGACAAAGTAGTTTAGCTTGGCGAGTGCTAAGGCTGACTGGAAGGAGGTAGGCATGAATATGAAGTGAAGAATGTCAAAGAGGGAGCGGTACTTGAGCCAAAAGCGCTCAGCCAAGCAGGTACAGGAGTGTACATAGATAGTGGGTAGTTGAAGATAACGAGGGCTGAGTATAGTGCATCTCACAGAACTTGGGATGGGTAGAGCAAGAGAATCTAGAGCAGAGGAGAGGGCAGTATTATACGTAGGAAACTAAAGCCTCATCAACAGATTTAGAAGACAAGGTGGAAGAAAGGGATGATGAGACAATAGTGGATAGAGTCAATGGATCAATAGCTTGAAAATTCCTAAAAAGGTAGGAGGAGATTGGGTAAGGTTGTGGTGGGGAGTGATGAAGGGTAAAACTTAGAAGGTGATGATCAGATAGGGAAGAACTGAGGTACATAAATTGGAGGGTAAACAGAGAAGAAAACTAGGTCAAGGCAGTGACCGCTCTGATGAGTGGGAGCAGAAGAGTAAAGTTGGAGGTTGAAAGAAGAAGTAAGGGAAAGGAGCTTAGAAGCATAGAGGTCAGAAGGGTTATCAGCATGAATATTAAAGTTACCAAGAATAATGGAGGGTGGAGAGGAAGAATCCAGAAATAGGGAAAGTCAGGAGTTAAAGTCAGTGAGAAAGGTAGAGGTGCACTTATCAGGGGGTCTATAAATAGCAGTTATCAGGGGAGGTAAGGGATTAAAAAGGCAGATGGAATGGACTTCAGAGGAGAAGAAGGAGTGAGACTGAGGTAGAAGGAGGGGTTGGAATTGACAGGAAGGAGAAAGCAGAAACCCAACACCATCATCTCAATAGTTGGCACTAACTGCATGTATGCTTGAAGCAATTGCATGCTAACTGCAAATGTTTAGCAACTTCAGCGAAAAGTCTCCAAAAACATGAAACATGAATAGTTACCTATTTTCAAACCAGCACGATATGATGGACTATCTTCATGCACTTTACAAATGCAGGTGTGCATTCTGTAAGTCTACAAAATACAAAATGAAAAGCCTTAGGAAAAATAGCAGCTCAGATTGTTCAACAAATGTTTTATATCATAACTCATGGTCTATTCTGAATATGGTTTAGATTTCCTACTTTTCATTTTTAGGGAGTCTTACTAATGGTGCTCTCTGGCAACGCATGTTCTGGTGCATGCTAAAGGCGCACTGGGATGTATGTTGCCAGCTAGTGCTGGGCCATGGCAGTAAATGTAGGATGATGCCCATGCTAACTGTGCAGCCCATGTCAGAGATGCGAATGGGCAGAGTAGGGCTAACTGCATTAGTGTGAGTTCACCTCATAGGTGGCGTTAGGTGCACCTGCACTAATTCAGCATGGGCTATGGGACAGGGATCCGCGTTAACTGCCAGGGAAATGCTTTTCACCCCACTGACGGGTGATATGGATTTGTAGCTCCTAACATGCTATGGTTTTGGTGCTATTGCCACAGTAGGTGCAATACCTTAGTGCCCATTAGTAAAAGACCCCCTTAGTAAAAAATTTTTAAAAAAAACCCTTAGTGAAAAAAACCACAACTGAACAGATTAAGGGCAAATGCAATCAACTGACTGCAAGCTGCATCCTGCATTCACTCTTCACTGACATACTCCATGCATTCTTTAATTGAGCTGCTATTTCAAGTACAGGCCATAGTTCCTACACATTCACCAGCACCATCAATAACTGTCAGCCCTATTCTTTCAGAAATGTTTGGACTGTCCCACAGTCTTTGTTTTAGTATTGATTTTTTCTATTTTAATCTGCCTCTGGATTTTCACATTATGTATCTGAATTCAAGAATGTATGGGACAAGTGCAGAGGATCTTTTGACCCAGCAGTTTTCTCCTGATTCTTTTAGTTTGCATTTCAGCACTACTACTGAGCCACTGGGCACCTTCAGCTTTATTTTAGCTGGCCACCTCAAGCTTCCTTTAATATGTGATGCCCACCTCCACTGAACAGATAGGGAGGGGCACATAACATGGCTGCACTTCCTCCAGCTGGGTGATTGCTTGGTAGGTTCAGGGGGAAGGAGGAAGGGCTGGGGCTAGTGAGAACGTTGAGGGCCTGATTCTGTCCTGCACAGCTATCCCCTTTGTACGTCCGGTCTGAGCGAGACGTAGAAAGGGGATTTTGATTCTGATTCTGCAGGGCACGTCTAGCCCTGCGGGATCAGAATCACAATCAGACCTGTACATGCAGGCTGGGACTGCGATTCAGTCCTGGCCTGCACATACAAGCACTGCCCGGAAAGCTCAGTCAGGGACTTAAATGGAGCCACGGCGCCATAGCTTCCTGTTGCCATGGCACTGTGGCTCCATTTAAATGCCGCAATGCTGGCCACCAGCAATTAAGGATTTTTCCCCGCAGCCCAACCCCCAATCCGGTCTCCTAAGGCCAGGGTCGGGCCAGGGTCCGGGAAGAAACCCTGGCCTCCTAGCCCCTTCTGCACCCCAACTTTTAAAAAAAACAACATCCAGGGAAGTTATTCAACCTCGGAGGTGGAATAACTTCCCCGGCCATTTTGCTGGCCCTGGACATAAAGGACTGACATTGGAATCGGCCCTGTATGTTCAGGGCCAGCGACCGCCCACTGCCCACCCACTCTCTGTTCCTGGGCTGCCTTTCCCCGCCCCCAACGAACTTCCCCGCACTACCGGTGGGAAAGTTAGTCGGGGGCTGCCGCTGGCACGAATAGCAGGGATGGACATCCCATTGGGACGTCCATCCCTGCTGTTCGTGTCTCTGAATAACCCCCCAAGAGAATAGAGTTTCAAAGAGTGGGAAAGGAAAGGCTTAGGAGGACTCCTGAGGCATTTTGGGAAGTGAGCAATGGTGGTACAAGTTATGTTGGCCAACCCAACCTTCCCCCTGTGGTCTGCTGTCATATGCATTGAAAGTGGGGGATTGAGGGATTTGGAAATAGGAAGGAGGTTTTTGTCACAGGTTGTGGTACTCTTTAGAGGAGGAAGTGACATTGTTCTCTTCCTTGGCTCCCAGAGCAACATGGGGGGGGGGGGGGAGGAGGAAACAGAGCATAAGCATAGACTCCAGCAACACCAGCATCACTAGCGTGTGGCTAGGAGTTTGCCAAAGGTTCCATCAGTTTCATTCACCACCCTTAGCCTGGTGCCACCACCGGCTAAGGATGACCTTTGCATTATGACTAGGGTGTTTCCATCTAGTCATGTATGAAGCAACCTGGGAGGGACAACGTTTAATTGTATTATTGTAAAGTTGAAGTTGTAAGAGTTAATAAAAGCTACAGCCACGTTTTGCCACTGTCTTCAGGTCTGATGAATTTTATTTATGGAGAGGGCTGGTTTTGGGTGAGACAATCAATGGTTAAATGGAAGGGTGAAAATATTATGGCTATTGTGGTGTAAACAGGGTGATATCATGGGCTGTGTGAGCAGGGACGGCCCAAGGGGCATGCGGTGCCATGTGCGGAGACTCGGTGCTGGACCTCGTTTGCATAAATATGTGCATAATGTTAACATACTCATTAAGAGGCATGTTTACTAAAAGTTAGTGTATGAATAAAGAAAGACTAAAAGATTTCTACATTACTATAATCCAGTGCCAACCGCCAGGCACATTAGGAATACTACAAACACTGCCCATTTAGAACCCATAGCAAACCCGCCGTATCCTAACAGCACTACTAGGACTCACAAAGCACCAAACCCTACCTATCAAAAGGCAACACTGCAAATATTAAACCAATAAATTTCAGAGAATAACAATACATGACCTATTGGGGAAAGAGAACAAGTGGCAATGTCAAATAGAAATTACATAAACAGAATACCTCAGCTCAGTTACACATGCAGAATATAGACCATCACCAAAAAAAGAACAAGGAATCACAATTTAGAAACAGGAAGACAATAATCAAACTGGGAACCCCAAAAGCCAAACTTGGAATGTACAACAACACTGTAGAAATAAAACTATAAATTAATTTCCTCTTGTACTAAGCAAAGTGCAGACGTAATGATGCACATTTCCCAGAGCTGACATATTCCAGTAAATAAATTCAAAATAAAGAGATATTTTCTACCTTTTGTGCATTTTTTTCCGTTGCAATTGCTACAGCCACTTTCTTCTGGTTTCTTTGTGTCTTCTGCTAACTCTCCATCGTCTGCTGTCCATTTGTCCTTTCTTCTCTCTTCTAGTTTTTTTCCATTCTCTCTCTGCATCTGCTTTAACATACTAATCTTTCCCCTTTTAATCTTTCCTCCATCTCTTTCTTTATTCTTTTTTCATCCACTCAAATTTTACCCCTCCATCCTCAATCCCCACTTAATCTCCCAATACCCGGTCAATTGTAGATTTTTCTTCCCTCCCACACAAAATATTTTTCCCCTCTCCACTTCACTCTCCCAGCCCCATCCCATTCTAAAACTCTCCCAACATCAGCTCCCTTCTAGTTCCAGCCCCACTCAGCATCCGCTCCCTACTAGTCCCCGCATCAGCCCATTTCCAGTCCTAGCCACCCATCAGCCCATTTCCAATCCTAGTTCCACCATCCATTTCCAGTCCTATCCGAGCCCCTCCATCAGCTCATTTCCAATCCCAGTCCCCCATGAGCCCATTTCCAATCTAAGCCCCCCATGAGCTTATTTCCAGTCCTAGCCCCTCCATGATTCCATTTCAATCCAAGCCCCCACCACATCCCATTTCCAATCCTAGCCCCCCCAACTGCCCATGTGCAGTGCTATCCTAGCACCTCCATCAGCCCATTACCTGTCCTAGCTCCCCCCCCACTCAGCCCATTTCCAGTCCTAGCTCCCCTCCCACAGCCCATTTCCAATCCAAGCCCCCTCCCCATCAGCTATTTCCAGTTCAAGCCTTCCCTCCACAGTCCGTTTCCAGTCCTAGCTCCGACCCCTCACATCCCAATTCCATTCCCACCCCCCTCCCATCAGCTATTTCCAGTTCCAGCCCCCCCGCCACTCAGCCAAGGTCCAGTCCTAGCAACCCCACAGCCCATTTCCAGTCCTAGTAACCCTCCCCCACAGCCTATTTCCAGTCCTAGTAACCCCCACAACCCATTTTCAGTCTTAGTAACCCCCCAACCCATTTCCAGTCCTAGCAACCCCTCACAGCCCATTTTCAGTCCTAGTAACCCCAAGCCCATTTTCAGTCCTAGCAATCCCCCACAGCTCATTTCCAGTCCTAGTAACCCCCACCCCATCCCATTTCCAGTTCTAGCAACCCCCCACAGCCCATTTTCAGTCCTAGTAACTCCCCCCTCTCCTCCCGAAGAGCCCCGCGGCTAGCTAAGAGGGAGCCAGAGAGGCCGTGGCTCACCTCTACAGCTGCTGAAGTGAAGCGCGCCTTTTCCCTTCACTTCGGCAGCTGTATTGACATTTAGAATGCTGCTGCACTGAGGTCAAAGGGAACTTCCTGTTTCCCGCACTCAGCGCGTCAGCGTTCTAAACGTCAGTACAGCTGCCGAAGTGAAGAGAAAAGATGTGCTTCACTTCAGAAGCTGTTAAAGGGAGCCGGGGCCTCTCCGGTCCCTCTAAAGTCATCCTGCCTTCCGCCGATGTTCAGGATGCTGTTTGCGCGGGGCCCCCTGAAATGTGGGGCCCTCTGCAAACAACATTCTTGCTCAAGGAACGGGCCGGTCCTGTGTGTGAGTGGTGCGGCTACACAAGATGCAAGTACAGAAGGGGCAGCAGTATCACCACTGGGCTTCCAGGAAACTTAAAAATAGTGAGTACTGCACATGACTAGGATGGAGGGGGACGCCAGATTTGTTAGTCACACAGGGTGCATTTCTAGCTTGGTATGGTCCTGGGTGTAAAAGCTATAGATTTCAAATAAAGCCCTTCAGTTTTATTAACATTTCATGAAGAGGCTGATAAACTAACCTGCAAAAAATGTTTGGGATTAAAAGCCATTTTGCATGTAATTTAGCTACAGATGCAAATGGCTTCTCACTTTTTTGAATCCATAGCTAAGAGATTTTTAATATGTGTTGCCAAGGCCAGGAAGTTTGCATGCTCTGCACAGTGAAAATCCATGTTAATTTCAAAGCAATTGCTCATTTTATACAGTGGTAAGGCCAAGTTTAAAGAGGACAAGTAACACTCCCCCCCCCAAGAGACCCAGAGACCCAAAGTGGGCTAACCCACTGATGTCCCTTCTTCTCCAGTCTGCATCGGCTGGACTTTACCAAATCATTTTTCTAGAGGGCACTGGCAGGGAAGAAGCTACCAAGGATCAGCTCTGTCCCCTTCAGGTTCTAGAGGGGGAGTAGAGGAGTAACCTAATGGTTAGAACAGTGGGCTGAGAACAAGGTGAAGCCAGGATTCAAATCCCACTGATGTTCCTTGTGATGCTGGACAGGGGCAAATCTGTCACCTCAGATATAAACGTAGATTGAAGGGCATAGGAACAAGCCATGCTTATCTGAGAGCCCTAGAACAGCCTTACTGGAAACAAGGGAAGAGAAACAGTGACTGGCAAACTATAGCGGCCAGGGAAAGCTCCAATTCAGAGGGAGATAACAATGACTCAGAGCCCATGCAGATAGCGCTTGAGGACCCTATTCCCTTATCTCAAGATGAATTAATGGATTGCTCCATTTGTATTGCGGGCAGTTTTGAATCACTCCCTGAACTGTGAGTTATACAGACATTGCTTTGAGAATACTCATGTTTGTGCTGAATGAAAGAGGAATGTTCACTCCTTTGTTTTGCTCTAAAGTTTGAAAGAATCCTGGGTTAAATCCTACAAGCAACTGTGAAGTTTGTAACAGTTTACCTCTTTACTTATATTGTGGTGGAAGCCTGAAAAGAAGGACTTTCTGTATCTCAGTGAACCTTTTGCGTTAAAAGGGAAATAAAAGCCTTATTTACCCTCTACTTGGCACACACTATTTATTCACATAAGGAGCAGGACTACAAAGACCAAGATACCCTTGGCCTTAAAAGAGCCCTCTACTCCCAGAAAATAATAATATGCTCAACCTACCCTTACAGCCACTGGCCACCAGGGGGGGGGGTTGATGACAGTACTCATGCATTGTTCAAATAGTGAACTTTTACCTGAATGTCAAATCCAAACGTTTCTTTATCCTGTTTGACTATAATAAGAGATCTCCTGTAACAAAATATAAAACTGTTCATTTGTCTAGTAATCAAATTGCATACTGCATCTTCTCTTTTATACATACTATATTGAAAATATATATTACATACTAACAAAAACTGTGCAATCCCAATATGAAAATAGTTTAAAGGAGAGTCTCAACTAAAATAACAAACATCGGTTTGCATAACTAAGCAAGGCATACAGTAGAAATATATAGAAAATTTGCTGCCTTTCTATATAAATCATGCTTAATTTACCTGCTTAGAACATCTGTATCGATAATGAAAATATGTAAATATAGCATGGTAGCTTGCATTATATCGTGCTGTATATTGTTAAAAAGACTTTCTGTGCCAGTTCTATAAAATACATGTTTAGCTACTGTTAACTCTAACTTCAGTATAATATGATGCTGAGATTACAGAGCTCTACCAACTGTTGCCAATGCACTAAAGTGACTAGGCTTCCCTCAGTTACATGGCAAAATCTGGCAAAACATAAAGAAGGCAAATCATTTTCCCAGCGATCTTAACAAACAGTGGCAGAATCCATCCATAGTAACTTAGAAATTGTAACTCAAGAAATATGCAAAGAAACTGAGTGCAATGTAAGAAAACAGAGAAGGAAACTATGTAACAGGTGGATAAATGTTGGGCCGACATCTTTTTTACATCTATAAATATTAAGGGCCTATGTGGTAGTGTAACTTGCGGTAGGAAGGGGTTTTCTGTTAAAACACCAAACAGACAGCAGTTCAGGGAAAACAAAACGTGTTTTTATTCAGACCCAGTTTCTTAAACCTTCAGAAAACTGGTCTCTCAGCCCTTCCTCCAGCCCAGTGAAAGTTCTTTCCTTGCCCAGATAAAGTTCCTACTTTTGTATGGCTTACCTTAAATGAATTCCAGACTCCAAGGGTTTCTCCTTCCTACAGCCTGCTGGGTTTTCAACCTCTCCCTGTGAGCCATGCCCTCCCAGCTCTGAACTCTGGGCTGCAGGCTCTCTTATAAAGGTCTGTTGATAATCCCTCTGGAGAGGGATGGCCAGCACTCTATAGACCCCATCACAGCCTGGTATTCAGCGGCGTTGGCACTGAATATCCAGGTCTGCCCGATAGCAAAGAAGCTAACCGAGCAGCGGTAATATTCAGCCACTGCCCGGTTATCTTCAGCAGGGAAAGTTAGGCCACCCTTTAAGATGCCTAACTTTTGCCTCTTAGTGATAACCAGGCAGCGGCTGAATATTACTTCTGTCCAGTTCTCCTAGGACAAGCAGGATATGTGTCAGCCACACCTGGTGACGTCATCCGACGGCGCCGTGCGGAAGTGCTCTCTAGAGCTCAGATTTCTCTGAGCATGAGTAGGAGGTCCCACCTCCCCGGCCCGCCCCCAGCCAGATCAGTCTTTTTTCTTCTGCCTCTGCCTCAAGACGGAATTGCTAGCTCTCTAACAAACATAATGCCCAAACCGGGTTTTAAAAAGTGCTTGCAATGCAAGAGGAAGATGAATGCTGCAGACATTCACCAGTCCTGCCTCCGATGCCTCGGGGCAAGCCACAACGTCCAGGACTGCCCCAGCTGTGCACGGATGTCTCCCAGAGCGAGGGAGTTCAGGGGGCATTCATTGAAGGATTTCCTATCCTCCTCGGAGCCCGCGCCTGCAGTAGCCTCCTCGCCGGCAGTTCCCAGCTCTTCAAAAGACCTTCGGGGGACAGCGGCACGGGATGTGCTCTGTAGAGCCTCCATCCCCGGCCATGCTGCACAGGACACTGGCGCATCTCCCGGGCATCGGACTGACGCCACCGTGAACCCCCCTGCTAATCCGGTGAGCTCTCCATCTTCTGAATTACCCGGGGTAGCTTCTGGGCCATGCGGTCTCCCATGCGGTCCCTCCAGCTCCCTCCAAGATGGCGCCGTCCACATTGTGCCCCATGGTGCCGCCTCTGACTCCGCCCCCAGACACGCCTCCTCCTCCCGGATTGGCCGAGACCCGGCCTGCCTCAGCCGCGCTGACGCTGCTTCGCGCCCCCGGGGCAGGGAATCTTTGCATCGCGCCGATCTTCGGGGCAGGGAATCCCCCCACCGCGCCGAGCTTCCCCGAGCATACAGCAGCCCCAGCACAGAACATCGGCGCGGGAGAGAAAAACGGCGCGATCGCAGGAAGGAGGCAAGCGGCAAGCACAGCAGTAAGAAGAAGCACCTGGACAGGAGAGACAGTTCCTATGACCGCGGACATGGCAGACGCAAGCGGTCCAGCTCTAGCAGGGGAAGCTCGTGTGGCAGCGTCTCCCAGGGTCATAAGAGAAGCAGGCACCACTCTCGCTCCAGCTCTCTTTCCTCACAGAGGCACAGGAGCAGCCGCTCTTCAGAGAACAGCACCTCGGCCGCCATCTTACAGCTGCTGGCACGCCTGGTGGACCAGACAGCGCCTCCAGCCCAGCTCCTTGAGAGGTCCGCCTCCAGGGAAGCCTTACCAGCAGCCCAGCCCAGCCCTGTGAGGCCCAGGACTCCACAGGCACCCGCCTTCACGCCTCACAGGTCCCCCTCACCAGAACAAATCTTGACCTCTGGGGAGAGCGATGAGGAGGGAGAGGCCCCCGACTCTCCCATCTCCAAGGCGACGCCAGAGGATACAGAAGAAAATCAGCGTCCGTTGCCACTGGAGGACCTCACCTATCCCAAATTCCTGAGGAAGGTGATGAGCAAGCTCGGCCTGCTAACGGAGGATGCCGCGGGCGAAAAGGATCCAGAGGTCATGAAGTACCTCAGTGACCCCAGACCGGCTCTAGCCCTACCGCTTCACCGAAAGCTCCAGGACAAACAGTCAACGTTATGGCAGTCACCGGCCTCCGGCCATGCCTGCTCTAGGAAGCTGGACAACAAAAACCTCCTCCACCTGGCTCCGGGATTCAGTAAACCTCAACTCCCGCACCAGTCTTTTGTGGTGTCGTCTGCACTAAAGAAAGTGAAATCCTCGCGCACATTGGCTAATCACCCACCAGGCCGGGACCCGAAGCTCCTCGACGAAGTGGGCAGGAAGACCTACCAAGGAGCGATGCTCAGCGCCAAAGTGGCAGCGCACCAGTTCCAACACATCCTATTCCAGGATGCTCTCCTAGCCGAACTCAAGAGTCATCTCACGGCACTACCCAAGGACGCGCAACTGACAGCCTCGGCTACATTACAGGACCCAGCCGAATGCAGCAAACATCTGATGAGCACGGCTTTTGACGCCTTCGACACCGCCATCAGGACGGCTGGCACGGCCATTTCAGCCCGCCGCTGGGCATGGCTGCGAGCGTCCGGCCTCAGGGAAGACACCCATGATAAAATCACTGACGCGCCCTGCTCGGGCGAATCGCTCTTTGGCGACAAGGTGGCGGACACGGTGAATGGCCTTAAAGAGGATTGTACCACATTGCAAACACTAGCGGCGGACGGACTCGAACGCCACCCCTCAGCACAAAAAGGGAGTTATTACCGCAAAACATTTTCTTCCTCCAAGAAATTTTACAACTCTAATCGGAGATGGCAAGCACCTAAATACAAACAACCCTACTACCCCGCCTCCTCCTCCTTTCAGAGGCAGCAGCCGAGGGAGCGCAACAAACAGAAAAGGCAAAACCCCCAGCAGTCGGGAAAAAACACCACCTACTTCTGACAACTCGCCTCGACCGGGGCCCCTTCCTGGAACCCCAGCATCTCTGCCAGTGGGGGGCCGCCTATCCCGGTTCATGTAGGCTTGGCAGGTGATCACCACGGACAAGTGGGTCCTTCAGATCAGAGAGAGGAGTAGCCTAGTGGTTGGGGCAGGGTACTTCAGGCCGGAAGGTCGGGGGTTCAAATCCCACTAGAGGACAGCAACCTTGGGCCGGAAGGACTGGGGTTTCTAGTCCCACAGATGCTCCTTGTGGTCTTGGGCAAGCCACTTAACCCTCCATTGCCCATGTTCCCTGTAAGTATTAGTGTATGTGTCTCATATCCCCACGTGTTAAATGTATCCCCCACTTGTGTTGTGACCGCTTTGATTGAAGGATAAGGCGGTATACAAAACTGTCTAATTAAAAATTAAATTAAATTCAATCAGGCTACCGTCTACGCTTCTCCTCCGCACCGTGGCAACGCTCACAGCCTATCAGCCAGACCCCGCCGCACCTAACAGCACCACTATCGGAGCTTCTGCTACACCTCCTCTCTGCTCGTGTGATAGAGGGAGTGCCCCCCGGGGAGATCAACACTGGCTTCTATTCCCGGTACTTCCTCATCCCCAAGAAGTCCGGTGGTCTCCGCCCGATTCTGGACCTCCGCAAACTGAACATCTTCATCACGAAGGAGAGGTTCAGGATGTACTCCCTCAACGCCATCCTCCCTCTTCTAAAAGCTGGAGACTGGATGGCGACTCTGGACCTGCAGGATGCATACTCCCACATTCCAGTCCACAAATTGCACAGGACGTTCCTACGCTTCATAGCGCTGGGAGTTCACTACCAGTATCGTGTTCTCCCCTTCGGACTCTCCCCAGCACCCAGGATCTTCACAAAGTGTGTAGCGGTTGCCGCATCGCACCTACGCAAGCAAGGCATCGCCATCTTTCCCTACTTGGATGACTGACTGCTCTCGGCACCCTCGGCCTCCGAACTAAAGAAGGCCGTGCGGTCAACGACAGATCTACTATGCCGGCTGGGCTTCCTCCTCAACAAAGAGAAGTCCCGCCTCGACCCCGCACAGAGAATAGAATTTATCGGGGCGATAATCGACACCTGTGCCTCGAAAGCTTTCCTACTCGAGCAACGGGTAGAGGTAATCACTTCCCTAGCCCAGCAGATGTCCATGTCCAAAATTACCACAGCGCGCTCCATCCTACGCCTACTGGGAGACATGGCAGCAACGACCTCGGTTCTGCCTCTGGCGAGACTACATATGCGCATCCTCCAATGGCATCTCCGGTCCCACTGGAAACAACTCTCCCAGCCGCTCAATACCCGCGTCCCCATCAATGCCAAGGTCGTGGAAGATCTCCGCTGGTGGACAAGACGGAGCAACCTCTCAGCGGGCAAGGATCTCCCACCGCGCAGCTACCAACTCGTCCTCACCACAGACGCGTCTCCCACAGGATGGGGAGCCCACCTCTCACAACTCAGCACTCAGGGAGCCTGGTCCAGAGCAGAACGATCGTTGCACATCAACCGGCTTGAACTACGGGCGGTCAGATATGCATTGCAGACCTTCAAGGCCCAACTGGCCGGAAAGTCCGTCCTGGTACAGACAGACAACCAGGTGACTATGTTCTACATCAACAAGCAAGGGGGCACGGGGTTACGTCCCTTATGCAAAGAAGCCCTCCTGACGTGGTACATAGCCCTGGCCAACAATTGCGTCCTACAAGCGACTTATCTCCCAGGCGATCAGAACGCCCTAGCGGTCAAGCTGAGCAGGCAGCTTTGACCTCACGAATGGACACTTCACACGGAGGTAGCGGCCAGCCTCTTCTGGCGTTGGGGAACCCCCCAGGTCGACCTCTTCGCAACAGAGATCAACACAAAATGCCGGGTGTTCTGCTCCAAGCACCCATCACCAAAGAGAATGGCCTCGGATGCCTTCACGCTGCCATGGGGAAGGTGGAGGCTGGTTTACGCCTTTCCCCCAACTCCTCTTCTTGCTGCAGAGATACAGCGCATTGTCATGGACAGAGCGCACGCCATACTGATCGCCCCCTACTGGCCACGCCAAATGTGGTTCCCCCTTCTACTTCGGCTAGCCCAGGAGCCGCCGATCCGGTTACCAATGCGAACAGACCTGCTCACCCAGAACGATGGCTGCATCCTGCACCCGAACCTGCAAACTCTGGCCTTGACAGCCTGGAGATTGAGAGGATGAATCTCGACTCCCTCCAACTACCTTTGGAAGTGCAGCAGATCATCCTAGCTGCCAGGAGACCTTCCACAAGAAAATCGTATAGCCTAAAATGGAAGCGGTTCAGTATTTGGTGCACTAACCAAGGCCTCAACCCAGTCTCTTGCCCTGTACCTAAGGTCCTGCAGTACCTCTCAACCCTTTTCAGCATGGGCTTAAAACCACAATCCATCAAGGTCCACCTCGCCGCGATTACATCTCTACACGAGCAGCGGTGCGGTTCCTCCAGGGGTTCCCTCGCGGCATTGCCCATCGTGGCGCGGTTCATGAAAGGCCTCGTGAACCTGCAACCCCCAGTCCAGAAACCGGTACCTTCTTGGGATCTCAATGTGGTCCTGCAGCAGTTGATGCAGGAACCCTTCGAGCCGCTTCACACCGCGGATGGGAAATTCATGTCCTGGAAGACACTCTTCCTCATCGCCATCACCTCGGCCAGGAGGGTCAGCGAGCTGCAGGCACTTGTGGCGCATCCACCGTACACTAAGCTCCTCCATAACCGAGCGTCTCTGCGGATCCATCCTAAGTTCGTCCCCAAGGTAGTCTCTGCCTTTCACGTAAACCAATCGGTTGAACTTCCCATGTTCTTCCCTGCTCCACATTCCTCACCGGAGGAGCAACGGCTTCATTCACTGGATTGTGTCCGAGCCCTATGCATCTATATCGACAGAACAGCCGCTGTCAGGCTGGGGACCCAACTTTTTGTGTCATTTGACCCTAACAGGCCTGGGCGGCCCGTCACCAAGCGCACGCTCTCCCGTTGGATATCGGACTGCGTGGCTTTTTGCCTTCATAAGGCGGGGTCCCTCCCAGCAAGCAGGGTGGGGGTGCACCAGCTCCGCGCCCTAGCAACCTCGCTCGCCAACCTGCATGAGATTCCGGTGATCGACATCTGCAAGGCCGCCACCTGGTCTGCACAGTCTACCTTCCAGAAGCACTACTGCCTCGACCTCCAGGCTGAGGCTGACAGCTCCTTTGGCAGGGCTGTCCTGTCTACGGCTACCTGAGGTCGGGTCGCCCCGGCCCAGCTGACTGTATTCCTGAGGTCTAGACTACAGTTCAAGTCTACACGGTGACTATCTGGTGACTAAAACAAAGTACTGGTTTTGCATAGTTTTGCTATCGTGTTGATATTTATTTTGCTATGTTGCACACCGCCTCATGGTGGATCAATGTTTGCCCTACACTCGTTGGTTGTGTTTAGTATGCCCTGTTTGCACTTGCACTATGGCACCTTGCTGTTTCGTATATACTGTTACTAAAAGTTTGCACATGTTTGCACTAAATTCTGCTGTTTGCACCTTCAACAATAAATACCTGTTGCCTCAGGGCGAATACGAGGTCTACCTCGCTGTCTTTTGTTCATGCCTCCCTCATACCCCACGGCGCATCTGCTTGCTTGGGAGGCACCAGGTGTGGCTGACACATATCCTGCTTGTCCTAGGAGAAAACGGAGTTACTTACCTGTAACAGGAGTTCTCCATGGACAGCAGGATAGGTCAGCCACACGATCCCACCTACCTCCCCTGTATGAGGGTGGCCTGCACCGGCTTGCGCCCTAGCCAGTAAGGCATAGCTAATCACTCACTGATCTGGCTGGGGGCGGGCTGGGGAGGTGGGACCTCCTACTCATGCTCAGAGAAATCTGAGCTCTAGAGAGCACTTCCGCACGGCGCCGTCGGATGACGTCACCAGGTGTGGCTGACCTATCCTGCTGTCCACGGAGAACTCCTGTTACAGGTAAGTAACTCCGTTTTATCGCCAAATGCCTCTTCCGCTCTGTCTCTGGAATACTCTCATGCTAGCCTGTTAGTATCAGGGTGCCTAGCGGTAGCACGCACAGATATTCAGCAGCACTAACCACGTTAGTGCACTGAATATCCCAGTCAGCGTGATTAAGACAGTTAGCAGGTTTGCTAACCACAATAATCACAATGACGTAGCAGGTCCTAAAATCATATGTGTGTTTCAACACTTCTAGTACTAGTACAAAAGTACTAAAAGCAGTGAAGAAGGGATGGGAGAAAAATGCAGATATCCAAAGAGAATATAAATATTAGAGGTCAAACAAATAGGGAAAGCATGAACACAGCATGGCTCATGGAATTCTTTCTAATCCCCCTGCATGTCTACATATATGTGTAGGTTGTGTATACTTCTGTATTGTCTGAGTGTATCTCTGAACTGGAAGGGAGAGGGTGGGGTGGTTTAAATACAACAATACACAAACATTCCATTAGTTTGAAAAAAATAATAAAATGAAATCAAGTGCCACAATACATCTAACTATTAATGTCATTAACAACATATTTCAATGGATGAAGTTTATGGTTTAACCACCGAGTGCCACTATACCAATCAACAGGTATTTTTGTGCTTCTCCACTACCCGAGGCCATACACATAGCAACGTGTAGCAAATTACACAGTTCAGTCACTAGGTGTCACCAAACATAGCAACCATTAAGAAAAGTATAGAGGCCAGTTGGGCCGTTTCACAGTAGAATTTACAAAGAAAATGAAATACACATCAGAATCACTAAGAGTCTGTCCAGCAGGGGAAGGTGTGCTAGGGAAAGCTGCAAAGCATAACTCATGTAATACTTTTCATTCCCTCTGTGCATTATGTATCTGTGTATCTGTGTTTATGTGTCTGTGATTGTGTATTAGAATATGTGTGTTTATGTCTATTTATGCATGAATATCTCAGTGTATGTTTGCATTTGTATCTGTGTATGTATGTACACACACATGTATGTGTAAATCTGTATATGCATGCATATATGTTTTTCTGTGTGACTGGCAGATATGTCAAGAGTGGCCAGTCCCAAAAAGTGAGATTTACCATCCCAATGAGTGAGATTGAAGGTCAATGAGTGAGGTTATTCTCATAGAGCATTCATAGTATAAATTTGGAAAGATATGCATGTCGAATTGCTTTGCAAATGAAAGAAGCATCACAAAGTGTTATTTAGCTTTGTTTGATTTTATTTTAACTTGCAGTTTTACAATCCTTCCCTGCAGAGCAGAACTCACCATATTAAAAAAAATTCCATAGAACTCACCATATTAAAAAATCAAGCCTGATTCTGGTTTTATCTCAGTAACAACAACAGAAACCCTCACCAGTATCTGGCATATTGTAAAGTAATACAAAATCCTACAAAAGTCATTTTTGATAGAACAACTCTACCTTTCCATAACAGCATCAATGAGGACTCACCTAGTAAAAGGCAGCACTATAAATGCTGCAGTGCACCCTTTAACATCAATACCTCCTACTGGGAAAATTGAACAAGCCAAATTATTACAGATCCCTACACATTCAGTGTTAACAGAATACCTGACCTCCATCACACATTCTAAACATAGATAAATCCTCACTAAGTACAGAACAAATTACCACAAAATGACAATAGAAATATGTAGACAATAATCAAACTGAAACCCCAAGAAGCCAGTGCAATACCTGAGAAATAGAAACAGCAATGCGTTTCCCACTCTACTGTGTCAAATATTAAAATAGCATACATAAATTCCAAAAACTGACATATTCCAATTACTAAATTAAAAAATAAAATTCTTTTTTTTAACCTTTGTTTACTATCTTCTCTTAACTCGCTCTCCAGGGTCTCCAGTCTAGTTGCCCACTTCTCTCTGCTTTTATCTTCTTCACTTTCTTCCCTATATTTCTCTCTGACACTTACCTTTTCCATTCTTCTTTCCTTCATTTATTTTTCTATCTCTCTATGCACTCAGATTTCACTTCTTCTTACTATTCAGTCTTCCATCTCCATCTTGTTACCGCTTCAGCTTACAGCTTTCCCTCAACATGATCCATTTCCCATGTTCCCGTCTCTCCCCACAATCCAGCATTTCCTCTCTTTCTCTCTCTCTTTCTTCTCTCCTTCTCTCCCAGCATCTCATCTCACTCTCCCCTCCCTTTGTTCAACATCTTCTCTTTCTCTTTCCCACCTTTAATCCAGCTTCTCTTATCTCTTCCCCATCTATAATCTCCCATCTATCTTCCTACTACCCCATGTTTAGCATTTCCCTCTGTCCTACTCCCTCTTCTATGTCTTTCATCCCCCTCTATGTCTCTATCGCCTGTCCTACTTCTAGCAGCACTTTTCTGTACCCCTATTCCCCCCCCCCCCCTGTATCCAGCTGTAAATTTACGGTTCAGGAAGAATATCTCAATTCTGAAATAAAACAGCCTAAGAACCCAACCTCTATCAGGTTCTTAAACCAAAGTAACTATTAACATCACTGCTATTATTTCCTCATCCTCCTTCTTCAGGGTCTGGGTTAAGTTTAGTAAATCCAAAGAACTCTTTTTGCCAGGGCTAATGGCTGCCCTTTCTTTTTAAAGAATGGTGGAAGCTAGCATACTGCAATTATAGGAGGGCAGGATTGTTCAGGATCTTCAATACCTATAACATGTAGCGCCTAAAACTCAAATGAAGGGCTACAGTTGAACGTTTTGGAAATATAGCGCAAAATACTGCATCTCACCATATTCTTCAGATTTTCCATCCTAGGACTCAGATCACAGCACTTTCTACTACACTATCTTAGTCATCTCTGTAGATAAGTGAATTTGGGCAGATAGGGTAGTAATCCTGAGAAATAGTTGTTGTTTTTTATAAGCTTTATTTTCATTTTCAGGCAAAACCAAACATAACACAGTACAAAACACAACCAGAGAAATTATCTTCAACCCACCCACCTACCCCGGCTCCCTGGCACAGACCACCAGGATAGGACCCTTCAGTTGAGAAATCAGGACAACAAGAACATAAACTATCAAAACAGCATCTCAGAGGGCATAGAACACAGAGGCCACATAATATTCTAGGGCTTCCATTTAACAGAAGCAGGTAACTAGTCATAGTGTCCCAAAGCTGTTAGTATTTACTATACAAACATAGCTGGGTCCACCATAGGTGCCAGCTGATCTCTGCAGAATGTTTCCAGTTAGCAATGATAAGGTTCAATGCTACACTCAACATAAAATCCAGAAGGAACTGACCCTCCTTCGCAAGGAAGGGAATATTATTTAAAGAACGAAAGATAAGAATTCTCCACATTAGCGGAGCTTGGAACCTAAGGATACATTGAATTTACTCCCATACCAGAACCCAAAATGTCTGAACATTAGGGCAATCAAATAACATATGGGAAAATGTACCTATTTCACTCTGACAAGACCAGCAGGTGTTTCCAAATGAAACATTCCATTTAGTTAATCTAACTGGGGTAATGTAAACCCTATGGGCTAAAAAATTGCAATGTTTGGGTAAGGGAAGCTGAGTGACATACCCTGATCAAAGGGCCCAAGTACTTATTCCAGCTCTGCAGCAAGGGGAGTCCACCAACATCATGCTCCCAAATTTTCTGTATTCCAATGGGACGTTGCTGATTTTGCTCACAGAATAGTCAGCAAAACTGCAAGGCAACACAGGGTAAATCGTGAATTGCTCTTGTTATCTAAGCTAGTGATCTGAAATCAAGATCGGATTTCCCTATGCAGTGTTGTAATTGAAGCCACTGAAAGTGGCAGGAGGCAGGAAGGCTGAAGTCAAGCTGCAGATCAGAGAAGGATTTCCATTTGGAGGGTTGATTTTGGGCCAGCATGGCCCAGCAAGGAGCCAGGGGCAGTTGGGAGGTTGTGGACTCTCCGTGGAGGAGTCAGGGCAAAAAGTGCAGGTTTTGGGCTGATCAGCCCAGAAAGGAGGCATGGCATTTCGGTGCCACTTGCACGCTGGAGGCAGCCTTTGGGTTTGGGGCAAATGGCAGAGCAATGTTGAGGCTTAGTTTAGGCCTATTCAAGGGGTGGAGCCAGTCTTAAAGGGGATGGGGGCATTTATTCGGCTGAAATCGGCCGCAGTAATTGAGGAGGTTATTGGAGGCATTCAGGCATTGACGGAGTTCTGGAATGCAGGCTAGGGGCTGGTCAGCCCATAAAAAATAGTTCAAATAATTTTAAAGGTCATTTGTGCCATGATTCAAAGCCATTGGAGGAGATCAATGTTAAAGTAAGTAAAGTAACCGGGCAATGGGGGGGGGGGGCAAAAGCTTTGGCTGACCTGCCTGTTAATCTTCTTGAGTTCCCTGCCCTGGAGGCGGGTACCCACCCACTTGAGGCAAGGAATGAGGTCAGACAGATGAAGAGTGCGCACTAAAGACTGCAAGTCACCCAGGAGAGGTCCACTCTGACATGGTTGATGAGATGTTTACTGGAGATATTTCCAAGGTCATTCCCTCTGAGGTGGAATGGCCACAGGTGCTGCCACCCCATGCTTGGACATCCTAACTATAGGAGGTGTACACCATCATCGAAGAGTCCCAATTGAATCACAAGTGGCTGTGTGGATGCCCTCTCAGGTCCCAGTGGATGAAGGAGTGTCCAACTATCCAAAACTACATGCTCTGCAAGATAGGAGGGACAGAGTTAGTGAAGACAGTCAATCTGCAGTGTGCTCCACAGTTGGGTGGATGTATGACATGTATGCACAGGACTGCAAGCACTCCAGAGCCTTGATCTCCCATATCAGGAAACCCCTTTCTGCTGCTGCCATTGCTGCTCCAATCCAAAAGTAATGCAACCCAAATAGGCTGGACCACAACCCTATAATAACCAATGATTTCTTGAATACCGCTATGAACTGGAACTTGGAAAGTAGCATGCCATCAAGATGTATCAGGAACTGTGTGTTCAGTGGGGCCACATTTCTAAGTACTGGAGCGTGTTGGCTACTAGGAATGTCTGAAGCTGAGGCACCGCCTTGAAGGAGATGACTTGCCCTTTTCTCTTTGGATCATTTTTTGCCCCAATTATCTGAATGTGTAGTAGGTCCTCCGACACTGAGACCTCTGGGAACTGCACCCCGGAGGGGGAACCGGCTTCTTGGAGGCAGCTACCAGTTTGCTGATTCTGAAAGCATCAAAGAAGGCCAGAGTGAACATTGTCCGGAACAAGCAGGTTTCATATTCTGACGACCATGTGGTGCACAGCGCCGCCCACAGCCCATCTAACATTTCATGTGTTACCAGGCATCTCCCATTGGGCCACCGGGGTATACTCCTTGCCCATCCTTTCATCAGCATTTTCATCAAGAAATTGTTGCAGGGGTTACCCCAGCCTGCCAACTTGGTGAAGAAGGAGAACCCCACCAGGTGAAACTGGACGGTGCAGAGAGACAAGCCTTGGGTGCTGGCACACAACACCTATGCTGCTAGCAGCATGGGGTTTGGCAGCCTCAATCTCCAGCCATGGGATTCCAGGAAGGATGAGATGGATGAATATCCTCACAGGGACCATGCGAGGGCATGCGAGGGACCATGGTCCAGTGGATGAACTGCCAGTCTATGTTGATATCAGATGTCATATTGAGTCTGGCAGTGCAGTGGGGTGTTCGATCACTGTCGGGACAATTGTCTGAAGGTGTCCCACTGAAAATGGGAGAGGGAGTCAGCAGGAGAGGGAATCAGCAATGTTATTAATCTGCCTGGGTACATGTTGTGCATGGGCCATAACACTGAGCTGCAAGCATTTCAGGACAAATTTGCACAGGAGTTCTGCCACAATGATACATTTAGCTGATTGATTGTTAACAATGACAACAACTGCCTGATTTTCGCAACAGAACATGATTTTCTGGTCATGCAGTCGGTGGCCCCACACACACATTGCCACATACAGGGGAAAGAATTCAAATAGGGTAATGTTTCTGGTGAGGCCCCCAGTTACCCAGTGCTTAGGCCAGGATGCAGCAGCCCAGGCATCCCAGAAGAATATGTCATATCCAGAGTCCCCCGCCATATCCATGAAGGGGTCCAATTCCACATTGTTTTGCGGGCCCTGTTGCCACATGTTCATGCCATTGAACGTGTTGAGGAAATGTAATCAAACATCCAGGTCCTGCTTCAGTCCCTGTGAGAAGTGAAGATGGTGGTGTCTCTTGCACAAGCCGAATGTCGCATGTGCGAGGCATCTCAGGAAGGGCTGTCTCATAGGGAACACTCTACAGTCAAAATTCAGAGAACTGGTGAGCGACTGGGCTGTATGGAGGGTGATCTTCCATAAGCTTCTCAAAGTAGCAATTTTTTCCTTGAGGTCCTCCAAGGGAGTCAGGTAACACTTTGCTTTGTGTCGATCTCAATGTCTAAGAATGGCAGCATCTCAACCAGGCCCACCATCTTGTCCTTTGTCAGAAGAATGCTGAATTCCTCTGCTATAGCCTGAAAGGCATCCAAGAGCATCACGCAGGTTTCAGAGTGCTCTGGTCCAATGAACACGAAGTCATCAAGGTAGTGCACCATGGAGGCTGGTCCACCACTGCACCACCCAGTGGAGGGAGATACTGAATGCCTCAAAGGCCAAGCATGACACTAGCATCCCATGGGCATGCATCTTTCAAAGTAGTACATGCCCTTGAAGAGGAAGCCCAACAGGGTAGAGCAGGTGGGGTGGATTGGGAGCAGTCTAAAGGCACACTCTTGGCCAGGTACGAGCACCTACTAAAAGCCCAAACAATATCCAGGGCCTGGTCAAAAGAGGCATACTGTACTGTACAAGCAGCGCTGGGTATGAAATCATTCACAGAGTCCCTTGGTGGGAAGAAGAGGTTATGTATCAGCCTGTATTTCCCAAGGTCCTTCTTTGGAACCACCATCAGGGGGGAAATGCAAAAATTGGAGAATGGCGAGTTCTTGAAGGGACTGGCCATGAATTGCAGGTTGACCTCAGAGTCAAGCTTCTCCTGTACAATGGGCCTAAGTTGGTTGTGCATGACGATAAATATGGCCCTGAATGCACTAATGCAAAGGGATGATAAAACCATAATGGAAGCCATCTCTTAGGTGCACAATGTTGGTTCTCTTCAGGTAGACGTCTAACCAGGGGTCCATGGCTGCGATGGAAACCAGTGTGGGGGCTCACTGAAAGGCAGCATTATTGCTTCTGTTGTGGAATGACTTTTGGTTGCAATCTCCTGGTGCACTGGGAGGTGGAGTGGAAAGTTGTGCAACAGAGGCAAGCATGTCGATATTTGCAGTCATGAAAGGAATATGTGCCTTTGTTGAAGGGCCTGAAAATGTTGATCATACTGGCCAGCACTCTCCTTTGAAAGTTCGATCTGTATTTTGAGTTCATCCTCTGGAGCCATATCCCAACATCATCAGTGCCCCACGACATGTTGGCCATCACCTCCATCTTATCTCACAAATACTTGTCATATGACATCCAAGTATATCCCACATATTCCTTTGAAGCATTTATGATTGTATCAAGGTATGCCAACATGTGTCTGAGCCGCACGGGGTCCTTACGGCAAGTCATGCTGATCATGCGAGCATATGCTAAAGCCCAGTTGGTGATGCAACGTGGGATATGGCACTCCCCTGGGTACAGCAGATTGCCCATTTTCAACCTCTTCTTGGTGTTACATCACCATCGCCCTTCCAAAAACTTGAAAATGTCAAAGTATTCCCTCCTGATGACTACCTTCATGAGCAACTGGGAGATAGTCTCCCACAATTCTGTTACACTGGGTGGCAAGGCAGCACAAACACTATTGGTCCTGGCCCTCTCCACCTTGAGGGAGGAAGAGGAGGAAGAAGATGATGAAGAAGAAAAGCTGGATGATGATAATGATTGTTACTGCCCGTGCCTGTTCCTCCATTTGTGGGAGGGTTTTGTAGCCAGGGCCACGTAAGTGGACTGGGCAATGGAGGCATCCACCCGGAGAATAGAGGGAGTAGCAATGTGATGGTTCTCACCTGATGCCTCCAATTCCAGGGGTCCTACTGGTCTTGTAGCAGCAGTTGCCAGCATGTCACCCTGCTGTTTTGATTGCAGTGACCCCATGCACTGGGATCTGGTCGCATCACCAATGCGTGACCTTATCTTGGATGTGGTCTGGTGTGGACTGCATCATGGGAATGCCCTCATTTTTTGGATATGTGGCAATGGTGGTGGCTTTGTTGACGAGGGCTGCCTGAGGCAAATTGACTAGAAAAAGTGCTCGACAGGGAACAGTGCCCCCCTTCAGTGCTGGCAATGCGAATGGTGCCCACGTCTGCATGATGATCTGTGATGGCACCAGTGGACTCTGCTCCATGCTCAAAGATCTACCACTATTGCTGCTCACACTTGAATATGTAGAGCAGTGCCTTCTCAGACTGGGGAGTGCCCGGGTCATACGGTTGTGTCAGTGGTGCTTTCAGGATGCCCCAGGGGCATGCAGGTTTGGGGAATGGCAATGCTCTTGGGGTATGGTTGGGATGTGCAGTTCCAGTGATATGTGAACTGTGTCATGATGCCACCCTGTTTTGCTGCTGCAACATGGAAGGGGGAGGGTCACTGGAGGATCTTCACCGTTGTATGTGTTTGAACAGATGTGAGAATGTGTGGGGCACTTCATCCAGGCTAGTAGCATCTGAGCTTTGCCTGGGAGTTAAGGGCATTAGGGAGGTGGCCAAGAGTCTCAGGGGTGCCAGTATATCTTGCTGGGAGCTTCCTGAGTCTTTGCAGCTAGCTAGGAACTTCACCTATGGGTCCCAGGTCCTCAAGGGGTCTTGGGTCACGTCCTTTCACAGTGTCCGTGGGATTGTCAGGTTCAGTGGAGTGCTTCCTACTCTGAGGGCATCTTCCATGCATGGTGCTGCTTTTTTCCCATGATTCTAGCCCCTAGGATCAATCCGGTCTGCTTGATATGTGGTTTCCATGAGGGTGCATGCCTCCTTTTGGGGGGGGGGGGCAGGACCCACATGGACATGGAATGAGGATGAAAGGGGATAGATTCAGGAGTGATACGCAGAAATATTTCTTTATGGAAAGAGTGGTGGATCTGTGGAATAGTCTCCCAGTGGAGGTGGTAGAGATGAGGACAGTAACTGAATTCAAAAAAGCATGGGACAAACACAGAGGATCTCTAAAGGAAAAAAGGGGACTGCTGTAGTTGTTGATATGGAAGGACAGACTAGATAGGCCATGTGGTCTCTTTCTGTCATCATTTTCTATGTTTCTAGTCAAAGAAACCTCTCTACCCTCCACACAGTCCCCTTCCCCATGTCTGATGACCTCTGCTGCCAGTGACCGCCGCAGCCATACTCTACCTTTTTGGGTGCACTTCTCCTTTAAGGGAGTGGGTCACTCGGTTGGAAAGCTGAGTCCCCCTCCAGCAGCTCCTCCACATGCTGGATTTCTCTATGCTGTCCTCTCTACGCTGGAGATTCTTCTCGATCGGCAGGGAGGACGAGACTCACAGTAAAAATGAGGTGGCCCAGCCTCTCCACTTTGCTCTCAGTGCTGTCTAGTGGTAGCTTTTGCTGTTGCCTCCTGACCTCTGTAAGCTGGAGAATGTACAAGGGGGAACTCAGGCTCCCCTTCCTGTTGGGCAGGGGGATCTGCTGCAAGGCTGTGTGGATGGTGTCATCAAGAGCGTTTTGGTTTCCAAGACCATAGAATGCTGTTCCAAGGGTTGCAGAGCAGAGATGGCATCAATCTGTCCAAGAAAGGTCAACGCATCTTCGGTAGTAGACTGGCTAATCTACTGAAGAGGAATTTAAACTAGATTCGTTGGGGATAGGTGAAGAAAGCTCCAAGGTAGGTGAAAGCCCCCATGTAGGTGATACATTAAATACCTTCATGGAAATGGGTAACAGGGGTAACATATAGAAAGCAGTGTGTATAAATGCCCGTAGCATGGGAAATAAGATCCCTGATGTTGAAGCTTTGGTGGGAGTGGCTGACTTGAATTTAGTGGCAGTTACAGAAACATGGTTCACAGAAAACCATGATTGGGATATAACTATACCCGGCTATACTTTATTCAGGAAGGACAGGGTAGGAAGAAGGGGAGGAAGAGTGGCACTATATGTAAAAACTACTATTAAAGCTTTGGAATTACAGAGCTTAAAAGGGAGAGAGGAGGCATTGTGGGTTAAACTAGAAAGAGGGAAAGAGAAATCTATTTGCATTGGTGTGATATACAGATCTCCCTCACAAGAGGAAGAGGTGGACAGAGAGTTAATTGAAGACCTAGGCAGCATTGCTAGGAAAGGGGAAGTGCTACTGATAGGAGATTTCAATATGCCAGATGTTGATTGGCACATTCCTGCTGCAGTATCATCTAGAAGTAAGGATATCCTGGATTCTCTACAGGGAGAACTATTCAGGCAATTGGTAACAGACCCCACACGTGAAGGGGTCATATTGGACTTGGTGCTTACCAATGGTGAAAGTGTTTCTGATGTTGTAGTGGGAGATCATTTTGCATCAAGTGATCACCAGATGGTGTGGTTCAGTATTAGGACTAGGGCTGTTAGAATCCATTCAAAGATGAGGATCTTAGACTTTAGAAAGACTAACTTTGCCAAGATGGGCCAATACCTCAGGGAGTCGTTAGTGGGATGGGAACAGCTGGGGGATGTAGAAAAACAGTGGGCAAAACTGAAAGGGGATATTTTAAGGGCAACCAACCTTTTTGTTAAAATGGTAAATAAAGGTAAAAGGAAAAGGAGACTGCTATGGCTTTCGAAAGAAGTAGCTGAAAAAGTGAAGAAAAAGAGGGAGGCCTTCATGAAATACAAGAGATCACAGAGAGAGGAAGACAGGCACCTATATTTGGAAAAACTTAGAGAAGCTAGCAAAGTAGTCAGGAAGACAAAGATTCAAAAGGAGGAGGAAATAGCCAATGCAATAAAATGTAGGGATAAGACATTTTTCAGATATGTTAGTGAGAAGAGGAAGGGCAAAAGTGGTATTGTCAGACTCAAAGGTGCAGAGGAGGAATATGTAGAAGCTGGATAAAGCGGAATTGCTTAACAAATATTTCTGTTCTGTGTTCACAGATGAAGAACCAGGAGCAAGACCTCAAAAACACCCACAAACCGGAACAGAAGCGAGGGACATCTTGAACAATTTTCAGAAGACTGTGTTCATGAGAAACTAGCTCAACTTAAAGAAGATAAAGCGATGGGACCGTATGGGATAAACCCTAGAATACCGAGGGAACTTGGGGAGGTTCTAGCAGCTCCACAGACTGACCTTTTCAGTGCTTCGTTGGAGTCAGGAGTGGTGCCAAAGAACTGGAGAGAGGCTCCTGTGGTGCCTTTACACAAAAATGGAAGTAAGGATGTGGTTGAAAACTACAGGCCTGTTAGTTTAAGTTTGATGGTGAGTAATGTCATGCCCCAGCCCTCCGCCTTGGGCTTAGAGGGATAGGGATGGCATTTACTTCCCTTGTAAGAGGTTGAACAGACTTTTTCTCCAGTGAAGGATGCTGGGAATTGTAGTTCTAGCCTTCTAATAGGAAGTGTAATTATGGACCGAGAGTGTAGGCAAAAATGACAAGGTTTATTTCCCCATAACGCAAACAAAGTTCAAGCATGTTGTAATAGGATACTTTTCAGGTATTCGCTCCAGGTCATTTACAAACTGGGCTATATGAGCTTTCACAGTCCTTACTTCTATACATGTGCTTCAAAATAACAGATAAAGCAAAACAGAGCTTCTTCATTCAGCCAAAGTAAAATAACTTCTTTTACCTTTGTCTTGATTCAACAGTCAAATATAGAAGCAATAAGTATTCTCCTCTTACCAAGAGCAGGCTCCTACCTTCAGCTTAAGGCTAGGCTTCCTTACTCAGCTTTTCTGGAGACTTTTATCATCTCAGGTGTTCCTTACCTAATAGACTCAACACTATCAGCTTTACACAGTGTACAGTCCATGAGTTCCTCTGGCTGCAAAGAATCTTGCTCAATGAGGTCCACCTGCATTTTATCTAGCTCCAGCAATGCAGTGCCCTGCTCTGAAGCTTCAACGGACGTTCCAGGGTAAACCCTTTCTGAGGAACCCTGCGTTTCTCTGGAGTACAGCTCTCCCCAGTAAGGATACGTTCTCTCTGAAGCTCTGGTCACTTCCCCCTGGCTGTGCTCACCATTCTCCCTCCAGCTTCTGGGAAACAGTCCCTGTCTCACTTGCCTGAGTTCCTCCCTGGAGCTCTGCCATGGTCTCCTGTTCCAGGATGGGCTCTGTGAACTCTCGGGCTGAGTCCTGGGCTTCCTCCTCTGGACTCTCTGAATCCTTTCAACAGGAACTGAGGTTTGAAGTCTTTCCTGCTCACTCTGAGCACTCCTCTCCTGGTCTCTCTCCACCCAGGATCTCTCCACTGCCTTCTCTTCTCCTCCTTGGCTGTCTCCTCAGCTCTGGCTGTGGGTTTGGTCCTCCTTCCTCCCTGTCTCCTCAGCTCTAGCTGTGGTTTATATCTCTGCCTCTCGGGCTGTGTCTCCCTCTCTCTAGACAGGTGCGTGCAATCATCATCCAAGCCTGCAACTACATCAGCAGAGCTTGGGTGTGGCAGCCTAAGTTCAGATTCCCTGTGCTTGCTCTCTCTAGGGAAACGCTGAAACTTGTGCACTGCAGGGATGTCACTTTTGTTAAAGGAAAAATCCTTAGTTTCTCCTAATTCCATAGGCTCACTATGGGCTTCTTTATCACATATCCCCCCCCCCCCCTTAAGATATTACGGGCTGGAGGCATTTCACCCGCACAGTTCGTAATTCTCGATAGGGCGTCGATATCTTGCTGCAATCTTCCTGCCTTATGTACCACTTTGGAGAAATTGGCTATTGCTGTTCGATCACGCCAAGGCCTAAGGACATTTATGTAGTAAACCTGCTGGCGGCCCCTATCAGTCTCTACAGTGTAAGATACCGGACCCACCTGTTTGACCACTTTATATGGTCCTTTCCACTGAACCTCAAATTTTGGCACAGTGCCTGCCACCATTACCATAACTTTCTCCCCTAGGTCTATTTGGCGTGGTTTCGTACCCTGATCATAATATTTCTTTTGGCGAATCTGACTGGCCTTTAAGTTTTCTTCGGCCACTTGGGAGGTCCTGTGCAACCGCCCCCTCAAATCATGAAGAAAATGGGGTACTCCCAGGGCCGGCCTGTCCTTTGAGCAAGAATGTTTTTTGCACAGGGCCCTGCGTTTCAGGGGGCCCCGCGCAAAGAACATTCTGCTTTAAAGTAAATTTTAAAATTAAAAAAAAAAGCTGTCTGCTGCCGCTGCCGCTGCTGCCACTGCGTCAACGGGAGAATTGAATATCCTGCGGGGCCCCCCCTGCCTGACAGAGCCTGCCCTCCCTGCATCAGCTCTGTCTCAGCAGCCACACCGACATTCAGAGCGCGAAGGGAGACTAGTTTCCCTTTCGTGGCTCTGTTAAGCCTGCAGGTGCTGATGGGACTTTCCCATCAGCCCCCGCGGGCTTAACAGAGCCGCGAGGGAGAAACTCTCCTTTCACGCTCTGAAAGCCGGTGCGGCTGCTGAGACAGAGCTGATGCAGGGAGGGCAGGCTCTGTCGGGCAGGGGGGGGAGGCCCGCGGGATATTCGGTTCTGTTGTTGCCGCGGCAGCGGTAGCAGGCAGCTTTTTTTTTTTTTTAAATGTCCCTGGGCTGTTGGGGTGGGAGTTAGGACTGGAAATGGGCTAATGGGGTTAGGACTGGAAGAGGGCTGATAGGGGGGGACTGGAAATGGGCTATGGGAAGCTAAGTCTGGAAATGGGGTTGATGGGGGGTTAGGACTGGTAATGGGCTATGGGGGGGGGGTCTAAGAGTGGAAAGGGCTGATGAGGTTAGGACTGGAAGTGAGCTGATGGGGGGTTAGGACTTGTAATGGGCTATGCGGGGGGGGGCTTAAACTGAGAATTGGGTGATGGGGGTTAGGACTGGAAATGGGCTGATGGGGTAGGACTGGGAGTGGGCTGATGGGGTTAGGACTGGTAATGGCTATGGGGGGGGCTTAAACTGAAAATTGGGTGATGGGGGGGTCAGGACTGGAAATGGGCTGATGGGGTTAGGACTGGGAGTGGGCTGATGGGGTTAGGACTGGTAATGGGCTATGCGGGGGGGCTTAAACTGAAATTGGGTGATGGGGGTTAGGACTGGAAATGGGCTGATGGGGTTAGGACTGGGAGTGGGCTGAGGGGGATTTAGGACTGGTAATAGGCTATGGGGGGCTAGGACTGATAATGGGTTGGGGGGTTCCTAGGACTGGAAATGGGCTGAGTGGAAGGGAAGGCTTGAATTGCAAATAGCTGATGGGGAGGGGGGCTTGGAATGGAAATGGGTTGTGAGAGGAGGGAGCTAGGACAGGAAATGGGCTGATGGAGGAGGCTAGGATAGGACTGGGGATTGGGTGTTGGGGGAGCTAAGATTGGAAATGGGCTGTGGTGGGGGCTTGGATTGAAATGGACTCATGGAGGGGCTAGAACTGGAAGTAGGGTCATGGGGAGCTTGGATTGGAAATGGGCTGAGTGGAGGGGAGCTAGGATTTGACATAGGCTGATGATGGGGCTAGGAAAGGACTAGAAATGGGCTGATGGGAGGCTGGTATTGGAAATGGGCTGATGGAGGGACTTGGATAGGACTGGAAATGGATGGGAGAGCTAGGACTGGAAATGGGCTGATGGGGGGGCTAGGACTGGAAATGGGCTGATGGGGGGACTAGAAGGGAGCGGATACTGGGTGAGGCTGGAACTAGAAGGGAGCTGATGTTGGGGGAGATTAGAATGGGATGGAGCTGGGAGAGTGAAATCGAGAGGGGACAAAAAAATTTGTGTGGGACGGAAGAAAAATCTACAATTGGCTGGGTATTGGGAGACTAAGTGGGGATTGAGGATGGAGGGGTAAAATTTGAGTGGATGAAATAGGAATGAGGAAAGAGCAGAAGGGGAAAGATTAGTATGTTAAAGCAGATGTAGATAGAGAATGGAAAAAAATTAGAAGAGAGAAGAAAGGACAAATGGACAGCAGACGATGGAGAGTTAGCAGAATACACAAAGAAACCAGAAGAAAGTGGCTGGAGCAATTGCAACTGAAAAAAAATGCACAAAAGGTAGAAAGATATCTCTTTATTTTGAATTTATTAACTGGAATATGTCAGCTCTGGGAAATGTGCATCATTAACGTCTGCGCTTTGTTTAGTACAAGAGGAAATTAATTTATAGTTTAATTTCTACAGTGTTGATGTACATTCCAACTGAGGCTTTTGGGGTTCCCAGTTTAATTGTCTTCCTGTTTCTAAATTGTGATTCCTTGTTTGGTGATGGTCTGTGTTCTGCATGTGTAACTGAGCTGAGGTATTCTGTTTATGCAATTCCTATTTGACATTGCCACGTGTTCCCTTTCCCCAGTAGGTCATGTATTGTTATTCTCTGAAATGTATTGGTTTAATATTTGCAGTGTTGCCTTTTGATAGTTAGGGTATGGTGCTTTGTGAGTCCTGGTAGTGCTGTTAGGATACGGCAGGTTTGCTATGGGTTCTAAATGGGCAGTGTTTGTAGTAGTTCCTAATGTGCCTGGCGGTTGGCACTGGATTATAGTAATGTAGAAATCTTTTAGTCTTTCTTTATCCATACACTCATTAAGAGGCATGTTTACTAAAAGTTAGTGTATGGTAAAATTATGCAAATATTTATGCAAATGAGACCCCTTATGCAAATAAGGCCCCACACCGAGTCTCCGCACATGGCCCCACACCCCCCTTGGGCCACCCCTGGGTACTCCCATTACTTCTATCTCGGGTTCGACCCATTGTTCCCGTAATATGTCTAAAATTCCCCGTGGGGCACGTCCGTACATTAATTCATATGGGGATGCCCCTAAAGATGCCTGCGTCCACTCTCGGCAAGCGTATAGCACAAAGGGGAGCATAACATCCCACTCGGACATGTTACCATCTAATCCTCGTCTCAGCAGTTGCTTCAACGTTTGATTTAATCTTTCTACTAGTCCATTGAACTGGGGGTGATAAACGGATGTCTTTATGTGTTGTACCCCGAAAGCGTCCCACACTTGGGCCAAATACCTTGAAATAATGTTGGTGCCCCGGTCTGTCAAGACCTCCTGGAGAAATCCCACCTCACAAAATAGCTTCATTACCTCTACGGCTATCGTTTTTGCAGAAATGTTCCGTAAGGGAATGGCCCACGGGAACCTGGTGGCCTGATCCACTATCACTAACATATACTGGAAGCCTCAGGGTGTCTTCACTAGAGGTCCCACTATATCCATTGCGATTTTTCGGATGGGTTCTGATATTACTGGCGTCGGGATCATGGGCACCCCGTGTGGTCGGACATTGGTGACCCGCTGACACGAAGGGCAGGATTCACAAAATTGGGCTGTTTCCTTGAAAACCCCCAGCCAATAGAAACGGGCCAGAATTTGGTCCAAAGTCCCCTGTATTCCTTTATGACCTCCTACAGGGTGGTCATGGGCCATCTTCAAGACCAACGTCTTAAAAGCAGTGGGTACTACTAGCTGCCTCCTGACCGTCCCTGCCTGGGGATCAAGACTCTCTCTGTACAGTACTCCCTTATCCAAAAGGAATCTTGGAAGGACATCCCTCCCAACCTGGGCATATTCAAACGCCCGTGTAAGCGCGGGATCCGCTTGCTGCTCCTTGGGAAAAGATGGGAATTTTTCCATCAATTCCGCTGGGACCCAAGGTAACCCTTGTCCCTTTTCCATCTCTGCTCTCCTTCGGGACCTATGCTGTCCTTTCCGGCGCTTCTCAGCTTTTCCCTTCTTACTCCCATTAGAAGGGGAAATTATTAGATCATCATGGGATGGAAGTTCAGCTAGGGATTCATCTGGATGCTCATCCTTTTTATATGGGGCCTCTGACTGGGATCGAGTAGACACCAGACCCACTTTTGGATGTAGGCCCTTCTCCAATCCTCTTTTGAACTGTGGCCAATCCCTACCTAACACTAGGTCATGGGGCAATCTCGGGACTACAGCTACCAGGACTTCCCTCTGTATCCCTAACCCCTTTATTAATGGCTTGTACATGGGATAAAGGGAGGATGCTCCGTGGATGCATCTAATCCGTACCTTTCCCTCTGGTCGGCTCAGGACTGACTCACTCTGGGCTGCTATCGCCTGCCAGAGTCTCCGGGAGATCATACTCTGGTCAGCACCTGAGTCGAGTAGAGCGTTAGTAACAATGCCTTGAACATCATCCTTCAAAAGAAATCCCTCTCTTAGCTGTTTTGCATTAGCACTTATCAATGCTGTTCGTGCTTTACATTCCTTTTGTATATGTCCTACCTTTCCACATTGAAAACATTTTCTCTTTGCCCACTTGCTTTCTAGCATAGGCAGATAAGTTTTCATACATTTTACACTTTGCCTTGGGCTCCTTTCTGATTGTTCAAAACCAGCCTCTGCTACCATTTTCAAAGCGCCCCCTTTTGCTTGACCAGCCAATTCTGCCTCTAAATACCACTCGGTCAGCAGGGTTGCTTCTCCTGTTGTTCGGCAGTTTTGTAAGATCAGAAAGGATTGAATTTCCTTAGGGATCGCAGCCATAAATTGCTCTAACACAATTGCATCCATTATCATCTCCATGGTTTTACCTTCTGGAGCTAACCATTTCCAAGTTAGGCCTTTGACCCATTGGCACAGAGCCTTAGGTGTCTCACCGGCTCTTAACCTTGTAGCTCTCAACATTCGATGGTAGACCATCGTAGTTAAACCTAAGCGATCACGGATAGCCTTCTTTAGCTCTACACAGTCCGTAGCCAGTGCCGCTGGCATGGCCCTGGAGGCTGCTAACGCCTCTCCTGTGAGAGATGTGGCTAGCCGTACAGTCCACTGTTCCATTGGCCACCCTACAGTATGAGCGATTCTTTCAAAAGCTTCTAAGAAATCGTCAATATCATCTTTTTCTGTAAGTTGTCCCAAGGAAAAGGTTCCACATGTCTGTGGCCCTACCATACAGGCATTATGTGTCCCTCTTGGATCCGATAAGGTTGGTAATGCTCCAGCTGTTGCCGTCTGGTGAGCGAGCATCGCCTCCATTAAATCCAGTACCGGCTTCAGTTGTGCCTGCAAAGCGGCTACCGCCTGTTCTTGAGCCTGTTGCGCCATTTCTCATTGCTTCTCAAACTGGGACGGCATCCACTACAGTACGTATTTTGGATCCATCTTCTTAATTTTCTGCAGGAGGAATAACAAACAAAACACACCAAGTGCGGTACCACCACAAAGTCTGCTAGTCCTTTTTAACTTGACTGCTTGCAGCTTCCACCCCTTTTACTTGTATCCAGGTTTTCCGACGCCTAAATACTTGTTACCCGAGGATAGGCGTTGACTCTGGCCTTAAAAAGGGTGTGGTTCACTGGCCTTTCGTTGTTCTGGCCGACCCTGCCAGCGATTTTCCCTCTGCAGCACACAGCACAGCTCAGCAGTTTGGTGTGGAAATCCTTTGGGCGTATATCCTGAAGTGTTGTAAATCCTTATTCATTCGAAATCCAAAAACTACGCCACTTGTCATGCCCCAGCCCTCCGCCTAGGGCTTAGAGGGATAGGGATGGCATTTACTTCCCTTGTAAGAGGATGAACAGACTTTTTCTCCAGTGAAGGATGCTGGGAATTGTAGTTCGAGCCTTCTAATAGGAAGTGTAATTATGGACCGAGAGTGTAGGCAAAAATGACAAGGTTTATTTCCCCATAACGCAAACAAAGTTCAAGCATGTTGTAATAGGATACTTTTCAGGTATTCGCTCCAGGTCATTTACAAACTGGGCTATATGAGCTTTCACAGTCCTTACTTCTATACATGTGCTTCAAAATAACAGATAAAGCAAAACAGAGCTTCTTCATTCAGCCAAAGTAAAATAACTTCTTTTACCTTTGTCTTGATTCAACAGTCAAATATAGAAACAATAAGTATTCTCCTCTTACCAAGAGCAGGCTCCTACCTTCAGCTTAAGGCTAGGCTTCCTTATGCAGCTTTTCTGGAGACTTTTATCATCTCAGGTATTCCTTAGCTAATAGACTCAACACTATCAGCTTTACACAGTGTACAGTCCATGAGTTCCTCTGGCTGCAAAGAATCTTGCTCAATGAGGTCCACCTGCATTTCCTCTAGCTCCGGCAATGCAGTGCCCTGCTCTGAAGCTTCAATGGACGTTCCAGGGTAAACCCTTTCTGAGGAAACCTGCGTTTCTCTGGAGTACAGCTCTCCCCGGTAAGGATATGTTCTCTCTGAGGTTCTGGTCACTTCCCCCTGGCTGTGCTCACCATTCTCCCTCCAGCTTCTGGGAAACAGTCCCTGTCTCACTTGCCTGAGTTCCTCCCTGGAGCTCTGCCATAGTCTCCTGTTCCAGGCTGGGCTCTGTGAACTCTTGGGCTGAGTCCTGGGCTTCCTCCTCTGGACTCTCTGAATCCTTTCAACAGGAACTGGGGTTTGAAGCTTTTCCTGCTCACTCTCTCTGAGCACTCCTCTCCTGGTCTCTCTCCACCCAGGCTCTCTCCACTGCCTTCTCTTCTCCTCCCTGGCTGTCTCCTCAGCTCTGACTGTGGGTGTGGTCCTCCTTCCTCCCTGTCTCCTCAGCTCTAGCTGTGGTTTATATCTCTGCCTCTCGGGCTGTGTCTCCCTCTCTCTAGACAGGTGCGTGCAATCATCATCCAAGCCTGCAACTACGTCAACAGAGCTTGGGTGTGGCAGCCTAAGTTCAGATTCCCTGTGCTTGCTCTCTCTAGAGAAACGCTGAAACCTGTGCACTGCAGGGATGTCACTTTTCTTAAAGGTAAAATCCTTAGTGTCTCCTATTTTCATAGGCTTACTATGGGCTTCTTTATCACAGTAAATTATTGGAAACGCTGCTGAAAGATAAAATAGTGAGGTTTCTGGAGTCCAGCAGATTACAGGATCCTAGGCAGCATAGATTCACCTGATTGATTTCTTTGATAGGGAGTTGGACCGAGGGAGATCCCTAGATGTGGAGTATTTAGGTTTCAGTAAAGCCTTTGACACTGTTCCTCACAGGCGACTTATAAACAAACTGAGCACCCTAGGGGTGGACCCTAAAGTTACTGCTTGGGTTAGAAATTGGTTGGGTGGAAGGCGACAAAGAGTACAGGTAAATGGAGCTCACTCTGAGGAGAAGGATATTACCAGTTGTGTGCCCCAGGGATCTGTCCTTGGTCCGATTCTTTTTTTTTTTTTTTAATAAGATTTCAACAAAATTTACAAGCAATCATACTTGAAATGGAAGCAAGACATGAGTAAGAAAAGTAAAACAAGAAATATACCAATATAAAGTTATTTACTTCCAGTCTTAAACTAGTCCACACACTAGAGAGACCCATAATGATTAAGAAAATACAACAAAATAACTCATAGGACTAGATAGACCCACGAAAATCTGGTAAAGCTATCCTTCAAATAAACCCGCTCACCTAAGGGGCAGCAGATAAACGAGCGCTAATAAAGGAAACTAACTTAGTAGGCTCATAAAAAATATAAGAAACAGATTGAATCTTTACCAGACATTTAAAGAGAAACTTGAGGAAAAATAAACCTCCCATCTGAATCACCCCAGACTTTAACAACAGAAACTCTTTTCTCCGTTTTTGCGTTTCCTGAGATAAATCAGGAAACATTTGAATAGATAACCCTTTAAAAAAAACTGTATGTTTCTTGAAATACATTCTCAATAGCCATTCCCGGTCAGACACAAGAGCCAGTGAAATCAACAAAGTAGCAGAAACCACACTCTCAGATACAGATGTATTAAAAATCTCAGAAAGATTTAAAAACATCTAGTGCCTCTTCCTCTACCGGGGAACCCCCAGTTAGACCTTTAATTTTTTTCCCGGTGGGTGGGTAATAAATTTTTGAACATAGAGGATGTGATTCCTCAGGTCCGATTCTTTTTAACATCTTTGTTAGTGATATAGCGGAAGGGCTGTCGGGTAAGGTTTGCCTCTTTGCGGATGATACCAAAATCTGCAATAGAGCAGACACCCAGGAAGGTGTAAATAACATGAGGAGGGATCTAGCTAAGCATGAAGAATGGTCTAGAATTTGGCAGCTGGGATTTAATGTTAAAAAATGTAAGGTCATGCATTTGGGCTGCAGCAATCCAAGGGAGCAATATAGTATTAGGGGGGAAGTACGTTTGTCCACTAAAGAAGAGCGGGACCTAGGCGTGGTTGTGTCTGATGATCTTAAAGTAGCTAAACAGGTAGAAAAGGTGACGGCAAAAGCTAGAAGGATGCTTGGGTGCATACGGAGAGGAATGGCTAGCAGAAAAAAGGAGGTGATAATGCCTCTGTATAAGTCTTTGGTGCGACCTCATTTGGAGTATAGTGTGCAATTCTGGAGACCGCACCTTCAAAAGGATGTGAACAGGATGGAGTCGGTGCAGAGGGTGGCTACTAAAATGATTAGTGGTCTTCATTATAAAGCATATGAGGACAGACTTAAGGATCTTAATATGTACACCTTAGAGGAAAGGCAGGATAGAGGTGATATGATTGAGATGTTTAAATACCTCTGTGGCATAAATGTTCAGGGAGAGAGCCTCTTTCAATTGAAAGCAAGTTCGGCTATGAGGGGACATGGGATGAGGGTGAAGGGAGATAGATTCAGGAGTGATATGCGGAAATATTTCTTTACGGAATGAGTAGTGGATCCGTGGAATAGTCTCCCAGTGGAGGTGGTAGAGATGAGGACAGTAACTGAATTCAAAAAGCATGGGACAAACACAGAGGATCTCTAAAGGTAAAAAGGGGACTGTTGTAGTTGTTGATATGGAAGGACAGCCTAGATAGGCCATGTGGTCTTTTTCTGTCGTCATATTTCTATGTTTCTATGTTACCCCCTGAGCTCCAGCAAGAAACAAAGGAGAAAAAATTTAAAATAAAAATAAAAATTGGTCGAGGCAGTGGGAAGGCTGAGGCTGCAGGCACGAGGACTCAGCAGCGGCAAACCAGGAAAGGAATCGCAGCTACTGCCGGAGTCAGCAGGCCCAGGCATTGACAGCGTCAAGGAAAGGAAGCCAATGCAGGAAGCTGATCCAATTAAGGTGATCAGGAAATGCAGGCAATCGGAAAGGAGGATCACTCTGCCTTGCTCTCTTATATCAGGGACCACGATCCCACCCAGGGTGACATTGTGCCACAACCAAATTTCGCAACGTTCAAGCCGCGGTGGGAAATTTTTCCACCACAGCCCTAGTGAGATCTCAGCCCCCGATTGACAGGGAGAGGGAGGCAGACGGACCCGCCGCCATGTTAAGCAGCAGTCCTGTCGCATATGTACTGTGAAAGGGCTGAAGCCACTGAAAGCAAAAACTTAGAAAAAAATGCTTTTCCTTACAAAGCAGCTAACGTGCAGAAGATTCAGTTCCCTTGCAGAGCAGCTAGAGGGAGCAGGCATGAAGCTACAGAGGCTGAGCTAACACACCCGGGTACTGATTGTGCAGGAGCTAATCAGCTCCACCTGAGGGGTAGCCCGGGAAACTCAAAAGTAAAAGGCCTTTATAAGCAGGTGGCCAGCTCAGAAGGAAGGAGAGAGGAAGGAACCTCGGAAGGGAGCTCAGGAGGGCGCTCAGAAGGGAGCTCAGAAAGAGAGAGAGAAAGGAGCAGACCCAAAAGAGCCAGAGTGAGAGAGAGACCTGGGAGAGACAGACTGGAAAGAGATCTGCTTGGAAGAAATCCCAAAGGCAGAGAGCTCAGAAGGAGAGAGCCCAGCCGGGAGAGAGGCCTCTGCTCACCAGGAGGGTCTGAAACAGGATTAAAAGGTACTGGAAGAAAAAGTCCTGACAGGAGATTTACTCATACTAAGAAGCCAGGAAGCCTGGAATCTTTACAGGGTCTTCCCAAGATACCGAGAGGACAGACAGTACCCAGGAGGCTTCCAGAGAGAGTCTGCAAAGGAGACCGGGGCCAGAGAGAGGTGCCTGAGCGGGCAAGTAACAGACGCCCCGACTTCACGGAGCCAAGGTACGGTGACTATTTTTTCTCAAAGAAAGGCCCAGCTCCTAGAACGTCTTTAAAACCAGATAATCAGCCTAAGAGAAAAGGAAGCGGGCAGGAGTCCTTTAAGCCATCACGTAGGGGCATAGGGACAAACCCTGCTATTTACCTGAAAGCCCTAGAACAGCCTAGCTGGAAGCTAGGGAGAAGAAGTACTGACTTTCAAACCACAGCAGCCAGGGAAAGCTCAAGTACAGAGGGAAGCACAAATGAAACAGAGCCCATGCAGCTGGAGCCTGTGGACCCAGTTACATTGTCCCAGGAAGAAGTAATGGACTGCTTGGTTTGTGTAGCAGGGAGTTTTGAGTCATTCCCCGAGCTGTAACTTATTTAGACAAGCTCTGATATTGTTTTTGTTCATGTTGAGCGAAAGAGAAAAAACTCACTAATTTTACTTTGCTCCGAAGTTTGGAAAACCCTGTGTTGTTTTTGCAAGAAGCTGTGAAGTATGTAACAATTCACTTGTTTAACTATGCTTTGGTAAAAATCCTGATAAAGAAGGAGAACCCTTTATTTTCTGTTACCTAGCGAACCTCAGTGCTTGAAAAGGGAAATAAAAGCCTTATTTACCCTCCATTCTGGTCTACACAACTTATTCCTATAAGGAGGCGGACTACAAAGACCAGGGTGCACCTGGCCTCCAAAAGTCTCTTACCTCCACAAATAATAAATATGCTTAACCTGCCCTTGCCACCACTGGCCACCAGGTGGGGTTGATGACAGTACTCCGTCCCTTGGATAGTGATGGGGCTGACTTCCGGAGGCTTTGGGGGAGGGGGTTCACCAGAGCCTTTGCTTTGATTAGAAATAATAAATTACAGGTTGGGAGGCTCTGAGGAGCCTAAATCAATTGTAAAATGTGAAGTTTTAATCTAGAAAGTACCAAGATGTAGTGCATGAGGTAACAAGTAAGTAGACTGAGGAGGGATCTCCTAGAGAGCCTTTGATGAGCTCTGCAGCAGGAGGGACGGAGAAGTTTAGTGACGCAGATTTGTAACAGCCATATTTAATGTCTGAGGATTTAAAGCTACAGTACAGAAAATAGCTAAAGACTATAATTAGGGCTGTAATAGAGGACATTTCTCTTAATTTGAGGGTTGAATTTTAATTTGGAGAGTGTCTGGAACTATTTCTGCAAAGCTGCATGGGAAGAACACTTTCTCAGCTCAGCAGAGAATGTTGCTGCTGGAGAGAGAAACAACAGTTGGAAGCTGGACCTGAAGAGAAATGGATGCTTGTGAGTTGAGTGTGACTGTGAGAAGACAGAATACTGTGAATTTTCACAGAAATCTTTATAAATTACTTTATCAGTAATTAAGGTAAAGAATCCTGATAAGGGAACTGAGATTTGGGATTCTCAAAGACAGTTTAAGACTGGAAGTCTCTTTGGAACTGTGATTCCTGATTAAAGTTGTGCTGAAAAGTGAAGAAGAAAAATATAACTGATGATTTGAGAAATATTTAAGCTGTGAACTAATACTTTAAAGTGTATTTCACAACCTTTTCTTAGAAGTTACTTGAGAAGACAGTGGGTTTGAAGCCAATCTTTTGGTTTAAACCTTTGCTGTTACAGTATACGTTACTGTGCTGGACAGAGAAACTAGAGAAATTTAAGAGAAACTATCTTTTCCTAATTTTAAAAATAAAAACATTTTACAGTTGTGGTCAATATTATTGGAACCCCTGAATTTTAGCTATGTTGTGTACAATATCTTGAGTAATAATTGGAAATATTCAACGTCACAATAATATTTTAATAGCATGTTCAAATGTAAACAACAACAAAAAAGATGTCTGTGCAGCTTAGACAAAGTAATTTCTGAGAAAAGAACCTGAATATTATCTGGACAGGAGTAATGGCATCCTTCACTAATATTTGGTTTCTCAAGCCTTGATAGTGATAACAGCCTCCAAACATTTCTTGTAGCCATCTATACGTTTCGTACATCTGTCTGCTGGTAGTTTCACCCACTCTTCAACTGTGATTTGTTCCAGCTCATGAATCTTTCCAGGATTCCTTTTACCAATGGTAGATTTCAGCTCTTTCCAAAGATTCTCAATTGGACTGAGATCAGGACTCATTGCTGACCAGTTTAAAGCAGTTCATTTTTTCCTTTATAACCATACTTTTGTACTTTTGGATGTGTGTTTTGGGTCTTTGTCCTGCAGGAGACCCATGACTTTTGACCCAAACCTAGCTTTCTGACACTAGTTAGCACATTTTGCTTCAAAATACCTTGATAGTCCTCTGACTTCATGATTCCTTTAATACATTCCAGGCCTCCAGGGAACCTCCACCATATTTAACTGTAGGAAGAGTGTTTTTTTCCTTATAAGCTTCATTTCTTTGCCTGCAAATGTATCGCTGATCTGCACTGCCAAAGAGCTTGTTTGGTTTCATCTGTCCAAGGAACATTTTCCCAGAAGGATTGTGGTTTCTTGAGGTGGGTTTGGGCAAAGTTCAGGCATGTCTTTTTATGCTTATCTTTGAGCAGTAGAGTCCTCCTTGGCCTTCGCCCATGAAGTCCTTCTTTGTTTAGTGCGCACATATTTTGCGGATTGAAACCATCACTCCAGATTGATCCAGGTCAGCCTTAAGCTCTTTGGATGTTGTACATGGTGTTTTTCCAGTAGTTCGCACTAACCTTTGAAGACTTCTTGGATTAATGCTCCTCCTCCCACCATGTCCTGGGAGGTTCTTGACAGTTCCATGAGCAGAAAACTTCTTAATAACATTGCAAAGTGTAAATGCAGGAATCCCAAAGCCTTTGAAATTTAATGTTTGGTGATAATGGTTTTTCTGACGGTCTCAGGCAGCTCTCTTGTCTTCACCATTGTGAAAATGGAACAGGGAGTGAATGCAGCTATTTTAAACATTACAGCCATCATTCATTGGTTGAATCAAGTCATGTGAGTACTGACAATTGATCATAGATGCGTCTCATTTGACTGCAGTGGGAATGTGGTTCTGTTCAAACTGATTGAATTGTTTATAAGGGTGCCAATAATCATGTCCTACAACAATTTGTACTTGTATAAGATATAATAATTCCCACTATCTGTGATACCTGCAGTCCTATACTTCAATATAATGCTTTACAATACCGATTAAATAGTTTTTGTCAGACTATTAAACATCATCCTCCGTTTAAGTCCTTTTATTTTATTTTAAGTGATCATGCATCTAAAAACTGCCAACATTCAGCCAAACAAGGCAACGCATTTTGAACCATAATAGACTGTAATGGTTCTGCTTCAGAGCAAGGCAGAACTTATCTGAACGCTTCTTCCCTCGCTCCATTAACCATAGGAGTTTACTTTCATTTATCCGGCAGGAGCTCATTCGGCTTATTCCATTAAAAGATGGCCATGGCGTCTTTTGGTACCTCCGCCCCAAAACTACCTTTAAAGGGCCAGAGAAGTCACAATTCCATGTTTAATAGCACCGTTGGCTTAATAGTCAGATAAAAATTATTTAATTGGTATTGTGGAGCATTATATTGGAGTACTGTATAGGACTATGAATAATCATGTCTTGACAATGTCCCAGTTTTATATTATTTCCTACTATTTCCTTTTTTAATTGGTCTTATTTTATTTGATTCTTTTATGTGTCAAATATATGTGCATATATAGTCCAAAGCCATTTCACTGGCCACTTTTCTTTTAGGAGATATTGGACATTAAGGGGTTGAACTGCAAGAGTGCCAATAATATTGACTGCAACTTGTATTTGAGAGATTGCTGAAAAGGACCCGATTGATAAGTTGCTGCCAACTTTCAATTGTTGGTTAAAATATTCTTGGATTTTAGTAGCACAGCAGCAATTCCACTTCTGCAAGAACATTCATTTATTCATTTAGCAGAAGGAAACAGTTTTAATACTGTGGAACTCTAAAAGCTGAGAAGAGCTTGACTACTCTCTGTCTGAGTTTAAAAGAGTGTTTATTCTAAATTTAAAAAAAACAGTTAAAAGAAAAACCTGTAACACTGAGTAGGTGAAAGTGTTCTTGAAAGGTGTTCCTGAAAGAAAGGTTATTTTCCTTTCGTTGTAAAGCTTACGGACTTGTGAGAGCGTGCTGCTTGATAGTGTGTATATACCAAGGTATGAGAGTTTGTGTGTGTGTGTGTGTGAGTAGCAGGGCATAGCTAGGGTTTTCTCTGGATACAAGCAGAGGGATGCAGGCACACTCCATGGTGCTGTCTGGGTGATAGCCCCAGTACCAGCTCTCTCTTAGCTCAGAGATATCCGAAGGCATGCCTTCCCGCCTCACCGTCACGCTCTCTGTCTTCCTTCAGTCTTCTGCGTTCACGGCAGCCAGTCGCATCTCTCCCTTGTTCTGTCACTTCATTCAGTTTTTATGTATTTCTTTGTTTCCAGCGCTTGTCGGGGTGGGGGGAAGGGGGTTGGCATTTCTCTCAGCCGCAAAAGTAAAAAAAAAAAAGACAAGTTTTCGGTGACATCAGAGGAGCAAAAACACCCTTCCACCACAGAGAGGAAGGATGAAATCAATGACCATATATGTTTCAAAGAAGACCAGCATGAGTGACAGGGACATGGGAGCCTGAGGATAGCATATGCTGAAGAGACAGAACATCAAAGGGCCCATGTGCTTTGAAGACAGAAGCCCATGGGTCAGGTAGGAGCTGAGATGAAGCATGATAAGGAGTCCCTCACCCTCCCTGCTTAGAGAGATAAAGAAGGCAGAAGAGTAGACGAGTGAGCCAGAAAGCAGTAAAAAGCTGGAATCAATGAAGAAAATTTAACCCAGCAGAAGGGAGCAGTCAGGACTGCAGCCTCAATGAAGCCCCAGAGAAAAGCAGATCCAGTGAAAAGCTGCCAGAGTTCCCAAAGAAGAAGCAAACAGCCGAAGGTTAGCAGTGGGCACAGTGCTCACAGTAGATAGTGGACAATGCAGAGAGAGGAGGAACTGCAGCAGGAACGAGCAGACTAGAGCAGTGTTTCTCAAACTTCTCCTGGAGACACACCTAGGCATTTGGGTTTTCAAGATATCCACAATAAATATGCATGAGATAAATTTGCATATTATGGAGTCCTCATGTATGCAAATCTCTGTCATGTATATTCATTGTGGTAATCCTGAAAACAGAACTGGCTTGATGTACCTCCAGGAGAAGTTTGAGAAGCATTAAAGAGCCAGAGACTGAGAGCCCTGGGACCACCAAGTCTGGGAGCCCAGCTTGTAAAGACAGAGACAAGCTATGGAAGGTTCCCAGTGAAGAACTGTCGTAGAAGCTGAACCCAGCAATGAAGGAAAGCTGAGGGGAGATAGACCTCAGAATCAGCCACTGCAGAAAGTCCACATCCAGAGCTACACCCGAGAGAAAACTTCTGGTTTATGCAAACTGGAAGTCGACGTTGCAGGGGGGTAGAAGCGGCAGCTGATACAAGTCAGAAACTATGACATAGTAAGCGCTGAGTCATGGTTTCAAGCACATTGCTGCCGCTACAGACCGTGAAGGGGGGTACCAGCAGCAGTACCTAGTTCACCTAATGGTAGCACCAGCCCTGATGACAGGGGAGGTAACACAAGTGCCACGCTCTTCAAATTGTGGGGAAAGATCACTTAAATTAGTTTCTGAGGGAAATAAATTGTTGGTTGAGTTTGGTCCTGGTGAGACAAAGTATAAATTTGATTGCAGGTCAATAGTAATGTTTTCTCAAATTGAATGACTGTGATAAACAGCATCTACCTATATTGCTGACGTGTTTTTCCAACAATTTGATTCTTTTATTCTTATTCTCTATTTACCTATCTCATCTCAACAAACAAATAACATTTTTGTTAAACACCTTACATCTGTTTGATATTTTCCACTACCAGTCCCTCCCTCTTGCAACAACCTTAGCCATTTTTTCTAGCACCGGCCCCTCACCTCTCTGGGGAAGCATTTTGTGAACATAAATTGTAACCTCATGGAGAAGTGGTGTCCTTTTGTGCCCCACTCTGTAAGAGGGTTAGTGTCCAGTGTTCCCCTGGCTCAACATTGGTGACACAAGGGGATCCAGGCCTATTGATCCCACCCACGCTGGCATTTTGGTTACATTTAGGAACATAAGCCATTGATGTTCACCTGGACATCATTCAATAGCGAAGGATATTCGAACATTCCTAATTCTGCCGAGAGGTTGCTCCAAACAGAGTAAAAAAAATTCAAGCTGTAAATCAAACAATACAACCCACTGGACACTGATCTTAAAGGAAAGAGCTTCCTAATTTACAGAGTACATTCTAAATTAAAAATTAGGGATGTGCTTTCATTTTAAAACAAAAGTAGCAATAGTTTGCCCTATTGTTTAATAGCACACACTATTAAAAAAAAACAAAGATGAATAAAACAAACAAAAATAAAACAAAACAAAACAAAAAGAAATTGTTTGGACTGCTCATCCCTATTAAAAATATGATGGAAGATATAAATTACAGATAAAGGTGTCCAGAGCAAGGAGTGTGCAATTTTTGAAGCTTTCTCCCTGAGTAAAATAGTTATTTACTCATTAAAAAAGAAGCAATGAAAAAAATGGGTCCTACTCTGAATGAAAGAGGATTTATACTACTTCACAGCTTGGGTACTTTCCTCTATGCCAAAAAGAAGGCAAGTATAGGGCAGGGAAGGTGACAGCACTTGGTGTGGCCTGCATTTCATTTTCAAATGGAAACCTCATGCAGGAATTTCCTTTAAAAATGAGTTTACTCTCCCCTGGGCTTCAAAAATGTGCTCCATTTCTGCACACACCTTGTCAAATGCTATCTCTGAAATATACAGAAATGCTGACTTATTTCTATTATCCAACTCAAAAAAACCCCAAAGTGTTTCCCACAATCTTGTAACAATCCTTAATAAGAGAAACCCTAAACCATTTTTGTGACTTATTTTTTCGCCCTTTGTTGTCCTCTATACCTTCATATATTAAGGATTTGTTTCATTTTTTGTCTATTTTACAACAATTACCAGAGGACAAAACCAACTGGCTGTTAGTAACCATGGATGTGCAAGCACTTTATACTAATATTAATCAGGAGGCCGCCTTGCGGATGGCGGCAAACGTGCCATTGATATTGCCTACCCGATTACCTAAGAAGTTTATACTTCAGTTATTACGAGTGGTGCTGACAAAATTTTTTTTCCAATTTGAGAGGAAATATTACCATCAAATATATGGGATAGCGATGGGGGCCACAGTGGCCCCCTCTATTGCCACTTTTTATATGGCTGAATTTGAATCTACATTAATTTATCCCTCAATATGGTTTCAATATATTCGAATGTGGACTAGGTTCCTTGATGATATTTTTTTCTTCTGGACAGATACAGAAAGTAAACTTCAAGAATTTTTTGTTTGGATAAATACTTTATCCGATGATTTAAGATTTACACCAAAATTTCATCATGAGACCATTGAATTTTTGGACGTAAGTTTATTTAAGGATCAATCCACTATAAGTTCAGCTTTATACCAGAAGGAGATTCAAAGGAACATAATACTACATTATCGGAGTTACCACCCGGGCCCTCTTCGGAGGGGGCTTCCAATAGGCCAATTTATTAGACTACAGCGTTTATGTTCAACTATTGAAGATTTCAAGGTACAGGCACATGGCTTGAAGCTTCGTTTGTTGAAACGGGGCTATCCATTAACTGTCATTAATCGGGCATATCGAAGGGCGCGGTTTAATCATCCTGATTGGTGGGATTTAACAGTTCAACCCACCGATTCAGAAAGTATCCTCCCTTATGTGGGAGTGTTACCCTATATGCCACAGGCGGCAGAGGTGTTGAAAATCTTAAAAACACATTGGTCCATATTATCTTTACATCCTTGTTTTGCTAAACCCTTGAGGGTGGCCTTTCAATGGGGTCGAAATATAGCCGACTGGGTGGTTCATAATAATGCTCCACTTTCAGAGGATGGCATCCGGGGCATTTCTAATGCATGAACTGTGATTTTTGTGCTCAGACTTTGGAAGGAGAGGTGTGGGAACATCCCTCTCAGCATCGAGAAATTTATAGTAAGTTTTATACTATATGCCAATCGTCATTTGTAGTATATGTGGTAATTTGCCCATGTTTAAAAATCTACATTGGTAAGACTACCAGAGTGATGAAACGGCAATTATTAGAACATCGCTCCCGTATAACTACAGAGGTTGTATCAGCTCCGATGGCATCCCACTGTCAAGAACAACAACATAAATTTACTGATTTGCGATGAAGAATTCTAGACTATATACCAACTAAGCTCAGAGGGGGAGATCGGGATTCTACTTTACGCTACCGCGAACAGTACTGGATTTACTCTTTGGACTTGGTGTCACCTAGGGGCTTGAATTCCTCTTTAGATTGGTGGAGTATTTTATAAATCCATGGATTGGAGGGGGTGGAAATCTGTTGGTTCCCATTGGTTTTGGACCGGTCATGTGATCACAGCGTGGGATTTAAAGTTCATGGTGCTCTGGGACTGTTTAAAAAGCAACGAAGTTTGAAGAAGAGCCAGGAGAATCTATGGCTTGAAATGCAATGTTGGGTTACTAGATTCGTGGTAGTACCATGATTTAGTTGCTTTTCGAAGATGTTTTGAGAGCTTGGCAAATGTTGTATGAGAGAAAGGCCCGTGAAACAACGGTTGAAGCTGAAGTACCGGCATTTTTTTTGAGCTTGGCGACAGGGGTCTGTTTTGCTTTCTCCCTTTATGATTGGAAAACCTCTTCAGCAGATCGGATTCTCCATAACGGGGATAAGCTAAGTGCCTTTTCTCTATCTTAAAGTACAGTTAAATCTGATGGGATGTTTCATACCGGCATGTACTAAGGTGTTTGTATCTCCTTAGCACTTATAGGGGTTGCGTCCCCTTTTAAAAAAAGAAAAAAAGAACAACACACTGCGAGAAGAAATGGTTTATCTTCATAGTGTGTGTTCCAACAAAAATTTTATGGTTTAGGGTTTCTCATTAAGGATTGTTACATGATTGTGACTTATTTCTATTGGCATTCTAAATTGTAAACTAGAATCCATGAGCCCGATTTTTATATTAAGGGAGGCTATGTGCCACATTGGCGCATAGCCTGCCTGCCAACCCCCTTAACCTGGATTTTCATTTCTATGGCAACAGAAGTGAAAATCCGGGTTTAGCCGGACACACTGGCAGCTGCCGAGGCTAAGCAGGTAGCAGCAGTTTTCGATGCTACCCGGTTAGCCCCAGCGAATCAAAGATAGGCGAGGAAAACCCTTGCCTATCTTTAAGGCGCCTGGTTTGTTTCTTACGCGCCCTGATGCTGTGTGGATAGTATTGGGGTGAAATGGGGGCGTTCTGGGGTGGAGCGGGGGCAGATGAAAGGGCTAAGCAGATAGCATAAGGGACAAACCAGGGAATTTTCAAAGGCATCACCCATGTAGATGGCTTCGAAAATTCCCTGTTAAGGCATTTATGGGTAACTATAAATGCCTTTGAAAATCGAGCCCCATATGTATAAACAATCATATGTGCTATAAAGAAAGAATTGTGTTTACCTCTCAGGCCCTGGAGAGTTTCGTAAGGAATTTGATCTGGCCAAAGCAAGCTGGAAATACAAGATATGTTTATCGTTATTATCCTTAGACTCACATTTCTAACTCTAGCTGCAATATGAGAAATCAGCACTGTAATATCTATCTATAAACCTATCCAGATAGACAGAATGAGCTGAACCCATGAATACCTCATAAATGATTCCCATGCCTGAGCCCGTGAATGGTTTATGCTTTATTGGACTTGTTATACCACCTTTTTGCAAGCATACAAAGCAGTTCACATTATGTAAATTAAAAAGGAAAGAGAAAGGCATTCCTTTTTAATGAGTAAATGCAAAGAAAGGAAAGGTAGAGAAAGACAATGTTCCCTCCAGGAACTTGTACAAACTTCTTTTAAACCTGCTATGTTAATTGCCCTGGTGACCATCTCCTGCAGCATTTGATTCCACAGTGTAATTGTGTAGTACATGAAAAACGACTTTATACTGTTTATTTTTTGTCATGACACCATTATCATGCTACCCCGTGTGTACTCAATCATATCTACTTTCAAACACTAAGTAGGATCAGGCCTGGTCAACCCTTGGATGGGAGACCTCCCTGGAATACCAAGTGCTGTAAACACAGCGTGTGGAAGAAAAGTCTGGTAATTGCTTCCAGTTGCACCCTACCATAGAAACCTAGCAAACAGTCACACCATGGAGCAACATCACCAGGAGTTGGCATCTACTCAGTGGCACATAACGGCTAGTTTTCAGTCTACGGGCTGTTAATTTCATGGAGTTATCTTATTTTAATTTTGTTTAGAAGGTAAAACAAGAGTTCCCTATTTAACTGTTCCACCCCCTTCATAACTTTTTAAACCTCTATCATATCCCTCCTCTGCCATCACTTTGCTAAGCTAAAAAACCCTAAACTGTTCAGTCTTTTTTCATAAGGGCGGTCTTCTATCCCCTTAATCATTTGTATCACCTTCTCTGAACCTCTTTTAGTTTGTTATATCCTATTTCAAGTGGGGAGACCAGAACCGCACACAATACTCAAGGTTTGTTCCCACTACCATAAAGATATTCTCTCTTTTGGTGTCCATTCCTTTTCGAATAAGCTCTTACATTCTATTTGCTCCTTTCACAGCTGCAGCACACTGGACTGAAAATGGCAACTTATTGTTCACGGTAACCTTTTCTTGTCTGGTAACTCCTATCTCAGAATCCAGCATTTTGTAGCTGCAGTTGGAATTATTTTTACCTATATGCAGCACTTTGCACTTCTCCATATTAGATTTCACCTGCCCAGTCTGCTAGACTCACAAGATCCTTCTTCACGCCCTCAGAATCCTCAGCTGTTTTAACAGCTTTGAATAATTTTGTGTTATCTGCAGATTTGATCGCCTCATTCATTGCTCCTTTTTCCAGACTATCTATGAATATGTTAAACAGTGCAAGTCTCAGTACAGGCCCTCGGTGCACTCCGCTACTGACCTTTAGCTTTTTGGATACAGTGTCATGCAATTTTGTCAAAATGTTGTCACTTGTGTGTATGCTTATAACTAGAAGCACCATGTTTATGTATTTAGCTCATGTATCTCCAGTAATATTTCAAGGTGAGTTACATTCAGGTATAGTAGGCATTTCCCTCTCCTCAGAGGGCTTACAATCTAAGTTCATACCTGAGGCAATAGAAGGTTAAGTGGCAAGAAGCATCAGTGAGCTTTGAACGCTGGTCCTCAGCCCACTGCTCTTACCATTAGACTACTGCTCCATTAGCTCACTAACACATTTCAAAACTTAAAAGAGACAAATTCTGAGCAAGAGATGAGTACATGGAGTTGTTAGGACTTTTCTTTGGTGTTTGGTCCTGACTTTGACAATATGGTGTTTATTGTGGTAGATGTATGACTAATGCTCTACTTATGATGATTCAGTCTTATATGGGGAAGTAATATGATTGCTTTTCTTGTTTATATTGTTTTTGTTTATGTTCTGTCTGCAGTTTTAATGTTCCTGTTTCATTTAGAATTTGGGGTTCCCATTTCTGCCTCTTGTGTAATTTGCTTGACCGGTGATCATCAATTTCTGTATGTATGAATTATAAATAATAAGTGGTGACATCAGAAATTTATGTAATTAAAACAGTATAGCTGCCTTCCTTTTCAGATTTGTTGATTCTTACTCATTGTTTGATTTTAACTAGTTGTGACTGAGACATTCAATATCTGCAGATGAGGTTATCTGAGGAAAACTATAGACATATCTTAAAATATTCAATAATAGCATGGAGAGGTCAATATTCAGCATCAGAGGCATAATTGATTACACTGGCACCACTAAATATAGTAAGTTAAAGTTGACCAGATAGCTTTCCCCGTTAATTCAGACCTGCTATTTGTATGGTTTGATTTAACCAGTTATCTTTAACTGGACAGTACTGAACATTGATGCTATTTAGTAGCTGCACTCCCAGCGTGTCTCTGACACAGCATCTTCTTAACTAGTTATCCTTTAGCTGGGCATCGATGAACAGGTTTCTGAGTGGCTAGAAATAATCATCTAGTGAAATTAGGTGGCTATATTAAGGGGCCCCTTTTGCTAAAGTGCACTAAGCAGTTATAGTAACACATGATTTAGCATGTAGTCATGATTAGCTTGAGGCCACAGTGATGACTGTCATGCATTAAAAGCTGTCAGCACAATGAGAATCCCACAATAATTGCTTAACAAATGATTGGCTAAGAATATAATATAAGGGCATAAGAAATGCCATACTGGGTCAGATCAAAGGTCCATCGAGCCCAGTATCCTGTTTCCAGCAGTGGCCAATCCAGGTCACAAATACCTGTCAGGTTTCCAAAGGGTAGGAAGATTCGATGTTGCTTATCCCAGGGGCAAACAGTGGATTTCCCTGGTCCAATTTAGTAATGGTTTATGGACTTTTCCTCCAGGAACTCATCCAAACCTCTTTTAAATCCAGCTTCACTAACAGCTTTTACAACATCCTCTGTTAACAAACTCCAGAGTTTGATTATGCATTGAGTGAGAAACTATTTTCTCTGATAAGTCTCAAATGTGCTACTTTGTAGCTTCATTGTGTGTCTTTCTACTTTTTGAAGGAGTAAACAACCAATCTACATTTATCTGTTTCATTCCATTTGTTATTTTATAGATCTCTATCATATCTCCCCTCAGCTGTCTCTTTTCCAAGTTGAAGAAGCCTAATCTTTTAAGCCTCTCCTCATAGGGATATCTTTCCATCCCCTTTACCATTTTTGTCGCTCTTCTCTGTACCTTTTCTAATTGTGCTATATCCTTTTTAAGATATGGTGAACAGAATCGCACACAATATTCGAGATGCGGTCACACCATGGAGAGATACAGCAGCATCATAATATCATTCGTTTTATTCTCCATCCCTTTCTTTATGATTTCCAGCATTCTGTTTGCTTCTTGGCCACTGCTGCACACTGGGTAGGGGGTTTCAATGTATTGTCCATGATGATGCCCAGATCCTTTTCCTGGGTGGTGATTCCTAATGTGGAACCTTGCATCATGTAACTATAGTTTGGGTTGTTCTTCCTTTCTATTTGTTCACATTAAATTTCATCTGCCATTTGGATGCCCAGTCTCCCAATTTATCAAGGTTCTCTTGCAATTTTTTTACAATCGTCTCGTGTTTTAACAACTTTGAATAATTTTGTGTCATCTGCAAATTTAACGACTTCACTTGTTATTCCCAGGTCATTTATATATATGTGGGTGGGTTATGGTCAGAGACTGGACAGGGATTGGGTACTGCAGTTCATGCATGGTATTTATCGCATGCTATTTTACAATTACCTTAGCTTTGCTGAACAATACATCAAGAGGATTCATTAAGTGCCCCCATGCTAATTGCTATTACACTTAACATGCAGTAAGGAACTTTTCCATGCACAAGCTATAGGGGGACCTGCTGGCCACGCCCCTGACGGCATGCAGCCTTTGCATTTACCATGCATTGGTTTTTGCTCCTAATATGCAATAAGTGCAAAAGCTTACCACACTTTGCACAGTAGATCTAACTGCTAATGGACTAACCCCTTAATTAGTCAACTAGATGCTTTGAAAATTGCATTCTTTTTAACCAGAAATTTCAAATAAAGAAAACCTCAAAAGTTATTTTTTTCTCATATTCTTTTCAAGCAATCATAGGATAGACAGAAAGGAATCTCAGTGGCCCCTTTGCTCGAGTGCAATAAATCTGCAGTTTCCGTGCTGCAGCTGCACAGACTGTGCATCAGTTATTGGCGACATAGTCATCTTCCCACGCAGTTACCACACAGTACTATCTCATAAATGTTTGTTACATACCCATTAAATGCCTCTGATCCCTCAAACCAACTTTTCTGGACAAAATCTGGCTAGTCCCGGAGGGGGGGGGGGGGAATTATTTTAACAGATAACTAGATAAATACCCTCCATTTCTTTCATTCTATTTGTGTTGAAAATTTCATTTTGGATTGAAACTAATAAGATATCCAGAATGAGTTAGACAAAGATTATTCTGCTATAGCACTATCGTATGCACTATGATGTGTTGCAGTCATTCTGTCCTGTCCATTCCAATACCTCAGTAAACAAAAAGCAAGCAGGCCACGTAAATAAAGAGAATAACTGCAGGTTTAAGCATTTCAGAGCATTCTATGCACCAAAATGTTTTGCAGATTAAGAATCACCACATCCTGTGCTTCTCATCATGGCTGCAAACTATTTAAGCCAAAAGGAACCCCAAACTTTAGTCACATTTAAACCATAATTATATGGTTAAGATAGTATGCTTAAAAATCTTCATAAGCTAAAATTAACCATTTCATTAGTTAAAGTACAACAAGGTTTGAATACAGCATGGAAGGTCTGTGAACAATGTAAAATGAAGCAGTGGGGTCGATATTTAGAAGCTATTATCTGCATAACCACAAAGGCTATTCAGATAAGGGCACTGAAAGAGATATGGAGGGCCATTATCCTCACCGTGCTATTGGATATCTCCAGAGACTCTCTCAGCATTATCTGGATAGTGCCAGGGTCACCTGTGCGTTAACCAAGGTGACTATTTGGATAGCTGTGATATTCAGCTGCTAGCCAAATAGTTACTGCCCTTTTGCAGGTGGTCTATCCATATATCTTAGGACAGGAAAATAGTAGTCCTAAGTGTGATCCAGACAGGCTGTCTGGATAAAGGCTGAATATCACCATTATCCACATAGTTGCCAGCACTGACCACAGTAACCAATCTTCCAGTGCTGAATATCTGGATGATATTTAAATGTCATGGCGGACTACGGCACCATCTAAATATGCAGTGTTCAGAATATTGGCCGCATAGGGCCCGGATTGTCATCTGCCCGCAGAGTGGAAGGGCTATGCACCTTGTCGGTGCATGGCCCTCCCTGCCGATCTCTAAACCTGATATTCAATGCTGTGGCAACAGCATTGAATATCAGGTGATCACCGCAGGGACAGGAAGCCGCTGAGTCTAACTGGGCAGCAGTGATATTAGCTGCTGTCCGGTTAGCGATCAGTGCCTTAAAGATAGGCCAGGGTTTTCCTCGCCTATCTTTAAGGCGCCAATCGCTAACCGGGCAGCATGCAATATTGCTGCTGCCTGGTTAGCGACATTCCCCGCCTCCGCTCCACCCCCAAGATGCCCCAATGCTAACTGGCTAGCATCAGGGCGTGTAAGGGAATTAGTTGGGGATATTCAACTCACTAACCATGTCAGTGCCGTCGAATATCCCCATCTAAGGTATTTACACAGTTTACTAGGCTGTAAACTGTGTAAATGCCTTTTGAATATCGGGCCTATAATTTCTAACTCAGAGGTCAATGCACTTTATTACCTTGGCCTCTTCCATTGAGGCTCAGTGACTGTATTAGTTTGCAATCACTATACAATATTTTAGCATATGCTATTAGGTCAGATGCACTAACATGTATTTTAAATTATAATATATTTTCAAATGTTCCTTCCAAGTGATTTGTTAACATACCAAGAGGAATTTATTAGAACTCTGGATTCCCATCATATGCTAAGCTGTAGCAGAAAACTACTCTAAAATAAAATGTGGATTTAAGAAACTTTACAGCTTCTTCTGCAACAAAAACCTTTGTTAGACTATGAATCACCACATCCTGTGTTCCTCAGCAAAGTTGCTAACAGCGAGTACGTCACCAGTACTGTGAATAACTAAAGGACATCATAGTTTGAAGTTCTTGAAACATACATTATCTATTGCCCATGAGTACTGCCAAGTTAAACATTTCTCCTTCCAAATGTTTTTTTTCCTATCTAGTTCCAAGTCACAAATCAAATAACGTCTGTGCGTACATATCTATTTCCTCATGCATTTTCTTTAATAAACTTTCAGCATTTTGAACTTAGTTTCTTGCATACATACATTTCTCCTTTACTGTAGTCTTAATCCTTTCTAAAAATTGAAACCATACCTGTTTACGTCCTCGGGGTAACGTCCATGGGGTTTCTGGAAATGTATGAATCCTTTCGTTATCCATTTGATTCTTACACAGTAGCTCAGAGTCAGAATCAAACTTGGCGCTAGGAGAGCTATCCAAAAAGCTGCCACTGCTGTTTTGTTTTATAAGCCTTCTTAAGGCCATCTTCAAGGAAATTCTTCAGACTAGCATTACTAAGTACCTTGCCAGAACTCAGAAAATGTGTTACTGTGCTGTTACCACCTTCCTCTATAAGCAATCAAAGAGCATTGAAACAAAATAAGACCCCATGTGACCTATGTGGTTTTCCTCTGCACGATACATAAATCTCTTCGCAGATCACCAATATTTCAAATCTTCTTTTGCAGCCCAGGGGAAAAATAAAGTTGAATTTTTCTCAATGAAATAAATCATCTAGAGCACTGCTATGCAATCCTCAAGCCCTCCCATGCTTATTTGAGCAACTGCATCAGTCTCAAAAGGTTTTCCTGATTCAGACGTGTTAACATTTCAATAGTACTCAATTTATTCTTTTGTGTGTCCCTCAAATTTATATTTGGAAAATAGCAGTCCATTAATACATGGATCCTTCTTTAAGGCATAAATCCAGATTAGAATGTGATAGTTTTCAGGACTGTAATTCTCATCCTTGTTCCCACATGCCTGCAAGGCGATTTTTAAAGAAAAACTCCCCACAGATCTGTTCTTTACAAAACATCCGACCAGCTGGTGCCACAGGATTTGTTGCTCCCCACACACTTTGCAGGTATGGTTTATGGTTTATATATACCGCCTTTCTAATTTAAGCAAGGCAGTAACAATAAAAAATAAAATCAAATAGAATTACAATTTAGAAAGGAACCCCAGAAAAATTGATAGGGCCAGGGACGGCTCTAAGCACATGAGGGCATGTTGCCCACCCAAGGCCCCATGCTGCAGCAAGCCCCGCACTACAGTACAACAGAAAAAAATCACACCCCATCACTGCAGCTGCATTTACTGAACTGCAGCAGCAGTGCTGTGGCAGCAAGTGGATAATGACATCAGCACAGCTCAGAATCTCTCTTCCAGCTCTGAGGCTGAGGCCCCTCCTGCTGGCCGCCCCTGAGGAGAAGGAGGTGGTGGCAGACAAGGGAGAAGGGCAGTGCAGAAGACGCCTGATCTTAGCAGCACTCTAGGCCTTAGCACCCTCGGTCCATTCCTGGCAACCCCAAGAGAGGAAGAGGAGGAGCCGGCAGCCACTGGGGAGAGACTGAGCAGGCCAGGTCAAAGGAGACAGGAGTCTGAGCAGTAGTCTTCAGCAGCAGCCGGACCCTGGAAGACTGTCCTCCCTGGCCGTAAGTATGAACAAATTAGAAGACTACAGTGACTGAGTGGGATTATGGAGAAGGATGAGAGCCATTGAACGTCAGGAGTGAGGTCATAGGGAGAGGGAAGGGGATGCTGGACACAGGGGAAGGGGACTAGGGAGATGGAGTAGAGATGCTGGATATAGGGGGTTTAGTGGGAATAGGGAGATGGAGGGGTGATGCACTTGGGGAGGGTGAGAAGGAGGAGAGAAGTTGGACATGAGGCATACAATGATGGAGGTGAGATCCTGGACACAAAAAGGGGAGCATAGAGCTACAGGCTTTCCTTTTCGTGTCTTGTGGTGTGTTTTGTGTAGCGTTTCTACACATTGGTTATTGCAAATATCTTGATTATCCTCTGGTGGTAAATCAAATCTTGTCAATAAAAATAAAAAATAAGTAAATAAATAAATAAAAGTAGCCTTGACAGGATTTAGGGAGATGAAGTGGACATGCTAGAAATAGGGAGAAGGGTGGGAATACTAGACACGGGGAGATAGAGGAGATATTTTTATTTATTTATTTATTTAATTTATTTATTTAATTGGATTTTTATACCGCCTTATCATACAATCAAAGCGGTTTAACAAAAGAGAAAATAAGTAATAGTGAAACAATCTGTGATAATATATACATAGTTTGTAAATATATGATTAAATGTCTTGGGAAAAGGTGCACTATATATATTGTGAGCTATACTATAAAGTGAGCTATTGTACAATGTATATATAAATAATTGCTATATTTTGGATATGATAGGGGGATATGGGCTGAAAGAAGAAGGATGCTGGAAGAAACTGGAGGAGGACTGATGCTGGGGAGCTAGGACTGGAAACTCTTTCCAGAATCTCACATCCATCTGTTACTTCTCTCCTCTACATCCATCTCTAAAATTGTTCTTTTTCTTTTCAGCGTTTTTCTGTGCATTCTATTTTATTTCTTTATGGACTCAAATTTCTCTCCTTCTTCTTATCATCTTGTCCTCAATCTACTACTTTTCAACCTTAACCACAACCTTCCCATTCCCCCTCTTCCCCCAGTCTCTTATTCCTCAGTCTATCATGAACTCTCCCCTTTCACTCTTCCCTGCTATATCCAACATTGTTCTCCTCCTTCTGCCCCACTGTTCAGCATTTCACCATCCGATATCTGCCTCTCCCTCTCCCTGTCCAGCAACTCCACCTCTTTCAGCCCATATCCCCCTATCATATCCAAAATATCTCCTCTATCTCCCCGTGTCTAGTATTCCCACCCTTCTCCCTATTTCTAGCATGCCCACTTCATCTCCCTAAATCCTGTCAAGTCTACTTTTATTTATTTACTTACTTATTTTTTATTTTTATTGACAAGATTTGATTTACCACCATTCAGAGGATCATCAAGACGGTTTGCAATAACCAATGTGCAGAAACGCTACACAAAACACACCACAAGACATGAAAAGCAAAACCTGTAGCTCTATGCTCCCCTTTTTGTGTCCAGGATCTCCGCTCCATCATTGAATGTCTCGTATCCAACTTCTCTCCTCCTTCTCACCCTCCCCAAGTGTATCACCCCTCCATCTCCCTATTCCCCTTCCCCTGTGTCTAGCATCCCCTTCCCTCTCCCTATGACCTCACTCCTCACGTTCAATGGTTCTCCTCCTTCTCCATAATCCCACTCAGTCACCGTAGTCTTCTAATTTGTTCATGTCGACGGCCAGGGAGGACAGCCTCTACTGCTCGGACTCCTGTCTCCTTTGACCTGGCCTCCTCAGTCAGTGGCTGCCAGCTCTTCCTCTTCCTCTCCTGGGGCTGCCTGGCCTGGATCGAGGGTGCTAAGGCCTAGAGTGCTGCTAGGATCAGGCGTCTGCTGCACTACTCTTCTCCCTTGTCTGCCACCACCTCCTTCTCCTCAGGGGCGGCCAGCAGGAGGGGCCTCAGCCCCAGAGCTGGAAGAGAGATTCTGAGCTGTGCTGATGTCATTACCCACTTGCTGCCACAGCACTGCTGCTGCAGTTCAGTAAATGCAGCTGCAGTGATGGGGTGTGATTTTTTTTCTGTTGTACTGTAGTGGGGGGCTTGCTGCAGCATGGGGCCTTGGGTGGGCAACATGCTCTCACGTGCCTAGAGCCGTCCCTGGCCCTATCAATTTTTCTGGGGTTCCTTTCTAAATTTTAATTCTATTTGATTTTATTTTTTATTGTTACTCCCTTGCTTAAATTAGAAAGACGGTATATATAAACCATAAACCATACCTGCAAAGTGTGTGGGGAGCAACAAATCCTGTGGCACCAGCTGGTCGGATGTTTTGTAAAGGACAGCTCTGTGGGGAGTTTTTCTTTAAAAATCGCCTTGCAGGCATGTGGGAACAAGGATGAAAATTACAGTCCTGAAAAACGATCACATTCTAACCTGGATTTATGCCTTAAAGAAGGATCCATGTATTAATGGACTGCTATTTTCCAATTATACATTTGAGGGAAACAGGAATTCATTTTTTGACATTTTAAAGGACCAAGCTGGAAAAAAAAATCAATCAACTACTTTGACAGAAGATATAGAAGATATTTAATATGAGCTCAAAAATGTTACAACAGGGCATGCCAGTCAATGGGTCTGTTTAAACCCATGAGGGAGATGGTCAACCATGTTATCTATCCACCTTTAATAATTCAAAAAATTCAAAAAAGTCATTCCCTCGTGGCAAGCTGTGAGCAAGATATTCAGTGGCACTAATATGGATAGTATAGTTGAATATCCGTGGGTGCAGCCACTAAATGCCCCGATATCAGCTGGCTTGCATCAGGGTGTTCTTGGAGTAGAGAGGAGGTGGCACTCTAGGATAACTGGCTGGGCTCACCTAACTTTCACCGCCATAGCTAATCACACAACTGTGGTGCTGTCCGGCCAACCTGGATCTTCCTTGGCACTGAAGATCCGGTATAAAGTTCAGTGGCTGTGGCTAGCCTCTTTATCAGCACTAGCTGCTGCCACTCAGTAGTCCCCTAAAAGATCTTCAGCACAGTTCAGCATTATTGATATACAGATACTTTCTTTTCAAGTGAATACTCCCTATGGAAACCTCACAGACAAGCACGGGCCATGTAGGAGAGTTGGAAACCACTTCTGGAGCTTGCGGCTGCAAAATGTTCAAGAGTATCACTACCAGAAACTGAGGGCCCGATACTCAAAGTTTCCCATGCTCCCCTAGACCCACAACAGCATAGGTTCAGACAATACCAAGGAGTCAAAACCCTCATAACCTCCCTCCTAGATAGGATCATAAAAAGGCATTGAGAAATCGAAACAAGGATTTATTTTGATATTTATGGACATAACCTCAGCATTCGACTCAGTATATCACAAAGCCTTGTTTTGCCACTTACAGGAGGTAGGGATACTGAATACAGCCTTGGATTTGTTCCCGTCTTGCCTTATAGAATGCTAGCAACAGGTAAAAATAGGATCACACTCATATATAATCAACCACAAGGTGTCCCACAGTGATCAACATTATCTTCTCTACTATTTAATATCTACATCCAGCCAATATGTTCTATAATTTTTTTTAGGTAGGCTTATATACTGCTTTTCTACAAGTCAAAGTGGTATACATTCAGTTACTGTGTATATGCCCCTTGTTAGCTCACAATCTATATTTTTGAACCTGAGGCAACAGAGGGTCAAGTGGCTTACCCAAGCCCACAGGGAGCACCTGTAGGGCTAGAGATCCCAGTCCTTCTGGCCCAACGTTGCTGTCCTCTAGGGGGATTTGAACCCCTGGCCCCCGGCAACTTGCCCCAACCACTAGGCCCCTCCTCCCTCACATGATAATGTATGTTGAAGGATAATACAGTCCTTCAACATACATTATCATGTTTACACAGACAGTATTATGTTATATGCACCTTTATCCACAGAGAAACACAACTATTCCAAATTCATAGATTGCTTCAATGCAGTCTCACTATGGCTCTCCAAGCACAATCTAACGGTTAACTTCAAGAAGACCGAAGTACTGTTCATAACCAAAGACCTGTCAACATTAAAAGTAAGGAACATAGAACTGGATGTAAACTAGGAGGTTCTCTATCTCGGAATCACCCTTGACCAATGTCTGGGCATGCAATCCCACATTAACAGCATTACTAAGGCAGCACACCACAAGATAAGAATGCTCCATCACCCACGCCCACTCCTTGACACCCATGACTACCGCACTGTGTTCCAAGCCCTCATCTTTCCACATTTTGACTATTGTAATGTCATCTTCCAAGGACTGCCAAAATATATTTTGCAACCACTTCAAATGCCCCAGAATACTGCCATCCGTACCCTACATGGAGCCTCATGGTCAGAACACATTACACCAATTTTAAGACACCTGCATTGGTTACCAATAGTGATCCTCATAAAATATAAAGTACAATTCATGATATTTAAACTAATAGACAAGCGATCCGCAGACTGTCTCTCATCTATCGTATATAACACCGGACAATAGAATGAGAAGGCAAAGGATGCGTAACACACTTATGATCCCTACAACAAGATAAAAAGTAGCCAAACATCCTGTAACCCAGTATTTTCATTGTATGCACCAACCCTCTGGAACCCTCACTGGATCAGATCAGAGCCAACTCTGACCTCTCAAGCTTCTGTAGGACACTAAAAACCCATTTATTCTGGCAATACTATGAACACATACCATAGCAGTGAGAAAGATCTGTCACTGGCTAACAGACAAACATCACAGTTTACCCAATCGCTCCATGTCTCCCCCACCTTAAGGAATCTATCTTGTTAATTAGTATAGTTTAACCTTGTTAGTTATCCAAGTTAACCTTCCTGTTATATGTACAACCTTACTGTTAATGTTATATGTAAACTGCTCTGACTGCAAAATAGAGTGGTATATAAAATCCGTTAAATAAAATAAATAAACAAGTTTACACGGTTTCTAGACTTGTAAACTATGCAAATGCCCCTAAGCGGAATAGTCAGCGGAATATCGGGGTGCTCCAGGGGTATTCAGTGAGTGGCACCCAAGGATAACTGCTGCCCTAACTTTTGCCGCTGAAGCTAACTGGGCAGTGGCTGAATATCGCCATTGCTCGATTAGCTTCTTGCTTAGCCAGCTGACCTAGACATTCAATGCCAGCAGCCGTATATGGCTCTGGCATTAAATATCTGAGCTTAACATTCGGTGGCGATGGCTAGCTGCTGTAATCGTGGTAGCTGCTGCCGCCGAATAGCGGGCCCTATATTTATGGAAGCATGTGCACCAATGTAGTTTGTTTCCAGAAGTGCTGTGTGTGAGAGTTATTGCATGTCCAAGGATTGTTTGGTCTTATCTAATAGCGTAGGTGTAAGATATTGTGGTGCAATAATTATGAAGTTTTGTTAAGCTGTTATAATTAGACGTTGAAAGCACAGATTGTCATAGTGCTGTCATGCTGCCCTGGGTCATGAGATGCCAGGTTATACCACCACAGATGGCTTTTAGGGTGGCTTTGTTTGAAGTGCCTTCATGTTCTATATTTCTTTATTTCTATATGAGACCTATTTAAATAAACCTTTATGAGGAAAAGCTAACGAGGTTAGAGATCTTCAGTTTAGGGAAGAGATAGCTGAGGAGAATTAGGATAGAGGTCTCTAAAATCCTGAGCGGAGTTGAACAGGTAATAGAAAATCAGCTGTTTACTATTTCAAAAAGTACAAAGATTAGGGAGCACGTCATGAAGTTACTAAGTCGTACATTTAAAACAAGCATCTCATTTCCTGAGAAATTTTCTTTTGATTAGAACCTTGGCTGCCTCGTACTTAATGACAAGTGGAAATTGTTATTAATTTTGAAGATTATAAATTTAAATTGGTATACTTTCCTTTAATTTTGTTTTTCTTCTGAGCAATACTCCATTTCTGTAGCAAGATGCATTCTTGTGTATTTCATTAAAACATGATAAATAAAAAAAGCACTGGAATTTGTGGCTGGAGGATGTGGTAAAAGCAGTTGGCATAGCTGCAGATTTTTAAGAAAAGTTTTAACAAGTTCCTGTAGGAAAAGTCCATGAACTGCTATTCAGGTAGACTAAGGCCCTCATTCTGACCCAGGATTAGCAGGTCTGGACGTCCGCTCCAGACATCCAGACCCATTAAATGCCTAGATCGTGCTGGCAGAACAGAGCTCCCCGCACATACTGTAGATGGGAGTTGTGCGGGGAGCTCTGTTCATGGGCGGAGGGGGTGGACCAAGGGAGGCGAGAGGGAATGCGGTGGGAGGCCCATGACCCTGGACATACAGGGCTGATTCTGAGGTCAGTCCTGTATGTCCAGGGTCAGCTATTTAAATGAGGGACTTATTCCACCTCTGAGGTGAGTCCCCCAGATGTCGGGGGAAGCAGGAGCCTGGACCAGCCATGAAGAGGATGGGATGCAGGCCTGATCGTGGTCGGGCTGTGTGGAACGGGGTGATTGTCACTGTTGCCGGGGATTGTGGCTCCTGCATGGAGCCGCAGTGCCATGGACACGGGACGTCATGGCTCTGCGGTTCCATGCAGGAGCCTGGCAGAGCTAGGTGGGGAAGTGGCTTGACATCCAGGGTGCCTGAATCAGGGCACGTCCGGGATGTCCAGCCACTATGCTGCAATTCTTCTCCCCCAGGGACATGTAGCCCCCATGGGAACAAAATCGGGTGCATCTCCAGGCAGTCCGGATCGCCCGGAGATGCACAACTTAGAATGGGCCTCCATGGGAAATCTACTGCTTATATCTCTGCGATAAGCATCAAGGAATTTATCAATTCTTTTGTGATCCTGCCAATTACTTGTCATCTGGATTGACGACTGTTGAAAATAAAATACAATATTGGGCTTGGCAATTCTTAGGATTTATTTTTAATTGTATTCTGTTATGAGTGTTAAAATATAGCCTATTTTCATGTCAAATTACAACAATATCTCTAAAGTGGATGGAATCCCATTCTAAAAAAATCTATGATGATCTCTAAAAGAATCAGCAGTCTCTGGAACAAATGCATGGCACAATTGTTGATCATTTTCATTGGAAGGGAACTACTGAATTATCAGAACAGACTGTTAAAGCTACTGTATGTGGCGAAAGCATTGGCTTCAACATCAATAAAAACAGGAAGCTTAACAAAGAAATCAAATAAGGGGAAGAAGAGATAGCATTAATGGGGAAAAAATCATATTGTAAATAAGAATAATAGTTTATTGATGTTCTTATACTGGAGAAAAGATGGCTGCAAAGTTCTGATGGCAGAACATTTTTAAACACAAAGGCATTAGTTAACACTGAAGAGATGCTCTTACTGCACAATGACATTGCCGCTAATCGCATGGTAAGTATATGATACCGTTAGTAAGAGGGCCCCATAGTGATTAAGGAGAAAACCACCAGAATAGCATTAATAAAAAGGTGTCAGTTCCAAGCAATTATTCCCTAAATTATTTGGAGAGGTAAAGAGATCCTTAAGTACCATGAAATGCAGTCAAAGAAAATAATCTCTGAAAGATGCAAAAGTAATTTCCTGTTGTATTGGGAAACTCAGGCCTAATTAAGAGGAATGTCCAATCACACTGTGACATGGCCTATGCATGCTACATCCTATGAACTCCAGAAGGAAGCTTTCTCTGTCCCCACACAAGGACTACGGCAGGTGTTAACAGTAAATTTAAAAGGCTGAGATCATATTCCACATATCCTGGCTTAGGATGTGTCAAAATTAGCCCATTTGGAAAAATTGCCCTGAGGAAAGATGGATCACAGCAAAAACAGAAAAAAATTTAGTAAAACAGACCAAATGCAGATTCTGTAAAACAAAACTGGAAAGACCTACAGGTCATGTTACTAGCTGTGACCTGCTAATGTCAGAAGACGTGTATATAGAAAGGAACAATATGGAAAGTGTGCAAACACTATGCCATCGCTGTATTTGGATTACAACACTAAAAGGATTATGGAGAATCAAGTTGTCAGCTGAGACATTTCCATTCCTGTGAAGAGTTTGATGCAAGAAAAACAGACAATGATAACCCTCCCCCCCCCCCCAATAATGGCGTTGCTAATAGAAGTGTCCGTGTCAAACGATTATTCTGTACAACATATGGGGATGAAGAGGGCCCTCCAGTATCAAAGAATATAATTAGAAACCAAGAAAATGTGCTGAAAGATACAGACAACTTACCAGCTGTATTGGGCTTCACTATGCATCTTGATATGTTGCGTAATATGTTTTAGGACTAATTGCAACCAATGTAACATTCTGGTTGGAAGGTCAACATACAAAGCGCTTCAGTAGCCCAAACGTGGAATCCCAGCAGCTTACATAAACAAAATAAGGTGTGATTGATCAAAAAAAGCGTTATATGCTAAATAACATACAAATTAAAATATGCACTTTTGACTAGTATAATAATTTTTATATTATACAAATAAACAATATTTTAATGGTGCACTAAGATTTAGGGGGCAAGCCTCTTCAATCACCAAATCTTGTTTCTTTGCCTTACGGCAATTTTGTGCTATCCACTCTCTTTTAGACAGTGATGCCCTGAGGATATTAAACCATCCCTTAGTCCTTTCAAGATTGGATTATGGGGCTATTTCCCATAAAGGAATCAAACTTGTTCTCTTTAAGGGGCTCAAAAACATACAAAATTCAGCACTGAAGCTCCTACAGTGGGCCAGCACATTTGAACACATCACCTCTTTGCTGGCTGCAGAACACTGGTTCCCAGTTAGCTATAGTATCCCTTTCAAAACACTTCTCATTACCCACAGAGCCCTCTTTACTGGCCTCCCTCTTTCTTTTTAATCACTTGTTTCTCATAAGATCTTCTAGACCTTCAAGGTCACAAAACGCAAATGTTTGTCACCTTCACTCTGGGACAATATCCCACTATAAGGCAACATGTCAGTCTGCTTTCTTCTGTGCGGCCCTCCACCCTGCCCCCACTCCCCTCCCACTCCCTTATCTATGAAAGCAATCCTCACCTCATATTCAAAAATAGCCTTAAAACTTTTTATTTTACTAGGGTAGTGACTTGAGTGCCATTTCTTTATGGCAATCCAGTCACTAGGCAGGCTGCTACAGGTCCATACTGTTTGTATGAAGCCAACAGCTTCATGGTAGCTATGTGTACATATAGTGGGTGGTGACTAGCTGACTGGATACAGATGGTATGTGAGTGGCTGATATAGCCCATTGTTGTACAACATATGCAGGATGACTGGGCTTGTTCTAGCTAATTAGATGCCTCAGAAAGAGAGGACAGCAGCTCTTATTGTGATGCTGGTAACGTGAGGCTAACTATGGTTTGACAGGCCCTGAGAGTTGGCATCAGCACCCCCCTCCCCCTCCCTTCCTCCTAAACATAGTAACATAGTATATGATGATGGATAAAGACCAGTATGGTCCATCTAGTCTGCCATGCAAGGCGGCAAGAGTAGGTGCACCTGCCATTTCTTGCAAGCCAAACTTCCCCATGCCTTTGTTTAAGGGTGTACCCACCGCTCCGTGTGGGTCACCCCTATTTGTTGAGATATAAGAGAGTTATGCTGATTTTGATTTTATCCTGTTTCTATAAAGGGATCCACTGTGTCTGTCCCATGTCATTTTGAATTCTGTCACTGTATTTGCCCCCACTACTTCCATCAGGAGGGCATTCCAAGCATCCACCACCCTTTCAGTGAAAAAACATTTTCTGACATTGCCTTTCAGTTTACCCCCTTGCAGCTTTATGTTATGCCCTCTAGTTTTACAGCTTCCCTGTCTTTGGAAGAGGTTAGTTTGTTCATTAATACTCTTTAAGTGTTTAAAGATCTGAATCATATCTCCCCCATCTTTCCTCTCCTCCATAGTGTACATATTTAGGTCTTCCTCATAAGTCTTCTGATGCAGGCTCCAAATCATTTTGGTCGCCTTCTTCTGAACCATTTCCAGTCTTTTTATATCCTTGCAAGATATGGTCTCAAAAACTGAACACAATATTCTAAGTGAGGCCTCACCAGCGACTTGTACAGTGGCATTAGCACCTCTTCCTTTCTGTTGGTAATTCCTCTTTGTATCTTTCTGGCTTTTGCCACCGCTGTTCTAACACATCATTTTCTGTAAATGGTGTGGTATCTACTCCATTCTCATTTGTATATTTGTCAATCACAGGTGGTCCTTCTCCAGGAATTTCTTTAGTAAAAACAGAGCAGAAGTATTTGTTTAGGAGGCTATTTCTGCCTACCCCCGCCGCATCTAACCTCCCTGCTGGCTGTGCGGGAAAGTTAGACAGGGGCGGGGAAGGGGCAGCTCAGGGGTGGAGTCTGGGCGGGCGGTGGGCGGTTGCTGGCCTTGGATGTACAGGGCCGATTATAATGTCGGCCCTGGATGTCCAGGGCCGGCGACTTGTACGGGAAAGTTATTCCACGTCCAGGATAAGCGGCCCAGGGCATGGATGGGGCAGGGGAGGCCCGAAGACATTCCCTGCAGCTTGACCCTAACCTTAGGAGGCCAGATCAGGGGTCAGGCTGCAGGGAATGCAGCGTTGGAGTCTGGCAGCCGGCATCGTGGCTCTTCAATGGAGCCGTGGTGCCATGGCAACATGGCACCATGGCACTGTGGCTCCATTGAAGAGCCTTGACTGAGTTAGCCGAGAATGTACGTGCAGGCCAGGCTGAATTACAGTCCCGGCCTGCACATACAGGACTGTTCACAATTCTGATCCCATGGGGCTAGATGTTCCCTGCGGGATAATAATCGGATCCCCTCTGTACGTCTGGCTCAGACCAGATGTACAGAGGGGATCTATGTCCAGGATGGAATGAGCCCTTTAGCATTTTTGCTTTTTCAATGTCACTTTCCACAAATACGTTCCAGGCACTTTTGAGTCCTGCAATTCCACCTCTGATATTCCTCCTCTCCCGAATATACCTGAAAAACGTTTTGTCGCCACACTTCACATCATTAGCCAACTTTTCTTCTGCCTTTGATTTTGCTATCCTTATTTCTTTTTTTGTCTCTTTTAGTTTTATCCTGTATTCTTTTCTATGTTCCTCTGTTTGTGAACTTCTGAATTTTGTGAAAGCTGTGTTTTTTGCCTTTATTTGTGCAGCCACTTCTTTGGCGAACCAAATAGGTTTTCTCTTCCTCTTGTTTTAATTTACTTTCCTTACATATGTATCTGTTGCCCTTTTATTGCCTCCTTTAGTTTAGCCCATTGCAATTCCACTTCCCTTATCCTGTTCACCCTGCCAATTCCTTCTTCAGGTACTTGGCCATTTTACTGAAGTCAGTGTTTCTGAAGTCTAGAACTTTGAGCTTGCTGTGATTGGACTCCGCCTTGGATTTTATCTCAAACCACACCGTGTGATGATCACTGCTGCTCACATGGGCACCCACACGGATATTCGACATGCTGTCGCCATTGGTGAGTACTAAATCCAGCATCAAGCTTTCTCTGGTCAGTTCCATCACCGTTTGTCTAAGTAATGCATCTTGGAAGGCATCCACAATTTGTTTACTTCTTTCCAGATTAGCAGAAGGAATATTCCAATCCACATCAGGTAGATTAAAGTCACCCAATATGATCACGTCCCCCTTTATGGCTATCTTTGCAATATCAGCAATCAATTTGTTATCCATTTCTTCAGTTGGAGTTGGAGTTGGAGGCCTGTAGACTACAGCAGTATGGATGACAGTGCCATCTCCTCTTTCCAACACAATCCTCAGTGCGTCTTCTTTTCCCCATGTCCCCTGCATTTCAACAGCTTTAATATTGCTTTTGACATATAGGGCTACTCCTCCTCCTTATCTACTCTCTCTATCTCTTCTAAATAGATTGTGGCCAGCTATGGCTATATCCCATTCATGCGACTCGTTAAACCATGTTTCTGTAATGGCCACAATGTCCAAGTCCATTTCCATCATTAGGGCTTCCAGGTCAGGAACTTTGTTGGCTAGGTTTTGAGTATTTGCGCTGATAGATTTTGTTCTACACAGCTCTTCCCACTTGTCATTGATGTGTGGTTTAAAATTGTGGCTCTTTCTAATTTTATTATGCTTTTGCTGGGAGTGACGTCCTGAACTTGTCCTTCTCCATCTGTTGCCCCCTTTCCCTAGTTTAAATGTCTGTCCATATACTGCCTGAATTTTTTAGTTAGGATCCTTTTCCCTGCGGTGGAGAGATGTAGTCCATCAGCACAGTATAGTCTCTTGTTGATCCATCTGTTTCTCCAGTCGCCTATATATATCTAAATCCTTCTTGTTTGCACCAGATTTAGAGCCATGTATTAAAGCTGTTTATGTGATGCAGCCTTTCTTCCCCCTTACCAAGAACAGGTAGAACTTCTGAGAATGCTATAGTGTTAGTAATGGGCTTGAGATTCTCTCCCAGAGTCTGGAAGTCCCTTTGAACTACAGAGGCACTTTTTCTAGCTAGGTCATTTGTACCCAAGTGGATGACAGCATCGATTTTGGAGTGCTCACTTTCTGCACTCACTATACCAACAATTTGGTTCATATTCCTGCTGGCTGAAGAGCCTGGGAGGGATTTGACCATCTTCTCTCCTTTGAACAGTGGAGGTAAGGGCATCTTGTCCTCGCATGTGGCTTGGCCTTTGGACAGGAGATTGATACTGCTGCTGTGTATCTGTTATGCAGATGCAGTATATTAAGTGTCTAGTGCAGTCCGTACTGCATGTGTACCACTGCTGGCAGGCCCTAGGTGTGGTTACAACTGTCTCAGAATATGCCTGCAACGTTTGAAGTCCTGGGTTTAGGTCATTACAGGCAGAGATCTGTAGTCTGTTTTTTTCTAGAGAGTGCTATAGAGAAAGGTGTGGAGGTATAGCCGAAAGGTTAGAACACTGGCTCTGTAAGGCACAGACCTGCTTTCAAATCCCTCTTGTGGCCTTGGGAAAGTCACTTCACCCTCCATTGTCTCAGAAGAAAGGCCTGGCAATCTACTTCTGGTGTCACTGCTAGGTTGCCAGGAGTCAGCATTGACCTGAGGGCATACATTATTTCTATTAGACTGTTTTTATGTGTTAGGATTATACATTGGGTCTCCAAGCATGCACATTGCAATCATACCCATCTGACTGCAGGACTTTATCGACTCTGCTGCCGCACATTGCAAAGGGCCATACAGTTTCACCCTGTAGATGCATGACACATGACATGTACATGACTGAAAACTTTTGTGATAACTGTGAATGAATATCTTTTGCTCCATCACATATATGCAGTACCTGCAGGCATGGCACGCTCCTGGGATGGCCACCTACACAGGTCATCACAGGTCCTTACTTGCTCCATATGGCCAATGTGGGAGAGAAATCAGTTCAGAGGCATGAATAGATGCCAGGTGTGTATCATCATGTGCGTGACCTTGTTCTACCAGACAATATGAGTGTACACCTTATCTGTACAATAGCACTTTGCATTTGCATGCAGCTTCTACATATTCGTATGTGTGGCTGTTCTGTCCTTGGATCATAGCCTGCTTACTTGGCCAGTTGTTATATGCATATGTGTCAGGGACATCGTATGTGTCAGGGTGGATTGTACACTGTGACACCCAAATAGATGGTAATAGACCTTCCCTGTGGCATAGCATTTCCACTGTTTTATTTTTAACTTTGTTCTTATTATACTTGTTTTTATTCCCCTTTTCTGCTTTTATTTTTGCTAATATTGAGTTATTTAAGAGATTGTGGTAGGACATGATTTGTGCATCGGCACTTGTACTAGTGATTTTTGAGGCTGCCCCCTCTCCTCCTGGTCAGCATTCAATTATCAACACTTTCTTCCACTACTTCTATTTATGATGTTACCTCTGCATTTTTAGTTTTATTGCCACTCTTATTGTTAAGGAACATGAGGATGGAAATTTGCCTCTATTCTTTTTTTATATTTTTATACTTATTTATATTTTTATATTCCAATTGAATTTCTGTGCCAATTTTCTAGAGTTTCGTCTTTAGTATACAGTTTTTACCTCATAAGGCTCTCCTCACTTCATTTCTCATGGTCATTTGTGACAGTCTTATATTGAGTGGGGATACTTATGTTATACTCCTTATCTTTAGGATCACTGGTACGATTCGGTACTATGTATTTATTGCTCCCCCTGTTCAGTGTGCAGTGGTGGCCAAGAAAGCAAATAGAATGCTAGGAATCATAAGGAAAGACATGAAAAATAAAACCAAGGATATTATAATATTACTACTAATAATAATCATTTGTATAGTGCTACAAGATGTATGCAGCACTGTACATATAGATGTAAGACACAGTCCCAGCTCATCAGAGCTTACAATCTAATCAAGATGAAAAAACATCGCAAAACTGGAGACAAGAGTATGGCAAGATACACATAAGTTGTGATAAGAGAATGAGAAGCATCAGCATCCAAAAGCAGCCTCAAAGAGGTGGGTCTTCAAAGAGGTGCCTCTATAGCTTCCTGATGCAACCTTATCTTGAATATTGTGTGTAGTTCTGGTCGCCATATTTTAAAAAGGATATAGCAAAATTAGAAAAGGTATAGAGAAGACAACCAAAATGATAAAAGGGATGGAAAGATAAAAAGATTAGGGATCTTCAGTTTGAAAAAGAGGTGGCTGAGAGGAGATGTGATAGAGGTCTATAAAATAACGAATGGAGTGGAACAGGTAAATGTAGATCAGTTCTTTACTCCTTCAAGAAGTAGGAAGACTAGGGAACATGCAATAAAGCTTATTTTCCAAGGCCTGTCAAAAGTAGCAATCCACCCTCTGCACTCAATATGGCAGCACACAATTTATGCAATTTATGCACTAATGATCACATAACTCCTTTATTAAAGCAACTTCATTGGCTACCTATCGTCAAACGTTCAAAATTTAAAGCCATACTTACAATCTTTAAAGTGCTCAACGGTTTATCATCTGCTCATTACTTCATGAAACTAAGGACAACCGATCAAGGCATTCAGGTTCACAGAATTCTTTAACCACCCCAGACTTTTTATTGAATCTAACACTACTAGATCAGGAAAAGCCTTCTCCCTTTATGCTCCAAATCTTTGGAACTCAATCCCACCTACTCTATGAGCCATAAAGGTCTTATTAGCTTTATGTAAAGCTCTAAAAATGCTTCTATTTACATCATATTTTACTGAAGATAAAATGTGATTTCAATTTGATTCATCTTCTGCCATTTTCCGTTATTCCCTCCCTGTTTTATCTCTCACCCCCCTCTTCCACCTCCTAAGTTTGTTATTTTGTTTATAATGTACTAAGTTTTGCTTAATGTAAACCACTTTGACCTTTAGGATAAAGCGGTATAAAAAAACGTTAAATAAATAAAGCTGCAATGCAGCACATTTAAGACTAATCAGAGAAAATATTTTTTCACTCAACGCATAATCAAACTCTGGAATTTGTTGCCGGAAGATGTAGTGAAAGCTGTTAGTGTAGCTTGATTTAAAAGAAGTTTGGACAAGTTCCTGGAAGAAAAGTCCATAACCATTATTAAAGTGGAATGGGGGAAACACCGCTTACCCCTGCGATAAGCAGCATGGAATCTGTCTACTTTTTGGGAACCTGAGAGGTATTTGTGACCAGGATCAGCCACTGTTGGAAACAGGATGCTGGACTTGATGGGCGTTTGGTCCGACCCAGTATGGCATATCTTATGTTCTTAAAGAGTCATGGGATAGGATGTAATGTGCTTTTTAGGCTTGTTTCACTAAGGTGAAAGTGTTGATTGTCAAGGGTTCAGAGGCAGGGACATTGTCTGTAATCATGCATATGTATGTGGAAACAAACGTGCATAGAGCCAGTGCTGTGGCTTAGCAAATTCCTTCACCACAATCGACTCTCTGAATGATGGAGCCATGCAGGAAAGGAAGTTCAGGCTGATCTCACAGCCCAAACTTCCTGCCTCCTCACTGCTCCACCATTAAGTGAGCTGATTGTGGTGCAGGAAGCCTGATTGAGGAGCTTCAGCCAGAATAGGTAAGTGAAAGAAGGGTTGGATATTGAGGGGAGAGGGGGATATGAGATAGAGAGACAGACAAACAGACAGACAGACACTGGAAGAAGCCTAGGGGGCGTGGGCGGCCTTAAAAGAGAGAGAGAGACTGGGTGAAGCCTGTTGAGGTCATATGAGAGACAGAGAGACACCGAGTGAAGCCTGAGGGGCCTTAAGAGAGAGAGAGAGAGAGAGAGACTGGGAGATTGTTGGGGGGATATGAGAGATTGAAACAGACTGGGGAAAGGCTAAACCCACCTCCCCTCTTCCTCCCTTCTCTAATTCTGTTTCCTCAGCTCACAATCTTGGGTTCATCTTTGACTCTATTTTCTCTTTCTCTGCACACATCCAACAGATAGCTAAAACCTTTTCTCTTCTTTCTCTGTTACATCAGAAAAATTCATCCCTTCTTTTCTGAACACATTACTAAGACCCTTATCTACTCTCTAGTCACCCCCCCTCTTGACTATTGTAACCTGCTCCTCACTAGTCTCCCTCTAAATCATCTCTCTCCCCTTCAATCTGTTCAAAACTCAGCTGCACAGCCTATCTTCTGCCAGTGTCACTGTGCTCAGGTAACCTCTTCTCAAGTCACTTCCTTGGCTCCCTATCTGTTTCCACATCCAGTTAAAACTTCTGTTATTGGCTGGCAAGTGCATTCTTTCTGCAGCTCCTCACTACCTTTCCTCTCTTATCTCACTCTACATCCCTCCTAGGGAACTTCGCTTCTCTGTGCCCTTCTCTGCCGCTGCCAACTCCAGACGTTGTCCATTCCATATGCCTGGAACAAACTACCTGAGTCTGTGTGTCGGGCTCCTTCTCTAGCTCTATTCAAATTCAGGCTAAAAAAAAAAAACCCTCTGAAGCTGCTTTTGGAATTTCAAGCTCTTCACTCTTGTTCACCACTTATATGTATCTTACCATATTCTAGTCCCCAGTTTTATGATGTTTTTCACCTTGATTAGATTGTAAGCTCTGATAAGCAGGGACTGTGTCTTACATTTATATGCACAGTGATACGTATGCCTTGTAATGCTATACAAATGATAAGTAGTAGTAATAGTACTGGTGGGTTATGAGAGAAAGGAAACCTAGGAGGAGGGTCATGAGGAATAGAGGCACACACACACACACACACAAAGCCCCCTGACACTCCAAGACACACATGCACAGAGGCAGGCTCCAACATTCCATGACACACATATGCACGTATCCCCACAGAGACATATACACACACAGATACATAGCCCCCGACACTCCATGACACATACACACTCATACAGTCCTGATACTCCATCACACACACACATACTCACACGCAGTCTCCATACACACACACACACACACACACACAGCCCCAACAGTGCATGGCATACATACACACAGAGACATAAGCACATATGCAGCACCCTGACATGCCATGATCTAAACTCATGCAGCTCTCAACTCTCTATGACACACAAATAGACAAGCACAGTCCTCAACACTCCCCATGACGCACACACACCCACACACATATGCACACGGCCCCCAATGCTCACCATGGCACATACACACATGTATGAGTGCAGCCCCCAACTCTCCCCATAACATACACACACATGCACGAAGCCCTTGACACTCCCCATGACACCCCTCAACACATCCTATGCAGTACACCTATGAACACCCTGTATGCCTGATTTTGGAAAAGGGGGAAATATGCCACTGTTTGGACCGGAAACTGATTAAAAGACAGAAGTAGGTTTAAATGATGAGTTATCCACATGGAAAAGGGTCAGTAGGGAATGCCCCATGGGTCTGTACTGGGACCTGTGCTGAGAGGAGAGAGGAGTAAGTGAGGTGATCAAATTTGTGAATGGCGCAAAAATATTCAAAGCTGTTAAAAAAGCATAGGTTTATGAGGATTTGTAGAAGGATCTTGAGAGACTAGGAGACTGGGCATCTAAATGGCAGATAAAATGTAATATGGACAAGTGCAGAGTGATATATATAGGGGAAAAAATCCCAACTACAGGTGTGCCACCATTGCCAGAAAGTAAATAGAATGCCAGAAATAGTTTAAAATGGAATGGAGAAGAAAGCTGAGACTGGCCTTCTGCTTCTGTGTAGATCCATAATGCAACCACACATGGAGTGGGATTTTAGAAGGGATATCACAGTGCAATCTGGGACATCTGAGCCAGAAGGTCTGAAAAACAGCAGGCACGTGCAAATGCAGACACGATTTCACAAACATGGACGTCTGCGGGGACATCTACATAAACATCCCCAGACCAGTATGTCAGCACCCAAATATCTAGCAATAGCCTAATGGTTAGAGTAGTGGGTTAGGAACAGGTGAAGCCAGGTTTCAAATCCCATTGCTGCTGTCCTTGTGATTGTGCTAAGTACCGGGACTGATGGAGTGCTATCATTTCTATACCTTCCAGCCAAAACTAGCACTTTCCCCATGCTTATTCCTGCCTGGAGCAGGTATAACCTTAGATACAACGCCAGACATCCATAAGACCAGATGGGGACATCCAAGTTCCTCCACCATGCCTCTGTTCAGACTTGGACATCTTCATGCTGGAAACATCCCCAGAGCCAGCTTCTGAAATGGACATCCCTGTGCCCATTTTCAGACGTCCAAAGCACAAATAGGGCTTGAGTACTGTGCACAGTTCTGATCGCACCAGCTCAAGAAGGGCATAGTGGAAACAGGAACAATTCAGAGAAGTGTTACAAAAATGATAAAGGGGGTGGAATACTTCCCATTATGAAGAAAGGCTAAATAGCTTAGAGCTCTGCAGCCTGGAAGAAAGACAAGCGAGGTGATATGACAGAAGTTTATAAAATCATGGGAGCGGTGGAATGGTAGTTTAATCTTTCAAATAACATTAAAACAACAGGACACTGCATAAAATGAATCACCAGCAGATTGTACTTTTACACAGTACATAATTGATCTTTTGAAACTGTTGCTAACATGGTCAATGTGACTAACATACTCGTAGTGGTGTCCAAAAATGTCTTGGAAAGGTTCTTGAAGGAAAAGTCCATAAACAATCATTAGCCAGATAGATTTGGGAGAGCCATTGCTTATCCCTGGAAATTAGATATGAAAACTATTTTGATCTGCCAGGTACTTGTGACCCGGACCGGACAGTATCAGAGACAGGATGCGGGCTCAGTGGACCTTGGTCTGATTCAGTATGGGTTTTCTTATGTCCTTATGAGCTTGTACTCTACATACTATGGTTTAGGAGTGAGATTCATTACTGTCCTGGGATATGCAAACTAACCTACGTATAGTTTTTTAAACATTATCTTCCATTATACTGTAAAGGAGATGGTAATGGACGACAGAAAGAGACATTCCAGTACCTCAAAGGTATAAAGACAACAGAAGAAAGGAAAATCTAGAATAAGTGGTGATGATTTTATAAACAGTCTCTCTAATCTCATTCTATGTTTCTGAGTATTTCTTATCTTTCACTTCTTTTGGTTTACAAATACATAAAACAAGAGGCATCTTTGGTTTTGTTAAGGAAGTAAGACAAAGGGTGGTGTTTCCTGGAACTGCTGTGTATTTCAGTATTGCAAAATGCTGAACAGCACAACAGTATACACTGCAGAGTGAAATAAGCTATTCACATCATAAGCAAATTACATCATACTATTGCATCAAGATAAGCAACAACAAGACTGAAATATTATTAGATAGAAACTAAAGTGCTTACTGTTTAAAAGGAAGCTGTTACAGAACAGTTAGGGGTTGATATTCATAGTAACATACAGTAGTAATATAGTATATGATGGCAGATAAAGACCATCATGATCCATCTAGTCTGCCTAGCAAGGTGACAAGAGTAAGTGCACCTGCTGCTCCGTGCAGGTCACCCCTCTCCATGCCTTTGTTTAGGGGTGTACCCACCGCTCCGTGCAGGTCACCCCTATTTGTTGAGATAGCTGAGACAGTTAAGGTTATTTTGATTCTATCCTGTTGCTATAAAGGGATCCATTATGTCTGTCCCATGCATTTTGAATTCTGTCACTGTATTTGCACCCACCACTTCCAACGGGAGGGAATTCCAAGCATCCACCACCCTTTCAGTGAAAAAGCATTTCCTGACATTGCCTTTCAGTTTATCCCCTTGCAGCTTCATGTTATGTCCTCTAGTTTTGCAGCTTCCCCGTCTTTGAAAATGGTTTGCTTGTTCATTAATACTTTTTAAGTATTTAAAGGTCTCTATCATATCTCCCCTGTCCATTATCTCTTTTTTTTAGTGCTGAATTCTGGTAACCCAGCTGCCTCTGGGTTTTCTTGGCAATGTATCACCAGAAGTAGATTGCCAGGCCTTTTCTTCCAAGGCAATGGAGGGTAAAGTGACTTGCACAAGGTGGGCCAGTGGGAAACAAACCCTTGATCTTCTGGTTACTAGATGGTTGCGCCAACCACTAGGCTACTCATCCTCTTTCCTCTTCTCTATGCATATTTAGGTCTTAAAGTCTCTTCTCATATATCTTCTGGCGGAGGCACCAAATCATTTTGGTTGCCTTCCTCTGAACCGTTTCGTCTTTTTATATTCTTTGCAAGATATGTTCTCCAAAACTGAACCCAGTATTCCAAGTGAGGCCTCACCAGTGACTTGTACAATGGCATTAGTACATCCTCTTTTCTTCTGGTAATTCCTCTCTGCATGCAACCAGCATCGTTCTGGCTTTGGCCACCACCTTGTCACACTGTTTCACCACCTTGAGATCCTCAAACAATCACTCCAAGGTCCTTCTCCTGGTCCGTGCACACCAAGTTATCGCCCCCTATCGCATACAATTTCCTTGGATTTTTGCATCACAAGTGCCTGACACTGCATTTGTTTACATTAAATCTGAACTTCCAAGCATTAGATCATTCTTCCAACTTTTGTATCTTTCCTCATGTTATCCATTCCCTCAGGGGAGTCCACACTGTTGCAAATTTTCATGTGATCTGCAACAAGACAGACTTTTCCATTCAATCCTTTAGCAATATCACTCACAAATACATTGAATATTACCAGTCCAAGGACCAATCCCTGGGGCATGCCATTAATCACCTTCCTTTCATCCAAGTGAGTTCTGTTTACCATCACCTTCTGTTGTCTGTCAGTCAACTAATTTCTGATCCAGTTCACCACCTTGGGACCCATCCTCAGGCTGTTCAGTTTATTGATAAGCCTCTTATGAGGAACAGTATCAAAGACTTTGCTGAAATCTAGAGAGATCACATCCATCACATGCCCTTGATCTAGTTCTCTGGTCACCCAGTCAAAGAACTCAATCAGATTTGTTTGGCATGATTATCCTTTGGTAAAACCATGTTGCCTTGGATCATGTAACCTATTGATTTCAAGAAAGCCCACAATTCTCTCTTTCAGGAGCACCTCCATTACTTTTCCCACAACCAAGATAAGGCTTACTGGCCTGTAGTTTGCCACTTTTGTGAAGAGGTCCACATCATCCCTTCTCCAGTCCCGTTGAACGTCTCCTTTCTCCAAGGATCTATTAAAAACATCCTTTAAAGGCCCTGCCAGAACCTCTTTGAGCTCTTTCAGTATTCTGGGATATATCTCATCTGGGCCCATGGCCTTGTTCACTTTCAGTTTTGCAAGCTGTTCAAACATATCATCTTCTATGAATGGTGTGGTATCTACATCATTCCCATTTGTATATTTGTCAATCACAGGTGGTCCCTCACCGGGATTTTCTTTTGTAAAAACAGAACAGAAGTATTTGTTTAGAATTTTTGTTTTTTCAATGCCACTTTCCATGAATCTGCTCTAGAAACTTTTGAGTCTTGCAATTCCATCTCTGATCTTCCTCTTCTGAATATATCTGAAAAGAGTTTTGTCATCACACTTTAGATCTTTAGCCATCTTTTCTTCTGCCTTTGATTTTGCTATTCTTATTTCTCTTTTTATCTCTTTTAGCTTTATCCTGTATTCTTGTCTGTGTTCCTCTGTTTGCGAACTTCTGAATTTTGTTAAAGCTGTGGTTTTTGTCTTTATTTCTGCAGCCACTTCTTTGGAGAACCAAATAGGTTTCCTTTTCCTCTTGATTTTATTTACTTTCCTTACATATCTATCTGTTGCTCCTTTTATTGCCTCCTTTAGTTTAGCCCACTGCAGTTCCGTTTCCCTTACCTCCACCCACCCTGCCAACTGGTCCCTCTGTCACTTGGCCATTTTTCTGAAGTCAGTGTTTTTGAAGTCTAGGACTTTGAGCTTGCTATGATTGGACTCTGCCTTAGCTTTTATCTCAAACCACATTGTGTGATGATTGCTGCTACTCACATGGGTATCCGCCTGGACATTCAACATGCTATCTCCGTTGGTGAGTACTAAATTCAGCAGCGAACTTTCCCTGGTCGGTTCCATCACCATTTCTCTAAGCAATGCATCTTGGAAGGCATCTACAATTGTTTTGCTTCTTTCCAGATTTGCAGAAGGAATACTCCAATCCACCTCAGGTAGATTAAAGTCACCCAATATGATCACGTCACCCTTCTTGGCTACCTTTGTAATATCAATAACCAAGTCTCTATCAATTTCTTCGGTTTGAATTGGAGGCCTGTAGACTACACCAGTATGGATGATATTGCCATCTCCTCTTTCCAACACAACCCACAGTGCTTCTTCTTTTCCCTACATCCCCTTAATTTCAGCAGCTTTAAAATTGCTTTTAGAAACGTTCAGAAATAGACCAAGTAGTATTGTGGTTAATATTGCTTTTGACATATAGGGCTACTCCTCCTCCTTTTCTGCCTTCTCTATCTCTCCTAAATATATTATAGCCAGCTATGGCTGTATCCCATTCATGTGACTCTTTAAACCATGTTTCTGTACTGGCCACAATATTCAAGTCCGTTTCCATCATTAGGGCTTCCAGGTCAGGGACTTTGTTGGCTAGGCTTCGAACATTTGTGCTCATTGTCTTCCAGCATTTGTTGACTGGCTTGCCTCTATTTTTGCATGGATTTTATTCTACACACCTCTTCCCACTTGTCATTGATGTGTGGGTTAATAGTGTGGCTGTTTCTAATGTTATTATGTTTTTGCTGGGAGTGACATCCTGGACTTGTTCTTTTCCATCCATCCATTTCTCTTGTTTAAATGCCTGCCACATAATGGCTGAAATTTTCAATTAGGATCCTTTTCCCTATGACAGAGAGATGTAGTCCATCAACATAGCACAGTGTCTTGTTGATCCATCTGTTACCGCAGTCGCCTATATATCTAAATCCTTCTTGTTTCCATCAGGTTTGGAGCCATGTATTAAAGTTAATTATGTGATGCGGCCTTTCTGCCTCCTCACCAAGAACAGGTAGAACTTCTGAAAATGCTATAGTGTTAACAATGGGCTTAAGTTTCTCACCCAGAATCTGGAAGCACTTAGCTGGCCAGCCAGTGGGAGGTTGACTGGCTAAGGGCAATCACCACAATATTCAGCCGCACTATCCAGTGCCGCTGAATATCTCTTCAGACCACTCTAGCATATTCAGTTAATGCATGGATGGGGCAAGGGCAGTGTTAGCGCTAACAAGATAAATGGCAGCCAGCACTTATCCACTGAACAATAAAGCAGGCCTAAGTTGCAAGGTGGATAGGTACTGTGATAAGGAAGCTTATCAATGCTCAGGAAGGAGCTATAGAAAAGGTGAAGTGACTCTGAACAAGCAACCTGTCAGTTCTGGTAGAAATAAGAAAACAGAATTTTTCCATAAAAGACTACCAGTCCCAGAATGCACCAGGTTTCCAACAGCCATTAGAGGAGCTGAAGTGGGGAAACGTGTGTTCAATCAGGAGGGCTATGAGGTAATCCCCAAGCACTCATCTCAAAGGGCAGGGCCTGATTCAGCACAGCTGCACTGTGCTAGGGTGGAGCACTCATCTAAGCAGAATAAAGGTAGAGTTTATTCTACAGAGAATCATCCTCATCTTGAGCTTGGATATCTTCATGATCTTGGACAGCTTCATCATCTGGAGGATCATCAGAAGCAGAAGCCAGAGCGGACGGACAGAGAGGGCAAGAAACCCTTTGGAAGAAAGAAGAAAAAAGCATTTGGGAGGTCTAAAAGAGTCCAGAGCAGTACGTATACTGGGAGGCATTCCAAAGGCCAGCATACACCATTGGACTGGGGAAAACCAGAGGAGTGGTGCTGCAGAGCTAGGAATCTCCAGACGGTACCTGTGAGGGAGACGGCTGCACTTGGAAGGGACCCTAGGACCCGTGCCAGAAGGTATGTGAAGAGAGACCCAGTGTCCAGGGATCTGGATTGGAAGGCTGGACATAAGAACTGGACTACATACTGGCCAGGCTATTTAGAGAGGAACTCTAACAGCAATGGAAGCTCAGGTATGAACACTGATCTATGCCCTAGCTATACCCTTGAAAGACAGCAGGGAAACAAGTATTCTCCTGAGAGTGCTCCATTGAGAAATTCCTCTGTACCAATCCATGATATTGAACCCATGATTGTTGAAGAAGGGGGAGGGGTTGCAGATGCAGGCTATGAATACATGGATTGCTCTTTGTCTAAACTCCTTTGGTAATTTACTGTTACAAAGTACAACAACCATCACAAAGAAATACAAACTTGTTCTTTAATCTACTCAGAAAAGCTCCTGAGTAGGATTTGAGCCATGCAGTAGAAAGCAAGCCAGCTAAGGGGTTTCAGCTGGGTAACTGCTAGCAATTGAGCCTTACCTAATTGCTTGTGAGCTCTGAGGAAATCACTTCTGAGTCTATGTGTGAAGATATAAGAAGTTAACCTGAAAAGAACAGTTTTCCCTACTTTGTGGGTTTTGCTTGTTGTTTGATGCACTGCTAAGAAAATATTAGCTAAAGCCTACAGAAAAGACCATTCTGTTACCATCCTGGTCTTTATTCTTTTGCTTTGATTGCCTGACAAGTTCAGCTGTTGTTTTCCTGATTTTGTTTTTCTAAGTTTAACACTGAAAGCAAGTATCCTGTTTTATGTGCTACCAAGCATATCTGTGTTGGGAGAAATAACCCCATAAATAAATATCTTATTGGCTTTACACTCAAGCACAACTAATTATTGTGAGCGGCTGTGTCTGGTGTGAATTGACTGCATTTCCCACAATCCCTTGCAAATCATATTGATATATGCCTTTGCCAAGACTGTGAACATTCTCACCCAGGCACCCGTCTGACAAATGGCGTAGTTTTTCGGATTGCTTTTGCGCAAAAGGGATTTACTTGCTAAGGATTACAACTCAAGTCTGAAGGAAAAGACAGTTCAAGTTTGAAAGCTGAAACGAAAAAAAGATTTTCCCTCAACTGCACTTTGAAGGAGAGGTGGCTGTTCCAAGTAGCTGTCCCAGGAGGAAAAGACCCTGTGCAGAGCTGGATTCATCACTGGCATAAGGTAACAAGTACCTGGGCATGTCTAGTGGTGGATGGGAGTAAGGCACAGGGGTAATTGAAAAAAAAAGAGTAGAAAAAAAGACACCTGTTTGGAAGGTGGTGCACTGTGGGTTTTTTTTGTGTGTTTTCTTGCAGGGATCAAGATGGATCCAAGGGAACTAGCTGATTGGATGGCAGCCCAGTTTAGCAGGCAACAGGAGCTAGCACAGCAGGCTCAGGACACTGCTATGAAAGCCTTAATGGACCAGCAGAAGCCAGTGCTTGATCTGGTGCAAGCCCTAGTTAAACTGCAGAACCAAAGTGGACCAGATGCAAGACCAGCGGTAAATACTGGTACACCACATGTGGACAGTGTGGGACTCAATCAGGGAATTGGGGCATTTGGTTTTGGGAAGCTAACTCCAGATGATAATGTTGATGATTTTCTAGAGCCTTTTGAGAGAGTGGCACAAGCATTAGCATGGCCAGAGACCCAGTGGGCAGTAAGGCTGGCAGCCTCATTAACTGGAGAGGCGCTTGCAGCTTATAGAGCAATGCCAGCAGCCCAGGCTTTGAATTATAAGGATGTAAAGGCTGCTATTAGAGATCGCCTAGGGTTGTCTATTTCAGAGTATAGGCGAATGTTTAGAGCTACTACATTAAGAGTGGGTGAAACACCCAGGGCTCTGAGTCAGAGAATCAGAGGATTAGCTGTAAAATGGTTGGAGCCTGAGCAAAAGACGGTAGAAATGTTATTAGACATTATTATGCTTGAACAATTTATGTCTGCTGTGCCTAAAGATTTGCACACTTTCCTTATACAGCAAAATTGCCAAAATCTTGGAGAGGCAACCATGCTAGCAGAGAGATTCTTGGAAGCCACGCAGGCTTGCCATAGAATGGGTGGCCCTCTGAAGATGGGTGCTGAGGCAAGCTGTGCTGTATCAGAAAAGAAAATGCTTAAAAGTGTTTCTGAAAATAAATGTACTGTGCCAAACCAGATGACACAGTGGAGTAGAAAGAAATGTTTCAAGTGTGGAAAATGGGGACATTTAGAAAAGGGATGCCAGACACACACTAGCTTAATGGGTGTGGATTTAAAACAGCCCAAAGAAGGATTTCATTTGATGGTTGATGTGCAAGGAATTACCACAAATGCTTTGTTAGACTCTGGGGCAGACCAGAGTATGATATCAAAAAGGCTTTGGAAGAGAATAGAGGCCCAAGAAGGATTTGTGCCTAGAACCCCTGAAAGCCAAGTTCACATCAGATGCATTCATGGTGCTGCAACATCATATCACACCTATAGGCTAAAGGTTAAGTGCCTGGGGAAACAAGAGGAAGTCCTGTTAGCAGTGGTGCCTAGGCTACCCTTTGATTTGGTTCTAGGAAGAGACTGGCCAAGATTTAAACAGGATCTAGTGGAAGAACTAGGAAAGAAGGAGGGAGAAGGTTTAATGGTAATAGCTCCCGGGCCTTTATTTGGAAGTCCTCAGACCCCAGCTAAAAAGATGATTAAGCGTCCAGAAGACCAAACTACCCCGAAGCAGACATTTGTCTTAAAGTACCATAGGGTCACAGAGAAGGCCCAAGCTCCTAAGCGGGCAACCCCTCAAGCTGCTGGGTTTGACCTGTGCAGTATAGAAAATGTGACTGTACCTAGCCAAGGGAGAGCCCTGGTTGACACTGGTCTCCAAGTGGAAATACCTATTGGATGCTATGGGAGAGTAGCCCCAAGGTCCGGATTAGCCCTTAAATATTTCATCGATGTGGGTGCGGGAGTAATTGATCCCGATTACAGGGGCAATATTAAAGTTCTGTTATTTAATTTTGGACAGAATGATTATCACGTGAAGACAGGAGACAGAATTGCCCAATTGATCTGTGAGAGACTGGGTTTTCCACCTGTGGAGGAGGTCACATCCCTGGAAAATTCTGAGCGTGGAACCAAAGGCTTTGGTTCTACTGACATCAAAGGGGTTAAAAGCCTAGCTGCCACCTGTACCCGAGAGAGGGAGGTGAATGAAGAGGAAGATTTGGGACCCCAGGTATCTGATTGTAAAGAAAAATCAGAGCCCCAAATAGGGGAGGACCTGACAGTGGTACAACAGGAAGAAATTAGGAAACTGCTTAAAGAATTCCCAGATGTGTTGACACCCATACCTGGGGAGACACATTTGGTTGCCCATGAAATAATAACTCCACCTGGGAAATTAATTTGTCAAAGGCCATATCGCTTGCCTGAAGCCAAGAGACAGGAAGTAGTGGCACAAGTCCAGGAGATGTTGGACATGGGAGTAATAGAGGAGTCAAAGAGTCCCTGGAATAGCCCCATAGTCCTGGTGCCGAAGCCTGATGGATCTTTAAGATTTTGTATTGACTTCCGGCAGGTAAACGCCATATCAGTTTTTGATGCATATCCAATGCCAAGAATTGAAGAGCTGTTGGACCAGCTTGGACAAGCTCAATACTTAACCACCCTTGATATGACAAAAGGATATTGGCAAATCCCTCAAGCCAGGGAGTCGAAGCCGAAGACTGCGTTCAGCACCCCCGTTGGCCTTTTCCAGTTCAAGAGGATGCCTTTCGGACTGCATGGAGCAGCGGCTACCTGCCAAAGGTTAGTGGATCAGGTACTTCGACCCCACCAAAATTATGCTTTTGCATATATGGATGATGTCATAATCCATAGTAACACCTGGGCAGAGCATCTAAAGAGGATCAGGGCAGTCTTGTGCTCCATGAAGCAAGCGGGAATCACTTTAAACCCGAAGAAGTGTGCCTTTGCAAATAGGGAGGTAAAATACCTGGGCCACCTAGTGGGAAGAGGAAAAATTAAACCTCTAATGAGTAAGGTAGATAGCATCAGGAATTTTCCCCCTCCAACAACAAAGAAACAACTAAGAAGTTTCTTGGGACTTATTGGATACTACTGCAGATTTATACCGCAATTTGCAGAGAAAAGTGCAATTTTCACGGATATGCTGCGGAAGAATTGTCCAAACCAGCTAAAGTGGACACCTGAAGCTGAAAAAGCATTTTCAATCCTAAAAGGAAAATTGTGTACAGGACCGGTACTGAAAGGGGTGGACTTCAGGAAACCCTTTCTGGTTCAAACAGATGCATCGGATGTAGGGCTAGGAGTGGTTCTATCCCAGTGTCATGAAGGGGAGGAGCATCCTGTGATGTACCTGAGCAGGAAGTTGTCACCGGCTGAACAAAAGTATTCGACAATAGAAAAAGAATGTTTAGCTATAAAGTGGTCAGTGGAGGCGTTAAGGTTTTACCTTACAGGGAGAAAGTTCCAGTTGGTCACAGACCATGCCCCACTTAAGTGGTTGCAGCAAATGAAGAACCACAATGCCAGGTTGACACGCTGGTACATGGCCTTACAGGCATTTGATTTTCAAGTGGAACATCGTGCTGGGAAGTTACACAAGAATGCGGATGCCCTTTCCCGTATTACGGACTGTAGAGAAGAAGTTTCACCAGTTAAACCAGTCCGTAATAACTTAAGCAGGGGGGTATGTGATAAGGAAGCTTATCATAGCTCAGGAAGGAGCTATAGAAATGGTGAAGTGACTCTGAACAAGCAACCTGTCAGTTCTGGTAGAAATAAGAAAACAGAATTTTTCCATAAAAGACTACCAGTACCAGAATGCACCAGGTTTCCAACAGCCATTAGAGGAGCTGAAGTGGGAAAACGTGTGTTCAATCAGGACGGCTATGAGGTAATCCCCAAGCACTCATCTCAAAGGGCAGGGCCTGATTCAGCACAGCTGCGCTATGCTAGGGTGGAGCACTCATCTAAGCAGAATAAAGGTAGAGTTTATTCTACAGAGAATCATCCTCATCTTGAGCTTGGATATCTTCATGATCTTGGACAGCTTCATCATCTGGAGGATCATCAGAAGCAGAAGCCACAGCGGATGGACAGAGAGGGCAAGAAACCCTTTGGAAGAAAGAAGAGAAATGCATTTGGGAGGTCTAAAAGAGTCCAGAGCAGTACGTATACTGGGAGGCATTCCAAAGGCCAGCATACACCATTGGACTGGGGAAAACCAGAGGAGTGGTGCTGCAGAGCTAGGAATCTCCAGATGGTACCTGTGAGGGAGACGGCTGCACTTGGAAGGGACCCTAGGACCCGTGCCAGAAGGTATGTGAAGAGAGACCCAGTGTCCAGGGATCTGGATTGGAAGGCTGGACATAAGAACTGGACTACATACTGGCCAGGCTATTTAGAGAGGAACTCTAACAGCAATGGAAGCTCAGGTATGAACACTGATCTATGCCCTAGCTATACCCTTGAAAGACAGCAGGGAAACAAGTATTCTCCTGAGAGTGCTCCATTGAGAAATTCCTCTGTACCAATCCATGATATTGAACCCATGATTGTTGAAGAAGGGGGAGGGGTTGCAGATGCAGGCTATGAATACATGGATTGCTCTTTGTCTAAACTCCTTTGGTAATTTACTGTTACAAAGTACAACAACCATCACAAAGAAATACAAACTTGTTCTTTAATCTACTCAGAAAAGCTCCTGAGTAGGATTTGAGCCACGCAGTAGAAAGCAAGCCAGCTAAGGGGTTTCAGCTGGGTAACTGCTAGCAATTGAGCCTTACCTAATTGCTTGTGAGCTCTGAGGAAATCACTTCTGAGTCTATGTGTGAAGATATAAGAAGTTAACCTGAAAAGAACAGTTTTTCCCTACTTTGTGGGTTTTGCTTGTTGTTTGATGCACTGCTAAGAAAATATTAGCTAAAGCCTACAGAAAAGACCATTCTGTTACCAACTTGGTCTTTATTCTTTTGCTTTGATTGCCTGACAAGTTCAGCTGTTGTTTTCCTGATTTTGTTTTTCTAAGTTTAACACTGAAAGCAAGTATCCTGTTTTATGTGCTACCAAGCATATCTGTGTTGGGAGAAATAACCCCATAAATAAATATCTTATTGGCTTTACACTCAAGCACAACTAATTATTGTGAGCGGCTGTGTCTGGTGTGAATGGACTGCATTCCCCACAATCCCTTGCAAATCATACTGATATATGCCTTTGCCAAGACTGTGAACATTCTCACCCAGGCACCGTCTGACAGTACCGAGTGAATATCAACACTAACTGGATAAAGTCACCATTACTGCAAATTTTGGTATCATCCACAAAGAGGCATACCTTCCCCAACAAATCTTCCACAATATCTCTTTAAAAAAATGTTAAAATGAACAGGGCTAATGACCAATCTCTATGGCATGCAACTTGTAATGCCTCTATCTTCAGAGTGAATTTCATTTACTACTATTCTCTATTGCCACCCACTCAACCAGTTTCTTACCTAGTCACTTCAGGGTCCATCCCAAGGGTACTCAGTTTATTTATAAGTCACCACTGTGGAATGGTGTCAAAGGCCTTGCCAAAGTCTAAGTATACAATATCTATCTCTCTCCCCTGAGTCAAATTTCTGTTTAACCAGTCAAAAAAAATCAAGCAGATTTGTCTGAAAAGACCTACCTCTAGTAAAGCCATGCAGGCTCAGATCCATGGATCTCAGAAACCACACCATCCTCTGCTTTAACAGTATTTCCATTAATTTACTCACCACAGAGGTCAAACTAACTGGTCTGTGTTACCAACCTTTTCTTACTTCCACTGCTGTGGACAAGAACTGCATTCATCTAACTCCAGTTCTCTGGGATCACTCCCAATTCTAAAGAAGCATTGAAAAGATCAGCCCACAGAACCATTTTATTTATTTGACAGGTCTTTTATACCACTTTATCATTTCAATCAAAGCAGTTTACATTGTAACTTAAACTTAGTAATGTACATTAAACAGGGACATTGAAAACTTGGAATTTTTTGAGACAATGGAAGGTTAAGTGACTTGCCCAAGGCTGCAAGGAGTGCTAGTGGGAATCAAACACTGGTCTTTTGGTGCTTAAGCCAGTGCTCTAACCCAGGCTTCTCCAAACCAGTCCTGGAGGGCCGCAATCCTTCCAGGTTTTTGGGATATCCCTAATGAATATGCATGAGATATATTTGCATTCACTGTTCCCACTGTATTTGAATTTATATCATGCATATTCATTAGGGATATTCTGAAAACCTGACTGGTTTGCGGCCCTCCAGGACTAGATTTGGAGACCCCTGCTCTAATCATTAGGCTACTCCTCCACTTATCTAATGGAGCTCTTTCCCTTCCTATTGTTTTTAATTATAAACCACTCTGTTGTTATGAAGGGTGGTATATCAAGTTTTGAATAAACCATTAACCAGTAGTACTTCCCTAAGTTCCTTCAATAACTTTGGATGAATCCCATCCGGGCCCATCACTTTGTCCACTTTTAGTTTAGCTAGCACCTCACTAACATAATGTTCTGAAAATAGTTTGAGTTCTACCTCACTTCCACTCTTATTTGTATTTGTTTTCTGAGGTCCCATTCCCAGCCTCTCATCTGTAAACATATAACAGAAATATTTGCTACTGTAAGTAATTCTATTTTATCCTCATCAGCCTCTACGTATTCCTATTCCTAACCCTTGAGTCTCATGAATGCCACTATCTCCTGACAGCAATATACCTAAAAAAATCTCGTCCCCATGTTTTACTGTATTAGCTAATGTTTCTTCCATTAGCATCTTTGCTTTCCTGACTCTTTACCAGCTTCCTTTAGCTTTTCCAGATACTATTGTTTGTCTTCCTTTTTCTGTGATCTCTTATAGTTTATAGCTAACCCCTTTCTCCTTACCTTTCCAGCTGCTTCTTTTGAAACCTGTTGTGACCATCTTTTCCTGTTCTTTTATTTACTTTTCTAAGAAAAAGGTTTGTTGCCCTTAGAATACCTCCTTTCAGTTTTGCTCACTGTTATTCTACTTCTGCCAGATGTTCCCATCAAACTAATGCCTCCCTGAGGTATTCCCTCATCTTTGCAAAGTTTGTTTTTCTGAAATCTAGGACCCTCATTTTTGAATGAACTATCTCCATCTGTCCTAATATTGAAGCTGACTATCTGGTATATCACTGTACACCAAATAATCACCCACTACAACGTCAGAATCACTCTCCCCACTTGTAAGCACCAAGACTAGTATTGCCACCTCCCATGTGGGTCCATTATGAGTTACCGGAACATTTCTCCCTGAAAAAGAATCTAGGACTTCCCTACTAAATGACATGGATGCAGGGATATCCAAATCAACATCTAGGTTAACAGTGAGAACTGCAGGCCAGTTAGTCTCACCTCTGTGGTTAGTAAATTTTTGGAAAGGCTACTAAATGAGAGAATAGTGAGGTTTCTGGAGTCCAATAGATTGAAGGATCCAAGGCAGCATGGATTCACCAGAAGAAGGTCTTGTCAGACAAATCTGATTTATTTCTTTGACTGGGTGACCAGGGAGTTGGACCCAGGGAGAGTCCTAGATGTGGTGTATTTAGATTTCAGTAAAGCCGTTGACACTATTCCATGGTTCTGACTTATATACAAACTGAGCAGCCTAGGGATGGACCCTAAAGTTACTGATTGGGTTAGCAATTGATTGAGTGGGACGTGACAAAGGGTACAAGTAAATAGAGCTCACTCTGATGAGAAGGAGGTTACCTGAGGTGTGCTGCAGGAATCTGTCCTTGGTCTGATTCTTTTTAACACCTTTGTTATTGATATTGTGGAAGGGCTGCCGGGTAAGGTTTGCTTGTTTGCGTATGATACCAAAATCTGCAATAGAGTAGACACCCAGGAAGGTGTAGATAACATGAGGAGGAATCTTGCTAAGCTTGAAGAATGTTCTAGAATTTGGCAGCTGAAATTTAATGCTAAAATAATGCAGGGTCATGCATTTGGGCTATAGGGCTGATAGTTCTGTCCATGAAAGAAGAGCGGGACCTGAGCGTAATTGTGTCTGACAATCTTAAAGTAGCTAAACAGATAGAAAAGGTGACAGTGAAAACCAGGATTCTTGGGTGTATAGGGAGAGGTATGACCAGAAGAAAAAAGGAGGTGATAGTGCCTCTGTATAAGTCTTTGGTGCAACCTCATTTGGAGTATTGTGTGCAGTTCCTGGAGACCGCACCTTTAAAAGGATATAAGCAGTTTGGAGTCGGTACAGAGGGTGGCTACTAAAATGGTTGGTGGTCTTTGTCGTGGGACGAGCATCTAGCGGGGGTCCCAGTCCAGTCCAGATGATACCTGGTAAGGAGAGAATGAGAGCAAGCAAGGCAAGAGAGACAAACAAAATTTCCAGGCAGATACCTTTTTATTCACTGCTATAGCACGGGCTGGCTCACAGTAAGCTATCAAGGAGTCCAGCCCTCACACAGGCTTCAAGCTGGATCTTTATACAGTCAGCATAGCAGTTTGTCACGTGGGTTAGAGCAGAATAGCAATTTGGAAGAATTCTCTGGGCCCCCTTGCTTCTTCTTCCTACAGAATTATCCTAGGTAGCATATCTGGAGAGTACATAAATGCTAAGAGTCCCTGATTGGTCAGTTGAGGGGTGGCTACCTTATCTGTCCCTGCAGTCTAGGGTGTTTGTGGCTAAGCTGTATGAGGCCCTACTTCATTGTGTGTGTGCATGAGAAGACAACTCTAACCAAGGCATTTTTCTACCTCTCCCTCCCATTCTTTTCTCAGCTTGGGTTGTAAAGATAGACGTTTATCTGTTTTAGCCTGTCGGTGTTCTTGTGCTGAAGCTCCTGTCTAAAGTTTAATGTCTGTTTATTTCTGCATACCATTTATTTTATTCTGGCATGCTATATCCTTTTTCCCATCTCATTCCCCCCTCTGATTGCCTTCTTGTCCCAGGAGGCAATCACACTTTTTGCTCCTGCTTCCCTCTGCTCCGGTTCTTCTTGGTTATTACACAGGCAGGGGGGTCCTTGAACAGAGTGGGGAGCATGTTTGATTACGTCTCTGATGCTCGAAGCATACTTGAGACTCAATTAGGGGAATTTCAGAGACAAGGAGATTAGCATTCATTATTGTAAAGCAAGCTTTGAAGGTCTGCACCAAACCTGGGAGACACTGAATGCAACAACAGACAGAGACTAGGAGAGCAACACCTATGATTGAATAGAACACAAGTTGTTGTAGCCAACCCCAGTTTCCAAACCACTCAGCAATGTTTCCTAAGCCAGTCTTATCCCTAATAATATCTTGGAGGGGTCTCTGTAAATCTTGCATGGCATTAATATGGTAGGTTCTTTCGATTAGACTGCGCATGCCCCCCTGGGCAGCAAGGAGATAATCAAGGGCCCATCGATTCTATAGTGCAAGGTTCCTATACTGAGCCAATTATTTCTTAACATTTTCAAAAGCACCTGCAGTTTCATTCAGGAAAGCAGATAAAATAGAAGCAAGAGTACATATGTCTCTATGATTCATCATAACACCTACACTGAAGAAAACACTGGGCATAATTCCTTTTCCCACTGAGTTTCTATCATACTGGGTCACTATGTTATCTAAGGCTTTAATATGGCCTTCTTTAGGAGATGGAGATCTCCAGTTCCTTAACCATCCCTAAGGGAGTTTAGGGGTGATTCTCACTCCAGGGACCACAAGGCCAATAAAACAAGTAGTGGAGGAGTGGCCTAGTGGTTGGGGCAAGGTACTTCGGGCCGGAAGGTTGGGGGTTCAAATCCCACTAGAGGACAGCAACCTTGGGCCGGAAGGACTGGGGTTTCTAGTCCCACAGGTGCTCCTTGTGGTCTTGGGCAAGCCACTTAACCCTCCATAGCCCATGTTCCCTGTAAAATAGTTCTCTGTGTGTGCTGTGCTTTCCTGTCTAATCAATGTGTTTATACCTCAAAAATTTCCTGTCATGATTTGACAATTTCCAATCTGTAATCAAACCGCTGCTGATCGCTGGAAGTAGCGGTATACTAAATAAATAAAATAAAATAAAATAAAATAAAATAAAAAAGTACTTTGTCCTCCCTTTTGGAAATATAGAGAAGGCCCTGAATCCACATACTCAGTAAGTTCCTGGAAGAGGTCCCCAGGAAGCCAGTCTACCTATAAGTAGAGGGGAAAGGGAGCAAGAGGAAATAAATCTGGAGAGGTAAGTATATGTGAGATGGAGTCATAAAGGCTAAAAGAGTGCTGGAGGGTTCCATACTTTCATATATGATCCTATACAGAGAGACACGTCTCCCTAAGTTCTGGCCTTTTCCATCTCTCTGGAAGAAAACAGTCCCGTGGCCTAAATTTGTAAGTGAAATGAAGGTAGAAGAAGTATTAAAAGCTTTGGATAGGGTGAAGCTAGTGACGTTATAATCAGCATAAGCAACCTCTATGCTTATTAAGGGAACACCACGTCAATAATGTGAAGGAACATGGGAACAAACGTAACAATCTTGGCTTGTCCTTAAGGCAACATCTTTAAGTAATTTTACATGTAAGTTTTGTTCCCAATGACCAAAGTGATCAAGGACTTCAGGGTCAAAGGTTGGGATGGCAACAGTGCTTTGGTTTTTGGGCACCTTGCAGCCTATGTGACCCACCAAGTTCTTGTTCAGCAAGGGTTGCTTATCCTTCAGAGCCTGAATCACACTCTTACCACAAACAGAATCAACTTTTATACAAACAGAAGCATTATGAGAAGTAAGTTTAAGAGTGCTTATAAGCTCTGGCTTTGGACATAAAGAAGCAGAAGGCCGGTACTCAACTTTCATCAGATTGGAGGGACAGCCTGAGTAATCTTTATATGTATGACACAGGCAGTGATCCCTCCAACAAGCCTGGCTCCCCTGTAATGCTATAGAACAAGGGCTTTTCAAGGACAGGAAGGCAATGCAGAAAATATAAGTAAACATCATTCTAAAGGGCCCATATCCTAACCAACCATACAAGAAATATAACAACAAATAATGCAAACAGCAGAAAGAAAAGGAGGTATACAGTATCTTCAGTGCTTGAAGTCCTTGTGTAAAGCACTGGAATTTCTTCTGGCAAAGGCCTGATTCCAAACAAGGTAGCAGGCAGGCATAGAGAGTCACAATATCAGTAAAGATAAGATCATTTCAGTCTCTTGAACTTTATCTTCAGGTCTTGGTCCAGCATGACCTCCGTGAACCACTTTTCTTCAGGAGTCTTCTCCTCTCCCTCACCAGCTGCTAGGGCTTTGGCTGCCCCATCGTCAGCTGCTTCTCGTCCTGGTCCAAGCGCTTGTGGAGGTGGTGTGTGTTTGCAGCGTGTGTAGTGAGTCCAGGATCCTTTAGCAGCAACTTTAACTGCAGTCAGGGTGGTCAGCAACACTTGGAAGGGCCCTTCCCATGGTGACTGTGGTGTTTGTTGGCGATAGGTCTTGATCAGAATCCACTCTCCAGGTTGGAATGAATGTGCAGACACATCTAATGGAAGAGGTTAGAACTGTTGTGCATACCTGTGGAGAGAGGACAACTGCTGCTGCTGCAAAATATAAGAAGTGAGGTGAGAGTCTTGTAAAACATATGTAGGAAGCTCCGGAGGTTGGGATCCGAACCATAGAGGTGGCTTTCCATATAGCAGCACATATGGGGAGACCTTTTGTCTTCCCCTTGAGGCTGTGTGGATGTTAAACAGAGCTAAGGGTAAAGCATCCAGCCAAGTCAGTTTGGTTTCTTTGCACAGCTTTAACAGTTGCAGGTTTAAAGTCTGATTCATTCTCTCAACTTGTCCTGAACTCTGAGTATGCCAAGGAGTGTGGAGTTTCCAGGTGAAACCCTTAGCACAATTTCCTTTACCAATATTTTTGCAACCTGCTGAGCCTTTTTATTGGTAGTAGGAAATGCTTCAATCCATCCAGTTAATTGATCAACAATAACTAATATATATTCAAACCTTTTGGCAGGATTCAAGTCAGTGAAATCAATTTGCAATCTCTCAGAAGGAACAAAAGCCCATTAGCCATTCTATTACCTATAGAGATAGGATCAGAGTCTCGGGAGTGACCTTTACAATGCATGACAGAGATAGCTTCAGGGACCTGAATAGCTTCTAATAAGGCACTGACTAACTGAACATTGGTCATTTTAGTTCCTGCTGAGGTAAGAAACCCTCGTTGTTTCCACAACTGACCTGTGGATTGAATAACACCAAATGTATACAGGCTATCTGGAAGAGTAGCCCAATAGTCAAGAACACTGGATAGGGAACCCAGAGACCAGGGTTTGATTCCCACCAGCACTCCCCCCTTTTTTCACATTTAAATTAAAACCCTATACATAATACCTAAGACTGGTATCAAACTGATCTAAAAACAATGAAGTTATTTTTAAAGTCAATTTCTCAGAGTCACAGCCAACCTTGAGGTTATCTTAAACACAGATAGGAAAGCAAACAGTAGGTCTTCTCCTCTGTCCTTCAAGGCAACTGCAGATTACTATGTCATTTACCTATATATGCAGCTGAACAAGAGAGAGAGAGGAGTCATAAACACTGTGGGGGCCCCTAGCCCAGGCCACGGCCTATAGGTATAGGGGTGCCACTGTTTAGTCTTTGAATAAAGAATTGTCCTCGTCCAGAGCTTGGGGCTGCTGGGACTTGTAGTTGTGCTACCACTTAAAAAAAACAGTAGTATTGAGAACCGAGGGTTTTTTTTTTTCAAAAGACACACAGGAATTTATTTCCTTCTTTTCACAAGCATATAGCTCAAACAAAACAACAGGATTCTTCTCCAAAACAAATGAACTTCAGGAAAATCATACAAAAGCCCAACAGTGAAATTGCTTTAGCTGGCCTTCACAACATATGCAGCTGTTTCTCAAACATACAGCAACAAACACAGTTTCTTTTCTTCAAATCAAAGTAAATGTCTTTTCTTTTTCCAACAGGGTACTTAGCAATCCAGGCTAGAATCATTCTCCCTGTCTTACTCACTGCTTTGGGGGGTTTTTAGGTTACAGCCTTTTTTTCTTTAATCAGCAGCTTCTATTCTGCCTTTTTGCACCATGAACAGTCCATTAATAAATCCTCTGAGTCAGAATCAGGTTCAACAGATTCTACCTGCATTTCCTCCGGGTTTTCAACCAGTATGTCTGGCTCTAAGCCTTCATGCAATGCTTCTTGCTTGAAACTCTCTAAGAGCTCCTGAATTCTCCTCCACTGGGGCTTCTTACTAGGAAAAGGGTTTTCACCTGGAGTGAGAAGGTTCTTCTCCTGGCTCAAATGCCAGAGTGCCTCTAACTGGCTTAGGTCACTCTTAGATATATTTTTATCCACCCACCTTCTAGGAACTTGAATCTTTTTAGCCGGTCCAAGTACTGGAGGAACTGCACCTTGCCCCTTGTCTGCACTTCTTTCAGCTACAGCTCTACTGGCTTCAGAACCAATTGCAGTTTCCCTTCAAGCCTGGCTCTCTTTCTGGGTGCTGCTTTCACCTCTGAAATCCCACGGTGGAAATCTCCACCGTTCTTCTCTTCGGTGAGTTCTCTGGGTCTTTCCCTGGTGCTTCTCCCTCCACGGAGGTCTGCAGTGCTCTCTCTAGTCAGCTCTCTCGTATGCTGCTCTCTCCCTGAGTACTGCTCTCTCGTGGAATCCTCTCTCCAGCCGGTGCTGGTGCTGGTCCTGGTGCTGGCCCCCTTCTAACGTGTTTCTCTGGGTTTATAAGGCTGCCTTTTCCCTAACTTGCACTGTTCCTAACCCAGGTGTCTCTCATTATCCTCCAAGCCTGCCCGTAGATCAGCAGAGCTTGGGTGTGGCTTAGCTTCAGCAAGTGCGTGTTTCTTCCCTTTGCCTGCACCTTGAAAGCTACAGATACCTTGACTGTCTCCTTCCTTAAAGGTAGATTTACAATTTTCCTCTGTTTGCATGGGCTCAGCCATGCTCTCCTCATCACAATACTTTGGGGTATGTTTATTAAACTGCGGTAACGTTACATAACGCGCGTTATGTAACGTTAACGATCGTTAGCGCATCATAACGCGTGTTATGATGTGCTAATGATCGTTAACATTACATAACGCGCGTTAACCAACATTAACGATCGTAAAGTTCCACGGCGCAGTAAAACACCGCAGAAGGTGGAGAGAGGGCGGAGAGAAGGGGTCAGTGGGTGGAGAGTGGGCGGGGAGAGGCTTCCTGCACACTAACGCACTGATCTGAAGAGCTGAATCCAAACGCGATTGAAAACCTGCCGTTGAATGCCCATTACAGGGGAGAGAAACCATTTCAGTGTCAGCAATGTACAGCCCAGGCAGTGAAACCAAACAAAAGTGATAAGTGTGATACATGTGCACAGAACAAAAGGGCACATAAACACTGAAAATGACCCCAACAAACTGGAAAAAAAACATAACCAAGCTGGCCAATAGTGGTATCAATGAGAAAAAACAACCCCTCCCCCCAGAGTAAGCTCCATAGAACAGATATAAATCGTGGAAGGGTCTATACTCCGTCCCCATACAAGATGAAAAGGCCCACAGTGAAATAGCGCTGCTCAGGGTTTTCCCCACCATCGGACAGGGTTCCTATGGTGTGAACATGTCCCGCAACATCAGGGCGGGCATGTCGGAATGGCAACTGGACAGATGCCGGAGAAGGGGATACAGAGGGCCGCAGGCGGCACATGCTGTGGTGGAGCTGGGCCACAGTGCGGACTAGGGTGATGCCTAGGTGGCCCATACGAATGCTGAAACAGCAGAGCAGCCAGACAGCAACTGCTGAAGGCCCAACATGGGCACGAGTGTGTTTCCCACAGTGTCACAGGGGATAGTACCCAACAGCTACCCCCAAGGGCATGGAACATTGGCAGGCGGGGCTGGGGGGAGAGTGGACATCAATGCAGGCACCCCTACCCCAGAACCCGCACCATAGGCAGCCGCCTACCTACACACTGGATGGCCTGAGACTGTGCACCACCAGCACCACCAGCAGAAGGGGATGTCAGCATGGTGGCTGAAGGATACTGGTGGTGGAGGGGGCAGTGGCAGCTGCCCAGAGCAGACCGTGGCCTAGCCCTGTGTAGGTGGGTGCCGTGTACTGCAACAGATGGGCCCTGTCTGACGAACAGTCATGGTATCACCAAGGAATGTACTAACTCTGTGACAACAAGGTGGTGCAGTGCACAAAACCAGTGTATTCAGAAGCAGAGGGTCAAAGGTTCAAGTTCCAGCTGTGGTTCCTGCCAACCCAGTCCCCATATTTTACCCACTACTACAACGTGCTAATACAGACACCACCTTTATTGCAGATGACGTAAACATGCCCAAGACACCTACATTTTACCCTACAGAGCACGGACACCATAAACATGCACATTACCTAGAGCAGAGTCTCCCAAATGCAGTCCTGGAGGGCCAAACACCATTCCGGTTCCATGCTGCCTCTGACAAAGATGCCTGTGCTGCATTTCTATGCGCCACCCCCATGGTATGCAGATGTATCTCATGCATATTCATGACGGACAGCATGAAAACCTGAACAGTGTTTGGCACCGCAGGACTGGAGTTGGGAACCTCTGCCGTAAAGCAGCAGCCAACAGGGGCAGACACACCTGCACCCACAGGCCCCATTATCCAAAGCCTCCTGGAGAGGCAGGATTTTGGGCTCTGCGTGCATCTCCCAATACTAGCACTTGCATACCTTAGTAATGCCACCCTAAACCTGGGAATATGGTACACATCTATCAAAAGGTTGCTATGATTACTGGCAGATAGCAATTCCTAGGTTAAGTACAATTTTCGGAGTGAGCTGCATCATAGCAACCTTTCTGATGTCTGTGGAGTGTGCTACAGGTCTTGTGTCTGACAGTGTATACCAACCTGGGGAGTGACTCCTACAGTATTGCGTACCATAGCCATGCCTGCGCTGTGCCCAGGATTGGTGTGGTGGCCTGGGCTGCCCAACACCTCTATAGTTGCACAATGCTGGCATAGGTGTGGGAAGTGTGTGTCTGTCTATCCAGTGTGTGGTGGCTGCCAACACCCTCCACAGCCCACACTGCTAGCACTGTTGCCAGTATTGGCCTGCCAATGTGCATAATGAGGAGCAAGGTACCGTGGGAATAGCCTGGATAGGGTGGCCTGGCCTGGCCGCATCTGCACAGGGCATAGGGCAATGGCTCGGACATTGTAGTGCCCGGTACCACCTGCACGGACAGGGTGGCCATAGCATGTCCTGCTGGGAGGTCACTCTCACCCTGACTGAGCAGTGACCATGGCATGGCTAGGTTCCCCCATAGTGCTATATAGCATTTCTTTCATGTGATATTTATGGGTTTTCTTTTGGGGCCCAATCACTGACTTATCTGCTTGGTGTGTATGCTGACATCCCCGTTCTGGGTACATGCATCTCCTCCAGGACCATGCACTATGGACTAGCTGGCGCACTGTTTGCAGTTAGTATGTGTCTTGCTGGAACACCTTGCAGGGTACAGCGGCTGGAGGCTTGCTGCTGGAGAATGTCAGATAATGGTGGGGGGCAGCTGAGTATTTCCAGGCCTGCCGTCTGTCTGCTATTGCGTTATGGATGTGTACCACTCTGTCTGTTCCGCAGCAGGACTGGGGTTGATGGTCCCCTCTACTGCTACCATTGCAGGGAGGTAGACTGTGGATCTATTGGTGGGTGATCCTGTTTCCCACCCTGAGCCCCAGAGGGTGGGTTGTGTGGTGGTACATAATCTGCCTATGGGTCCATACACCCCCCCTCTTCACCTTCAGCAGGTAACCATGGCACCAACACAGGATATGCACTATTCTTGGTGCATCATTGCGCATAAGGACTAGACATGACCGAGACATACAGCAGGACACAGATGTATCCTAGGTGTGTCTAACGGAACTACCTATCACACACTGATGGGGACCTGCAGCATGGTGTATTTCAGCCATGAAAGGTACTGTGGTCCTGGTGCTGGGCGCCCCACCTCAACCTCAGGGTGGGCACAGTACCCGCACAATGTGACTGTCTGTGGCTACTCTGTGGCAGTGCCACACACGGTCTGTTGCCCCTACCAGGCCGAGGTGCTGTGGGGGTGCATACCCAATCTTGTGCCCATCTCTCGACTGCTGATTTGCATGTGCAGTGCATCATGGGTACAGGTGGGTTAACCCTATCCTGGTAACCACAGCAGACAGTTTGTGTGGTGACGTGCAGTCCTTCTGCAGCCAGCCAGGGCTTTGTTCACAGCCTTATAAGGTGTCCTATAGGGGACATTATAGGGTGCCTTGGCGGACAGTACACTTTATAATGTGCTCTATGGAGTGCGTTATGGGGTGCCTTATGTGGCACCTTAGGTTATGCCACCGTGAGGGTGTGTTTGCTGGCAGCACTAATTAAAATACACGTCAAATGCCTCAACAATCACTATTTAAATGTTAAGGGTACTGCCTCAGCCAGCCTTATACATTAGGCCCACTGGGGAATTGAACCCATGACCCCTGTACCATCAGTCAGTGTTGTAACCATTGTGCTACAGCTCTGTTGCTGTGCTTATTTGCCTGCACACCTTCTTAAGATTAACGCGCGGTAACATGCCCTGTAGCGCTCGTTCATTTATGGCGCCTTGTAACGCGCGTTATCGGTAACGATGTACCGCCCATGTCATTATTTGGGATTTCTGTCTCTACCGCAGCTCCTAACGCGAATCACACTAACGCAGTTTAGTAAACATACCCCTAAGAGTTAAAATAAAGTTTTGCTATTAAATTCCTAAATAAACTTATAGTTACAGATCTTTGTGTTTCTGTAATATATGAACAATAATTATGCCCTCTATGAGGTGATTGCCACAATATATAAAAATCCCCTTTTAACTTTTAAGTTTGCTTGATACACACTCAAGGACAAAGAATACTACATACACACTACAAGCTGCCTGTTTTAGTTTCATGCCTTGGATACTTGCTATGTAGAGCATGGTTTGCCTGTTGTATCCGCACACCTATATACCTGTATGCTACAAGCTTGCCTGATATATTTTCATGCCTGTGACACTTGCTATGTAGAGCTCGGTTTGCCTGTTGTAACAGCACACCTATACACCTGTATGCCCACCTAATCCGTGGTAACTGCATAACTGTGTACCCGCCTGTGATAGCCCAATCTTCTGCCCTGCTTGTGACAGCCTATGATAGCCCAACCTTCCTGCCCATTCACCAGCCAACCCAGTCTAGGCCCTGACCACACACAACAGGGTAGATACCTAGAATGGTCCCCTCAAGCATTGCCATACTTGCTCTCTATCTCCTCTCCAGATGGCTCAGTAGTGTTACAGCCCTATCTCACAACCAAAACCACATACCAGTTCTTCAGAACCATAGGAGGAGATGGTCAAGTGATCCCTACCACAAATCAGAGGAAGCTTCCCGCACGCTCCACCCCCACCTACTACACATCGCACTACAACACAATAAGAAAGCAAAGCAAGAATAAATCTCCCACCCCCAAAACCTAAGATGCGCTCTCATAAACGCCCTCTCCATACGCAAGAAATGGCCAGTTATCTCTGACATGATATCACTCCATGACCTTGACATACTCTTGATCACAGAGACATGGCTTTCCAGTGATGATAATGTCCTCCTTAACCAATTCTTACCTACCAATTTCTCAATACACACATGCCATAGAAACGACAAAGGACAGGGGGGGGGGGGGAGTACTCGCCACACCAAGATGGACCTCCATTTCCACCTGATCAACGCAACCAGCACAACGCACCTCGATACAGTCACTATAGCCAACAAGCACTGCTCCATCAACCTCCTATACAGAGCCCCATCAACAGACCCTGAGGTCCTTTCAACAATAATTGACCTTGCCTCCAATACCCAGAGCCCATGCACACCAAGCTGGGTTCTAGGAGATTTCAACATGCCTTCCCTGCAAGATGCTCAGGCGTCAGCCTTCCTCGAAGCTCTCAAGGAATTAGGATATAGGCAACTGGTCAAGGAACCCACCCATTTGAAAGGAGGCATATTGGACCAGGTATTCGCTCCACAGACAACTTTCAATCCAGCCAACATCCCCAAGTTGTCCATTACTGCAGTCCCCTGGTCTGACCACAAGCTGATTGTATTCCAAATACCCCTGCCCAGCAACAGTCAGAAGGAAGCCAGAAGGCTGAGCAGCATCGCCAAGGCACCACCACGAAGGTTTCAGGCCTTCGACAAGGACTGGATTCTAAGTAAAACCCGCCCACTCCTCACCTCGATAGCACACAATCCTGAGGACCTGGTTTCCGACTAGAATAAAAGCCTTAGTACTATTGCTCAACGTCCACCATCTAACAAGCCTCCAGGGAAATGGGTCACCACAGCCTGGTACTCCACTGAGCTGCGATCCTCACTACCCTCCTAAGGAAGCTGGAAAGATACTGGCGCCGATCGCACTCTGCAGATAACCAAAGGGCATATAACTTTCACCTGGCAAGGCACCGCGAAGCAGTAACAGAGAATATGAGACGATTCCACACAGACACCCTAAAACGATCACTGAACAAACTGCATGACTTGTTTGATCTCGTCAAGAACCTAACAAAGGAACCAGCCCCTGAACAACCAAGTGAGATCCACCCTCAAGAATTTGCAGATTACCTGCAATCAAAGCTATGACAGACCAATAAGTCCCCAACATCCGCCGTCACACTCGAGTCAAGCTGTCTAAAACCCCTGACCATCTTCTCCATGCCACCCAAGAAGCACATCGAAGACACTATTGCTGTGATCAACACTACCACTGCACAAACGGACCCCTGCCCTGCCTTCTGGATAAAAGAGCTACGATCCGACTTTAGCCCTTTTATAGCCAGGCTCATGGACCGATCCTTCGCAACAGGCGCGCTCCGCCAATCCCTCAAACACATGTCCATCAGACCGCTGCTAAAAAACAGCAAGCTCGACCCCCAGAAGGCAGACTCATACAGACCGATATCGAGCATACCACTACTGGCCAAAATAATTGCAAAAGAAGTCCAAAGGCAAATACAAGAACACATTGAAGTCGCCGTGCCACTGGACCCCTGCCAACATGGCTTTAGAGAGTCTCACGGTGTTGAAACGTTCCTCACCACCCTCCTCAGTAACATAATGGCTGGAATTGATAACATCCGTCAAGGATTTGTCCTCATTTTCATGGACATAGAAGCTGCAAACGACTCAGTAAGCCACAAGCTTCTCCTGGGACGTCTCAAGGAGAAGGGTATCTGTGATACAGCGCTAGATTGGTGCAAGTCATACCTCTCGGACAGATGGCAGCACGCACAATCAGGGGCTTCAACATCGGAACCATTCCACCAGATGCAAGGTGTCCCACAAGGATCCTCCCTCTCTGCCCTGATGTTCAACATAGAGATGCAACCCATCTGTAACCTCATCTGGTCTTTCAATGTCAAATGCTTGATATATGCAGATGATGTACTACTTTACATGCCATTCTCTACAGAGAACCCGGACCTCTCCCCACTGACAGACTGCTTTAATGCAGTATCCAACTGGCTCCAAACCCAAAACCTCTGAATTCAGCACAAGAAAACAGAGGTCCTGTTCATCATGAGAAATCAAAACTTCACCACATCGCCCTATCTAAAGGTCAAGGAAGCAGAACTACAGACCAAACCCACAATCCGGTACCTCGGAGTCACTTTAGACCATCACCTGGACATGAAGGTCCACATAAGCAACATAGTGAGAGCGGTACACCATAAGATCCGTACTGTCAGGCACCTACGCTTCCTGCTGGAACCGGATGGCTTCCAGACAATTTAGCAAGCATTGATCATACCACACTTTGATTATGCCAATTCAATCCTGCATGGACTCCCTCAATCTGTCTTGAACCCGCTACAGCTCGTGATGAACGCCGCAGCGAGAATTCTACATGGAGCATCCTGGAAAGACCACATGAAGCCCATCCTCAAACATCTGCACTGGCTCCCTATACATGGCAGACTCACATTCAAAACCTTACTGCTGACTTTCAAAGCCATCAATGGGCTCTCCTCCGCATCACTAGTAGAGCTTATCCAGATCACTCCCCCCAACAGGTCCAGAAGATTGGTAGCGGTCAACACACTGGTAGTCCCGAAAGCAATAACCCAATGCATCCAGGCAACAGCAAACAGGGCTTTCAAATTCTGTGCACCCAGATGCTGGAACACCCTACCACCCAGCATCCGGGCAATCCCTGACCTAGCCCAGTTTAGGAAGGTATTGAAGCACCACCTCTTCCTCAAGTACTACCCGGTAGACGGTGCTACAATAGCCCCATCCACCATCTAGCCCGTGCAGTACAATTGAATCTTACCCTACATGACACCCATGACTACGACTAGCGAGATACGACTTGTCATGATGCCGAGATGTAAATAGTTACACCAGGTTATCCAAGTTTGAGCACCTGTTCCTTGTAAACACAGATCAGCCAATGCACTGTGTAAGTGTTATGTTTCATGTAAACCGCACTGTTGTTGAATAGCGTGGTATAAAAGAGACTGTAAATAATTAAATAAATAAATACATAACATACAGTATACCAAAGATAAAGCTCAACCAGAATTACCTTCTTATTCACTTAAATAATTTTCAAGTTGCAATGCCCAATTGTCTTGACAGAGCTCTTAACCCCTACTTTGAAGGTCAAAGGAAAACAGTATTTACTGTAGACTAAAACATTTAAACACAAGACAAATCAAAGCTTACAAGTGCTTTATGCCTAGGCATCTATTAGTACTCCCCGTGACCTTGGGCAAGTCACTTAACCCTCCATTGCCTCAGAACATTACAAAGTTTTAGTTTCAATATAAACTGCCTTGATTGAAATGATAAAGCAGTATATAAAACCTGTTAAATAAATAAATGTACAGCCACATAAGCAGCTAATTCACAGGCACGTGTGAGAGCCACTAGCTCTGCTGTTTGTGCACTGTAATTAGATGGAAGTGCAGCAGACTCTAACACAGGATCAGAAGAGTCTGGGTCAATGATGGCATAACCAGTGCAGCAAACACCCTGAACAATTTTAGAACTCCCATCACAAAAGAGGGTCAAGTCAGGGTTTTCCAAGGGAACATTAGAAAGATCAGGACAGGGTTTCTCATTGAGTTGCACTATCTGGCAGCAATCATGAAGAGATTCCCCGTCATCAGGATTAGGCAACAGAATAGCTGGGTTTAAAGTGTTAGTTCTGACAAAGGTAAGATTACTTGAAGAAGAGTGGCCTAGTGGTTGGGGCAAGGTACTTCACGCCGGAAGGTTGGGGGTTCAAATCCCACTAGAGGACAGCAACCTTGGGCCGGAAGGATTGGGGTTTCTAGTCCCACAGATGCTCCTTGTGGTCTTGGGCAAGCCACTTAACCCTCCATAGCCCATGTTCCCTGTAAAATAGTTATCTCCAAGTTATAATGCCCTGTTCAATGTAATTTCAGTTTGTTCAATGTAAACTGCACTGATGCAGAATAGCGTGGTATATAAGAGAATGTAAATAAATAAATAAATTACTAGGAGTCAAAAGTTCAGTCTTGTACCTATTTAGTCTAGCATTTAAAAAGTGTTGTTTTCTTTTGATTTAGCAGCATGTGGACAGAATGGGGAACTGCCAGTCAGTTCATGTCCCTGCACAAACTCATTTGCTTTTTCCACAGTAGCAGCAGTGGCAGCAACTTACAGATCCTTCGGCCACTGGGTCTTACTAGCAAAAAAAATATGTTATAGGTCGTTTACATGGTCCCAACTCTTGAGTGAGGACCCTTGAAGCCACCCCCTCTGTTCATGGACAAAGAGGGTGAAACGCTTACGGTAATCTGGGAGACATAGGACTAGGGCTGTGGACAAGACATGTTTCAGCTGATCAAAGCAATTGCTTGCCTCTTTTGTCCAGTACAATTCATCGGGTTCCTCTTTACGTGTCATAGCAGTGAGAGGTTTAGACAAGTCCCCAAACCCTGGGACCCAGGCTCGGCAAAACCTTGCCATTCCCAAGAATACCCTCATCTGTCTTTTAGTATGTGGCTTAGGGCAGTTTATGATATCCTGAAGTCTGCTTTCAGATAATTTCCTCTGACCTTCTGATAGCACATGGCCCAAATAGTGTACTTCCTTTTGGGAAAACTGAGTCTTTGTCAGGGAAACTGTGGCCTTTGTAAGCTAAACTAATTAATAAATCTTTAATATCCTGAACATTTGCTTCCCTTATGAGGACATTCACATTTAAAGTGGCCCTTTTGACCACACTGGAAACGGGTACTGATTCCAGGATTATTTGGTTGAGGACCCCTAGGAAATATGTTTTGATCTTGGGTAATGACAGCAGCCAATAACTTAGTCACATTTTTCTCATTGCATTTTCCTTACTGTCTCTTGTTAAAGCTGTAGTGACCACAGATAGCACTGCATCTAAATTCATGCCATTAAAATCATCTCTTGATGCTAGCCTGCGCCTCATATCAGCAGTGCATTGTCCTTTAAACAAGCCTCACATTAAAGTGACATGGGCAGCATCATCAGGGTCTCCTATACCTCCCCAGACCCTTACAGCTTCCCTAAGGCGCTGAAAGAAATCTGAAGGATGTTCATATGGTCCGTGCTTCACTTCATGCACTTTCTGCCTGTGTAGAGCTGGGTGACTGAATAAACTTACTGAAGGGAGGGTGGGGACTCTAACCTCAGGATGGGAGGGTCATCTGGAGGCTCCAGAACATCAGGTAACCTCGGGGCAGTAGGAATTAAATTATAAAGCAAGGGTTCAAGGGGATCATCTAAATCCTGATAAAGATGAGGGGGCCCTTCATCCTTTCTCTTCACTACAGGACAAACACTTTCCTGACAATTTTCTCAAGACAGAAATTCATAAAATGTTCAAACAAATAATCAAGTTGATGCATCTTTTGGTCCGTTAGAATGTGTCTAATATTTGAAAGAACTGAGGGTTCAAAGGACCCACCCTTTGGCCATGGGAACTCCATCCCAGCTGTATATGATGGCCAGGCTACCTGACAAAGTTTAGTTAGGACCGATTTGGACAGATTGGCCTTATCTGGCAAATGGTCCCCAGTTCTTAGAATGCATGCTAAAGGTGTTTTGGTCCCGGGACACTTAAACCTTGAATTTCCCATTTCTTACTTCCCACCAAGAATCTAAGGGAGGTGTTTAAACCTAACACCAAGCCTGTAAATGAGGGAGGTGACCTATTCCCCACCGGTGATTAATTTTCCAATCCTGGAAACTTGTCACGTGTCTTGCTGTCTCTTCACCAGTCTATCAATCTCCTCTGGACCTCCCACTTATCACCTTTCTCTCCCTTCAGGATCCAGGAAGGTTTTCCCCGGTAACACTGACCTTAGTGGGTGCGTGCTTAACGTTCCATTGATCCAGGAGGGGGAGAGATTTCCGGTGGCTTAGATGGTCCCATATGGAGTGCCATTTGTCATGGGACGAGCATCTAGTGGGGTCCCGGTCCAGTCCAGATGATACCTGGTAAGGAGAGAACAAGAGCAAGCAAGGCAAGAGAGACAAACAAAATTTCCAGGCATTTACCATTTTATTCACTGCTATAGCACAGGCTGGCTCACAGTAAGCTATCAAGGAGTCCAGCCCTCACACAGGCTTCAAGCTAGATCTTTATACAGTCAGCATAGCAGTTTGTCACGTCGGTTAGAGCAGAATAGCAATTTGGAAGAATTCTCTGGGCTCTCTTGCTTCTTCTTCCTACAGAATTTTCTAGGTAGCATATCTGGAGAGTACCTAACTGCTAAGAGTCCCTGATTGGTCAGTTGAGGGGTAGATACCTTATCTCTCCCTGCAGTCTAGGGCGTTTGTGGCTAAGCTGTATGAGGCCCTACTTCTTTGTGTGTGTGCATGAGAAGACAACTCTAGCCAAGGCATTTTTCTACCTCCCCCTCCCATTCTTTTGTCAGCTTGGTTGTAAAGATAGAAGTTTATCTGTTTTAGCCTGTCGGTGTTCTTGTGCTGAAGCTCCTGTCTAAAGTTTAATGTCTGTTTATTTCAGCATACCATTTATTTTATTCTGGCATGCTATCTCCTTTTTCCCATCTCAGTCTTCATTATGAAGCATATGAGGACAGATTTAAAGATCTTAATATGTACACTATAGAGGAAAGGCGGGATAGAAATGTTTAAACTGCTTTGATTGAATGATAAGGCAGTATAGAAAACTGGTTAAATAAATAAAATACATAAATAAATAAATACCTCCATGGCAAAAATACACAGGAAAGTTTCTTTCAATTGAAGGCAAGTTCTGTTATGAGAGGACACAGGATGAGAGTGAATGGGGATAGACTCAGGAGTAATATGCGGAAATATTTTTTTCAGAAGAGTGGTAGACGTGTGGAACAGTCTGCCAGTGGAGGTGGTGAAGATGAGAGCAGTATCTGAATTCAAAAAAGCATGGGACAAACACAGAGGATCTCTACAGGTAAAAAGGGGACTATTATAGTTGATATGGAAGGGCTGACTGGATAGGCCATGTTGTCTTTTTCTGCTGTCATGTTTCTATGTTTCTATCTAGAAACTTGCAATATCCTACCAATAGTTCTTCCCTTTTCATAGCAATATTGTGAATTTATTTTAATTTAGTTTCTTATATTCAACTTCATTTCTACTAAGAATAGAGCTCAGAGCAGATTACAAATAAAGTGTTAGAACAATTGTAGTAAGGGAAGAGGGGAAGGGATAGAAGAGAGAAGCTTCTCTTCAATTTGATCTCTATTTCTTCTACCTGCAATGTAAATAGATGCCCCCTGCCCTCTTTTCAGACTAAACCACAGTGCCTCTTCCTTCCCTTGTGAGCCCTGCAATTTTGTGGCTTTAATATCAATATTTACATATAGCACCATCCCTCCTCCCTTTCTTCCTACTCTGTCTTTCCTGAATAGATAATTATAGCCTGGTATAACTACATCCCAATCATCATTTTCAGAATACCACGTTTCTGCGACTGTCATTATATCCGTCAGCCTCTTCCATTATAGCTTCTAAATCAGGAACTTTATTTTGCATACTAAGGGCATTAATATATGTAGTTCTCCAGATATTGTCCTTTTTCCATTTTCTATACTATCTTTAATATTTTATTTACCTGGGGGCTTTTACATTCCTGGGGGTTTGGTTTCCCATCTATGATAATCTTAGTTTAAAGCCCTCCTCAGATGACGCCATCTCTGCTCAGCAACAATCCAGGAAGCCAATATGTTCTTGTTGGCACCATCTGCACAGCCAGGCTTTCATCTTCAAGATGTCAGCCTCTCAGCCTTAGCCCTGATCCTCAACAGAGAGGATTGAGGAGAACAACATCTGTGCACCTAACTGCTATTCCTTTTCTCCCACAGACAAAATGCCACTTTTGATATACCCAGGTGGGAGCCTAGTGATATCATGTGTGCCAACATGGATGAGCAGCATTGGATAAGTCAGTAGGCTTGAGAAGACTCAGCAAACTAGCCATAACATCTCAGAACCTGGCACCAGGTAATCCATATACCTCCTGGGGCATCATATCTAAATTATTTATTTATTTACATTTGCTTATATACTGCACCAGTGCAGTTTACATTGAATAAACTGAAATTACATGGAACAGGGCATTATAACTTGGAGATAACTATTTTTACAGGGAACATGGGCTATGGAGGGTTAAGTGGCTTGCCCAAGACCACAAGGAGCACCTATGGGACTAGAAACCCCTGTCCTTCCAGCCCAAGGTTGCTGTCCTCTAGTGGGATTTGAACCCCCAAACTTCTGGCCTGAAGTACCTTGCCCCAACCACTAGGCCACTCCTCCACTCCAATGTTGCCTAGTGGCTGCTGATCCTACATATTTTGGATTTTTGAGCTCTGATACCTCCTGATCCTGGGAAGATGTTGCTTTTTCTACTTCCAGGGCTGTATAACGGTTCCTCAGTTCTCTGGAAGATGGAGTCTGGATGTCAAATCTTCAGGCTCTGGTGATCTGTGTCCAGCTATTATCTTTTCATACAGTGTCATCTTTCCTTCTGCTGGAGATCTTAGATACCTCTAGAAGCATTCCATCACTGTATCTCTCGTTGTCATGGATGTTTTCTTAGCCTTGCTAGCTCCTCTCGCAGTTCCTCAACTTGTTTCCTGAAGGACTCAACGGAAAGGCATCTTGCACTGGATCTGGCTGTGTATCTGGGCAGATGTAGAAGGGTAATGGGGGAGGCAGCTTTAGCACCACAGTGTTTACCAGTCATACATTGTTAGAAGAATAAAAGATTCAGGATGTACCAGTTTAGTGGCATACATAATATTTTCCATAACATAATTACAAATAGCCTACCCACCAACTACAAATCTAACAGGGTTTTTTTCTCATTCTCACTTCAATGTTTTAACTTTCCACATAATGCTGGCTACTACTGTTTCTTAATAGTGGTTGTGAAATTAAAATGGATACTATAAGCCCCATTTTGGACCTGTGGGTAAGGAAAGGGACTTCCAAGTTAGGGCGTACACAATTTCCTGTGTATTTTACAAAAGACCTTTAATAAAATATTGTCACCCTCACGGTGGCCAGCCCAACGCCTAGGGTGCTGAGTCTTGGTCTGCCTGTGGTGTTCCTGCCTCAGAGAGCGTGGGCTTGCTTTAACCCTGCAAGGCCTTCTGGGAAAGTAAGTCCCTTTACCCTTGAGCACAGATGAGTTGCATTCGAGTGTTTCAGGCAATGACAAGAATTTATTTTCCCCTTCCCAGCAGATTAAATGCAAGTGAATAACTCAGGACAAAACATGCCATACAATTGGCTTGAAGAAATTATACATGAACTCAGGTAAGATAGCCTTGTCAGCTTCAGGCTTTAAAGGTGCAGTGCTTGATACAAAACAAATCACAACAGCTTCAATTAGCAAAGAAAATGTTCCCTTTTCTTCTGCTGCTTTTACCATCTCTCACAGACACTGTTCAGCATAGGGAATTCACATGGTCAGCCAAAGATAATGTACAGTTCATCCGATCATCCATTATTTCATTATGGTCAGAGTCTATCTGCATTTCTTCAGTATCAGGAATAGCAGGGTGTGTCAGTAAACTGCTATCCTGATCTTTGAAACAAACGGTTTCTCTGACCTCACGTGGTTTCTCTCTGTAACACTCTCCTGAGCAGGGTTGTAAACTACCATATGCTGTAGTTTTTGTCCAGGGAGTTTGCTACTTTCTGGTAACTATAGGGAACTGCTTTATAGCTAGGTTCAAACGTGTATGAATTATTAAGCCTACCTTTTGGCTTTGAAAGGGAAGGAACTCTCCACTCTGCAGGGTTAGACTGGTTCTCAAACACAGCTGGTGTTTGCTTGCCTCTCAGCCTATTAACTTTCCCCTCAGATGTACCAGCATTCTCCAACCAGCCTGTCTCTCTCCTCGGAGCATGTGAGCTTTGCCAAGCCTGTCTCTCAGGAAGATTCTTCTCTCTCCTGTCTTTACCAGACAACCCCTGTCCTGGGTTGCTTCATAGGTAGGGTTTGGTGCTTTGTGAGTCCTGATAGTGCTATTATGATATGGCGGGTTTGCTATGGGTTCTAAATGGGCAGTATTTATAGTACTTCTTAATGTGCCTGGTGGTTGGCACTGGAGTATAGTAATGTAGAAATCTGGTAATCTTTCTTTATCCTCACTGCCCATGCAAATGGTATTGAGACAAGAGGCATGTCTACCAAAAGGTAATGTGCATTCACAAATGTTAATGTACGCTAAGTGCAGCAACACCCATTTATTTCTATTGGCACAGTGGCACTTAAGGCACATTAATATTTAGTAAACATGACATTTAATTTATTCAGAGGTCATTACAATGCCCTTAAGTCATTGCCAGGACAAAAAAGAGGCTTCTGAAGGGCTCCTTTGAAAGCCATCCATAATTTTAGATGGGCAACATATGCATTTTAAAATAAAATAAATTAAAAGTATGCAAATGAGGTCTAGTGGCTATGCAAATGATGCCCCACAATGAGTCTCTGCACATTGCCCCACATCATCCTTGGGCCGCCCCTGATTTTGCTAGGAAAATTCCTCACTTGGTTTGCAGCTTGTTGTGCTGTGAGGGCTTGTGGACATCAGTGATGCTGAGAGTTAAGCTATCAGTAGTTTAGCTACTGGCAGGGTCTCCCAAGATAGATAGGTCTCAGCTAAGATGCCAGATTAAGACAAACCACCCATCTGGGCAGCAGCAGAATGGGACGGTGTTGTAAGCAGAGGATCATATTTCTGTGACAAATGCAATAACACATGGAAGAAAGGCTTGGCAAATCTACTTCTGTATCTTGCCTTGAAAACCCAATGGATAGTCACAAAACAAATTGCACTATAGTGCTGGAAGATGAGACCCCCAGCTTGGAAGGCACTCAAATGGTTACTGGGGATGAGTTGAAGACTTCTCAGAGTAAAGCCAGCATTTATGATGTGGTTGGATCTGCTGATGTAGCTGCGCATGAAAAGAGAGTCAGAAGTTGCAAAGATATCTTACATATTGGGACATGAAATGCACGAAGCATGAACCAAGGGAAGTAGGAGGGGTCAAGAATGAAATTGAATGTATACAACTCGATCTGTTGGGTGTAAGTGAACTGAAATGGACTGGATTTGGGCACTTTGCATCTGATGATCATATGGTTTATTATGCTGGAAACAAAAGATAAAGAAGAAATGGTGTTGTATTTATAGTTAAGAAGAAACTTGCAAGAACTGTAATGCAATACAGTGCAGTCAGTGAACGCTTAATTTCTATTCGTCTATGAGGAAGGCCCATCAACACAACTATAATTCAGGTATATGCCCCAACAACAGCTGCAGAAGAGGAAGATGTTGATGAGTCCTATGAACAAGTACAAACTGAAATTGACAGAACATGCAAACAGGATATCCTGATAGTCATGGGTGACTGGAATACAAAAGTTGGCAACAAAGAAGAAGGCAAAGTGTTGGAAAATATGGACTTGGCAACAGAAACTAAGCTGTGAGAAAGACTGATAGAATTCTGAAAACCAATGATCTATTCATCTCAAGCACCTTCTTTCAGCAACACAAGCATCGACTGTACATGTGGACTTCACCCAATGGATTGTACAGAAATCAAATTTACTACATCTGTGGAAGACAATGATAGAAAAGCTTGATAACAGCAACAAAGACAAAACCTGGAGCTGACTGTGGTACAGATCACCAACTACTATTATGCAAACTCAAGCTAAAGTTGAAGAAGAGCAAGCTATTCATGAATGTAGCAAAATATGACCATGAGAATATACAACTGGAATATAAAGAATGCCTGAAAAATCAATTTGCTGCTTTAGATACAAATGACAGAATTCCAGAAGAGTTATGGGATGACATCAAGAGGGCTGTATTGGAAGAAAGTGATAAGTCTCTATATAAGATAAAAAAGCAAAAACGGCCAAAATGGATAACTGAAGAAACTCTGAAAATTGTCCAGAAACGCAGAGAAATTAAAGCCAGAGGAGAAAGAGAGGCAATCGCAGAACTCAACAGAGATTTCCAATGTGCAGCAAGACAGGACAAGGAAAAGTACTACAATGACACATGCAAGGAAAAAGAAATCAGAAGCTATTAAAGGAAGAACAAGATCAGCTTTTCTAAAGTTACGAGAGTTAAAGAAAAAATTCCAGCCTCAAATTGGAATGCTATAAGATACTCAAGGATCCATGTCCATAAAGATCAAGTGGACCAACAGCCGTTTCAACCTATACCTTATGATCAGGAACCATTGGTGATGAAAGAAGATGTTGAAGCAGCATTGAAAGCCTTATCAAAGAACAAAGTACCAGGCATTGATGGCATTCCCATTGAGTTATTACAGCAATCAGATGAAACTGTTACTATACTTACAAGGCTCTGCCAGGAAATTTAGAAGACAAATTCATGGTCAACTGACTGGAAAAGATCTGTGTTTATACCAATACTAAAGAAAGGTGACCCGACTGACTGTGGAAATTATTGCACAATCACTCTGTTCCCACATGCCAGCAAGATTCTACTCAAGATCATTCAGCAGAGACTACAATCATACTTGCAATGATAACTGCCTGAAGCACAAGCAGGGTTCAGGAAAGGGAGAGGAATGAGAGACATTATCGTGGATGTGAAATGGATCCTTGAAAGACAAAAGAATACCAAAAGGATATCTATATGTGTTCTATTGACTACAGCAAGGCTTTGACTTTGTAAACCATGAGAAATTCTGGGCCACATTAAAAAGCATGGGTATACCAGAACACCTGAATGTTCTCTTGCACAACCTTTATACTGATCAAGAAGCAACAGTTTGAACGAACGTTGGAGAATCAGAATGGCTTAAAATCAGTAAAGTGTATGACAAGACTGCATACCTCTTTAATTTATATGCAGGACAAATCATCAGAGAAACAGGACTGTAAGAAGACAACAGAGGTGTGAAGATTGGTGGAAGACTCCTCAACATTACTGTCACATTACAGGCTGCGTACATGTGGCCAGGGACATTACCGGTGCAGGGATGTGTGTGGTACCATCCCATGTCTGTGTCCCAGGTGCTTGTGGTGGGTCACCAGTGCCTGCGTGTGCATGTGACTGGGAACACCCCACATGGCCAGGCGTGACTGTTGGGGTGGGGCTGGGATGCTGTGCCGTTGTAGCCGGGGACAGGTGTGCCCTGTGGTGTCGGGGATATGCGTGCATGGGTGCAAGGGCTGGGGTGGGGCAGGCCCGTGGTGATGCAACTGGTGGTGGGCTGTGGGTGGCTGCACGGAGCAGGCGCATGTGTGGGTGTGAGCCGCACGGGCCTGTGTTTGGGCCACTATGCTCCCCACCCACACCGCCCCTTGTATATTGGTGCCTCCTATGTCTGTGCCTCTCCTATGATTGTTGGGCACGGATATTCCTCTTGATGTTGCAGTACTGCTTTTGGAGGCTCTCGATGTCGCAGTGTGGGCCCCCTGCTGCTGCCACCACTGCCTGGACCTCTGCCCATGCCCTTGTGTGCATCCCGATGATGGTGGTGGAGCTCAGCCGGCCGAAGAGCACCTCGAACCTGTCGAGGATGCTAGCCAGGAGGAGGTCATTCTCCTCCTGGGTGAAGCGGACCGCCCTCCTCCTGGCTTCATCGGCTATGAGCGTCCGGTGGCGCTTAGGGCCTGGCGCACCTCCAGGCTGGTCAGGTGGGTGGTGTATGGCCCCGGATGGGCCTGCCCTCTCACCCTCTGGATCCAATACATTTCCATACCTCCCATCGTCTTCTCCGCTCCATACACATAAACCGCATGGTCCTTCCCTCCCCCGCACACGCCCGCCTCGAACAAACCCGCTCCTCTGCTTTCTATTTCCTGGCTCCAAGCCTCTGGAATTCGCTCCCCCCCTCTCTCCGTGCAGAAGAATCCTATCAATCATTCAAAACCCAGCTCAAAACTCACCTCTTCTGCCTCATGTTTGATCCTCCTCCCTAGTCCATCCCCTCTCCCCTCCTTTCTATTGTGACTACCCATGTATTGTATGTCCCCCCTCCTTCCCCCCTTGATAGTACTCGTATATTGTCACTCTTTCTGTTTTTATCTTTATTTCCTGCTCTCAGCTTTTCTTTCCTTTCTCTCCTTTCCTTTTCTCATAATTGATGGCGTTCTTTTCCTTTTCTGCAGCCAAGAGCTTGTTTTAATTAACTTGCTTTATTTTATTTATTGTAAACCGCTCAGGTGCCCACGGTATTGAGCGGTATAACAAGTTTTAATAAACATAAACATAAAGCGGTGTGGACCCCTGGTGGCTGCTGGCTGCACTCTCCTCCTGCCTCAGGGTGTCTCTCATGCTCCATGATCTGGTACTTACTGTGTACCATGCGCCCTTGGCATTATGGGCATGCTGTGCCCAGTTATGTACCTAGGGCATTGTCCTACGTGCATTCCGCATGGGTGTTGCATGCATGCCTAGTAGCGTGTGTTGCATTTGCACGCACTCTGCTGAGATTGGGTTTGCGGTACCTTCATGCACACATCTGCAGATGCCAGTGTGTGGGGACACCTCATCTGCCCCACATGGGCACTGCTCCCATCCCACGTGCAGGTATGTGCTTACAGAATATGTATCGCGTCCTGCACTGTGTGTGCATAAGGGGCATTCCTAGGCACGCTACACCCTTTTCCTCCACTCTCCGCCCTCAGATCTATCCTTGGTGTTGCTATTGGTGTGCACCACTGCATACACGGGCGGTTTATCCTCTGGCGTGGTTCATGGTGCGTGCACGCACACTCTGCTATTTATCATTTCTTTGAGTGCTGTCTGTTACATACGACGCATTCTGGTGCACGTAGGTTGATCACGCCGTGTGTTCCCACATGCTATTCTGCATCAGATGTACGTGTGCCCACCCTGCCTGCACGCATTGGAACGCGCCTTATGTTCTGCCCTCACCTAGTTGTCTGGGTGGGGCACGCAGTGTGTCACACCGTATGTTTGTGCAATGCTGTGGCACGGGGACATGCTGCATGCTCCTCCTACCCTCATTCAGTGTAGCCAATCATGGAACATGCATTTTGGGGAACGCACGTTTCTGCGTGTGCTACAGCATTACACTTCCGTACGTGAAGGGCGTTCTCTCATGCTGTTGCTGGTGTATATCCCAGCATCACTAGGTGTGTTAGATTTGCTCTGATCATTTGCCACACCCCACACCCTATTTGCGTTGGTGGAGCTGGCAGAGTTGCGCTTGCCTGATGGGGGAGATGGTGTCCCTGGTGCTGTGGCACTGGGCATGGGTACAGTCCCTCTGCAACTCAGACCTGCAGCTGTGGGGGCTCCACAGGCAGAGGTGATACCAACATGGTGCCATAGGCATGCTGAGGCATGGCCCTACCTGCCACGCCTCTACAGGCCCAGGCCCATGCTCCAGGACATACGTGAGGACCAGGTCATCTCCCTCTACCATCTGGACACAGGGGCTATTAGTGAGCTCTATGAGGATTATGACCCGACCTCGAGCCTCGGACTGCCCGGTCACATGCCATACCGGGATTGGCCAGGCTACTGGCTGCCCTACATTTCTTTGCCTCTGGCTGTTTCCAATCCTCGGTGGCTGCAGTGGGGGGGATGAGCAGGCCAACCTTCTCACGCTGTCTCCACCAGGTACTGCGGGCCATGGTCAGCCGGGTTGGGAATTACATTGCGATTCCTAACAGTAGGCAACATTGGGGGGTCCTGGGCCAGGCATTCCAGTGGATTGCAGGGATACCACACATGATGGGAGCTATTTATTGCACACATGTTGCCCTGGTCCCGCCACGCAACAGGGAGGTTGTGTTCCGCAACCGCAAACACTACCATTCCCTGAATGCGCAGGTTGTTTGTGATGCAAATATGCATATTCTGAATGTGGTTCCATAGTTCCCAGGGTCAGCCCATGACTCCTATATCCTGCAGCACTTGGTACTGTTTGGCCAATTTGAGGCCAGACAATATGGGGACTGTGTCCTGCTGGGTGGGTATTTACCATATCTCAGATGAGCGTACAGTGTATGATATCTGGGGTCCCATTGTCACTTGTGTCCTCTGCATGCCTTTCATTTCATTGTGGTTGTGGGGCGTTGCCTTGTATGGGGATTTGTACACCGTCACACCCTATCACCATCACCCGGGACGTGGTCACCTACCTCTGTGTGATTCTAAACGTCTCTATGTATACCATGTGTGTCTCATTGCTTATCTGGGTGTCTTGGCTCACATGCGGATAACACTGGTATCTGCTACTGCTGTTCTGTTGCACATGTCTTATGTACAGGGACACTCTAGGCACATATGATGTGTCCCTTCTATGGCTGGGTTCAACACCTCTTGGTTGACAACAACTCCAGCACATGGCCTCGGACATACCGCACACACAGATGTACATTTGTGTGCCTTTGTGGTGTATCCCTCGTGGACTCTGTATGCAACGTGTGTGTGTATGTGTGGTCCAGGAAGGGGGGGGGTAGGTATGCGCCCAGAACCGTCCTCATGCTGTATGGTGTGTGTGGGGGCTATTATCCGTTGTCCATGTGTGTGACAACACGTCGGTGGAGCTGTGGATGCACTTTACATCACACATATATGCTGTATGTCTGTCCACGTTATCTTGTCTCTACTGCCATTCTGACCTGACCCCTCAGGTATGTGTTTTGGTGCCATCTGCTGTGTGTGCACTGTATCATGGGCATCACATGGCTGGACACATACGCATCTCTGCCTCTTCCAGTATGCTTTGCCACTATCGGCCAGATGCCTTCACACCTGCCACTACTGCCTTTGGGTACAGGTTTTTGGCCGTGTGTTTGGCCTGGATACAGTTGATATGTGTTGACCTCATTAGCCTTCCCCAGGATTCTGGGTCTCCAAGCTCCAGATGCTGGTGCAGTGCCATCGTGTGTCATTCTATGACGTCGTATGTTTGTGTCCCTGTTTATCTGTTATCCAGTTACACATTGTTACTTCTGTGCTTTTGTGTGTCCATCATCTCCCGCTTGACCGTACCACATTTCTTTCTGCAGGTGATGCGGGATATGGCTGTCATGCCTGGTTGCTGACCCCTGTGCGTCTCCCACGGCCAGGTGCAGAGATGAGGTACAATGAGGCCCATGCCTCCAGCCGCTCAGTCATTGAGCGTACCTTTGGCATTCTGAAGAGTCGCTTCAGGTGTCTGGATTGGACCGGCGGTGCCTTACAATACAGACCCATGACTGTGGCACATATCATTCTGGCCTGTTGCATCCTGTACAACATTGCTCTCAGGCACAATGTCCCAGTCAAAATTAATAAGGATCTGGAGGAGGATCCTGTGTATCCTCCTGTACGTGACCGTGGTGACACACGTGAGGGGATGGCAGTCAGGCAACATCTGATTGAGGAGCTGTTCTCCTGTAAGTTCTGCATACGTAGGGATGTGCATATGTGTCACCATCTACGTGCTGCCCTATGTGTTTCATGGCACTATCATGACATATATATATGTCACTTGTGTTTTTGACCCTGCCCAGTGCTGTGGTGCATGTGGGAACTGTGTGTACATCATTCAGACCTGCAGGTGACTGGGGTGGGTGGACATAAAGGTAAATGTACTGTGGGGGCAGTGCAGCATTACACATGTCTGTGTTTCCCTCTGCACTGCACCTATGTTGCTGTACACGTGTTTGGCCTGTGGCTCCATCCCCCATATGTTCCGGTTGACACGCATATGGCCATTGGCCTGTGCACATTTCAGGTGTTTACACACTGTATTTAGGGCACATGTGACCGGGCTGTGTGTGTCTCCAGGTACAGGGTGTGAGGTTGGTGGATAGCACATCCAGCCTTCCCTGGCATTGTTCATTACACAACATCAGTGTATCATTGCATGGACTGTGATGATTGTCTCCACTGGTCGCTGATTGTGCATAGACATGCCGTATGCTACTTGCGGCATGCTCACCTTGTCTCACGGTCTATGTCTTTGTGTCTTTGGGGCGTGTTTAGGGGATGGTACCTTCTGATGCCCTCTGGCATTGTCTGGTGCAGGGATGTGTCTGGGCACCTGTGCAGTGGTGATCACCCGTCTCTCTGTGACCTTCTGCTGTTGCCCTTGTGTACATTGTGCGCATGTGTCTATGCATATGTCATGTATTGTTGCCTGACGTGTCTCATGTTTGCTGACAGGACACTACGCATCAACATTTCGGTTGCACGCATCTCACCATACCTTGGACACGTGCCACTGATGGCTTACCATTATGACATGGTGATTGGATACATTTCTTTGACATCCTCTGCCTCTACTGTGGCCCCTTGTGCCCTTTGCCTGGCTAAAACAGTCCCCATCCGACACCTGCTGCACACTGAAGGTAGGTTGCACCTTAGATCTTCTTTGACTGACATCCACGTACAGATGTTTCTTTTGGCCTCTTTGTATCATCGTGCCTTTCTGTGGGATCTCTGTGCATCACCACTGCTGGACATGCTGTGGACCTCTAGGATGCCCGTGTGACATGGGCATTGACATGACCATGTCCAGATGGCAACCTGGTCTGCAGTGCCATCTCCTGCTGTGGTCAACATGCACTGTGCTGTGTGTTGTGGTCGTGTCATGTTTTAATATCTGGGGATTCATTATGTACATATTGTGGTGTCACTGTCTGCATTGTGACCTGATGGTGTGTGTAGCATACCTTTACATTTTCTCTACTCCTTTTAACACAGGGCGCAGCCAACACACAAAGCACATCTACTACGCTGCATTTGGAGTCCCCATCGCCCAACTGTGGGTGGACAGGGCACCTCCATGCAATGGTCCCTGGGCGATAGTGCCAGTGGGAGATGGACCTATGCGAGTCAGACACATGCCTATGTTGGACATCATTGTTGGCCTGATACTTTGAGCATCACCAGGGGGACCGACACACCATTGCTGCCCTGCTCTGTCTGGGTGTTGCGTTTATTGCAGCAGAGACACATCACCTTTGCACTGCTGTGGAACATTGAGACGTCACTCGTGACTTTGCATGGCCATGTAATATGGGATGGTAATAGCCGGACTTGTAGGGTCACAGGTGGCATTTGCACTGTGGACACTTCTCCGTACATCTACAGCAGGAACTCACATGCGCGCTGTATGCTGTACATCCATCTGACATTGTGTAGCTGTGTGTGGCCAATGTGTGGGGCTCACATCGCAGGCATTGCACAAATATTTGGCTACACAGGTACATGCAGCCACGTATGTGGCACAGAAGATACATTCTGTAGGTCCTGCTTATTTGTATGGCTAACTTCCACTTGTACATGACACACTATTTGCCTCCAGAACAGTGTGATGCGTGCCACCATCTCTGATTGCTGTTTGACCATCGCAGGGGGTGTTACAGTGGATATGGGGCAGCACTCTGTCGTGTTTCAATGTACACGGTGCATGCGCATGTGCCTGACTCATCTCTTACACTGGTGCATGTGCCGGGGTGGGATTTGTGTGTTTACATGCACCGTTGTGGACGTCACTTTGTACCTCTACGTACATGTTATTGTGTGTGTTTACTGGACAGATGTGGCAATGTACATTGATTTGCAGGCTTATCTTTCCATGTGTGCACAGTCCTCTTTGTGACATGACATTGTGCCACTCATATTGTGCCAGTACCTTTGTACTGTGGCGGTGGGTGTGTCCATTTCCAGGCTTCATTTGTGCAGTCCCTGTACATTGCCATATTATGACTGCTCCTGTTTCCACAGCACCCATTGCAGTGGGCCTTCCACATAGTGCTACCTCTGTATGTCAGTGGGATCCTGTCTTATTTGCTTTTTGCCCATATGTGACTCTCGTACCTGATACCGTGTCCTCATGTTGCATTGTGTCACTGTTTTTGATGCCATGTGTGCATTAAAGGTGTTTATTTACATGACTACCTGACGTCTGGTCTTTCTCAGTACATCACATGCTGTTCTAGGGGCATCTACACTGCTGTATGACCCACTGATACCCATAGCAAGCAATTCAGAAAAGCCATAAAACACCACCTTTTCCTTCTACACTTCTCCCAATCCCAGTGACCATCATCAACCCTCTAACACATTCCAAGCCCTCATAGTAAAATTGTAAATATATTATTTATAAACGATGTTAATAAAAGCTCTATTCATTGTATATAATTTCATAACAGATATTTACATAGTTTCTCTAAGTTGAATCCCAGTTTAATTTTCCTGTTTCTTGTAAACCTGTTGCTTGCTGTGAGTATTCTTGTTCAATGTAAACCGCGCTGATGAAAAAGAGCGCGGTATAGAAAAGCTATAAATAAATAAATAAATAAAATAAAATACATTAGGTCTACACATCTGAGGGGTGGTGCTGGGCCATTGGGACATGACATCATTGGCATGTTTGTGCATTTGCCTGTGCACTGCGTATGCACTTCACTGTGTGGCAGCATAACATTACATCTCTGTATCTTCCCTTCAGACCTTATTGCCTTGTGTGTGTGTTGTCAGCCTGGTGTGCCTGCCTGACATGTGCCCCCTGTCAGCTGTATGCTCTGGTGCTGTGGCCATGATGGTGCAGACATGTACTACTACTACTACTGAGCATTTATATAGTGCTACATGGCATATGCGGCACTGTGCAGACAGGTGGGAGACATGTTCTGCGCATCAGAGCTTACTATCTAGTTAGCACGGACACAGATGGGGTGGGAGGGATACCGCTGGGTATGGGGGGGGGGGTGTCAGGGGAATCATGCTTCCATGGCTGCAGCGAGGACGTGTGGTTTCATCCTGGATTTGTGGAGGGGTTGGAGACGGTGCCTGCTGTATGGACAGCGGTAGTTTGTTCACGGTGTACGGGGCATCACGGAGAGAGGGGCGGAGTATGGGGTTAGCAGTAGGGGTGTACTTCACAGGTGGTGGGTGTCTGCTGGGGGCCGATGTTTTCAGTGGGGTTTGTACGGGGAGATGGGAGATGAGAGGTGGTGGGGAGCCACAGAGTCTCTGCATTTTGAGCTCAGCAGGGGATGCTTGACATGGATATGTTAAAGGATAGGGAGGCTTTGACGTGACCTGATAAGGGGGGTAGTGTGGCCATGACTGGCCTGGCGCAGGGTTGGATGCACAGCAAATTGTTGAACACATTGACGGGTAATGAGGTGTGTCCAGGTGAGACCTGCAGGGGGCAGACTACTGAGGTACTGATGGGATGCGATTGGGGAGTGCAGGGGCATATTGGTGGTGTATTCAGGGTGGATGGGGCGGGTATCACTACTGTTGAAGAGGAAGGGGGGCAGGTGTTAGCTATCAGATGGCTGTGTGTCGTGAACAGGGGTGAGGGGTCAGGGATGGCCCCAGATTGTGGCCTGGTGACACTGGGGGAGGTACAGAGTTATCCACAGACACTGATAACAGAGGGGGGGGGGGGGGAAGGTGTTACGATGATGGATGGGAGGTACCGTCATGGCCATGTTCACTTTCAGGCTGTGGTGAGACATCCAGGCAGCAATGTTGTCATGACAGGCATGGATCAGGGTTTGGTTAGCCAGGGAGGGTTCAGGTGTGAGTAGGTGGCTCTGTGAGCCATTAGTATCTAGCTGGTATAGCCAGCCATTGGTGGTGATGGGAACACCAGGGGACTGTGTATGGAGGGGGTAATGAGGGATCCACACCAGATCATTGGGGTACACCATCCGGGTGCGGGGTTGCAGGGGAGGGGGTTGGTGTACAGGTATTGTTACAGTGTACCATCTATGGGTATAGTTACATCAAAAGTATTATCTCACTACTTTCATTACTACCACACCTACTGCACCTGCACAGTGGGAGACATGTCCTGTTGGTTAGGACAAGGTACATCAGGCCAGGGGGTCGTAGGTTTACATCCCACCTGGGGACAGCAACATCAGGCCTGTGGGACTGGGATTTCTAGTCTTATTGGCATTCCTTGTGGCCTTGGCCACGCCATGTGGCCCTCCATTGGCCACTGCTTTATTTGATGGATAAGGCGGGATAGACAACTGGTTACTTACATAGATAACTCAGTACTTATGTCTGGCACTGCCTCTTGTACACAGCGCTGCACAGACATGTTGGGCAGACACCCTGCTCTCCACAACTTACATTCTAGTTAGGATAAGTGAGAGAATGTGGGAGCAGGGGTAGGAGAGGCGATGGAGGAGGAGGATCAGGGTAGTTAGAGTCCACAGGCAGCAGCGGGTAGGTGAGCTTTCAGCATGGATTGGATGTGTGTTTGCGAGGGTGCCTGGCACACAGATCCCGGGAGTTTATCCCAGGTGTAAGGTGCATCAGGGTGAGGGACGCGATGTCTGCTGTTCGCAGTGGAGCATAGGGGCCATCCGTTTCAGCACTGTGATCCAGTGTGTGCCTTTTGTGGTAACTTGTTTGCACTGTGCTTGTTGGGGTTGTTTGGGATAGTGGTCACAGACACCCATTGGCAGTCCATAGGTTGCCAGTTTAATTCCCACAAGTTCTATTCCTTTTCCTTTTCTGTGTTCTTCTAACCTGCCCATGCAATGGCTGCAGCCTCGTCACCTCTCCACACACCCTTCCATCTCTGCGCTGTGCACTACAGTGTGCCCTCTCTGCAGCCTATCTGTCACAAATTGTGTGTTACATATGGCTATATCTTTGTAGTGTCCATGTGAACAGTCGGCTTGGTGGATTGGTACTGCTGTTGTTGGCTGGTCTGTGCCACGTCACTGTGCAGGTTGGATTCTCACATGCTCCGTTTTCGTTCCATTGCCCTGGTCCACGGGCTGTCCACATAGCTGTCCCTTCAGCCGGCCCCTGACACCCTTCGTGTATCACTCCCATGCTCTTTTGCATGCTGTTTACACTGCATTACATCTCATGGTGTGTGTAGATGTGTTTCTATATGGTTCCCATCCCACTTACAGACTGTGATATAAGCTGTGGACGCCTGTTGTGCATGTGCGTTGCATCATGGTGACTGTTTTGGTTGCCCTCTCCTGGCACACAGCAGGCATTTTGTGTGGTGCCCTGCAGTGTTCTTGTATGCAGCCATTGCTGTGGACCTCACAGTCGTGGTGTGGCCTACTGGTTTGTGCAGTGCTTTTCAGGCTAGTGGTCATGGGTTCGCTCCCTCTTTGTTCTCCTTCTTTTATGCCTTTCCTACACCGGTATTTGTCATTCCTGTAACAGTCATAAATCTGCTGATCTCTGCTGCCAGCACATATCACCCTCATCACAGTCGCCAACCATCCTTCTGTCCGTCTATCTGCATCTGTCAGCTGTGTGGCATCCGGCGTTTATGTGCAGGCTGCTACCCCATGTCCTGCTTTTCAGGTGCCTTAACCTACTGTGCCTTATGGGGCACCTTGCCGGCACCTTATACGGGGCATTCTGGGGATGGCTGCATGGTGCTTTAGGTTAGGGCACCTTGTGGGGTGCATGACAACGTACCTTATGAGGCGCCTCCAGTTAAGGTGCCTTGTGATGTGCCCTATATGGCGCCTTGCATCGCGCGTTACCCGACGGCGCACTGTTACGCGCGTTACCTGCCACTGCTTGTCGTACGATGCACCGCCCACTCCTTTATTTGGGCATCTGTACCATTACTGCGGAAACTACCGTGGGTGAAATTAGCACGGTTTAGTAAACATACCCCTTAGTGTTGGGAGCATACCCAGGATCTTTGGAAGGGGTGTCATCCAATTAATTCAGAAAAAAAATTGCTATTGCACATTAACTGCATGGGAGATAATGAGTGATACAATTAGTTATCTCTCTTCAGGTGGCATTACATGTTCTGCTTTATCTGCCATGTTAAGTTAATGCATGGTAATGACTTCTCAATTAACTAAGGTACAGTCCCTGCCCATTCCATGTCCTGTTAAAACAGGTATTAGCATCCACTATCAGTTAATGCACTGCACTAACAGTGAGTGCAGGGCTTTGCCTTTAGTGTCCAGTAAGACAGATTGTTAAATAGGCCTTTTAACTTTTTCTATTGACTTTCACCTTCTTATGGATTCAATGGAATCTAATAATGTTGGAATAGCTACATAAAGGTTAATTTTTCTCAAGCATTTTTGCATTGCTCAAGATTTGGTTGATTCGTATTCATGCCATTTGTCAAGGCTGATGTTTAGAAATATATTGTTTGAATCATGTAAAAGATTACTTAATGCAGGGCAATGAAGAAATAGACATCTCATAAGAAAAATATTATTTTGTTTCTATACAATCTATGTTTAGTAATGTAAAATGACGACATCAATCTTTTTTCATTATCCAGACTGAGAAGTATGACTCACAAGCAGTGCATGGAGACATCAGGTACAGAATAATTAAGCTTGAAGTGAACTGTACCAGCACTAAAAGCCACTGAGTATAGAACTTACCTGGATATAAAAAATATGTTTATACCACAATTTGTTCTATGGAACACAAGTAGGCACAGTCAGTGCTTAAACATAGTCTAATCATTCACAAATAATTTCCATATTGTTAAAAGTTAAATGGAGCACATTTTCCCTTACCTAAGTCAAATTTACTTTCAAAACCAAAAGGGATCCTATGCCGTCTGGTGGTTTTATGCTTACTTGATAGATTCCAGATGGGTAAAAGCAAAGGCAAGGTTAGAAGCATTCACCCAACATCTGCCTTGCCCCAAAGTAAGGGATTCCTGGCTCTTAGGGGTATGTTTACTAAACTGCGTTAGTGTGATTCGCGTTAGGAGCCGCGTTAGTGGAAGAAATGCCAAAAAAGGACATGGGCGGTACATCGTTAGTGATAACGCGCGTTATAATGCGCCATGCAGCAATGATCGTTACAGGGCGCGTTACTGCGCGTTAAGCGTAAGAAGGCGCGCAGACACCCAAATACAGAAACAGAGCTGTAGCACAATGGTTACTACACAGACCGATGATACAAGGGTCATGGGTTCGATTCCCCAGTGTGCCTAATGAATAAGGCTGGTTGAGGTGTCATGTGTAACCCTTTGAAAGCCTACTATAATATTTTAATCCACAGTCTGCAGCCGGGTTAATGTTTGCATATGTCAGGAAAATTGTACCCGTCTTATTCAATATGTCCCAATAGTGACGTTCCCTCTGCCATGGTCACGTATTATATACCGTTTGATAGGAATATTTAGGCAGAAGTTTGAATCCCGAAAGTTTTGGGCTTGGCCTGGAAAGGGTTAAGTATTGGGCTGTGAGGAAGTTTAGCTGTACTGTAATAGTGCTGCCAGCAAACACACCCTCACAGTGGTGTAACCTAAGGTGCCACATAAGGCACCCTAGAAGGCACTCCATAGGGCACATTATAAAGTGCGCTGTCTGCCAAGGCACCCTATAATGTCCCCTATAGGACAGCATATAAGGCACCTTATAAGACGCTTTATAGGGCGCCGTATAAGGCGCCCTATAGGGCGACGTATAAGGCGCCCTATAGGGCGACGTATAAGGCGCCCTAAGGTGACAATACCCTGAGGGTGGTTCTGCTGGCAGCACTAATATATAATAAAAATAGACAATGCCTAAGACAGCCCTATCGATGAACCCCACTGTGGGTTGTGAACCCATGACCTCTGGCTCCATGGGCAGTGAAGTAACCAGTGGGCTAGAGCTGCTAATAAACACCTGGCTGGCTACAGGAGGATTGCACGGCACCACACCCACATTCTGCTGTGGTTACCAGGGAGATTACATACCACCACCCAACCCACCCTCTGGGGCTCAGGGTGGGGGACAGGATCTCCCGCCCACAGATCCACTTTCTACCCCCCTGCAATGGTGGCATATAGGGGACCATCACCCCAGTCCTGCCAGGGATCAAACACCCTACAGGGCAGGCAATGCAGAGCAGTACACATCCATAACGCAATAGCAGACAGACGGCAGATCTGGAAATGCTCAGCTGCCCCCCACCATTATCTGACATTCTCCAGCAGCAAGCCTCCAGCCGCTGCACCCTGCACGGCATTCCAGCAAGACACATATTAGCTTCAGACAGTCCGCCAGCTAGTCCATAGTGCATGGTCCTGGAGGAGATGCATGTACCCAGAACGGGGATATCAGCATACACACCAAGCAGATAAGTCAGTGATTGGGCCCCAAAAATAAACCCATAAATATCACATAAGAGAAATACTATATAGCACTATGGGGGTACCTAGCCATGCCATGGTCACTGCTCAGTCAGGGTGAGAGTGACCTCCCAGCAGGACATGCTATGGCCACCCTGTCCATGCTGGTGGTACCGGGCACTACAATGTCCGGCCATTGCCCTATGCCCTGTGCAGATGTGGCCAGGCCAGGCCACCCTATCCAGGCTATTCCCACGGTACCTTGCTCCTCATTATGCACATTGGCAGGCCAATACTGGCAACAGTGCTAGCAGTGTGGGCTGTGGAGGGTGTTTGCAGCCACCACACACTGGATAGACAGACACACACTCCCAACACCTATGCCAGCATTGTGCAACTATAGAGGTGTTGGGCAGTCCAGGCCACCACACCAGTCCTGGGCACAGTGCAGGCATGGCTATGGTATGCAATACTGTAGGAGTCACCCCCTAGATTGGTAAACACTGTCAGACACAAGACCTGTAGCACACTCCACAGACATCAGAAAGGTTGCTATGATGCAGCTCACTCCGAAAATTGTACTTAACCTAGGAATTGCTATCTGCCAGTAATCATAGCAACCTTTTGATAGCTGTGTACCATATTCCCAGGTTTAGGGTGGCATTACTAAGGTATGCAAGTGCTAGTATTGGGAGATGCACGCAGAGCCCAAAGTCCTGCCTCTCCAGGAGGCTTTGGATAATGGGGCCTGTGGGTGCGGGTGTGTCTGCCCCTGTTGGCTGCTGCTTTACGGCAGAGGTTCCCAACTCCAGTCCTGCGGTGCAAAACACTGTTCGGGTTTTCATGCTGTCCCTCATGAATATGCATGAGATACATCTGCATACCATGGGGGTGGCGCAAGAAATGCAGCACAGGCATCTTTATCAGAGGCAGCATGGAACTGGAATGGTGTTTGGCCCTCCAGGTAATGTGCATGTGTATGGTGTCTGTGCTCTGTAGGGTAAAATGTAGGTGTCTTGGGCATGTTTACGTCATCTGCAAGAAAGGTTCTGTCTGTATTAGCACGTTATAGTAGTGGGTAAAATATGAGGACTGGGTTGGCAGAAACCACAGCTGGGACTTGAACCTGTGACCTTTTGCTTCTGAATATTGTGACGCTCGCGCCCCTACCAGGCGGTTGCCTAGTAGGGACGGCTGGCCATCTAATATCCCTTCTAGGATTTTTGTAGTTGTGTCCGAAAGGAAGAGCCAAGTGGTTAATAAAGCGCACAGGAAATTTTATTCGGTTTCCAGGCTGGTAAGTGGTGAACATAAAATTCTTCAAGCATAACTTTTTTTTCCAGACAAAAGAAAATACAGGATAACTTCTCCCAGAAATCAAAATGTCCAAAACAGTGTAACCTTGAACAAACTCATAGCAGTTCCTTTTCCTTACTGCAACTGCTTAACATTATAAGAAAAAGGCATTTGTAAAACTCTTCACACAGTGAATGGGTTATCCGCTTCAACCCTGCTGTTGCCAGAGACAAACAGTTTCAGCTGTTTGAACCTTCCCTGAGCTCCTGCAGTTTCAGCTTCCTAGGAGAGATTCTTAATCCTTTATCTTCAAGCTTACTCCTCTCTTCCAGCTTCTGAAACTGTCTTTAAGTTACAACAGCCCCTTTTATGTTCCACTGTTTCTAGCTCACACTAGTGTACCTTAGTGCACAGCTCGCATTCCATTTCAGAGACCTCAGAATCAACAACACTTTCCTCAGGGCCTACCTTCATGCTCTCTATTGAGCTACAGGTGGGTGCTCCTTGAAAGTGCTCCGGGCTCTTTTCCTTAAGAGTCTTCACAAGATTAAACAGTCTCTCCCAGTGCCTGGCCTTGCCTTCTCCAGGCCGGTCTCTTGGGGGTCTCTCCTGTTTAACTTCCCTAGTGAGATATTTCTTGCTGTGCTGAGCCTTCTGGGGTATGACAGTCTCCTCTGAGTCAGAGCAAGAACTATCCTGCTGGCAATGCTTGTTCCCTGCGTACCTTTCTTGGCTGCCCCTATAGTGGTTCCTCCTTTTGCTGCTCTCCTTGGCTGCAAAGCTTCTCCTCAGCTTGGCCCCAGATCTTTCCGGTCTGTGCCTTCTGGGAACTGGACTAGAACCTGGGCTAGGCCTGGAACTGCAACTGCCGCTTGTGCTTGCTCTTGCACTCCTCCTGGACCTTCTTCTCAAAGCCCCTTCCCAACTCAAACTGACTCTCCTTCTTGTGTTTGTTTTCTCCCTGTTAACTGCTGAGCAGGGCAACTCCCTTCCTGACTCCTCCCACTTGGACCTCCTACTCCTATGCAGGGTTGTCCTGTGGTCTGGGATTGGTTTACCCTTAGCTCTGCCCCCTAGGTTCCTTTCAGGGCTTCTAGTATGGAGTATGTGATTTTGTGCGCCCATCCCCCGTAAAGAAGAAAAATCCTTCTTTTTTTCAGTTTTCCCTAGCTGGGCTGCACCCTCCTTACCACATATCCCCCCCCCCCCCTTAGACTATTTTGGGCTGTCGCTGTATCCCGCGAACAGCACAAAATACAAACTATGGGCTGAGAATCCTCACTCATTTTTGGGGCTAGTTGGGTACTCCCTATACGTTCTTGCCACTGTCGCAATAGATTAACGTGATACACTTGGGACTTCCCCCGTCCAGTATCCACCACATAAGACACTGGCCCGAGCTGTTTTATTATTCTATAAGGGCCCTTCCATGAGTTCTCAAACCGAGAATTCGCTGTGGCTATCATAACCATAACTCTATCCCCGACCTTTAAAAGACGGGGCTTTGCCCGTCGATCGTGATAGGTTTTCTGTTTCGTTTGACTCCTTTTCAAATTTTCCTTCGCTATGGTAGCTATCCGCTGTAGGCGATTCTTCAGGTCTGTTAAAAACCTAGGAACCTCCTGTACATCCTCTACCGGTGCTACCCATTGTTCTCTTAATATATCTAATATCCCCCGCGGCGTCCTCCCATACATAAATTCATAGGGCGATGTGCCAGTAGAGGTCTGTCTCCTCTCCCTACATGCGTAGAGCACAAAAGGCAACATCGTATCCCATTCACTAAACCTGCCCTCCAAGCTCCTTCTTAAGAGGTTCTTTAAGGTTTGGTTAAACCTTTCCACCAACCCATTGGTTTGGGGATGGTAAGCTGCGGTACGGATATGCCGAATACCGAACGCATCCCATACCTGAGCTAGATGTCGAGACATAAAATTTGTTCCTCGGTCTGATAAGACCTCTCGAGGGAACCCTATCTCGCAAAATAAACGTATGAGCTCTAGAGCTATCACTCGGGCTGAGGTATTTCTCAAGGGAATGGCCCACGGAAAGCGAGTGGCATGGTCCATTATGACCAGAATATACTGGTGACCTCTAGGAGTTTTTAGTATGGTCACTGGCGCACTATTTCACTGGGCGGGGTCACAATTTCATGCGCGACCAGCCCTGTTTCCCCCGGTACCGGGGTAAGGACGTCCGAGAGGTCCTTTAGCATTCTGGACAACTCCTTTTGCTGTGTCCAGGGGAGCTTTTCCCCGATCCTATAAACAGGATCTGTATTGCTGCTCGCTAGTTGGGGTCCTAGTTCGTCTTCTTCCTTATCAATACAACAGGCAGTTAACCTCTCTATCTCACCTAGGCCTGTAGATCCACATCCCTTGGAGTCCCTGGTGGTAGATGAAAGCTCGTTTACTTCTTCTACGGGCGGAAAGCCCACCCTTTCGCAAACTAATTGGGCCACTCTGTCTCCAGGGTTCACCTTAAAATTCTCTTGGGAGAAGTTAAATAAGAGAACTTTTAATTCTCCCCTGTAGTCGGGATCTACGACTCCTGCGCCTACATCTATGAAATTTTTAAGGGCAAGGCCTGACCTGGGTGCGATCCGTCCGTAACACCCGGGTGGTATTTCTACCCTTAGTCCGGTGTTCACTATGGCCTTCCCTTGTTTGGGTACCACTATCTCAACTGTGCTACATAGATCTAGCCCAGCCGCTTGTTCAGTGGCCCGCTTGGGAATCCTAGCCTCAGGGTTAACCCTACAGAACCTGATGACAAACTTTGGTTTGGGTGCCTGTACTTCTTTCTTAGTGGCTATTGACCTCCCCAGGTCTATTCTTCTCCCAAACAGGGGAGCAGGTATTATTCCCCCCATAGCAGATCTGGGGCGGACAGCTTTCTCCCCTTTTCCTTCTCCTGAAGATTTTACATCTGGGCTTGTGGTTACCAGGCCTGTTCTCCCTTGCAGCTCTTTCTCCACCCCCTTCCTAAACTGGGACCAATCTCGGCCCAGTATGATATCATGAGGGAGTCTCGGTATCACTGCCACTGCTACCTCCCTTCCACTGCCTAAGCCCTTTGTCCTAACGGCTTGGAGCGGGTAGGTAGAGGCAGCCCCATGCACACATTTAATTTTAACCTGCCCCCTTGAGGATTCTTGGGCGCACTGCTTCTGGGCCTCTATCACTTTCCATAATTTCCTAGAAATCATGGACTGGCTAGCCCCTGAATCTAAAATTGCTTCTGTTGTTATTCCTTCCACCTCTACCGATAGGAGGAATCCTTCACCTATCTCCTTGGGGTGTGTTATAACAAAGGCCTTCTTTGTTTTACAATTTTTCTTGAGGTGACCGGGCTCACCACAAGAAAAACATTTTCTTTGCAGGTTAAACTTTTCCATGGGTTTATCTCTATCTGTCCTATACTTACTAAAGGCTGCATTCTTTTCCTGCACACCTGTACCCTGAAAAATGCCCCCTTTCTTTAGGCTCAATTTCTGGGCCTCCAGAAAGCAGTCTGCCAAGACTATGGGGCTTGTTTACAAAGCCGCAGTAGTGGTTCGCGATCGCGATCGCAGCCGCGGCCCCATTGAAATCAATGGGGCCGCGGCTCCGATTACGATCGCAAACCGCTACCGCGGCTTTGTAAACAAGCCCCTATGGCTTCTCGGGTGTTTTTACAGTTTTGCTTTATCAAGAAGCTTTGCATGTCTACAGGAACAGCTTCAATAAATTGTTCTAGTATCACTGTATCAATAATGGAATCTATATCCTTCTTTCCAGGCAGTAGCCATTTAAAGACTAAGCTCTTTATTCTATAGTACAGAGCTTGTGGTGTTTCACCTTCTTTTAACACAGATGCCCTTAGAAGTCTTCTATAGGCGGAGGGACTTAAGCCCATCCGATCCCTTATGGCTTCTTTAACATGCTCATAGTTATGAATTAAATCAACCGGCATTTCCCTGTAGGCGGCTAATGCCTCACCGCTTAAGGTAGTGGCAAACCTTACAGCCAACTGCTCTTTCGGCCACTGAGCCAGACCAGCTATTCTTTCAAAAGCCTCTATGTGGTCGTCAAGGTTGTCCTCCTTGGTTAAGCGTCCACATGAGAAAGGTCCAAAGGCTAATCCTTCCCCACCTGTACCAACAGGCTGTGTCTTTGGGACAGTCTGTGCTTGTTTTGTTGCCTCTTCCTGGGTCCGGATCCCCTTGGCCATCATCTCCAGCAGGGGTTGCTGTTGGGCCCGCATCATGGAGCTCGCCTGCTCCTGGCTCAATGCTGCCATCTCCCTCTGCTTAGCGAATTGGTCCGCTACCCAAGCCAATACGTCCGCTGCCTCCATCCTGGATTGCGGTCTCTGCAACACAAACACACAGAACACACACAAAGTGCGGCACTTTTTTTTTTTTCTTCACACCCACTTCTCCTAGTGAGCAGCTGGTGGCCCCCTTACACCAGAATCCAGGCCTACCCCTTCTAGTCTAAGGGTTACCTGATTCTGATGCAGGTCTCAGCATTTGCCACCAGTCACAGCGCTTCCGATCCGAATCCGCTCCGGTTTTTCTCTTCCGTTGCCTCAATCCGGTCACCGCCCTTCCTGGATTTCTCCGTCCAGAGGTATGGCTCAAAGACGCTCCCCTTGACCACTGGAACACCGCATCCTAGAACTACGCCACCTGTGACGCTCACGCCCCTACCAGGCGGTTGCCTAGTAGGGACGGCTGGCCATCTAATATCCCTTCTAGGATTTTTGTAGTTGTGTCCGAAAGGAAGAGCCAAGTGGTTAATAAAGCGCACAGGAAATTTTATTCGGTTTCCAGGCTGGTAAGTGGTGAACATAAAATTCTTCAAGCATAACTTTTTTTTCAGACAAAAGAAAATACAGGATAACTTCTCTCAGAAATCAAAATGTCCAAAACAGTGTAACCTTGAACAAACGCATAGCAGTTCCTTTTCCTTACTGCAACTGCTTAACATTATAAGAAAAAGGCATTTGTAAAACTCTTCACACAGTGAATGGGTTATCCACTTCAACCCTGCTGTTGCCAGAGACAAACAGTTTCAGCTGTTTGAACCTTCCCTGAGCTCCTGCAGTTTCAGCTTCCTAGGAGAGATTCTTAATCCTTTACCTTCAGGCTTACTCCTCTCTTCCAGCTTCTGAAACTGTCTTTAAGTTACAACAGCCCCTTTTTATGTTCCACTGTTTCTAGCTCACACTAGTGTACCTTAGTGCACAGCTCGCATTCCATTTCAGAGACCTCAGAATCAACAACACTTTCCTCAGGGCCTACCTTCATGCTCTCTATTGAGCTACAGCTGGGTGCTCCTTGAAAGTGCTCCGGGCTCTTTTCCTTAAGAGTCTTCACAAGATTAAACAGTCTCTCCCAGTGCCTGGCCTTGCCTTCTCCAGGCCGGTCTCTTGGGGGTCTCTCCTGTTTAACTTCCCTAGTGAGATATTTCTTGCTGTGCTGAGCCTTCTGGGGTATGACAGTCTCCTCTGAGTCAGAGCAAGAACTATCCTGCTGGCAATGCTTGTTCCCTGCGTACCTTTCTTGGCTGCCCCTATAGTGGTTCCTCCTTTTGCTGCTCTCCTTGGCTGCAAAGCTTCTCCTCAGCTTGGCCCCAGATCTTTCCGGTCTGTGCCTTCTGGGAACTGGACTAGAACCTGGGCTAGGCCTGGAACTGCAACTGCCGCTTGTGCTTGCTCTTGCACTCCTCCTGGACCTTCTTCTCAAAGCCCCTTCCCAACTCAAACTGGCTCTCCTTCTTGTGTTTGTTTTCTCCCTGTTAACTGCTGAGCAGGGCAACTCCCTTCCTGACTCCTCCCACTTGGACCTCCTACTCCTATGCAGGGTTGTCCTGTGGTCTGGGATTGGTTTACCCTTAGCTCTGCCCCCTAGGTTCCTTTCAGGGCTTCTAGTATGGAGTATGTGATTTTGTGCGCCCATCCCCCGTAAAGAAGAAAAATCCTTCTTTTTTTCAGTTTTCCCTAGCTGGGCTGCACCCTCCTTACCACAATATACTGGTTTTATGCACTGCACCACCATGTTATCACAGAGATGTTGCATTCCCTGGTGATACCATGACTGTTAGTCAGACAGGGCCTGTCTGTTGCAGTGCATGGCACCCACCTACACAGGGCTAGGCCACGGTCTGCTCTGGGCAGCTGCCACTGCCCCCTCCACCACCAGTATCCCTCAGCCACCATGCTGACATGCCCTTCTGCTGGTGGAGCTGGTGGTGCGCAGTCTCAGGCCATCCAGTGTGCAGGTAGGCGGCTGCCTATGGTGCAGGTTCTGGCGTAGGGGTGCCTGCATAGACGTCCACGCTCCCCCCCAGCCCCGCCTGCCAATGTTCCGTGCCCTTGGGGGTAGCTGTTGGGTACTATCCCCTGTGACACTTTGGGAAACCCACTCGTGCCCATGTTGGACCTTCAGCAGTTGCTATCTGGCTGCTTCGCTGTTTCAGCATTCGTATGGGCCACCTAGGCATCACCCTAGTCCGCACTGTGGCCCAGCTCCACCACAGCATGTGCCGCCTGCGGCCCTCTGTATCCCCTTCTCCGGCATCTGTCCAGTTGCCGTTCTGACATGCCCGCCCTGATGTTGCGGGACATGTGCACCTGTCCGATGGTGGGGAAAACCCTGAGCAGCGCTATGTCACTGTGGGCTCATTCACCTTGTATGGGGACGGCGTATAAACCCTACCATGATTTATATCTGTTCTATGGAGCTTACTCGGGGGGGGGGAGGGGTTGATGTTTCTCATTGATACCACTATTGGCCAGCTTGGTTATTGTTTTTTTCCAGTCTGTTGGGGTCATTTTCAGTGTTTCTGTGCCCTTTTGTTCTGTGCACATGTATCACACTTATCACTGTTTTTTAGTTTCCCTGCCTGGGCTGTACATTGCTGACACTAAGAACATAAGAACATAAGAACATAAGAAATGCCATACTGGGTCAGACCGAGGTCCATCAAGCCCAGTATCCTGTTTCCAACAGTGGCCAATCTAGGTCATACGTACCTAGCAGTTTCCCCAAAAGACACAGGTTCTGCAGTGCTTGTACTAGGCCAAGCATTGATATCCTGGGTCCCTTTTTAATAGTGGTTTATGGACCTTTCCTCCAGGAACTTGTCCAAACCTTTTTTAAACCCAGCTATACTAACAGCCCTTACTACATCCTCCGGTAACAGATTCCAGAGTTTGATTACACGTTGAGAGAAGAAATATTTTCTCCTATTTGTCTTAAATAGTTTACCCTGTAGCTTCATTACATGCCCCCTAGTCCTTCTATATTCTGATAGCGTAAACAATTTATCCACGTTTATCCGTTCCACTCCATTCATTAATTTATACACCTCTATCATATCTCCCCTCAGCCGCCTCTTTTCTAGGTTAAAGAGCCCTAACCTTTTTAGCCTCTCTTCATAGGAGTAGCCTTCCATCCCCTTCACCAATTTGGTGGCTCTTCTCTGTACTTTTTCTAATAACTCTATGTCCTTTTTAAGATACGGTGACCAGAATTGCACACAATATTCAAGGTGCGGTCGTACTGAAATGGTTTCTCTCCCTGAAATGGTTTCTCTCCCTGTAATGTGCCTTTAACGGCAGGTTTTCATTCGTGTTGGAATTCAGCCCTGAAATTCAGCACGTTAGTGTGAGGGGAGCCTCTCCCCGCCCACTCTCCACCCATTGACCCCTCTCTCTGCCCTCTCTCCACCTTCTGCGGTGTTTTACCGTGCCGTGGAGCATTACGATCATTAGCGCGTCATAACGCGCGTTATGACGTGCTAACGATCGTTAACGTTACATAACGCGCGTTATGACACGCTAACGATCGTTAACGTTACATAATGCACGTTATGTACGTTTACTGCAGTTTAGTAAACATACCCCTTAGAGTCAAGCAGAAGAGACTTCAGGCCCCAAAGTCCTAAGTCGGGGAACCACAGGCTTCAGAGCTCAACGTAACATACCCCCAGGCATAAAAACCCTAAGTCAAGTGACTCTTTAGTTCCACAACCTTCTGATATAGGCCCCTGAGCCCCAGGTCCTCTGAATAGGACCCCCAGGACCAAGGGTCTACCAAAGCGGGGAGCCTTTTCAGCTGTGGGAAGTATCCATGAATGGAGGGCTTGGAGGCCTTACTTCAGGAGTGGTCTCAGGAGGGAATGCTGTATGTGTCCCTCCCTGACCTCTGATGAGCTGTCTTCTGTGCATGATTCAGATTCATCTAGTGAGCCTAGACTGATCTCACAAGCTATGGTACATGCATCTCTTGATCCTGTCGATGGGGCCCTCTCTTTTTGCTACCTTAAGAGAAGGGCATCCTGCACCAGCAGCTCCTGGTATTGGAGGATCCCGGTCCCTTCTTGCTTACAGCTAGCTCTTGAGAGGCATAAACACTCTAAGAAGGCTACTCTGGACCAATATTAGACCATCCTGCAGAAGGCCCTGGTGGGCCTCTACATCCTTAGCTTATGTGTGGGTCTGTTCGAGAGATGGTGGCCAGGAAAGAGGGCATTGTCTCTATTTATCCCTTTTGCAATCAGGTCTGGATCAGAGTTTGGCCCTCAACTCTTAAGGTTCACGTGACAGTTTTGACATGGAACAGGGGTCACATCCAAGGCATTCCATTGGCAGTATTCCCTGATGTCTCCTGCTTCCTCAAGTGAAGTAGCTCCATTTGCCTGGAGTCTCTTTCTAGTGTTTGTCATCCATTAATTTCCCTTACCTATTGACAAAGAAAAAAGGTATATAAAAAAATTGTTAAATAAATAAATAAATAAAACATACCCCTCTGATCCTAACCACTTTTTCAAGTACATCCATAGCAAAAAGCCTGTGAGAGACTCTTTTGGACCATTAGATGACAGAAGGTTAAAAGGGGTGCTAAGGGAGGCTGAGGCCATGGCGGAGAGACTGAATGAATTCTTTGCTTCAGTCTTTACTGAAGAAGATGTAGGGAAGCTACCCATGGCTGAAATGATATCTAAAGGTGATGTATCAGAAGAATTGAAAGAAATGTCTATAAACTGGGAAGAAGTATTTGATAAATTGAAGAGTAGCAAATCACTTGGACTGGATGTATACATCCAAGGGTGTTGAAAGAACTAAAATATGAAATTGCAGACCTATTATTAATTATCTGTGAACTATCATTAAAATTATTTGTAGTACCTAAAGTTTGGAGAATGGTCAAAGTGACGCCAATTTTTAAAGAGTTCCAGGGATGATCCAGGAAACTACAGACCACTGAGCCTGATATCAGTACCAGGCAAAATGGTAGAATCCATTATAAAGAACAAAATTACTGAACACGTAGATAATCATGGTTTAATGGGAGAAAGCCAACATGGATTTAGCCAAGGAAAGTCTTGTCTTACTAATCTGTTATATTTTTTTGAAAGTGTGAATAAACAGGTAAACAAAGGTGAACCGAATGATATATTATATCTGGATTTTTAGAAAAACTTTGAAAGGTCCCTCATGAAAGACTCTTGGCAAAATTAAAAAGTTATGGATAAGAGGCAGTGTACAATTGTGGATCAGAAACTGGTTAAAAAATAGAAAGCAGAGAGTAGGGCTAAATGGCCAATTTTCTCAATGGAGAAAGATGAATAGTGGAGTACCCCAGGTATCTGTGCTGGGTCCACTGCTTTTTAATATATTCATAAATGACCTGGAAATGGGAGTAACGAGTGAGGTAATCAAATTTGCAGATGACACAAAATTATTCAAAGTTGTTAAAACCCAAGAAGATTGTGAAAAATTGCAAGAGGACCTTGATAAATTGGAAGACTAGGGCTAACAATCGTGAAAGTGGTAGTGCAGACACTGCAGATGCAGATAATATCCCTGCCATGGATAAAGGCCATGATGAGCATGTTCATGGGCCCACTGTGACAGGAAATAAGTTACAGATATTAATGAAAAGTTAAGAGGATTAATTACAGTTAAGTGGACTTTTGCAGATAAAGATGAGATAATGAACTTCTACTTTTATGCTACAAACCCTATATTTAAATCAAGAGGGTATACAAAGAGAATCCACCAAGAACATAAGAACATAAGATATGCCATACTGGGTCAGACCAAGGTCCATCAAGCCCAGTATTCTGTTTCCAACAGTGGTCAATCTAGGTCATACGTACTTAGCAGTTTCCCCAAAAGACACAGGTTCCGCAATGCTAGTACTGAGTCAAGCATTGATTGGCTTTCTGTGTGACTGGCTTGTCTAAAAGCCAAAGGACACAGTAAATCCTTAAGATTCTTATTCCTGGGGTATACAGAATGCACACTCAATTGTTGCAATCCAGGAATCAGTTGAAAAACATGCGAGTGTCGTTGAATGATCTTTGCCAACCTGTAGCTTCAAGGGTTGAAGCTGGTCACAAAGTTTACTGTGTGGTCAGCTGTGGATGTTGAGTGCTCCCTGGGAATCAACAACCATGATTTAACATAACATGCACGAATGTTGGCCTGATGAACCAGTCTTGCCGGGAACCAATGTTGCATAAAAAGAGACTCTAAAAATAATCAGTAATAGAAAAGCAGCTTTGACAATAATGGAAAAATTTGGCCAGAGGAAGGCTGTGCTTCAGTCCAAGAGGGATGCGCACTGGAAAACTGTAAAAAGGCTGATCAATGAAAAGGTTTACGATATATGGTAGTATGCAAGCAGTCTTCTTGGCGGATAAGCATAAGAGCAAAGATATGCCATACTGGGTCAGACCAAGGTCCATCAAGCCCAATATCCTGTTCCCAACAGTGGCCAATCTAGGTCATACGTACCTAGCAGTTTCCCCAAAAGACACAGGTGCCACAATGCTTGTATTGGGTCAAGCATTGAAATCCTGGGTCCCTTCTTAATAATGGTTTATGGACCTTTCATCCAGGAACTTGTCCAAACCTTTTTTAAACCCACTACACTAACAGCCTTTACTACATCCTCCGGTAACAAATTCCAGAGTTTGATTACACGTTGAGTGAAGAAATATTTTCTTTTATTAGTTTTAAATAGTTTACCCTGTAGCTTCATTGCATGTCCCTTAGTCTTTCTATATTCTGATAACGTAAACAATCTATCTATGTTTACCCGTTCCACTCCGTTCATTATTTTATAGACCTCTATCATATCTCCCCTCAGACGTCTCTTTTCCAGGTTAAAGAGCCCTAAACTTTTTAGCCTTTCTTCATAGGAGTATCCTTCCATCCCCTTTACCATTTTGGTGGCTCTTCTTTGAACCTTTTCTAATAACGCTATATCCTTTTTAAGATACGGCGACCAGAATTGCACACAATATTCAAGGTGCGGTCTCACCATGGAACGATATAGAGGCATTATAATATCTTTTGTTTTATTTTCCATTCCTTTCCTTATGATACCTAGCATTCTATTTGCTCTCTTGGCTGCCACTGCACACTGGGCTGAGGGTTTTAACATGCTATCCACAATGACGCCTAAATCTTTTTCCTGGGTGGTGGTTCCTAATGTGGAACCTTGCATCGTGTAACCATAGTTTGGGTTGTTCTTCCCTAGGTGCATAACTTTGCACTTGTCCACATTAAATTTCATCTGCCATTTTGATGCCCAGTCTTCCAATTTATCAAGATCCTCTTGCAATTTTCCACAATCCTCTTGGGTTTTAACAACTTTAAATAGTTTTGTATCATCTGCAAATTTGATAACCTCACTCGTTATTCCACTTTCCAGGTCATTTATGAATATATCTAAAAGCAGCTGACCCAGCACAGATCCCTGGGGTACACCACTATTCACTTTTCTCCATTGGGAAAATTGGCCATTTAGCCCAACCCTCTGCTTTCTATCTTTTAACCAGTTCTTGATCCACAGTAGTACACTCCCTCCTATCCCATGACTCTTTAGTTTTGCCAAAAGACTCTGATGAGGGACCTTGTCAAAGGCTTTCTGAAAGTCCAGATACACTATATCAACCGACTCACCTTTGTCCACCTGTCTATTCACACTTTCAAAAAAACATAATAGATTAGTAAGACAAGATCTTCCTTGTCTAAAACCATGTTGGCTGTCTCCCATTAGGCCATGACTATCTACATGCTGAGTAATTTTATTCTTTATGATGGTTTCTACCATTTTTCCCGGTACTGACGTCAGGCTCACCGGTCTGTAGTTTCCTGGCTCACCCCTGGAACCCTTTTTAAAAATTGGCATTACATTGGCGATCCTCCAATCTTCAGGTATTACAGATGATTTTAATGAAAATTCACAGATTACTAATAGCAGGTCTGCAATCTCATATTTCAGTTTTTTCAACACACTTGGATGTATACCATCCGGCCTCAGGTGATTTGCTACTCTTTAGTTTATCTAATAGTTGTAATACATCTTCCCGATGTATCGATATTTCCTTCAATTCTTCCGCACCTTTAAATACCACTTCAGTCATGGGTAATATCCCTACATCTTCCTCAGTAAATACCAAAGCAAAGAATTCAGTCAGTCTCTCCGCTATCGCCTTGTCGCCTCTTAGTGCCCCTTTAACTCCTCTATTATCTAATGGACCAACTGACTCTCTCAAAGGTTTTTTGCTACGAATATACTTGAAAAAATCTTTATTTCGTGTTTTTGCTTCCGCAGCAAGCTTCTTCTCAAATTCTTCCTTTGCCTGCTTTATCAATGCCTTGCATTTGACTTGCCAGTGCTTGTGCTGTTTCCAGGTTTCGTCGTTTGGCTCTTTTTTCCATTTCCTGAAAGATGCTTTTTTGGCAACAACAGCATCTCTGACCTCCCCTTTAAAGTATGCTGGCAGTTTTTTGGACTTCCTTCCACTTTTCTTAAAGCGTGGAATACAGCTGGTCTGGGCTTCCAAGATAGTATTTTTCAACAACACCCAAGCTTGATGTAAGTCTTTAACCTTTGCAACTGCTCCTTTTAGTCTTTTCTTAACTATTTTCCTCATTTTATCATAGTCTCCCTTTCAAAGTTAAAAGATAGTACTGTGGATTTCCTTACTATCCCTCCTCCACTAATTAAATCAAAGGTGATCATGCTATGATCACTATTGCCAAGTGGCCCCAACACCCTTATCTCTTGCACTAGATCTGGTGTTCCACTAAGGACTAGGTCTAATATGGCTTCCCCTCTGGTCGGTTCATCAACCAGCTGCTCCAAGAAGCAGTCATTTATGTCATCTAGGAACTTTATCTCCCTAGCATGTCCTGCCGTGACACTGACCCAGTCGATACCGGCGTAATTAAAATCACCCATTGGCTTCCGGTGGCATGGTGGGCTAGGGAAGACGTGTTTTTCCTAGCTCCGGAGCCCGCTCCTCCCCCATTAGCTTTTCTCTGCTTTTCCATAGTAAATTTACTCGGGGGAGGTAGCCCAACCTAATAGTGTGCTTACGGGTTGCAGTGGCGCTGACTTTGCAGTTGGAGAGGCTATGGCCACGAAATCTGCCCGGAAAGAAAAGCCTCGCGGTGTGGAAGCCAAGATGGCCGAGAGTGGCGTGGAGGGCCAGATCCTGCCTGCACAGGGCTTGGTAGTGGCGGAGGTCTCCAAAGCAGTAGTGCTGGCTCTGGAGGATCGTCTCGGCGGCCTGGCTGCCCAGATGAGTACGGTGGTACAAGCCGTCGCGGACTTTAATGGACGCGTAGAGCAAGCAGAACAGCGTATAAGCACGTTGGAAGGTGGCCACACTCAGGCCTCCGATCGGATCCGAAAGCTGGAGGAACAGCTGGCAAAGCAGGCGGAGAAACTAGAGGATCTAGAGAACAGGAGCCGCCGAAATAACCTGCGGTTCATCGGCATAGCGGAATCGGTGAGGGAGGTCGATTTGCGATGTTACCTGGAAAAGTGGATCCCCGACCATTTGCCATTAGCCGAAGGCTTGGGGGAGATCGTCCTGGAGCGAGCTCACCGGCTGGGCCCATATCGTGAAGGAGACAATAGGCCGAGGGCAGTCTTCGCCAGATTTCTCAATGCTGCCCAGAAGGAGGGAGTCCTGCGGGCGGCTCGGCAGCAACGCCGCGGTGGAAATGGCGCCAATACTCTCCACATCTTTCAAGACTATTCTGCAGGGGTTTCTCTACGCCGGAGAGCCTATAAAGAAGTTTGCAGCCTGCTAGTGGAGAGGGGCCTTCGTTTTACGCTGGCTTATCCGGCCCGCTTGAGAGTGAACTGTGACGGAGGGCAACGGCTGTTTTCGTCCCCCGAGGAAGCCATGGCGTATTGCCAACAGCGTGGTTGATGGAGTCGGCCCTTACCTGGCTGGAGGAGTGCTGTACCCTGGCTGGCTGTGGGCTTGATCCGCACTCCGCGAGTGCAGGGACCTTGTCAGATCCGCTCCTGGGACGGCGAACAGTACATGCTGCATCTACCCTTTGGACTGCCTGTGGACCCTGGGTCTTGCTCAGGCCCTACTGGTTCCCTTGTTTATGCCTGTTTTGCCTGCTTGTATCCCCTTGTTTGGTGTTGGCTATTTTCCCTGTGGATTTTTGGACGGGTGGGGGAGGTGGGATGATGGGCTGAAGGGTTCTCTCCAGATATGTTAAGGGGTGCTGACCCGATTTGTGTTCTTGAATGGTGGTAGCAGTGGCGGGCTGACTGTTCCCAGGTAGGGCGGGAGGTAACTTTTCCCCTTTGGGGCTTCTCCGGTGGTGGGAGCGGGTATGTACTTGGTGTAGCTTGTGGTGGGACGCGGCCGCGGCGCACTCTACATGTTTAATTTTGCATGGAGGGGCGCTGCCCACTTTGCCTGTGCTCGTTGGGCACTTAGCTATTGTTTAGACCGGGCTGCGGGTCTGCTACCCTGGTGGTTTGTCTCTGGTGGCTCTCTCCCTCTGGGGGGAGATGATGAGCGGGACCTGCAGCGGTTAGTTCCCCCTTGGGGAGGGCGGCCTGTCTGGGTGCTTCTCACCACTAGCTCTGCTGCTTCTCACCACTAGCTTTTTACTTATTGTATCAGCCCTCTCTCCCCAAAACCCAATCGATTGTTATGAAGTGTGTAATTCTTTGCTGGCTCATGATCAAGGTGTAATGGCGCTTGCTAGTATCTTTTACTCATAGTGGCTCCTTCAGGCGGCTCCCAGCTGGGCCCTGACTTCACTTGCGCAGTTAATGGCCCCGTTCGCGCTAAGCGGGCGCCATGTGGCTGGGGCCTACCTCTTTTGGTCTTCTCACCTTGTGGCCTTTTCATTTTCTCTCCTGTCTCAGGTTATTCTCATTTTCTCTCCGGTCTCCGGTTATTTCCCCTTTTACCTGTGGGCACTCTCTGAATTTCCGATTCTCTTAATCTCTTGATTTAAACTCTCTGAATTCCCAGAATCTCCTGGTCTGTGGCATCCCAGGCCTCCCGTTGTGCCTCCCCGCTGCCCGGATTGCTCTCATTGGTTCTGTGCACCGTTCCTGGGTGAGCTTGCCACCGGAGTACTTCGGGGCGGCCACTAGGCCTCTCTGTATATTTCTCTATGTATGTCTGTTGATATTTCCCAGTAATGGGGCGCCCGCGTTGACATTTTGGGGGCCCCCCTCATCTCTTATTACTTTCTTGACTACTCTTTCTGGCCCTTTCTCACCCCTTCGTTTTTATTGTATCCCGTTTTCAGTCTCTGCCTGTTTTTTTTCTTTTCCCTTTACTGGGAGACTTGCTGAGGCTGGTGGGAAGTTGTGTATAGGCGGGGGGGATCCTGTGCCCTCTCCGGCCATGTGGGAAGAGGGCTCCCTCTGATGTTTGCTCTCCAGGGGGGCGTGGGATGGTCCGGGGCATTTATTGCTGGTTAGAATGGGTCTCCCTAACGGACGGACCCCAATGTGTTTGTGAGTGAGGGGGGAGCTGGCCACTGTCGGCCGCGGGGGGCCGGTACCGCGGCATACTTGGTCCGTAGCATAGACGGGCCGGCACTCGGGGGGATGACCTCTCTGTGGGTGAGGGGGGATAACAACCCCCTATCTCTCCTTCTCCTTTCTTTAATTTTGTGCTCTTGTATGCTATTAGTCTGTTAATCTCCTCTTTGTCAAGGGCTGCTGATTGGGGGAGATGGGGAAGACATTGGAATAACCTTGACGGGGAGGAGCGGGTGGGGCTGCATGCCCAAGGAGGGTTGGTGGGGCCAGGATGCCTGGCTGCGGGTGTGTGGATAGTTTGAGTGGGGTTGCTGTTGGGGGGGGAGGGGGGGGGATGGGGATGGGTAGGCAGGAGGATCTGTTGGGTTTGGGGGGGATGGGGGGGTAACGGAGCATATCTGGGAGTGCGGGATGGCTGTGGTTTGGACGATGAGTGGGGGACTGGCTTGAAAGTGTTGGATGCTTGGTTTCTTCGGTTTATTCCGATTGGGTTGTTTTGGACAGGGGCCCTCGGCTGGGGGGGCCCTTGCTCACGTATGCAAACGGTTCTTTATCAGTGGTATCCCGGTTTGGTGCAGTGTAGTGGCTAAGAACACGCGAATAGTTTCTTGGAATGTCTGTGGGCTGGGGTCCCCGGTAAAACGCTATAAGGTTTTACAATACTTGAGGCGCCAGAGGGCTGATGTGGTTATGTTGCAGGAGACTCACCAGTCGGAGGCGGAACATCAGAAGCTGGGCTCCGGCCCTATTGCTCATGTATATGGTGCTCCTGCGGTGGGGAAGAAGCGGGGTGTAGTCATTCTTATCGGTAAGTCGGCTAGTTGGACCGAGGAAAAAGTGGTGTCGGATGTCGGCGGCAGGTATGTGGCCGTCTGGGGGAGACTAGCTGGGAATAAGGTGTTGCTGTGTTCGGTCTATGGCCCGAATGTCTATGATGCATGTTTTTTTCAGAATCTTTCCCAGCTGTTGTCGGCCGCAGACGGCTACCAGGTAATTATGGGTGGTGACTTTAATGAGGTTTAGGATGCTGGTCTTGACCGATCTGGCGGATCGGGGAGTGGAAGTCGCCGGGGGAGGCAACGCCTGAGGGGACTGTGTGAAGCCTATGGCTTAGTTGATATCTGGAGGGTGCTGCATCCCGGTGACCGTGATTACACTCATTTGTCTAGGGCGCATGGTACATGGTCACGCATTGACTATTTTTAGTCGCGGAATCAGTATTTAGCTGGACCTCCCGGGTGGACATAGGATCTCTTGTTATATCCGATCACGCGACCGTGCTTCTGGAGCTAAGAGGATATGGCCTCTCGGCTGGCCGGATGTGGAGATACCCCCTGGAGCTGTGTGGAGATGCTTCGTTTGAGGCATTCTTGCGACAGCGATGGACGGAGTATGAATCCCAGAATGGAGCGCGGGATGTGTCTCCAGCTCTCCTTTGGGAAGCGGGGAAGGCTGTACTTCACGGAGATATTATTAGTTACCTCAGTCAGCGACGTAAACGGATGAATCAGCAGATACTTCAGTTGGAGCGGGACTTAGGCACAGCGCGAAGAGTGGTAGCTGGTAACAAGACCGCGGTTGCGCAGCGCAGACTCCGGGAATTGCAGGCGGAATTGGAGATGTTGCTTCATCGATGGGCCCAGAAGTCGATGCTATATTACCGGTATCGGCTGCATCGCTTTGGGAATAAAGCTGGGAAATTGATGTCCTCATTGTTGCGGCCCGCCGGAGGATCTCGGCAGATAGGGGCGATAAAGAAAACGGATGGTACTATTACCCGTGATTCAGCTGAAATTGCGAAAGTCTTTACGGCCTTCTATCAGCGTCTTTACGCTAGTGATGGTGATAGGGACGTAGAGGGGCCTCCTTGAGCAGTGTGGGTTACCGCGTCTCGCAGCGGAACATCTGGAGGCCCTCAATCAACCCCTCACAGGCAAGAAGTCCAGGCCGCTATTCGGGCTTTGAAGAATGGGAAGGCTCCGGGAGTGGATGGTTATCGTAGTGAATTTTACAAAGCCCTGGGGGCTACCGTGGTGCCTCCCCTGGTGGGCTACTTTGAGGACCTGATACAGCGTGGACATTTCCCGTTTGAAGCCAATAAGGCCTTGATAACTATTCTGCCCAAACCAGGGAGGGACCCTCTTCTCCCGAGTTCTTATCGTCCCATTTCCTTACTCAACGTGGATCTTAAGCTCCTAGCTAAAATAATGGCAGACCGGTTGGCAACTTACCTACCTTTGTTGATCCATGGCGACCAGGTGGGGTTTGTGCGCGGGCGTCAGGTTGCGTACAGCCTGCAGCGGATTTTGCTATCGCTCGGAGCAGGGCGACTATCAGGAGACCCCTCTCTTCTCATCAGCTTTGATGCCGAGAAGGCTTTCGATCGGGTCAACTGGGGGTTTATGTATCAGGTCCTGGATGCCGTAGGGATTGGTGGGTTTTTCGTGGACGTGGTTCGATTACTTTATGCGCACCCTATTGGGGCGATTATGATTAATGGCAATATGTCGGCTGACTTTGATATTCAGAAGGGCACTCGGCAGGGTTGCCCACTTTCGCCCCTCCTCTTTGTCCTTTCGCTAGAGCCTCTCCTGACTCTCATTAGAACTTCTTCTCTAATTCGGGGGATTCAGTTGGGGAGTGAGGAGTTCCGCCTTGCAGCCTTCGCAGACGATTTGTTGGTTCACTTGGGGGATCCGGTGGCGGGTCTGCCTTGCTTAATCAAGCTTATTCAGGAGTATGGGGAGCCGTCGGGGCTTCGCCTCAACTTTGATAAATCGGAGGCGTTATTTTTGGCCCCCGCGACACATCCCGGGTGGCACGGACCTTTCCCTTTACAGTGGGCGAAAGGACACTTTAAGTACCTAGGTATTTACCTGCCGGCGCGGTTAGAAGATCTTTACCAGCTTAATATCTCTAAAATTATGCGGGAGGTGACGGCTTGTGTGGATCGGTGGTGGGACCTGCCCCTGTCCCTGGGGGGCCGTGTCGCTCTCTGCAAGATGGCGATTTTTCCGAAGATTCTTTACCCACTTCAGACGCTCCCGCTGTTTCTCTTCTCCGCCGAGCTGATATTCGGCAACTGGAACGCATATTTAACAGGCTCCTTTGGCGGGGACGGAAGCCTCGGGTTCGTCTGGCGATTTTACAGCAGCCTTGGGAACTCGGCGGGATGGGCTTTCCCGATATTCGGCGCTATAATGTGGCTTGTTTGCTGCGTTATGTTCGCGACTGGCTATGGGATCTGACCGTATGCTCCCCGCTGAGGTTGTGGGCAGCCGCGCTGGCACCCTTCCACTTGCGGTATTTGTTGCATGCCAAATCGATTAAGATTGTCCCTCTGGACTTTCGGGAGTATCTTCTTAGGCCTATTCGACTGGCTTGGCGCTCGTTTTGTGCTGGACGTAGGCTCTCTGCTTTGTACACCCCTTATCTACCTATTCGGGGTAACGCAGATTTTGCCCCCGGCTTGGGAGGCTCTCCTTTTCGGTTCTGGGACTCTCTTGGGGTAGTGAACTTGGAGCATGTAGTGACTCCTGAAGGGGTCATGATGTCTTTTGCTGAGCTGCGTGGCTCCTACCCGTTGGAGGCCTGGGACGTCTTTCGCTATCATCAGCTTCGTAGTTACCTTCGTACGCTCCCTCTGGCAGCCTTGCATGGGGAGGTCTGCTCGACGCTTGAGTTGGCATTGCTGGGGGGAGACAGGGGAGTCCGCGTGTCTGGTCTCCATCGGATGTTGTGGGAAGGTGTGTCCCCCTTGGAGGTGGATGCTTTGGCGACCGCCTGGTCCGGGGACTTGGGAGAGGCGGTTACTGTGGAGCAACTATTGGGAGGGTTGGCGGATATCCCGACTCTCAGTACCCAAGTGATTCATCGTGACACTCAGTTTTGGATTACGCGTCGTCTCTACTTTGCTCCGCTAAGGGCCTGGCGGGCAGGACTAGGGGCGCGTCACGGTTGTCCCCGCTGTGGGCAGGGCCGGGCGACTCTGGGCCATATGTTCTGGACTTGCCCCACGGTTCAGGTTTTCTGGGGTAGGGTGGGTGATCACCTTCGCCGCTGCCTCTCCGGGCTGGAACCTTTGAGTGCACGGAATGCGGTGTTGGACATCTGGGAAGCCGAATGGGGGGAAGTACTGGAGCCTGTGCAACTATGCTGGTTGCGTCTGGTGCTGCTGCTGGCGCGGCTGACGGTGTTGCATAAGTGGTTGGATGTGCGGGGACCGTTGTATGGGCTTTGGCGACTGTGGCTGCATAACGCTCTGCTTCTGGACCAGCTGCATGCTGCGAGAGCCGAGCGGCGATGGAGCCGTTTTCTGCGGATGTGGGGACCTCATGTGCAATTGTTACCTGCAGGGGTGCGTCGGCGCATTTTACGGCGTCCCCCATAGAGAGTGGGTCTGCGAATGTGGTATGGTGTCGGTTGGTGGACGAATGTCTGGTGGTTGGGGTCTTGGTTGGCTTAGTAGCAGTCCCTTGCTATGCTCCCTTTTATCCTGTACCTAGACTGCTCTAGCTGTCCTCCTGGGGGGTGAGGGGGGGGGTGGGGGGGGAGGGAGGGGGGGGTCAGTTGGGGCTCGGCTGACATATGAGGCGCGCGGGTGGCCTGGGAGAAGAACCCACCATGGGCCCCCGCTTTGGATTGGCAGTAGTGCGTAGGCTGGGGCTCCCTGGCCGGGCACTGGGGGGTAGGGGGTTGGAGGTAGCTTGGGGGGGCATCGGGGGGAAGGGGAGGCTATGGGGGGGTTGGCTACAGAGGGAAGCGCGTAGGAAGTTTCACATGTGGGGGGGCGAGTTCTTGTCTCTCCCTCTGTAGGCTTTGCAACTGGATGCTTGTTGTCCCTTCTATTTCTTTCTTTCTTTCTTTCAGTAACGGCCTATACGGCCTATCCGGAATGCGCGTTTGCCTTTGGTTTCCCCTCTATATTATATTATGCTATTGTGTTTGTAGCAGCATAGTGTGTTAGTTTCCAAACTGTTGTTTGCATTATTGTATTACTGTATGTGATTTTTTTCTCTGAATAAAAAGATTTAACCATAAAATCACCCATTATTATTACTGCGCTATAACTTTTGTTATCTTCCTTGATTTCTTTGAGCATTTCATCATCCATTTGTTCATTCTGGCCAGGCGGAATGGAATTTCAATCCATAGAGATTCTACAGCAAATTTTGTTTCCTGCAAAACTTTAATCCTTTCTGACTCAATGCCCTCTCTAACATAGAGCGCAACCCCTCCACCAATTTGATCAGCTCTATCATTACGATATAGTTTGTACCCAGGTATCACAGTGTCCCACTGGTTGTCCTCCTTCCACCATGTCTCTGATATTCCAATCATATCTAACATCTCATTTAGTGCTATATATTCTAACTCTCCCATCTTATTTTTTAGACTTCTAGCATTTGCATACAAGCATTTTAGAGACTGTATTTTATTCATATTAGTTTGGCTCTTGGTAGACATGGGTAAATTGAGATCTTTAAGCTCTGGAAGAACTGGAAGAAAGAGGAAAATTGACACACAGTTACATCTTATGTACTCCAAAAGAAAGCTTTCTTTGGCACAATGTAAGTACTACGCCAAGTATTAGTTGTAAATTAGAGAAACTGAGGTCATACTCCACATATCCTGGCTTAGAAATGAGGTTCATAACTATCATGGTATGTGCAAAACTAATAACTTATACGAAATCACTGCCAAAAGGGTAAATAAGAATTAAATACACAAAACACCAGCCTTTATAACCCATTTGGAGAAAATGCCCCAGAACCATCATCCAGCAAAAAGATGTAGACGTCATCATGGATAATACCTTTGAACCCTCTGCCCAGTGTGCAGCAGCAGGCAAGAAAGCAAATAGAATGCTAGGAATAATAAGGAAAGGAGTGGAGAATAAAACCAAGGATATTACAATGTCTCTGTATCGTTCCATGGTGTGACCGCACCTAGAATATTGTGTGCAGTTCTGATTGCCATATCTTAAAAAGGAATTATGAAAATTAGAAAAGGTGCAGAGAAGAGCCACCAAGAGGATGAAAGGATAACCCTATGAGGAAAGGATTAAAAGGTTAGGGCTCTTCAACTTGGAAAAGAGACAGTTGAGAGGAGATATGATGGAGGCCCATAAATTAATGAATGGAGTAGAATGGATAAACATAGATAGGTTGTTTACTCCATCAAAACGTATAAATAGTAGGGGATATGCAATAAAGCTAAATGTAACTCATTTAAGAGTAATGAGTGGAGTGGAGTGGAGGAGTGGCCTAGTGGTTGGGGGCAAGTACTTCAGGCAAGAAGGTCAGGGGTTCAAATCCCACTAGAGGACAGCAACCTTGGGCCAGAAGGACTGGGATTTCTAGTCCCACAGTGCTCCTTGTGGTTTTGGGCAAGCCACTTAACCCTCTATAGCCCATGTTCCCTGTAAAATAGTTATCTCCAAGTTATAATGCCCTGTTCAATGTAATTTCAGTTTGTTCAATGTAAACCGCACTGATGCAGAATAGTGCGGTATATAAGAGAATGTAAATAAATAAATAAATAAAAATAATAAGAGAAAATATTTTTTCATTCAACGTGTAATCAAACTCTGGAATTTTTTACTGGAGGATGTAATAAAAGCTGTTAGTGTACGTATGACCTAGCTGCTAGGTACGTATGACCTAGATTCGCCACTGTTGGAAACAGGATACTGTGCTTGATGGACCTTGGTCTGACCCAGTATGGCATGTCTTATGTTCTTATGTACTTATGTACCTTTTTGGGAGCCTGCCAGGTACTTGTGACCTGGATTGGTCACTGTTGGAAACAGGATACTAGGCTTGATGGACCTTGGTCTGACCCAGTATGGCATTTCTTATGTTCTTAAGTTCCTCTTCCACATATACAACCCCAATCACTTCCATATCTACTGTACTAATGGTCCTCTCGCTTAACCCTCGACCCATAACACTTCATTTTTCACCATTCTTTCAAAAATGGGGCTGACTCAGCTGAGTTTACTAAACTCAACATCATGTGTGAACTGCAACTGACCCCTTAAGATTCGCAGGGCAGAGGGTCTCTGATCTCAGGATCCTGGGGCAGAGGTCCCAGGGGCAGAGGGTTCCCTATCCCAGTGGCAAAGGATTCTCACTTCTGGAACTTTCTGGCTATGATGTCCCAGGTCAGTATGTCCCATCTTAGGGGTATGTTTACTAAACTGCGGTAATGTCACCCGCGTTAGGTTCCGTGGTAAAGGTACAGATGCCCATATAAAGGCGTGGGCAGTGCATCATTACAACAAGCCGTATAAGCTAACACACTTCACAAGGCGCCTTAGACTAACGCTCATTACAAGGCACCTTATAAGGCACATTACAAGGCACCTTGTAAGGTGCCTTATAAGTAAGGTGCCTTATAAGGTGCCCTATAAGGTGCCTTGTAAGGTGCCTTAGAAGGTGCCTTATAAGGCATCTTGTAAGATGCCTTAGAAGGTGCTTTATAAGGTGCCATGTAAGGTGCCTCATAAGGTGCCTTGTAAGGCACCCTATAGGGCTCCTTAGGCTAAGCGCTGTATTAGGCACCCCTGGACAAGGCACCATAGAAGGCACACTGGGCTATGGAACCATAGGTTAAGGTGGCCTAACAAGGTTACGGTGCCCTAGGTTAGTGTGCCCTAAGGGCTGCAAGGTGCTTCAGGATGACATGCATGAACTGTGAGGCACAGAGACAGATGTAGCCCTAACACTAGAGAGAGCACTGAGGAAAGGCAATGAACAGGTGAGTGAAGGAGGGAGAGCTGGGAGCTGCTGGACCTGCCATATCTGCGGGCATGCCATGTGGCTTCCAGCACTGTTGACAAACATGGTGGGGCAACTGTACCACAGCACATGGTGTTGGCAATGCAAAAGTACTGGAAAGACATTTGGTGGCAGACGATGGGAATACGTGTCCCCCAGTGGAGGCGAAGGTGGCAGGATAGTTACAATGATGGGTGGACAGATGAGTGGTGGTGCCATGCAGATCAGGCACAGGCAAGGCAAGCATGACGAGGCGCAATGCAGGAAAGGGTAGCAGTGCAGGACATGGAGTGGCAGCCTGCACAGGCAGACAGGACTCTACACAGCTGACAGATGCAGCTAGACGGACCGAAGAAATGTTGGCAATTGTGGCGAGGGTATTATGGGCTGGCAGCACAGATCTGCAAAAATATGACTGTTACAGGCATGCAAACTATTTGAGTAGGACAGGCATGAAAGGAGGGAACAATGAGGAATTGAACCTATGAACACTGTCAAGAACGGCATTGTACTAAATAGGCAATACCACTGTGTTGTATCTCAGCAATGGCTGGGTACAGAAGAACTGCAGGTCACTGCACAAACTGTCTGCTCTGAGTGCCAGGATAGGGTAACCCCACCAGTACCCATGATGCAATGCACATGCTGAATAGCTGTCTATAACAATCAAAATGGTCTGTATTTTTTAGAATAATAACACAGTTAAGCCATAAATAATCTAATTACTCCATCCATATGAGAATACATAACAAGTTTATAACTTCCCATGTGATTTTGTTAAAACTCTTAATGTATTTTTCTATGTAGAAACTGGGTCTCAGACTGACAGGAGCTATGGCATTAACTTTTAACCACAACGCTCCGATTTGCATCAACGACCCTTTTTTTTGTTATTTTGTTAATTTACTTAATTCAATTTAAAATCAAAATCGTTCAAAAAACCAAGCAAGTCAGGCTTATCTTAAATAAAAAATCCCAATGCCAATCCATGGAGACAGTGGTCGGGCACTACAGTGTCCCAGCCATTGCCCCACACCCTGTGAAGATGCATGCTAGCCAATCCGTCCTGTCCGGGCCATACCCACAATACCTTACTCCTCATTATGCACATATTCAGGCTAATGCTGGTAACAGTGGGACATTGTGGGCCCACTGAGGTGTGGGCAGCCACAGAACAATGGATAGACATACACACACACACACACACACACTCCTATTGCAGCATTGTACAAAGATAGGGGTGGTTGGCAGCCCTGCCTGCCACACTGGTCCTGATCACAGTGCCAACATTGATAAACTGCCGGAGGTAGTAGTAGTGCTCTGGTGATAACTGCAGCTCAATGCTGGGGTCAAAAGCCTGACTCTCCATGCAGCTTTGGATTGTGGAGCCTGTGTGAGTGGGTGTTTGTACCCCTGTTCGCCGCTGTTTTGGGCTTTGCACATGTTGCTGTTGTATCTGCATTGTAGGGTAAAATGTAGGGACATGCTCTGCAGGAACCAAAGCTGTGACTTGAACCTGTGACCTTCTGCTTCTGGACACACTGGCTGGGTGTACTGCACCACATTGTTGCCACAGATGCATGGTAGTCCCTGGAGCTACCTGTACTTTTCCTCAGCCAGACCTTTTATGTTGCTCTGCACACCACGTACTGGTACAGGGCATGGCCTAGGTCCACTGCAGGCAGGTGCCACTGCCCCCTCCAGCACGGGCACACACACCCCTGCCATGCTGATGTGACCTTATGCTGTCGGTGCTGGTAGTGCGCAGTCCCAGGCCATCCACTGTGTGGGTAGGCAGTCGCCTAAGGAGTGGGGTCTGGGGCAGGGGGCATACATGAGCATCCTCAGATCCCCCCATCACCGCCTACCAATAGTATGTCCCTTCCACTTGGAGGAGGGTTGGCTTGGGGGATGTCATGTCAGTGACCTGGCAACTGTTAGCTTGGGTGGACCAGGTAGATGTAGGTGGATTGTGTTTGGACTTTGTCAGCTGCTGTCTTGCTGATTTCCGGTTTCTGTGTTACTATGTGCCTCCTAAGCGCCCGCCTAGTCCACCCTGTGCCCCAACTGCCCCTGCTACATGTCCCACCTGCAGCCCCCTATGCCCCATTTGCACCATCGCCATAGTGGAATTTCATACTTGGGCACTATGCTGTTGCTGCAAATGGAGCACTACTATCACTTTTCTTGGGCTCCCTGCCTATGCTGTACATTACTGACACTGAAATGGTTTCTCTCTCCTGCAAACGTACAACTAACGACAGGTTTTCATTTGCAGTACTTTTCAACCCTTCAGTTCCCCGCGTTAGTGTAAATGTAGTCTCTCCCCGCCCACTCCCTGCCCATTCACCCCTTCTCTCCACCCTCTCTCCACCCTCTGTGGTTTTTTACTGCGGCTGGGAACACTAATGCTCGTTAGGTAACGTTAACGCGCATTAACGTTACATAGCGCGCGTTAACGTTACATAGTGTGCGTTAACGTTACATAGCGCATGTTAACGCAGTTTAGTAAACATACCCCTTAGAGAGTCTCTGAACTATGACCCTCAGATCTGGCACACCAGCGACCCAGAAAACTATTGAAAAATGTACTAAAAATGGAAGGAATTTATAGTGTATTAGCACACTTTTTCTTCTGTTTTTAGTGTACTTTTTAGCACACAGTTTTTACTATTGTGTGCTCTCCATATAATTAGCTTACTACATCAGGTAGTAAACCTAATTATTATTATGGTAAAAACAATCCCCTCAAAATTTGTAAGGCACCTACACATTCATTGCACTGCTTAATGCTGTGAATTCAGTGGAGAGGTTGAGTTTAGGGTATTCTTTGGGTGGAGCCACCGAAATCCATAGTATATATATATAGGCGCCAATTTCAGTACCTACATGCCTAGACTATGGGGTAAATTTACTAAACCCTCTTAAAGTGCGTGGCGCGTTAGTCTGCAGGATGCCATAAAAGGAGTGGGTGGTCCGGTCAAAAATAGCAAAACGGGATTAGCGCGCACTGCGCTTCGCGCTCTTGTGCGCCGCACACATTAGCGCACGAGTAACGCGCGCAGGAAGCATAAGCAGGCTCGCTGATGTGCAAACAGAGGAACAGGGCTGCAGTACAATGGTAAAGACACTGACAGATGGTGCAGGGGTTATGGGTTCAATCCCCCACTGTGCCCAATGAATAAGGCTGGCTGAGGCACTACCATTTATGTGTAATATTGCATTATGAGGCTTTTTAATTTTATTTTAATTACTGCTGCTAGCAAACGCACTCTCAAAGCGCTGTAACATAAGGTGCTGCATAAGGCACCCCAGAGGGCACATTTTAAAGTGCACTGTCCGCCACGGCACCCTACAATGTTGCTTAAAGGGTGGCCTATAGGGCGCCATATAGGGTGCCCTATGAGGCACAGCAAGGTCATAGCACTGTTTTTGATGGCAGCACTGTGCATTTAAACGCATGGAAATCTTAAGTAGGTGCGCTGACATGCAAGGCGGAGCAGCAGTGTAGCACAATGGCTAAGGCACTGACTGATGATACAGGGGTCATGAGTTCAATCCCCAGTGTGCCTAATATGGAAGGCTGGCTGAAGCATCAGCTTTGACATGTAAGTATTGTTTCATGCGGCACTTTATTTGTATTTTATTAATTGCTGCCAGCAAACACACCCTCATGTGCCGTAACCTAAGGTGCCGCATAAGGCACCCTATAAGGCACTCCATAGGGCACACTACAAAGTGCACTATCCGCCACGGCACCCTATAATGTCCCCTAGAGGGCACCCTATCAGTCGCTCCATAGGATACTGTATAGTGCACCTTATATGGACAGTAACCATATGGTGCCCTATAGGGCGCCCTATAAAGCGCCCTCTGAGGCACCTTATGGGTACAGTACGCTGAGGGTGTTTTTGCTGGCAGCACTAATGTACATTAAAAATAGATAATGCTTTGGACAGCCCTATCAAATAACCCCACTGTGGGTTTGAACCCATAACCTCTGGCTCCATTGGCAGTGAAGTAACCAGTGGGCTACAGCTCCTAACAAACCCCTGGCTGGCTGCAGAAGGACTGCAAGTCACCACACAGTCTGCTGTGGTCACCAGGATAGGGTTAACCCATCCATACCCATGATGCACTGCACATGCAAATCAGCAGTCTACAGATGATCACAAGATGGGGTATGCACCCCCACAGCACCTCGGCCTGGTAGGGGGAACTGACCGTGTGTGGTACTGGCACAGAGTAGCTACACACTGTCACATTGTGCAGGTACTGCACTCACCCTGAGGGTGAGGTTGGGCGCCCAGCACCAGGTCCACAGCAGAGATAGGCCATGCTGCAGGTCCAATGTGTGAGATAGGTAGTTTCTGCAGACACACCTTGGATATATCTGTATGTCTCAGTCAGGTGTAGCCCCTATGGACTCCTAGGAGGATTATGTACCACCACCCTCCTCCTCCTCCTCCAGGGCTGAGGGTGGTAAACAGGGTCTCCCACCAACAGATCCACATTCTACCTCCCTGCAATGGTGGTAGTAGAGGGGACCATCAACCCCAGTCCTGCTGCGGAATAGACACCCTACAGGGCAGTCAATGCAGCTCTGTACACATCCATAACGCAATAGCAGACAGACATTAGGCCTGGATATGCTAAGCTGCACCCCACCACTATCTGATATTCTCCTGCAGCAAGCCTTCAGCCGCTGCACCCTGCAAGGCGCTCCATCAAGACACATACCAGCTGCAGACAGTCTGCTAGCTAGTCCATAGTGCATGTTCCTGGTGGAAATGCATGCACCCAGAACTGGGATGTCAGCATACACAACAAGCAGATAAGTCAATGACTGGGCCACAAAAAGAAACCCATAAATATCACATGAGAGAAATACTATATAGCACTATGGGGGTGCCTAGCCATGCTGTGGTCACTGCACAGTCAGGGTGAGAGTGATCTCCCAGCAGGACATGCTGTGGCCACCCTGTCTGTGCAGGTGGTGGCCGGGCACTACAATGTCCCAGCCAGTGCCCTATGCCCTGTGCAGATGCATCCTGGCCAGGCCACCCTGTCCGGGCTATACCCATGGTACCTTGCTCCTCATTATGCACATTGGCAGGCCAATACTGGCAACAGTGCTGGCAGTGTGGGCTGTGGAGGGTGTTTGCAGCCACCACACACTGGATAGACAGACACACTCCCACACCTATGCCAGCATTGTGCTACTGTAGAGGAGTTTAGCAGCCCTGGCCACCACACCAGTCCTGGGCACAGTGCAGGCATGGATATGGTATGCAATACTGTTGGGGGTCACTCCCCAGGGTGGTAAACACTGTCAGAGACCAGACCTGAAGCACACTCCACAGACATCAGAAAGGTTGCTATGATGGAGCTCAATCAGCAAACTGTGCTTAACGTAGGAATTGCTATCTGCCAGTAATCATAGCAAACTTTTGATAGCTGTGTACCGTATTCCCAGGTGTAGGGTGGCATTGCTAAAGTATGCAAGTGCTAGTATTGGGAGATGCACACAGGGCCCAATGTCCTGCCTCTCCAGGAGGCATTGGCTAATGGAGCCTGTGGGTGTTGGTGTGGGTGTGTCTGCCCCTGTTGGCTGCTGCTTTACGGCAGAGGTTCCCAACTCCAGTCCTGGTGTGCCAAACACTGTTCGGGTTTTCATGCTGTCCCTCATGAATATGCATGAGATACATCTGCATACCATGGGGGTGGTGCATAGATATGCATCACAGGCATCTTTATTAGAGGCAGCATGGAACCTGAATGGTGTTTGGCCCTCCAGGACTGCATTTGGGAGATTCTGCTCTAGGTAATGCGCCTGTTTATGGTGTCTTTGCTCTGTAGGGTAAAATGTAGGTGTTTTGGGCATGTTTACGTCATCTGCAATAAACGTTCTGTCTGTATTAGCACGTTGTAGTAGTGGGTAAAATATGGGGACTGGGTTGGCAGGCACCATAGCTGGGACTTGAACCTGTGACTTTCTGCTCCAAACACACTGGTTGTGTGCACTGCACCACCGTGTTGCCACAGAGACAGTGCATTCCCTGGTGATACCATGACTGTTTGTCCGGCAGGGCCTGTCTGTTGCAGTGCATGGCACCCACCTACACAGGGCTAGGCAATGGTCTGCTCTGGGCAGCTGCCACTGCCCCCTCCACCACCAGTACCACTCCGCCACCATGCTGACATGGCCTTATATTGGAGACAGCATAAAACCTGAATGATTTGTGGCCCTCCATGACTGCATTTGGGGGACTCTGCTCTAGGTAATGTGCATGTTTCTGGTGTCTGTGCTCCGTGGGGTAAAATATAGGCGTTTGAACCATGCATATGTTCTCTGCAATAAAGGTTTGTCCTTAATATCACGGTTTAGTAGCGGGTAAAATATGGGGACTGGATTGGCAGTAGCCCCTGCTGGGACTTGAACTTGTGACCTTCTGCTCCTGAGCACACTGGCTGTGTTCACCACACCACACTGTGCTCACAGAGACAGTGCAGTCCCTGGAGATACCATGGTTGTTTGTCAGTGTATGGCACCCACCTACACAGGGCTAGGCCATGGTCTGCTCTGGGCAGCTGCCACTGCCCCCCTCCACCACCAGTACCCCTCTGCCACCATGCTGACATGCCCTTCTGCTGGTGGTGCTGGTGGTGTGCAGTCTCAAGGCATCCAGTGTGCAGGTAGGCGGCTGCCTATGGTGCGTGTTCTGGGATAGGGGTGCCTGCATAGGCGTCCACGCTTCCCCCCAACACCGCCTGCCAATGTTCTGTGCCCTTGGGGGTACCTGCTGGGTACTATCCCCTGTGACACTGTGATAAACACTCTCGTGCCCATGTTGGGCCCTCATTAGTTGCTGTCTGGCTGCTGTTAAGTTTCAGCATTCCTAAGTGCCACCTAGGCATCTGCCTAGTCCGCACTGTGCCCCAGCTGCACCACAGCATGTGCCGCCTGCAGCCCTCTGTATCCCCTTTCCCAGCATCTGTCCAGTTGCCCATTCCAACATGCCTGCCCTGCTGTTGTGGAACATGTGCATGCCATAGGTAACCTGTCCAATGGAGAGGGAAACCCTGATCAGTGCTATTTCACTTTGGGATCATTCACCTTGTATGGGGACGGAGCGTAGACCCTTCCAAAATTTGTATTTATTTTTTGGGGCTTTCTTGGGAGTGCTTTTTGATGTTTCCCATTACTATCGCTATTGCCCAGCTTGATTATGATTATTTTTTAATTTGTTGGGGTCATTTTCAATGTTTATTTGCACTTTTGTTCCGTGCACATGTATCACACTTATCACTTTTTTGTAGGTTTCCCTGGTTTTGCTGTACATTGCTGACAGAAATGGTTTCTTTTCCCTTTAAATCAGCTCTAATGTGAGGTTTTCACTTGCGTTATTTTTGGCCTCGAATTTCACATCGTTAGTGTGCGAGGAGCCTCTCCCCTCCCACTCTCCACCCATTGACCCCCTTCTCTCCGCCCCTGGGGAGCCTTCCTCCGTCCTCCGGGAGCCTTTCCACGCCTTCAGTGCTCGTTTGTGCCGCTGCGCGCGTGAGCACGCACTAAAGCGCATTTTTGCCCCGTAAAGCGTCATTAGCGCGCGCTAAGGTACCTTAGCGCGCGCTAATTGCACAGCGCGCACGTTAAGAAGGTTTAGTAAACATACCCCTATATGTTTGGTTTAGGCACTGTAAAACCAGATATAACCTGCAGCACTTAGCCAAATGCATAGTCTAAATCAAGGATTCTCAACCCAGTCCTGGGGACACATTTAGCCAGTCAGGTTTTTAGGATAACTATGAGGAATATGTATGAGAGAAATTTGAATACAATGGAAGCAGTGCATGCAAATCTATCTCATGCATATTCATTGTGGTTATCCTTAAAACCTGATGGATGAGGTGTGTCCCAGGACTGCGTTGATAACCTCTGGTCTAAAAGTATAGGCAGCTATTTTCAGTGCCCAGATGTTCAAACTAGGTGCCCACTTCTGTGCCCACCTGGCTGCCTATATTCAGAGGCACTAAGCAAATGCTTAGCACCTCTGAACATCTGCATAAAATTGAAATGTTTCAATTTATGCCCTGACCATCCTTTGAGAATTGGCTGCAATGTAAGTAAAACGTGTGTAGTTTTTCTGGTGCCTGCTTTATTACAACAGTCCCTATATTAGCTTATGACTCATGGAACACTGTAGTCCATAAAATCTACTAAACTGCATTTACATTGTTGATTAATGTGTATAAATGCTAGGTTTTATGTGTATATGAATGGCAAATAGGTACTCATTGTCACTAATGGTATAGTACATGCAGAGCAGAGAAGGCATCCATCTGACCAAGAAAGGTCAACGCGTCTTCGGTAGTATACTGGCTAATCTACTGAAGAGGGCTTTAAACTAGATTTGTTGGGGATGGGTGAAGAAAGCCCCCAGGTAAGTAATACATTAAATACCTTTATGGAAATGGGTAACAGGGGTAACATATGGAAAGCAGTGTGTATAAATGCCCGTAGCATGGGAAATAAGATCCCTGATGTTGAAGCTTTGGTGGGAGTGGCTGACTTGGATTTAGTGGCAGTTACAGAAACATGGTTCACAGAAAACCATGATTGGAATGTAACTATACCTGGCTATACTTTATTCAGAAAGGACAGGGTAGGAAGAAGGGGAGGAGGAGTGGCACTATATGTAAAAACTACTATTAAAGCTTTGGAATTACAGAGCTTAAAAGGGAGAGAGGAGGCATTATGGGTTAAACTAGAAAGAGGGAAAGAGAAATCTGTTTGCATTGGTGTGATATACAGACCTCCCTCACAAGAGGACGAGGTGGACAGAGAGTCAATTGAAGACATACGCAGCATTGCTAGGAAAGGGGAAGTGCTACTGATAGGAGATTTCAATATACCAGATGTTGATTGGCACATTCCTGCTGCAGTATCATCTAGAAGTAAGCAGATCCTGGATTCTCTACAGGAAGAACTATTCAGGCAATTGGTAATAGACCCCACACGTGAAGGGGCCATACTGGACTTGGTGCTTACCAATGGTGAAAGTGTTTCTGATGTAGTGGGAGATCATTTTGCATCCAGTGATCACCAGATGGTGTGGTTCAGTATTAGGACTAGGGCTGTTAGAATCCATTCAAAGGTGAGAATCTTAGACTTTAGGAAGACTAACTTTGCCAAGATGGGCCAATACCCCAGGGAGTCGTTAGTGGGATGGGAACAGCTGGGGGATGTAGAAAAACAGTGGGTAAAACTGAAAGGGGATATTTTAAGGGCAATCAACCTTTTTTGTTAAAATGGTAAATAAAGGTAAAAGGAAAAGGAGACTGCTATGGCTTTTGAAAGAAGTAGCTGAAAAAGTGAAGAAAAAGAGGGAGGCCATCATGAAATACAAGAGATCATAGAGAGGGGAAGACAGGCATCTATTTTGGAAAAACTTAAAGAAGCTAGCAAAGTAGTCAGGAAAGCAATGATTCAAAAGGAGGTGGAAATAGTCAATGCAATAAAATGGGGGGGATAAGGCATTTTTCAGATATGTTAGTGAGAAGAGGAAGGGCAAAAGTGGTATTGTCAAACTCAAGGGTGCAGGCGAGGAATATGTAGAAGCTGATAAGGATAAAGCGGAATTTCTTAACAAATATTTCTGTTCTGTGTTCACAGATGAAGAACCAGGAGCAGGACCTCAGGAAACACCCACAAACAGGAACAGAAACGAGGGACATCTTGAACAATTTTCAGAAGACTGTGTTCGTGAGAAACTAGCTCAACTTAAAGTAGACAAAGCAATGGGACCAGATGGGATACACCCTAGAATACTGAGGGAACCTGGGGACGTTCTAGCAGCTCCACTTTCAATGCCCCTTTGGAGTCGGGAGTGGTGCTAAGGACTGGAGAGAGGCTCATGTGGTGCCTTTACACAAAAGGGGAAGTAAGGATGTGGTTGAAAACTATAGGCCGGTTAGTTTAACTTCGGTGGTGAGTAAATTATTGGAAACACTGCTGAAAGAGAAAATACTGAGGTTTCTGGAGTCCAGAAGATTACAGGATCCGAGGCAGTATGGATTCACCAGAGGCAGGTCTTGTCAGACAAATCTGATTAATTTCTTTGACTGGGTGACCAGGGAGTTGGACTGAGGGAGAGCCCTAGATGTGATGTATTTGGATTTCAGTAAAGCTTTCGACACTGTTCCTCACAGGTGACTCATAAACAAACTGCGCACCCTAGGGATGGACCTAAAGTTACTGCTTGGGTTAGAAATTGGTTGGGTGGGAGGCGACAAAGAGTAAATGGAGCTCACTCTGAGAAGGATGTTACCAGTGGTGTGCCCCAGGGATCTGTCCTTGGTCCAATTCCTTCTAACATCTTTGTTAGTGATATAGCGGAAGGGCTGTCGGGTAAGGTTTGCCTCTTTGCGGATGATACCAAAATCTGCAATAAAGTAGACACCCAGGAAGGTGTAGATAACATGAGGAGGGATCTAGCTAAGCTTGAAGAATGGTCTAGAATTTGGCAGCTGGGATTTAAAGTTAAAAAATGTAAGGTCATGCATTTGGGCTGCAGCAATCCAAGGGAGCAATATAGTATAGGGGGTGAAGTACTTTTGTCCACTAAAGAAGAGCGGGACCTAGGCGTAGTTGTGTCTGATGATCTTAAAGTAGCTAAACAGGTAGAAAAGGTGATGGCAAAAGCTAGAAGGATGCTTGGGTGTATAGGGAGAGGAATGGCTAGCAGAAAAAAGGAGGTGATAGTGCCTCTGTATAAGTCTTTGGTGCGATCTCATTTGCAGTATAGTGTGCAAGTCTGGAAACCGCACCTTCAAAAGGATGTGAACAGGATGGAGTCGGTGCAGTGTGTGGCTACTAAAATGATTAGTGGTCTTCATTATAAAGCATATGAGGACAGACTTAAGGATCTTAATATGTACCCCTTAGAGGAAAGGTGGGATAGAGGTGATATGATTGAGATGTTTAAATACCTCCGTAGCATAAATGTTCAGGGTGAGAGCATCTTCAATTGAAAGCAAGTTCTGCTACAAGGGGACATAGGATGAGGGTGAAGGGAGATAGATTCAGGAGTGATAAGCGAAAATATTTCTTTACGGAAAGAGTAGTGGATCCGTGGAATAGTCTCCCAGTGGAGGTGGTAGAGATGAGGACAGTAACTGAATTCGAAAAAGCATGGGACAAACACAGAGGATCTCTAAAGGTAAAAAGGGGACTGTTGTAGTTGTTGATATGGAAGGACAGACTAGATAGGCCATGTGGTCTTTTTCTGTTGCCATATTTCTATGTTTCTATGTTTCTAAGAGTGTGCATGTTAATGATTACAGGAATACACAAACTAAGTTTTATGCATTAATACGTGTATTACATTTTGTGCATTTAATACATGTTTTTCGATGTACTAGTAGGCAATGAGCTAATCTCATTACCTAACAGCAGTCAAGGCATGGATATGAAGGTTGGCGTGCTATGAGTGCAGCTTTGAGGAGTGAATGATTCATTAGTGTGGATGAGGGGGAGATTGTTTTTTTAAGAATGCCTCTGCCTTGTTTGTAGAGGCCTTTAATACATAAAAAAATATATAACCTCATTCATATAGATTTTGCATTAATGGAAGCTAGTTTACACATCATAGCCACTCGTGAGATAAACAGAATGGAATCTGTCTACCTTTTAGGAACTTTACGGGTACTTGTGACATGAATTAGCCACTGTTGGAAACAGGATACTGGGCTTGATGGACCTTTGTTCTGGCCCAGTATGACATATCTTATGGCTTTAACCCACACTCGTTGCACCTGCAAAGCATTTGAGATTGTAACTTCCTTTCTTCTCTTCTGGCTATTGTTTTTTATTTGTTTTATACGGCTTTTATATGATTTTATATTGTAAACCGCTCTGGTCTTTTTGGATGGGTGGTATATCAAATTTTAATAAACATAAACATAAACTCCCTGCTAGCACTGTTATCCATTTGATTTTCAAAGGGAAAGTGCATGGGGAATCTCCAACTGAAGTGCAGTTGGAGACCAAGAAAATGTGGCAGGAAGATACTGAGTTATTTCCCAGCATGTTGGGTGCCACAGGCCTAATTAAGAGAAATTTCCAAGCGCACCTTGATAAATTACCCATACACGTATCTTCTTATGAACTCCAGAGGGAGTGTCTCTTTTGCATGATGCAAGTACTACACCAAGCATTAGCAGTAAATTTGAGACTGAAATCATACTCTACATACCCTGGCTTAGAAGTGAGGTTCATGACTGTCATGGTATGCGCAAAGCTCACCCATTTGGAGAAATTGCCCTGAAAGAAATCAGCTTGCAGACATAGGGGAATGAGGATTCTTATTCCATATCATTCGGGAGGCTGTTTTTTTCTCTTCTCAAGTAAACTCCTGTCTGAGAGTGGATAAGAACTTTTAATTTAGAGAAGACATGAGCCAAAAGATTCTGCTCTATAAGAGTATTCTTATAACAAGGCACCTTTGATAAGAGGGCAAGCAGGTACCTATTTTAAGCCTATTTTATAAAAACACATAGGGCTATGTTTACTAAACGTGAATAACGCGCGTAGTATGACGTTAACGACCGTAAGTGCCGTATAACGCGCGTACCGACGCGCTAACGACCGTTAACGTCATACTACGCGCGGTAACCGTAGTTAACGATCGTAAAGCTCCGCGGCGCGTTAAAACAGCGCAGAAGGTGGAGAGTGGGCGGAGAGAAGGGGTCAATGGGCGGAGAGTGGGCGGAGAGAGGCTCCCCTCATACTAACGCGCGGAGTGTCAGAGCTCACCTCCAACGCAAATGAAAACCTGTCGTTAAAGGCATTTAAAGGGAAGAGAAACCATTTACGTCAGCAATGTACAGAAAACCGGGGAAACCCACAAAACGTGAGCAGTGTGATACATGTGCACAGAACAAAATATCACATAAAACGTTAAAAATGACCACAAGAAACATTTTAAAAAGCAGAATTCAGCTGGGCAACAGTGATAGCAATGGGCAACAAGGAACAACACTCCCTGGAAAGCACCAAAATAAAAGGAAATGATGTGTGGAAGGGTCTACGCTCCGCAGACCCTTGCAAAGAGCATTACATTGTAAAGGAGCTGTCCTGGGTGTGTGGTGTAATGTTTCCCAATGATATCATTGTTGCCCAGCTTGGTTATGGGTGTGTGCCCCTTTTGTGAGGTCATTTCTGCGGTTTATGTGCACCTTTGTCTGCATACAAGGTAAATGAGGCCACAGTAAACCTGTTGCAGAGCAGGGTTTCTGACTCGTCAGGCCGGTTTAACTAACTCCAGGGACTGCACAGTCTCTGTGGCCACAGTGTGGTGCAACAGACACAGCCAGTGCCTGTAAGACCAGAGGGTCACAGGTTCAAATCCCAGTTGGGGCTCCTGCCAACCCAGTCCCCATAGTTCTACCCACCACTAAACAGTGATAGTAAAGACACTCCTGTAGTGCAGAGACCATACGCATGGCCTATATTTTACCACACCAAACACAGACACCAGAAACAGGCACATTACCTATAGCAGAGTCCCGCAAATGCAGTCCTGGAGGGCCCCACAACATTCCGGTGTCATGCTGCCTCTAATAAAGATGCCTGTGCTGCATAGCTATGCACCACCCCCATGGTATGCAGATGTAGCTCATGCATATTTATGAGAGACAGCATGAAAACCCGAACAGTGTGTGGAACACCAGGACTGGAGTTGGGGAACTCTGCCGTAAAGCAGCAGCCAACAGGGCCACACACCCACCCACAGGCCCCATTGGCCAATGCCAGCTGGAGAGGCAAGACATTGGGCCCTGCCTGTATCTCCCAATACTAGCAGTTGCATACCTTAGCAATGCCACCCTACACCTGGGTATATGGTACACAGCTATCAAACGTTTCCTCTGATAACTGGCAGATATCAATTCCTACGTTAAGCACATTTTGCTCATTGAGCTCCACCATAACAATCATTCTGATGTCTGCGGTGTGTGCTGCAGGTCTGGTCTCTGACAGTGTTCACAACCCTGGGGAGTGACCCCCCAACAGTCTTGTGTACCATATCCATGCCTGTACTATGCCCAGGACTGGTGTGGTGGTATGGCTGCTGACCACCTCTATAGTAGCACAATGCTGGCATAGGTGTGGGGGTGGCTGTCTGTCTATCCAGTGTGTGGTGGCTGCAAACACCTTCAACAGCCCACACTGCCAGCACTGTTGCCAGTATTGGGCTGCCAATGTGCATAATGAGGAGCAAGGTACCATGGGTATAGGCCGGACAGGGTGGCCTGGCCAGGGTGCATCTGCACAGGGCATAGGGCAGTGACAGGCACATTGTAGTGCCCGGCCACCAACTACACAGACAGGGTGACCTCAGTATATCCTGCTGAGAGATCACTCTCACCCTGACTGTGCAGTGACCACAGCATGGCTAGGCACTCCCATAGTGCTATCTAGTATTTCTCATGTGATACATATGGGTTTCCTTCTGGGGCCCAGTCACTGATGTATCTGCCTGCTGTGTATGCTGACATCCCAGTTCTGGGTGCAGGCATCTCCACTGGGCACTAGCAGACTGTTTGCAGCTGGTAGGTGTTGTGATGGAGTGGCTTGCAGGGTGCAGTGGCTGATGGCTTGCACCAGGGGAATATCAGATAGTGGTGGGGTGCAGCATACCATATCCAGGCCTAATGTCTGTCTGCTATTGTGTTATGGCTGTGTACAGAGCTGCATTGACTGCCCTGTGGGGTGTCTGTTCCCCAGCAGGACTGGGGTTCATGTTCCCCTCTACTGCCACCGTTGCAGCACGGTAGACTGTGGATCTTTTGATAGGAGACCCTGTTTGCCTCCCTCAGCCCTGGGGGAGGGGTGTGGTGGTGGTGCATGGGGGCTGTACCTGACTGAAACAGACAGAGATGTCCAAGGTGTTCCTGCAGAAACTACCTATCTCACACAGTAACATTGCTTTGGACCTGCGCCATGGCCGGTGCTGTGGACCTAGTGCTGGGCGCCTCACTGCACCCTCAGGGTGAGCACAGTACCCGCACAATGTGACGGTGTGTAGCTGCTCTGTGCCAGTACAACACACAGTCGGTACCCCCTACCAGGCCGAGGTGCTGTGGGGGTGCATTCCCCATGGTGTGTATCTGTGGACAGCTGCTTTGCATGTGCAGTGCATCATGGGTGTGACTGGCCCAATCCAACCCTGTGAAACACCAGCACCTGCTCACAGGCTCTGATAAGCCATAGGCCATCACACGTACATCTGTTAGCATAATGCATAGGTGCAGGACGCCCTACAAAGTCTGTAATATAAGATGCCCACACTGGTAAAAACACACGTACCCACGCACGTAAGCAAACACGTACCCACGCACGAATGTACGCGCGTCGCTACGCACGTACCAACGTACGTGGCTAGGCACATTCCGAGGGTGTTTTTCTGACACCAATACTCAGCGTAACGAAAAGCATGCCTCCTCTTTCCTTCTGTAATGTACAGGGTGATGCCTGAGATAGCCTTCTGTGTTAGGCACACTGGGGGCTCGAACCCATGCTGCCTGTAACAGCGGTCAGTACCGTAACCATTGTGCTACAGCTCTGTTTCAGTGCTTTGTGTCTGTACGTCTTCTTATGATTAACGCGCAGTAACGTGGCACGGCGCCCGGTAGCGCTCGTTAATTTTGCTAACGCGCGGTAGTGGTAACGATGTACCGCCCATGTCCTTATTTGGGGTTTCTTTCACTACCGCGGCTCCTACCGCGAACTGCACTAACGCGATTTAGTAAACATAGCCCATAGATGTCTATTTGCCTTTATAAAATACTAGTGTAATGAAAGATCACTGGAGTGGCCTCATATAAGCAAACACCCTTGGCACCATCTTGATTGCTGTTGCCATCAACCAGAGGAGCTAAAGATAATCTCAAACTTGAGAACAGAACAGTGCAAGATGTTCCAACAATCTCTACACTCTTTACTGTGGCATGAAGACTCTGCCCACTCAAGTACTGAAGTATGCTCCAGGAATTCCAGTGATTGAGGAGGTACCAACTGACTCTTCCCCCTACTGATCACCCAGCCAAGGCTTTCTAGAAAGGACACCACTCAAGCCGACACCTGAGATGCCTCCGACAGAGAATACAATTTAACAATCAGATCACAAAAAAAGAGACAAACATATAGAGACAAACAATAAGACAATATTAAAAGTAGGAATGTCCGTCAGGTCAGGGGACAAGAAACCTCATCGAGTAACAGACCTCTCCCTTTAATCTTTTTTATTATTATGCAACAGTCCTAAAACAATAGAAAGATGACTACACCCCCCAAGCCACAATGCTAAGTGTTAAAAAAAGGAAAGAATTTGGAAAACCAAATTTCTACTTAGCTGGCAGTTGGGTCACTTGTACGATCCACACTTAAACGGAAGGACTCCTCCTCTCTTCTGCAACAATATAGAAAGGAAAATACTCTTCTTGAAGCATCAGAAAACCATGACCCAGTGCTGTGTTTTCAGATCCAAAGTGTTTATCGGAGCATAAATCTCGAATACACACCAAGACGATCACGGCTCCTTTGGTATCTCATTGTCTTCAAACTAATCATAAATTTTCAGATTTTACTTTGTGTATTTTGGATCATGTGCTTGTAGGTCCACGTATGGGAGATCCGGAGCAACACTTGCAACTTTTAGAGCAGCGGTGGATATTTTCACTGAAAACTGTGGTTCCTAATGGACTTAACCAGGAATTGGATTGGCGGAGTATACTACCCACCTGATCTCGTCAGATACACTCCTTGGAGTTTGGAGCTTTTTGATTGGATATAAAGCATTTAGCTGTTAGGGCTGACGTCAGACGCCATAGGAAAGGAGGATGTTTCTGAAGCAAGCAACGGACACTCTGAGCTGGAAAAGGAAAAACAACATATTTTCTTTCCATATACCTCGTAATAATTTTCCTATAACAATTTCCATCTGAGGCAGGATCGAAGGATCCAAAACATAGCGCAGGGTCGTGGTTTTCTGATGCTTCAAGAAGAGTATTTTCCTTTCTATATTGTTGCAGAAGAGAGGAGGAGTCCTTCCGTTTAAGTGTGGATCATAGAAGGGACCCAACTGTCAGCTAAATAGAAATTTGGTTTTCCAAATTCTTTCCTTTTTTTAACACTTAGGGGTATGTTTACGATCGTTGACGTTCTGCGGCGCGGTAAACACCGCAGAAGGTGGAGAGAGGGTGGAGAGAAAGGGTCAATGGGCGGAGTGTGGACGGGGAGAGGCTCCATTCACACTAACGCTCTGATCTGAAGAGCTCAATCCTAACGCGATTGAAAAACTGCCGTTAGATGCACATATGCAGGAGAGAGAAACCATTTACATGTCAGCAATGTACAGCCCAGGCAGGGAGCCCAAATACTGTGATAGCAGTGCTCCATGTACAGCAATACCATAGTGCCAAAGTATGAATGGCCACTATGGCGATGGTGCAAATTGGGCATAGGGGGCCGCAGGTGGGACATGTAGCATGGGCAGCTGGGGCACAGGGTGGACCAGGCGGGCGCCTAGGTGGCACATAGGAACATAGACACCCGAGATCAGCAAGACAGCAGTTAACAAAGGCCAAACACAATCCACCAATATCTACCTGGTCCACCCTAGCCAATAGTCGCTAGGGCACAGACCTGACATCCCCCCAGCCATCCCGCCCCCATGTGGAGGGGACATAATAGTGGTAGGCAGTGATGGGGGGATGTGAGGATGTACATGTATGCCCCCCCACCCTGGAATCCGCTCCCTAGGCGGGCGCCTACCTACACAGTGGATGGCCTGGGACTGCGCACTACCAGCACCGACAGCAAATGGCCACGTCAGCTTGGCAGGGGGGCGTTTGTCCATACTGGAGGGGGCAGTGCCACCTCCCTGCAGTGGACCTAGGCCATGCTCTGCATCATTACATGGTGTGCAGTGCAACATAAAAGGTCTGGCTGAGGAAAAGTGCAGGTAGCCCCAGGGACTACCATGCATCTGTGGCAACAGTGTGGTGCAGTACACCCAGCCAGTGTGTCCAGGAGCAGAGGGTCACAGGTGCAAGTCCCAGCTGTGGTTCCTGCAGAGCATGTCCCTATATTTTACCCTACAATGCAGATGCAACAGCAACATGTGCAAAGCCCAAAGCAGCGGTGAACAGGGGTGCAAACACCCACTCACACAGGCTCCACAATCCAATGATGCATGGAGCGGCAGGCTGTTGGCCCCAGCATTGGGATAATGTTATCACCAGAGCACTACTACTACCCCCTGCACAGTTAGCAATGTCGGCACTGTGATCAGGACTAGTGTGGCGGGCAGGGCTGCCAACCACCCCTATCTTTGTATAATGCTGCAAAAGGAGTGAGCGTGTTTGCATGTCTATCCATTGTTCTGTGGCTGCCACACTTCACTGGGCCCAAAATGTCCCACTGTTATCAGCGTTAGCCTGATTAGATGCATAAAGAGGAGCAAGGTATTCTGGGTATGGCCTGGAAAGGGCAGATTGGCCAGGATGCATCTTCACAGGGTGTGGGGCAATGGCTAGGATACTGTAGTGCCTGACCACCACCTGCATGGACAGGGTGGCCACAGCATGGCATGCTGGGAGGGCACTCACTCTGAACGAGCAGTGACCATGGCAGGTCTAGGTTCCCACATAGCGCTCTACACTATTTGTCTCTAGTGATATATTTGTGTTCCCCAGTGCTGGGGTCCCAATCACTGAGATGCCTGCTTGCTGCACATAGTTCCTGGTGAACTGTCTGCAGTTAGACTGTGCATGGTCGGAACACCTTTAAGGTACAGTCTGACTGTGCTGTCTGCTGGTGATTGGCAGACAGTGGTAGGAGGCACTTGGGGTTTCCAGACCTAACCCCAGTATTGCTGCTGGTCTGCCACTGTCCCTGTCATAGGTATGGTTCTGGCCCACCAACCCTGGAGGGCTGTCTCGTACAAACAGGATGGAGGTTGCTTCCCTGGGGCGGGGGCACTGTTCTTTACCTACAAAAGGGTGATGGGGGCCCTTAGGGATATGTAGTAGATATCACTGTGACCTATACAGCCACTGCTACACCCACCTCATGCAATTCTAGGAACCCCTCTGCCCTGATAACAGCTGCCCATGTCAGCCAGACCCTCACACGGCTACACACTAATCTGGCTGGTGTCTGGTCCCACAGGGCCACATGTGACTGCAGGATACAGACGGACACCAAATTACCTTCGGCTGCACTGCACGGAACACCTGTCACACACTGGTAGTGATGGGGATGTACAGCAGGACCTATCTCTAGCACCACATGGACTGTGGACCTAATGCTGGGCACCAATCCTATCCCTCAGGGTGACCACAGAACCTGCGCAATGGCATGGTCTGTAGCTACTCTGTGCCAGTATCACACACTGTCAGTTCATCTTTCCCAACTGAAGTACCGGAGAGGTGCAGACCCCATTTGGTGATCAGCTGTAGACTGCTATTCAGCATTGCATTGCATCATGGGTATGGTGGGGTTACCCTATCCTGGCACTCAGAGCAGACAATTTGTGCGGTGACCTGCAGGCCTTCTGTACCCAAACATTGCTGTGACATACACCATCGAGGTATAGCCTACTGGTTAATACATTGCCATTCTTGGCAGTGTTCATTGGTTCAGTTCCTCATTGTTCCCTCCTCTCATGCCTGTCCTACTCAAATAGTGTGCATGCCTGTAGAGGTCATATTTTTGCAGATCTGCGCTTCCAGCCCCTAATACCCTCGCCACAATTACCAACATTCCCTCGATCCGTCTATCTGCATCTGTCAGCTGTGTAGAGTCCTGTCTGCCTGTGCAGGCTGCCAGCCCATGTCCTGCACTGCTACCCTTTCCTGCATTGCGCCTCATCGTGTTTGCCTCACCTGTGCCTGATCTGCATGGCACCACCACTCCTCTGTCCACCATCATTGTAACTATCCTGCCACCTCTGCCTCCACTGGGGGACACGTATTCCCATCGTCTCCCACCAACTGCTTTTTCTGGTACTTTACATTGCCAACACCCTGTGCTGTGGTAGAGCTGCCCCACCATGTTTGTCATCAGTACTGGCAGGCACATGGAATGCCTGCAGATAAGGCAGGTCCAGCGGCTCCCACTTCTCCCTCCTTCTCTCACCTGTTCATTGCCTTTCCTGAGTGCTCTATCTAGTGTTAGGGCTACATCTGTCTTTGTTCCGCACAGGTCATGCATGTCATCCTGAGGCACCTTGCAGTCCCTAGGGCACACTAACCTAGGACACCATAACCTTATTAGGCCACCTTAACCTATGGTTCTATAGCCCAGGGGGCCTTCTGCGGTGACTTGTCCAAGGGTGCCTAATATGGCGCTTAGCCTAGGAGGCCCTATAGGGCGCCTTCTGAGGCACCTTACAGGGCACCTTACTAGGCACCTTACATGGCACCTTATAAGGCACCTTACAGGGCACCTTACTAGGCACCTTACATGGCACCTTATAAGGCACCTTACAGGGCACCTTACAAGGCGCCTTATAAGGCACCTTACAAGGTGCCTTGCAAGGCGCTTTACAAGGTGCCTTGTAATGCTTGTTATTCTAAGGCGCCTTGTAACGCGCGTTAGCTGTCAGCTTGCTGTAATGATGCACCGCCCATGCCTTTATATAGGCATCTCTACCTTTACCGCAGAACCTACTGTGAATGACATTACCGCAGTTTAGTAAACATACCCCTTAGCATTGTGGCTTTGGGGATCTAGTCGTCTTTCTATTGTTTTAGGACTGTTGCATAATAATAAAAAAGATTAAAGGGAGAGGTCCGTTACTCGATAGGGTTTCTTGTCCCCTGACCTGACGGACATTCCTACATTTAATATTGTCTTATTTTTTGTCTCTATATGTTTGTCTTCTTTTTGTGATCTGATTGTTAAATTGTATTTTATGGTACAGATCAAGATTTTGGCATTAATTTTTGATTTATTGTAATCCAACAGAGAATAGGCTCGGATGAGTCAGTCATCCAGATATGGGTGCACACAATCCCTTGGTGCTGCAGTGCAGCAGCCACCACCACCATGATCTTGGAGAATGACTTCAGTGCAGTGGAGAGGCTAAATAGAAGGGCAGCAAACTGAAATTGAGAGCCAAGCATGGCAAAATGCAGATATCTCTCATGATCCTCCCAGATCAGGATTTGAAAATGTGCTTCAGCCAAATACAGAGATGCTAGGAACTCCCCTCGTTACACCACCTGAATCAAAGATCTCAGAGTTTCCATTCAGAAATACAGAACTTGCAAATAAATGTTGACCCCCTTGAAGTTGAGAATTGATTAGAAGGAGCCATCTTTCTTTGGCATCACAAAATAAATAGAATATCTGCCCTTGCCCCGATCAGTCGGAAGGATGGGCACCACCGCTTTCAGGTGCAGTAATTTGTCCAATGTGATACGTACAGCAGCTCTTTTGTTCACTGAACCACAGGGGGAGATGACAAATGCCTCCAGGATTGGCTCTTTCTATTCCAGGACATAGCTGCGTTGAATGGTGTCTAGCACCCAGTGATCCTTGGTGACTCGGGCCCACTCCTGAAAGAAAAGGCGAAGCCTTCCTCAGACCAGAGATACCTGAGAATGGACCCCCAAACTTTCATTGCATAGACCAGGAGGAAACTCCTCTGGAGGGGACAGAGGCTCTGGGCCCACAAGCCCCTTGAAAGAATTGAGTATGAATCTGAAATCCAGAAGAAGAGAAAAAAGGCTTTCCAGGATGTTAATGACGAAAATCCCGAGACCCCTGGACATCTGTCCAGCATGCCTGCAATGGACAGGCAGAGGCCGTGGAAGGGAAGGGGGAGGGAGAGGGCCCTGCCCACTTCCCAGGTCCTTTCGGTCTAACTTCCAGAAGGCAATAAGGCTTGGCCTAACTCAAGTCCTTCATCAACTTCTCCAAAACAGTCCCAAAAAGGAGCTCCCCCTTAAAGACAAGTTGAGTCAACTGGGCTTTGGAAGACGTGTCCACTGTTCAGTGGTGAAGCCAAATCCAACACCGTGTCACTGTCAACAGGGCAATATCTCTAGCCGCTAAGTGGACAAGATCATACATGGCATCAGAAAGGAAGGCAGTGGCCAACTCCAAAAGAGGGGTAGTATTATCCGGTAGGAGAGATTGAATCTACAGGAGGAGGCTCGAGATGTCAGGCCTGCACACACCACCAACTGCAGAATAGCAACCGCCGCAGTGAACTGGTTCTTCAGCAAAGAGTCCACCTTTCGATCCAGAGCATCCTTAAAGGCTGATCCACCTTCCACAAGAATACTGGAATGTCTTGTAACTGCCATGATCTGTGCATCCATTTAAGCATCCAAACCACATGATGTACTCCTCTTTATCTTTATCTTTATTCGGTGTGCTTGATATACCGCCTAATACCAAAGTGTTAAGGCGGTGTACAATAAAAACAAAATGGTACTGCTTAAAAGAAACAGAAAAGGAACGCCAATATGTGGATAGGAAAGAAAAGAAAAGAGACGAAAGAAGAAAAAAAAGAAAAATAGAGGGTCGGACAAACAAACAACAAGTAAGACAGTAAATCTGACAACAGGACAAGACAAAATCGTGGGCAACCGAGTATGGGGTGGGGAATGGGGAGGGGGGCGGGGGGAAATAATAAGGGTAAAAGACAGAGGGTGGTATGGCAGACTAGCTAGGGATAACCGGAGGGAAGGGAAGGTCAAAAGCCTGGCAAAAAAGGTAGGTCTTAAGAAGTGCTTTGAAATCAGAAAAGGACGATTCAATTCGTAGGGAGAGTGGGAGGGAATTCCACAGAGCGGGTGCGACAAAGAAAAAGGCGGCATGACAAGTTAATTCAAGGTGGGCCTGAGTGGGGGAGGGTAGGAAAAGCCGATTGCCGTGTGCAGAGCGAAGCAGGCGAGGAGTAGGTTGAAGAAAGATGAGATCAGATAGATACTGTGGAGTGCTAGTGTGGAGGGCCCTGTGAGTGATGATGAGAAGCTTATAAACAAAACGGACCTTGATAGGGAGCCAGTGAAGTGAGATAAGGCAGGGGGTGATATGATTCCGGTGGGAAGTGAAAGTAAGAAGGCGTGCTGCAGTGTTCTGAACCAGTTGTAACCTGTGGAGTTGGCACTGAGGGAGACCTGCAAGGAGAGAGTTGCAATAATCAAGCCGAGTGATCACCAGGGACAGAACCAAGGTTGTAAGGGAAGCAAGAGGGAGAAAGGAACGAACAGCCCGAATCCTACGAAGATGATAGAATGAACTGCGCACGACAGCAGAGATGTGATGGTGAAAAGAAAGGGCAGAGTCCAGTGTGACGCCTAGATAACGAAGGGTGTACACCTTTTATACACTCTCAACACCTTAGGCAGTGAGTTGAGAAGGCCCCATTCTGACAAGATCATGTCCTTGATAATCTCCAGAAATTGGAAGGCTGTAGTAAATTTACACACTCCCTGCATGAGTAGATGAACCTTTGGCTCCTGCTCTGCTGCTGGCGCATCAGCCAAGTTCAAGGTGGATGAGACTCGAGCAATCAATGATGCCAGTTCCTCCTTCCAAAACAAGTGGATAATACCAAGCTCTTCATAAAACTCTGAAGGTGAAAGCACTTTTTCCTCCAATCAGAGCCCACCCAAGATGTCAGAACTGAAATCCAGGTTCAAGTCTCGTAAGGACCCCAGCTGATCCACATCACCAGAAGGTGACCTTCACCAGGGACACTTAGAAGCAGGCATCAAAACCAGGCTTCTACACTCAGCCTGTCCTTCACAAGAACATAACATAAAAACATGCCACACTGGGTCAGACCAAGGTCCCTCAAGCCCAGTATCCTGTTTCCAAGAGTGGCCAATCCAGGTCACAAGTACCTGGAACATTTCCAAGAGGTACACACAGTTGTGGTCAACATTATTGGTATCTTTGCAGTTCGATCCCTTGGTGTCCAATATCTCCTAAAGAAAAGAAACCAGTGAAATAGCTTTGGACTATGTATACACACATATTTGACACCTAAAATAAGACAAATTAAAAAAAGAAATAATAGGAAATAGTATAAAAACTGGGAGATTGCTAGAATATGATTATTGGCACCTTTATAAACAATTCAAATCAGTTTGAACAGAACACATTCCCATTGCAGTAAAATTAGACACACCTGTGATCAATTGTCAGTACTCACATAACTTGAATCAGTCAATCAACGATGGTTCTAATGCTTAAAATGGTCACAATCACTCCCAGTTCCATTTTCACAATGATGAAGACAAGAGAGCTGCCTGAGATCATCAGAAAAACCATTATCACCAAACATGAAACTTCAAAGTGGTACAAGGCAATCTCCAAAGACCCTGAGATTCCTTTATCTACAGTGCACATTGTTATTAAGAAGTTTTCTGCTCATGGCACTGTCAAGAACCTCCCAGGACGTGGCAGGAAGAGGAAAATTAATCCAAGAAGTCTTCGAAGGTTAGTGCAAACTGTTAGAGAAACATCATGTAAAACATCCAAAGAGCTTAAGGCTGACCTGGAGCAACCTGGAGTGCTGGTTTCATCCCACAACATACGCCGTGCACTTAACAAAGAAGGACTTCATGGGCAAAGGTCAAGGAGGACCCCACTGCTCAAAGACAGACATAAAAAGACATGTCTGATTTTTGCCCAAACCCATTTTGAGAAACCACAATCCTTTTGGGAAAATGTTTTGTGGACAGATGAAACCAAATTTGAGCTCTTTTCAGTGCAGACCAGCATTACATTTACAGGCATATTTTGCCTTTTTCTTAAAAATTATTACATCTAAGTAGCACAGACATCTTTTTTTTGGTTGTATACCTTTTAACATACTATTAAAATATTATGATGACATACAGTTGGAATATTTCCAATTATTTTTCAAAGATATTGTATGCAACATAACTAAAATGAAAGGGTGCCGATAATGTTGACCACAACTATAGGTTCCACGATGCTCATCCTGGGGTAAGAAGTGGATTTATTGGGTCCTCTTTAATAATGCTTTATGGACCTTTCCTCCAGGAACTTGTCCAAACCTTTTTTAAACATAGCTACACTAACAGCTTTTACTACATCCTTCGGTAACGAATTCCAGAGTTTGATTACACATTGAATGAAAAAATATCTTCTCTTATTACTCTTAAATGGGTTACATTGTAGCTTTATTGCATGCTCTCTAGTCTTTCTACTTTTTGATGGAGTAAACAACTGATCTATATTTACCTGTTCCACTCCATTTATTAATTTATAAACCTCCATCATATCTCCCCTCAGCCATCTCTTTTCTAAGTGGAAGAGCCCTAACCTTTTAAGCCTTACCTCATAGGGGTACCCTTACATTCCCTTTATCATTTTGGTGGCTCTTCTCTGTACCTTTTCTAATTCTGCTATATCCCTTTTAAGATACAGTGACCAGAATTGAATCTATAATATTCAAAGTGCAGTTGCGCCATGGCACGATTCAAAGGCATTATAATGTCCTTGATTTTATTCTCCATTCCTTTCTGTATGATTCCTAGCATTCTATTTACTTTCTTGGTTGCCATTGCACACAACAGGTGGAATAGCATCCGCAGGTATCTTCAACACTTCTCCAAGATATTTCTGCAACATGTCCATTGGTGAAATATGTGGACATTTAAAGAAGTTTAAAAACCTTAAATTGTTCTTTTGAACTCGATTTTCCAGGAACTGTACCATCCTATTCAGGATTTCTCTTTCCTTTATCTGTGCATTACTCACAGTCTAGAGACTCTCCAATGCAGTTTCAACCTGTTCCAACTGAGTAGGCCTGCTGATCCAGAGTAGATTAATGGTGCGCCGTCTTACTCAGGACTTGCTCCAACTGTATATCAAATTTGCCAGCATAACCAGCTAGGGAGGAATCAATGGTTTTGACAGCATTCCATAACGCCCCTAGTGTTACAACAGTCAGTTTCTCCACCAACACCAAACGATGGTGAAGTAAGAGAATCCTCCAAAGAGTTCTCTATCGCCGAGGGAAGCTCTGCCATTGAGGATATCTGCCATGTTTCTTCATTGGCATCTTCCTGCCTTCCCCCAGTTAGTACCAGTCGTGGCAGTGGTGGGGCCATTCTCTGTTCGGGGCTCAGAGAGGCCCCACTGCAGCTAGCATCAGACGCTGAAGTGACCAATAACACTGAAGTCATCTGCAACATTGGAGAGGGTGCTAAGAATGAGAGCAGCGACTGCACCAATGTCCTGAATATGGAGGCGGATACAGAAACTGAGGGCTTCCCCTTCCTCTTTCAAGGCATCCCAGGCAAGTAAGCTCTCCTCACCGCTGACTTGCCCATGCTACTGCTCACACCGTCATCTTACCCTGAGCTTGCTCATGAACCTCACTTCTAAGTCAGGGCATGGGGAGTATGATCTCAATTTCTCAAATTTACTGCTAAGGCTCAGCTTAGTGCTTGCATCATGCCAAAGAGAGCCTCCTGCTGGAGTTCGTAAGATGTAACATGTATGAATAGTTTGTCAAGATATGCTTGGAAATTCTTCATTATCAAGTCTGTGGCACCCAACACAATGGGAAATATTTCTGTATCTTTCTGCCACATTTTCTTGGTCTCTAACTGCATTTCCTGGTATTTCAGGATCTTCTGCCTCTCCACGCAATCACAGAATAGTCACTTGGAACTGACACCTCTATTATCAGCCAGTCTTTTATCTGTCGGAATGGGAGTATCCCAGGTGATCATAACCTTCTCATTCTCTGTAATTCTCTTAGGGTCATGATCCCAGTGCTTTCGGGCACAGTGATGTTGTAGTGCTTACAGAGTTTCCAATGGATGAGGCGCACTATTTTATTATGTCTTTCTGTATAGAGATTTTCTGCCATCAGAAATTCACAGCCAGCTATGAGGTGAGTTACCGTTTCCAAGTCTTTCTTATAGAGTCAACATATGTCTGTGTTGTCAGTTTTTTCAATGCTTGCTGTAAACCATCTCGTCCATAAATCACTGTCCCGGGCTGCAACTATCAACCTCTCATCCCATGTGAGGGTCCTAGTATCCAGTACCCAATTAATTCTCTGTGATTCTAAATAGTCACCCAAACTTTCTGCTGTGAATCTTGCTGTCTATTGTGTGGTCAATGGGTATGTTTAGGGCTATGGTGTGGTCATTTGGAAATGATGCACAGGGATCTGCTAATACAGATATGCCTTTGCACCCCCCTCATGTCACCATAGTTAGCATCTCACATCAATCCAAGCAAGATCCACTCATCATAGGTGGACTCACAATGAAATGTATCCTTCCAAACACTATCTTGTACAGTGAAACACATATAATCTGTGCCATCACCAACAGCGCTATGCATAGGTCAGGCAATCATGATGTACAGGCCAGGCATGCACATTCACCACCAGGACAGAGTGATCAAAACTGATCTCATGTCCATCCCTCCTGTGTGCATTCAGCTTAAAGCAAACCATATCCCTACAATGCAGGACAGATCACACTATTGGTATGATCCCATGCAATGTCTCCACATGGCCACATCTATCAGGAGGTATAGTCCAAGTGCACAAATCTCTACCACATATCCCCATGTGCAGAGACCATGTGGTGACATGTCTCAGAGGTCTCACCGCAACTATTCCCCCAAACATGCTTTCTGCTCAGGCCAACCATGTCTGACCTTGTGTTTCCTCTGACATTTCCTCAGTTATCCATCAGGATCTGCTGAATATGCAAGACCACATAACTGACATGGGGACCTCACTCAGAACTGCAATTGAGAAGATATCCACCTCAGTGACAGGTGCCATCAACCGACTTAATGCAACAATTAAGTCAGTTGATGGCAATTAAGTTGGAGTGGAGGAGTGGCCTAGTGGTTGGGGCAAGGTACTTCAGGCCAGAAGGTTGGGGGTTCAAATCCCACTAGAGGACAGCAACCTTGGGCCGGAAGGACTGGGATTTCGAGTCCCACAGGTGTTCCTTGTGGTCTTGGGCAAGCCACTTAACCCTCCATAGCCCATGTTCCCTGTAAAATAGTTATCTCCAAGTTATAATGCCCTGTTCAATGTAATTTCAGTTTGTTCAATGTAAACCACACTGATGCAGAATAGCACAGTATATAAGAGAATGTAAATAAATAAACAATTGGATAGCTGGTGCCACAACATCAACCACCACCACCAATGGTGAGCAGTTCTAGAGGGTTTGCAGGCAGAGTAGGAAGGAGGGGATGGGGACATTCTCCAAAATGATGATGGATATTTTCTGAGGGGCCTGATATGCATATTGCTTAGTGTCGAAACAGCAATGTGTGTCATTCAATGCGTTTGTTATAAATATGGTTGTCTCGCTACATGTGTGTATGTCTCCTTCCATGGCCTTTTGGGGTTTGAAATGTCACCTTTGCCCAGTGCCTGCACATTATGTGCAACCTATGTGTGAACATGTAATGTGTGTAAAGCAGCCGTGCTCTTGCCCTCAAATGGCAGGATCTGCTGATCATTCCCCCTTAGGTCATAGTTGTTCCATCCAACACACTGGACAGTTTACTTATACAAACACCTTTGTGTGAAATGGCATGTCCTTGTTAGTTCAACATGTGATGGCACCTCTTGTCAGCAAGATAGGCTCGATATCCAGGAGACATTTACATGGGTTACAGCCCAGTAAATATTACACCCTCAGTAACAACCTCCAATGAAAAAACAATTTCTCAACAAACTCTATGTCAATTTTTTAAAACTGTATTTCAACACAATTCAAACAGGCATACACGACCTCAGGATGGCCTCAAACCTACATGTGGTGAATCTAATCACCATAGGGAAATGGCAGATGCTCACATCATAGGTCTGATAGCCTTTAAAGTAAATTATTATTTTAATATTTTATTTTAATATCAAACAAAAAATCTACATCTACAAAAATACTTTTTAGGATTCCATAAACTTCAAAAATGCATTTCCACAATAAACATTACATCTCACATCTACAACACATAAAAGAACAGGGAGCGTCTGAATGTTTACTCAATATTTGGCACTGGAACCCATGAAGCGCAGTATTATATGTGTTGTCATGATGCGGACACTAATAAAGTTGGTTTTAAGAAAAGAAATCCTGTTTTAGAAGAACTAGATGTGCAGTTACCTCCTGGCACAGCTAGAGGGAGCAGGAACAGACACACTGATCCTAAAGAACCTAATCTCACTGATGACCTGCAGCTGACAGAGAACCAGGAAGTCAGCAGCCACGGATCTCTTTATAAACCAGAGCAGAATGCTTCTGGTCAGAAACGGCAGGAGAAGAGGAGATGGCAGCAGTTGCAAAGAGAGCAATGGAGGAATAAGCAGTGGAAAACAACAGCAGGAGCTGAGGAAGGAAGAGAAAGAGGAAGAAGGAACTGAAGTTAGAGGTGAAACAGCAGTAAAGCCTGGAAGCTATCAAGGACACAAACCTGATTGCTGTAGAAGAAGCCAAGCTGGAAGCTGGAACAGAAATAGACCTTACAAGGTGGGAAGCCATAAAACCCAAACTAAACCTGTTGTGCAAGGGGAGTTTGGTGGAAGTTACTCCAAGGTAAGAGGCCCTGCCACGCCTAGTTCCTATACTCTACCTGTTTGTGATATAGAGAGAAGAAAGCAAAGAACCAGAGAGGGAGGTTCTGAGAGAGGCTTATCTCTAGAAGATCACTACCCAGTTTTACCTACTCGGAGGGAGAAGCAGTTGTACAAACAACTGAAGTTTTTACCCAGGGAGCCAAGGTATGAGACAGTAAAGTTTAACTGTAATGATTGCACTGCTAGAAGCCATCCTAAAAGAAATGTTCCTTTTAAAAGAAGCCAGAGTAAAGACTGGTTCACCAGTTTACCGTCAGCTTTGAGAGCCCCTGCTTATGTGGAGCAAAACTCCCAAGCTGAAGATTGCCATACTGGAATAGACAGGGATAGTGAAAGCACATTGGATCTGTATGGGGCAGATGATTTAATGGAAGTGGATTTTCCAAGCACTATTCCCTTACCTTTACCTGAAGACATGGAGTGTAATTGGTGCACTGCCTGTGCTCAAAACTGTTCATGTTACAAAGAAGAATAAATGCAATATATTTTGATTGTTTAACTATTCTGAATATTACTTTGAAGAAGCCTGCTTTGAACTGTGAAGTAACAGTCGATTAGCCAATGAACTTTGGTACCTTTTGAAACAAAGGACTGTTTCTATTATCAAACTGTCTCTTATTTTGAACCTTGTTTTTGAACGGGGAATAAAAGCCTTTATTACCCTGCACTCGGACTTTTCATTCATTCATAGCGCTACCTAGTGGTGCACCTTCTTTGTGTCCGCGACACCGTGTGACAGTGTATAGATATTTCGCACGTCTGTTGGAGGAGTAATTGGAGGATATAGAAATTTATAGAAACTGCATTAAGATTCCTTGAGAAAGCCTGCCTGGCAAAACAAAAGCTTTTGTCAGATGATTTACTGCCGAATTGGATAGCGAGTGCTGTCCATTGGTTGCGGTAGCAGTTTGAAGTTGAAGTCTCTTCATTGATCCTGTGTGCTAGGTCCAAGAAGTTATTTAGTTAAGTACTTACATACCTATTTTAAGGTGGTTAATTGATCTTTCTTTAAAGATTTCTCTCCTTAATATGTTATAGCATATTGCACTTCATGGGTTCCGGTGCCAAATATTGAGTAAACATACAGACGCTCCCTGTTCTTTTATGTGTTGTAGATGTGAAATGTAATGTTTATTGTGGAAATGCATTTTTGAATTTTATGGAATCCTAAAAAGTACTTTTGTGGATGTAGATTTTTTGACTGATATTAAAATAAAATATTAAAATAATAATTTAGTTTAAAGGCTATCAGACCTATGATGTGAGCTCCTGCCATTTCCCTATGGTGATTAGAGTCACCACATGTAGGGTTGAGGCCATCCTGAGGTCGTGTATGCCTGTTTGAATTGTGTTGAAATACAGTTTTAAAAAATTGACATAGAGTTTGTTGAGAAAATCTTTTTTTCATTGGAGGTTGTTACTGAGGGTGTAATATTTATATTGATTTGGTTTAACCCTCAGGCAGTTGTTTGTATTGGTTTACAGCCCAGTAAATCATGTAGATGCCTTCCATCAGGGTGATTCATGGCACGTACTTGGTCAGTATCATTGCATATCCCCTTCTAACCCTGTTACATGCCCCGATGCTATGCAGTTAGCATGCTGGGGGCATTCTTTTCCCTGCAAAATAGCTATCTCCAAGTTATAATGCCCTGTTCAATGTAATTTCAGTTTGTTCAATGTAAACCACCTTGATATCATGAAAGGCGGTATATAAGAAATATTAAATAATTAAATAAAATAAATTCTGGGGTAGAGCAGAGGTGGAGACTGTCACTTACTAGGTAGCAGAGATATTGCAGGCTGCCCAATTAGAGACCTGCACCTAAAATGGGTGAAGTAAACCATTGCCTATCATTTTGGCACAGGAGCTAACCGAGCAGCATGCAATATTGCTGCTGCATGATTAGCTACTGCAGCCTCCGGCGTGTGTGGCGCTTTCCAGATATTCAATGCAAGGCCGTATATGACCATAGCTTGGAATATCCAGGGTTAACGGTCAATGGGCAATGATATGCGCCATAGTGGAACTTAGCCTTCCCACCTGAATATCGGGCCCAGAAGCTGCTAGGGTTGTATTGTTGTGCAGAAGTTAGTCAATCTGTGTGCTACAGGACACAGCCTGTGTGACTTGGTGACATGGTGGTATGTGTGTGGATATGTTCCATGGTCACACATCTGTAACAGGCAATGTTCAGCCTATGCAACCATGTCCAGCTGTGCCAAGCTCCTACATTGCAAGTCACCCATTGAACAAGTGTGGGTAACATGTGCCTTTGTGTTTTCCAGCATCTGCAAGGAAAGCTTCAGACACCATTCAGGTCCCCTCCACCCCATTCACCCTCATGCCCACACTTGCAGTTGTTGATAGGGAGCCCAAAGGCCTCCATTCTGCAACTATGTGAGCCCTCAGTATGTGCTACTAGGAGGCCTTGATGCCATATGTGGATGATCTCCAATCCACAGTGACTACAATATATTGGCCACTGCAATATACTGGCCAACCTCTGTTCATGCCTGCTGAGACACACCATCCTGCCTTGTGGTACACACATGCTCCAATAGAGGGCGTGCAATCAGGGATCATCTTGGGACCTGCCTGGACATACCCTCTGGACCCTCAGTTATCAACTGCACATGTACCTCAGAGGGTGTGTGAATGATACACACACACAATCTCGATGCTGACATGGTCCAGGCCTCTCACTGCTTAGATTTCCAGTCCCACATGAGTCATGTGGTCTGACATATCTTCCACCCTCCACCATGGGATATGAGTGATAGTCCATTGAGGGCCACAGCTGTAACCCCACTGCCCTATGGACCCAAATGACACCCTCCCAAATAAGGGGGACACTCTGCTGATTAGTTGCATCCATTCTCCCCCGTCTGATAAACCTGTACTCATTCCCAGATGGGGTTTCACCCCGTGACCAGAATATGTCTGGGATGTGGGTAGGGAGGAGACCTGTGGTCATGTCTCTGTTACCAACATATTGCAGATTCCTCAGTTGCCTATATGACACTTTCATGCTCTTGTACCCAGCCTGCAACCACCTGTGGTACCCAGACCTAGCCTTCTGCTTCTGCATTAGAGGTCCCATCCTTTATCTCTGGGCCTTAAGTAATTGGTACCCGCTGTGGACATAGACGGTTACTGAGGGAATGTGCTAATGACAGGCAGCCTGTCATAACTCCCTCAGGGACAGTCCTGTGGAACAAGCAGTGCTTCAAATAGCATGATGGACTCTATGTCATGATAGGCCTTTTTCATTAGCTGCCTTAAGGGGTCTGTGAACACACCAGATCATTGTTTGTCAACCATCAGGGAGATTGAAATCCACATGAGTGTGTGGCCAGATTTCATGTTTTCCCAACTGCTAGGATACATAGGTATTGGAAAATGCAGCTAGGCAAATTGCCCATGTCTACATATGGCACAGTATGTGTGTCATCAGGAGCCATGTGACCTCATGAACCATGTGACAATTGTAATGTGTAAGCACAGGACTAGGCCTGTTTTTGTGGATGTTCTAATCTTCTGCGCAGTTAACAGTCAGTTGTTGTCACAATGTCCTAACAATGCACTCCCTCCTTATATCACAGCAGCACACCTGCTTGTCAGCAGCCCCAGTGACGAGGGACACAAAACATACCCAATGTGTGATCCCTTACATGTGATGTCTGAAGATGTTCCCCAGAACATTTTCTATCTCACTTTCCCTAACAGGCAACAAACATACAACAGTTCAGGCATAAGCAGTGTTGTTATTTATTATCCAAACACATTGTTATATGCACAGACAATATCTGGGAAAGCATGGGCTTATACTCAGGTCTGCAATGCAGGGTCACTCTATGATGCACATCATCATTTATCACCACAGGTGTCATGACCAGTCAGAAACAGTGCTACAAAGTGAGATTGGATGGCTTCTGGTCTCATACCCTCCCAGGGAAGACATTAGCATGGGACCTCAGGTCTGACATCTGTACAATTGCACTATCGTTGTACAACCCTGACACCATCATCCCACATTGACACAGTTGATACACATCACATGAACACAGCCCACATTGTTCGCAGAGGGCAGGCCTGACAGAGGTCATATGAACAGTTCCCAGTATGGAATATATGCTCAGATAATTCAGCTTATACTCCTGTAGAGGGCATACAGAGTCTGTTGGTCTTTGTTGTGCCATGAAAGATGAGAAGGTGGCAAGCCAAGACCCAACCACTGTTATATGCATACTGTGATGTCCTGTTGGATGAGTGTTTGCACCATAGTTACTGTGAGTCAATATGACTTACTGTGCATCAGCAATGTGTGGCAGGGGAGGGTCATCATGTTGCTTTGCTGCACAACAATGCTGAATGCTGGGAGTACACATGTGTGAGCTCAGGTTTGGATGACTCCTACTTTGTCGCATGGGGTAGATACAAGTCATATAGTCTGTGCATGATGAATCTAGAAAAACATCTTTTCAGGATCATTGTCATATGTATAATCCTTTTTTGAGATCATGGACATATGAGAACATTAGGCCAGCACTTCCTTATTTCCAAGATCTGGGGAATCTTCAACAGCTCATGTTTTAAGATGCTGGAGTCATTACATTCTGTGTGGTAGCTTGTCTTTCTATCATGCCATGGTTTACATGCCATCAGATCTCTCTCTTGTGGACACTGGTGATATTGACCTCAGCAAAACTATATGTTCCTTGCTGAACCAGGACTTCTGATGAACAGTCTTGCTTCATGCTTGTCGTATGTCCCATGCCGTGCATTTCCCTTGCTTGTCACATCCATCCAGCATATCAATGGGGTGTTACATAGTGGGCTTCAAGGGGACATACAGGACACATGCCCATCACAGCAACCATTGCAGTTCGTACTTGTTTGGCAGACATGTATGTAGCAGCACCACCAGACAGACATCTGTGAATTACTGGGGTTGCAATATAGCTGCAGTTCTGCACATCCTGATCCACACAGCAAACACATTTCACATGTGCTCAGCATCATATTTGGCCCTATAGGTTGGGGCAGTGCCAACACCTGCACAGGGCTTGTCATTCTTGCTGATAGACATCCTGCTGGTCAGAGGGCTGGATGTCCTGTGTAGGGGGCATACAATCTGTCATGTCATCTCCTACCTGATGTATCAGAGGTGACTGTTCCCCGCAACATGGGAGATACTCATATGGTGATAGGTGTAGGGTGAATAGGAAGCTCACAGTGACATAGGTGAAAGGCAGCTGTCAGATAACCATTGGAGGTGCACAATAGCTCTGTGTCTCCTGTGTTTCAGACATCATTGGCCATAACCATATCCAATGTGGTCACATCGTCAGTCAGTGAGGGCAGTACTATCACTATCATGACACACACTTCTGTGGATTGTGTGTTTCCTTATGTCCATGTAGTGACAGTGGATTTCTCCATTACTTGCAGCAGCTGGTTATAGTGCCACGTGCACTCCATTGATCCTGAGGTCCTGGGTTATCTATATGCACACGTTACATCATCCTTTATCGCTAGTCAGATGTGCTATGGATGACATCATCTGCTACATGATGCACTACTGTTGTACATGTATTTAGGTAGCTGAGATCAGTACAGAGTACTCTTGTGTCATGCAGCTGCACAGGGGGTGATATCATCTCTGGGACATATCCTTGCATATCACAACATACCTCAGTTTTGCAGGTGGCTGCATCAAATGAGACATTGATTTATTCCCCCAACTATTCCCATATGTGCTGCCTGACCCTTCTGCAACCTCAAATTACTGTCTGTGAGGAGAGCCTCAGCATTTACCTGCACAACACAGCATCGCAGTGTGACTGTGACAATATAGTCTTAGTGCCTCAGCACCCATATTTATAAGGGTAGATACTGCTCATGTTTGCCCATTCAGTGAAATCTTTGTCACCCACACACGCAGTTGTGGTGGACATTATTGCCACCTTTGTGTTTTAGGCCTGTTGTGTACAATATCTGGGGAAATATGTGGAAATGTTCATATTGCATGTCATCATGATATCTTAATAGTATGTTCACAAGTATACAACTAGATAAGAGGAGGTCTGGGCAACGTAGACAGGGTGACATCTGCGTAAAAAACAGATAGGACCTGGACAGGGTTTATGGCACCCTTCACTGATATGTGGTTGCAGAACCCTTGGCTGGGATGACAAACTCAAAATGTTTCTTGTAGCCATCTCTACATTTTGAGCATCTGTCTGCTGGTAGCTTCTCCCACTCTTCAACTGTGAGTTCTTACAGCTCCTAAATGTTTCCTGGTTTCCTATTACCAATGGCAGATTTCAGTTCCTTCCAAAGGTCCTTGATTGGATTGGGATCAGGACCCCTTGCTGGCCAGTTTACAGAAGTCTGCGTCTTCCTCATTAACCCTTCATTTGTACGTTTGCATGTATGTTTCCAGTCATTGTCCTGCTGGAGGACCCATGACCTTCAACCCAGACCTTGCTTTCTGAGACTAGCTAGCACATTTCAGTGCACGATACCTTGGTAGTCCTCTGACTTCATGATCTCTTTCATATGTTCCATGGCTCCAGTTCCTGAGGCAGCAAGACAGCCTCCACCATATTGAACAGTTGGAAGGGTGTCTTTTTACTTTTATGCCTCCTTTCTTCACCTGTAATGGTATGGCTGGTCTGCATTTCAGGAGAGCAACAGTTTGGTTTCATCTGGCCCCAGAACATTTTCCCACAGAGTTTGGCGTGTCTCAGGATGGATTTGACCAAAGATCAGGCGTGCATGTGATGTCTGCCTTTGGGCAGAGGGGTCTTTTTTGGCCTTCACCCATGACATCCATTTTTGTTTAGTGCAGGGCGAATGATGAAGTTGGAAACCACCACTCAGAGAAATTAAAAAGAGAAAATAAAAAGAGAGAAAACCATCCACCGGGACAGAATCATCTTATAGACATCGCTATCTCAGAAGAAAACCTCTCAGAAGAGTTGCTTGCTCTAAGGTAAGGATGCACTTTCTTGTACCTTTTTGTATATATTTTTTTATCCATGACTTTTGAATATGGCAGTGCCTTCTGGATTTTGTTCTTTGTTTCCCCCTTAGTTTCCGGTGTACTCCTGGCGCCTTTTTAATTTAGATCCCTGCTTCACGAGCAATACATTTAAATTATATTGGGTCACTATAGGTTAAGAAATGATAGCCTATTAATAAATATAAATGTAAAAGAACATATATATGGCTATATATCGCAAGCACACTATTTTTTATGGATATATTATAACCCATGAGTTATGAATTATCATTATATCCTCTCCGTTCTTCCAGTGGTTGGATTATAAATATTTTTTATTTATTCTTTAACAGTTCTTCAACAGTTTTATACATTTCTTTTTTAGTTATATTGCACATGTTGACACAATCGATCATTCTCTACTTAAGTGTATGAGTGTTCTTGTAATGGTGAGTTTAGATTTTCTTCTGAGACAGTGATGTCTATAAGATGATTCTGTCCTGGTGGATGGTTTTCTCACTTTTTATTTTCTCTTTTTAATTTCTCTTATGGTTTTCCCTTTCCTTTTTATTATATGTTTTTATGATTGGTTGTTTTTATGATTGATTTGTCATCATTTTATCATCTATGTACAGCACATATTTGATTTGTTGTATTTTACTACTCTTACCTTCTATTTATTTATTTATTACCATTTATATGTTGTCTTAATTAATTCTAAACACATTATGACAGTTTTTAATTGGGCTCTTTTACATCTATACCTGTTATTAGTTAATATTTATCATTTCTGTGTTTTAATTTGACTTTTGTATACATGGTAGATGTATAATTTTAATTTTTCTTGTATTTCTGGTTATTATTTTTTACATGTATGGTTATTATTTCCAAAGGTCATTGTCCCAACACATGTAGGGCTGACCTTTTGACCCTCAATAAAGCTCTATCTTCCAGTGATGTGGCTCTCTTGCTCCCTTTTGTTTCAGTGCTCTGCGGGGAAGGCATTCTCTTTTTTACAGTGTTACCTACTTGACTTCTCTTGCCTTCCCTGTCAGTTGCGCACAGCTCTGCTGAGACCCAAATGATGTAGTTGGGGTTCTATCCCTGCAGAGCTCCCAGAGTGATCATTCCAGCTGTGCTGTCTTGGCTCCATTCCCACTCAGATGTACTCTGCAATTGCTTGCCCATACTTGCTGGTCTTTCAGCAGAGCATTTACGTATCCCATTGATGATGGACATAGACAATCCCTCAGTGACCAACACATTGAGAGCACCGTTCCCTCTAATTTTCTGTAGGCTGTGTGTGCATAAAATATCAGCTGTGCAGCTTTTGAAGGAAGGTTAAATTTTTGTGTGCCACATAACGACACTCGGAGTTCTATATTTTAAAATTTGACTACTGTCACCAGTAACCCTCCCCAGAGGCAAACTCATGGGGGTAGGTCAGCCTGGGCGTGTCCAAACCTAGCAAGTAGGGAGTGCAGTTGGCCCTGCACTGCCTTCTGGGTGTTGTAGTCCCTCTTACTAAGCAAGAAATGAGTTGTAGTCGAGTGGAGTTAGGCAAAAGACAGGATTTTATTTCCCCTTCCGGGCGGATTCATTGCAAGAAAACAAGAACAAAAATGACCATACTTTTGGTACAAAAATGAAACGAAACAGGAACAGAAACAGTTTCTATATCTTCAGCTCTTATAAACAATTAGTAGAACAAAAACATAACTGCAGCAGTCCCTTTTAACCAAAGGCAAACTCTCTTGCTTTCAATGCTGTTTTACCAAAACTCTTAACAGCTATTCTAGCATAGAGATGTGACATGGTCTGCTACAGACAGCATACAATCCATTTGTTCTTCTGGGGTTTGTTCCATAAGAAATTCTGTTTGCATTTCTTCACACTCACCCCCAGCTAAGTATTCTTGTGGATTATTAAACGTCCCTCCGAAGTGCAGTCTCTCTTCACTGCCTCGAAACTTCCCTTCCCCCGTTGCTACAGAGCAGGGTGGAAGATTACCATATATACTGGAGTTTGCTATAGAAGAGCCCCACAAACTCTGGTAGTCACAGGGAAAACTTTTACATTCAGTTTCTCTTCTATCAGGTTTATAGAGCCTACCTTCCGGCTTTTTCACACAGGAACCTCTCAGCACAGCTGGGTCAATAAGGCTTTCACAGCACGGCTGCGTTCTCCTGCCTTTTACCCTTTGCTTTCTCTCTGACATATAAATGTCCTTGGGCCAGGACGTCTCTGCTTCTCTGGACCTGCAGCTTTCAACTTGGACACTTTCCTTTGGTCCCTTTCTCCAACTGGTTTCCCAACCAGTCCTACGACCAAGGCTTCCTTCAGTCCTGCAGCTGGGTCTCTCATCAACTCTTCTGCTGAGACTCCTGATTCTCCTTCCTGTGCTTCTCCTCCCACTATCTTCAGGTGAGTAATTTTTATGTGTGTGTGTCCTAGGGCTTAACTGCACCCCGCCCTCCTCCAGCTGCCTCTCATTACACCCTGAGCTTGGGGCTTGTTTGCAGTTTGGGCATGTTCTCTCCCCTCGTGACACTCCTTGTTTACGTTGCTCATGGCAACCCTGGGCCATGTGCTTTTCTATGCTGTCAGTTTCAGCCACACTTTCTTCAGCTTTACCCAGTTTCATGGCTTCTGAAGGATCCACTACATTACAGATCCCCCCTCCCCCTTAAAATATTACGGGCTGCTGACCTTTCCAGACAGCACGTAATTTCTGCTTGGGTACTCATGTGCTTCTCCATACTGACTAAACTAACTGTTGCTGACCTTTCTTGCCCCGGCTTCAGGACATTCAGGTGATATACCTGGCGGCGTCCCCTATCATTCTCCACAGCATACGACACGGGCCCTACCCACTCTACCACGGTGCAAGGTCCTTTCCATCGGGATTCAAATTTGGGTCCCGGGTCAGCTACTTGGACTATTACCTTGTCCCCTACAGCCAATTGTCTAGGTTTTGTCCCTCTGTCATAATAGCGTTTTTGATGCTGCTGGCTGGCTGTAAATTTTCCACAGACATTTGTGACGTCCTTTCTAGCCGACTCCTCAAGTCTTTCAGAAACTGAGGTACCCCAACTTCCTGTATCTCTGGCTCTACCCACTGCTCATGCAGGATATCTAAAATCCCCCTCGGGGCCCGGCCAAACAAACGTTTGTAGGGTGATGCCCCCAAGGACGCTTGTATGCGTTCCCGACATGCATACAGCACAAATGGGAGTAGAGTGTCCCACTCAGACATCTATCCATTTAGGCCTCTTCTTAACATTTGTTTTATGGACTGATTCATCCGCTCTACCAGTCCGTTGGACTGCAGATGATATGCAGCTGTCCTTATGTGATGTATGCCAAAAGCATCCCACACCATAGCTAAGTGCTTTGACATAAAGTTACTCCCCTGATCGGTGAGTACCTCTTTTGGGAAAACCAACCTCACAAAATAATTTTACTAACTCAAGGGCTATTATTCTGGCTGAGGTATTTCTTAATGGTATTGCCCAGGGGAAAGGCGTAGCCTGGTCTACTACCACTAAAATGTATTGAAAGCCCCTTGGTGTCCTAACCAGGGGTCCCACGATATCCATCGCTATACGGCAAATTGGCATCGATATGGTGGGCGTGGGTATCATTGGTACGGCCTTGGGTTTTATGGCGGTAACCCTCTGACAAGTGGGACAGGATTCACAATATTTTGTTGTCTCTTTAAAGACTCCTGGCCAGTAGAAACGGGCCAGTATTTGATCTAATGTGCCATGAATCCCTTTATGACTACCCACCGGGTGATCGTGGGCCAACCGTAGAACTACAGCCTTAAATGTTGTTGGCACCACCAATTGTTTCCTCACGGCTCCGGTACGTGGGTCACTGCTTTCCCTATACAGGACTTCCTTCTCCAAGAAAAACCTGGGAAGCGTGTTTCTATTTTCTTGGGCCCATTCAAACGCTCGCTTTAAAGCGGAGTCGGCCTGCTGTTCCTTCGGGAAGGAAGGAAGCTTTTGTACAAGCTCTGCAGGTACCCAGGGCAACCCTTCCCCGGCTTCAAGCTCAGCCCTCCCTTGGGTCCTGCGACGCCTCTCTTGACGCCTCTCGGCCTTCTCCTTTCTACTCTTTTTGGCAGGGGCATGGATCAGATCCTCGTGGATGGGAAGGGCACTTGACACTTCCTCTTCTAATCCCTCCTCTCGCTACGGGGACTCTTCTCTGTCCTCAGGCCTCTCTATCCTTTCTGGTGACACCTCCCTGACCCCTGAGGTTCCGGCCTGGGACCGGGTGGATACTAGGCCTGTTCTAGTATTCAGACCCTTTACCATCCCTTTACAGAATGGAGGCCAGTCTCTACCTAGAATGATATCATGGGGTAGCTTTGGAACTATGGCTACCCGCACCTCCTTTTCTGTGCCTAGCCACCTCACGGACAGCCTATATCGGGGATAATACAAAGATGCCCCATGCACGCAACGTATTCTTACTTGCCCTTCTGCTTGACTCGGTGCTGATTGCAGGCGACCTTCAATGGCCTGCCAGAGCCTTCGCAAAACCATGCTCTGGTCAGCACCCGAGTCAAGCAGTGCCAGAGAATCAATGCCCTCTACTTGTACTCTTAGAAGAAATCCTTCCTGTATCCGCTTTTCACCACCAGATACCAGGACTGTTCGCTCCCTGCAATCTTTACGGAAATGCCCTGCCTTGCCATAGTTATAGCATTTTCCCTTGCATACAGGTAAAACATCATCATTAGGTACTTTAACCTTTTGGTACTTTTCTGCTTTACCAAAGTTTGCAACACCAGCTACTTTTAAAACACCCCCTCTTGAGGTGCCAGCCATCTCAGCCTCAAAGTATCTCTCAGTGAGATTGGCTGCTTCTTCAGTAGTCTGGCAACTTTGCAGAGTCAGAAAAGCCTTCACTTCTGGAGGTACAGCTTGCATGAATTGCTCCATGACGATTGTGTCTAACACTGACTCGAGAGTCCTCCTCTCTGGAGCAAGCCATTTCCAGGCTAATCCCTTCAGCCGTTGGAATAAAGCTTTGGGAGTCTCCCTAGGCTTTAGCCTTGCCTCCCTGAACATGCGCTTATAATGCATTGGAGTTAACCCCAGCCTATCTTTTACAGCCTTTATAACTTCCATGTAATCTGAAGCAAGTGCAGCAGGCAGGGCCGGATTTACCTTGAGTGAGGCCCTACGCCAACAAAAATTATGGGCCCCCAGCAGGGGCGGCCCAAGGGGGGTGCGGGGCCTCATTTGCATAAGGGGCCTCATTTGCATAAATATTTGCATAATGTTACCATATACTAACTTTTAGTAAACATGCCTCTTAATGAGTGTATGGATAAAGAAAGACTAAAAGATTTCTACATTACTATAATCCAGTGCCAACTGCCAGACACATTAGGAACTACTACAAACACTGCCCATTTAGAACCCATAGCAAACCCGCCGTATCCTAACAGCACTACCAGGACTCACAAAGCACCATACTCTACCAATCAAAAGGCAACACTGCAAATATTAAACCAATACATTTCAGAGAACAACAATACATGACCTACTGGGGAAAGAGAACAAGTGGCAATGTCAAATAGGAATTATATAAACAGAACACCTCAGCTCAGTTACACATGCAGAACATAGACCATCACCAAACAAGTAATCACAATTTAGAAACAGGAAGACAATAATTAAACTGGGAATCCCAAAAGCCAAACTTGGAATGTACAACACTGTAGAAATAAAACTATACATTAATTTTCTCTTGTACTAAACAAAGCGCAGAGTTAATGATGCACATTTACCAGAGCTGACATATTCCAATTAATAAATTCAAAATAAAGAGATATTTTTCTACCTTTTGTGCATTTTTTTCAGCTGCAATTGCTCCAGCCACTTTCTTCTGGTTCTTTCGTGTCTTCTGCTAACTCTCCATCGTCTGCTGTCCATTTGTCCTTTCTTTTCTCTTCTAGTTTTTTTCCATTCTCTCTCTACATCTGCTTTAACATACTAATCTTTCTCCTTTTGCTCTTTCCTCATTCCTATTTCATCCACTCAAATTTTACCCCTCCATCCTCAATCCCCACTTACTCTCCCAATACCCGGCCAATTGTAAATTTTTTATCCCTCCCACACAAAATATTTTTCCCTTCTCCATTTTACTCTTCCAGCCCCATCCCATTCTAATCCTCCCCCAACATCAGCTCCCTTCTAGTTCCAGCCTCAGCCAGCATCCATTCCCTTCAAGTCCCTGCATCAGCCCATTTCCAGTCCTAGCCACCCATCAGCCCATTTCCAGTCCTAGCAACCCCCCAACCCAATTCCAGTCCTAGCCCCCCATCAGCCCACAGCCCATTACCAGTCTTAACCCCCCCAAAGCCCATTACCAGTTCTAAACCCCCCCAACATCCCACAGCCCATTACCAGTCCTAACCCCATCAGCCCACCTCCAGCCTTAACCCCCCAGCCCATTTCCAGTCCCAGCCCCAGCCCCCCCAATAGCCCATTACCAGTCCAACCCCCCCCCCCATCGGCCTAAAGTAAAATTTAATTTTAAAAAAAACCTGCTGGCTGCCGCCGCGGGGCCCCCTCTGCTGCCGCGGCAGCATGGACTGACCCGCGGGGCCCCCTCTGCAAGGTGAATCGGTCGTCGGTCCGTCCGTCCCTCCCTCCCTCCCTCCCTCCGTGCAGGCTTTGAGAGGCACGAAGGAAGAGTGTCTCCCTCGCGTCTCTGTTAAGCCCGCAGGGGCTGATGGGAAATTTCCCATCAGCCCCTGCGGGCTTAACAGAGACGCGAGGGAGACACTCTCCCTTCGTGCCTCTCAAAGCCTGCACGGAGGGAGGGAGGGAGGGAGGGACGGACCGACCGACCGACCGACCGATTCACCTGGCAGAGGGGGCCCCGCGGCGGCAGCCAGCAGTTTTTTTTTTTAATTTTATTTTTAAAAAAAGCTAATTAGTTCGATTTTTGTGGGCCCTTGCCAGCTGTGGGCCCTACGCCACGGCGTAATGGGCGTATAGGTAAATCCGGCCCTGGCAGCAGGCATTGTCTTATAGGCTGCTAGAGCTTCCCCAGTGAGTGACATTGCAAAGCGTACAGCCCACTGCTCTTCAGGCCATTTAACCGCCTCTGCTATCCGCTCAAAAGCCTCAATAAAATCGTCCAGATTATCATGGGTGGTTAACTGTCCCAATGTAAGTGCATTATAACTTTGCAGTCCTACCCCCTTGACCATCGAGGGAATAGTTCCTTCCACGTCCTGTGGTCTCTTTAGTACAGCCTCCAACAGTTCCATAAGTGGCTTCTGCTGCTCCCTTATTGCTGCAGCACTCTGCTCCTGTGTGTAACGCGCCAGCTCCATTTGTTTCTCCCACTGGACCTTCATCCACTGCATGACATCCTGGGGATCCATCCTGCTGTCTACGATACCTGCAAAGACACAAAATAAAAAGAAAGGCCCGCCAAGTGCGGCACTATGGTTTTCTTTTTAAACCCCGTCTATTTTTCTGCAGGACAGTAGTTCCCCTTTCTCACCCAGTATCCGCCTACACCCGTGCCCAGCTACTTTTACCTTGGCACTGTGTAGACTCAGGCGTTGAGAAAGGTCTCCAGGTCCACCTGGTCGGTCTGCCAGCGAAACTCCTCTGACGGTTCTTCCACAGACAGGATAGCAGTTTTCTACACTTAAACTGGTGTTTCCTGATGTTTCTTTAGAGTGTCCTTTATTTTTTCAAGCAAAATAAATCCGAAAAACTACACCAACCTGTCACCAGTAGCCCTCCCCAGAGGCAATATCATGGGGGTAGGTCAGCCTGGGCGTGTCCAAACCTAGCAAGTAGGGAGTGCAGTTGGCCCTGCACTGCCTTCTGGGTGTTGTAGTCCCTCTTACTAAGCAAGGAATGAGTTGTAGTCGAGTGGAGTTAGGCAAAAGACAGGATTTTATTTCCCCTTCTGGGCGGATTCATTGCAAGAAAACAACAAAAATGACCATACTTTTGGTACAAAAATGAAACGAAACAGGAACAGAAACAGTTTCTATATATTCAGCTCTTATAAACAATTAGTAGAACAAAAACATAACTGCAGCAGTCCCTTTTAACCAAAGGCAAACTCTCTTGCTTTCAATGCTGTTTTACCAAAACTCTTAACAGCTATTCTAGCATAGAGATGTGACATGGTCTGCTACAGACAGCGTACAATCCATTTGTTCTTCTGGGGTTTGTTCCATAAGAAATTCTGTTTGCATTTCTTCACACTCACCCCCAGCTAAGTATTCTTGTGGATTATTAAATGTCCCTCCGAAGTGCAGTCTCTCTTCACTGCCTCGAGACTTCCCTTCCCCCGTTGCTACAGAGCAGGGTGGAAGATTACCATATATACTGGAGTTTGCTATAGAAGAGCCCCACAAACTCTGGCAGTCACAGGGAAAACTTTTACATTCAGTTTCTCTTCTATCAGGTTTATAGAGCCTACCTTCCGGCTTTCTCACACAGGAACCTCTCAGCACAGCCGGGTCAATAAGGCTTTCACAGCACGGCTGCATTCTCCTGCCTTTTACCCTTTGCTTTCTCTCTGACATATAAATGTCCTCGGGCCAGGACGTCTCTGCTTCTCTGGACCTGCAGCTTTCAACTTGGATACTTTCCTCTGGTCCCTTTCTCCAACTAGTTTCTCAACCAGTCCTACGACCAAGGCTTCCTTCAGTCCTGCAGCTGGGTCTCTCATCAACTCTCCCGCTGAGACTCCTGATTCTCCTTCCTGTGCTTCTCCTCCCACTATCTTCAGGTGAGTAATTTTTATGTGCGTGTATCCTAGGGCTTAACTGCACCCCGCCCACCTCCAGCTGCCTCTCATTACACCCTGAGCTCGGGGCTTGTTTGCAGTTTGGGCGTGTTCTCTCCCCTCGTGACACTCCTTGTTTACGTTGCTCATGGCAACCCTGGGCCATGTGCTTTTCTATGCTGTCAGTTTCAGCCACACTTTCTTCAGCTTTACCCAGTTTCATGGCTTCTGAAGGATCCACTACATTACACTACACGTCAGAATACAGTATGTACACCACATTGATTGCACTAGAAAATACTGTAGAACTTGTGAAAACCATAAATACACAACAACTTTTACATTTTAAGACGTCTGTGTTGTTTTCTATCAGAATCAGAACCGTAATTTTTGTGCGCTCTGTTGTAAAGTATGTGCGTTCACTCGGCAAGGTGTATGCGTGCACACACACGCACAGCTTAGAGGGAACAGTGATTGAGAGGGATGTCTATTGAACTGACAGGTACAAGGGGGTCACACCTTCCACTCGGTCAATGTATACATACATAGCCACAGTCACATTCTCATCAATGGAGTTATAAAGTGCTGTTGATAGGGATCTCCAAGTCAGGCATGCTGATTCTAGATGAACATGGCCATGTTAAGAGTCACAGTAGCTCTACAGACCAGCCCCATCCCTTGTAACTTCATTGCCATGGTAAGTATATACTAGAAACCCATCAATAGCTTTGCCCAGAGTTCAATACTGTGCAGCAGTCAGCATGTACTCACTGTACCACAATATTGACCAGGTATTTTTATTTATATTCTCTTATATACCACGCTATTCTGCATTAGTGCGGTTTACATTGAACAAACTGAAATTATATTGAACAGGGCATTATAACTTGGAGATAACTATTTTACAGGGAACATGGGCTATGGAGGGTTAAGTGGCTTGCCCAAGACCACAAGGAGCACCTGTGGGACTAGAAACCCCAGTCCTTCCAGCCCAAGGTTACTGTCCTCTAGTGGGATTTGAACCCCCGACCTTCCAGCCTGAAGTACCTTGCCCCAACCACTAGGCCACTCCTCCACTCCAAAGGCATTATAAAATTGTCAACAGATATCTACATCATAAGGTTGAGAATGAATCAAACATCACAGCACACTGCTGTGTACTTTGGTGGGAAGGACAAAGACATTGCAACTCCAAATACAAATCTGTTTTCATACTGTACCCATATATATTTTTCCAGACTCTGTCTAAGTTGCAATCTCTCATCTAAGCAGGCATCATGGGGTTTCCCCTCATTCATTTACAAACAGGGCACATATTACTGGAGGTAGCCTATGGCATAATTGATCACAGACAATCATTTGACATAGGTCATGCATCACTCCTACTATTTTCTTCACCTCCTCTATGGTTGCACCTACTATTTATTTTATTTATTTTTTATTTACATTCTCTTATATACCGCACTATTCGGCATCAGCGCGGTTCACATAGAACAAAAAGTCTCAGTACAATAACATGCATGAGTTTACAGATAACAAGGGAAGGAACTTGGATAACAAGGGAAACTATTTACAGTCTATTTACTATTGCAGGTGTGAGGTATTCAGGTAGAAGCTCACTACATTGCTGCCTCACCATTGACCTATTCTGTGTATTGGTATCCTGCCTGCCTCTGATTCCCTCAGGTTTTTTTGTTAGGATTCTTCACAAATTTGCAGCCCGACTGATGGTAGAGGGTACAATGGCAATGAGCTTCAAGGTGTTGGGGAGGCTCTCTACCACAATAAACACCATGTACCTGCAGATCTGGACCATAGGTCAGCACACAGAACTTAGGTTTTAGACTAAAAATCTGTCAACTACAGTGACTGGTATTCCTCCAAATGGAGCTGAATTTTTGAGCAGACATAGACAGCTGTATAGAGATCAGTGTGTCAAACTTCCACATCTTACCCTATGTGCAATTTCAGCATTTGGCCTTCATAGGCCCTGTCGTTTAAAATGTGGCCTGGTTGTTTACATGCTTTAATTATATTCCCTGGTGTGACACCTGCTCTCCATTGCTAATTGCATCTGGTGGGGAATATTTGAAAACAAGCACTGGCAGGAATGATCCCTGTAGCCCCATGTAAAGTACAGATTACAGTATATCTACTAGGATCAGTGCATTATATGAAATGTGGGGTTTGGGAAGGTGGCAACTCCTATGTATTTTTTCTGTCAGATCATCCTACACAATATCATTCTGACTGTAGGTCCTGTGATGCATCCCATGTCCACATTCAGCAAGGCTTCAGTGTCTGACCCCACCTCAGCCCCTGGAAACATAGTAACATAGTAAATGACGGCAGATAAAGACCAGCATGGTCCATCCACTCTGCCCAGCACGATGACAAGCGTAGGTGCACCTGCCGCTCTGTGCAGGCCACCCCTCCCCATGTCCCTGTTTAGGGGTGAACCAACCATTTCATGCAGGACACCCCTATTTGTTGAGAAATTAGATGGTTCAGTTTACTTTGATTTTATCCTGTTGCTGTAAAGGGATCCACTGTGTCTGTCCCATGCCATTTTGAATTCCGTCACCATGTTTGCCCCCACCACTTCCATCGGGAGGGCATTCCAAGCATCCACCACCCTTTCTGTGAAAAAATATTTCCTGACATTGCCTTTCAATTTACCACGTTGCAGCTTCCTGTTATGCCCTCTAGTTTTACAGCTTCCCCGTCTTTGGAAGAGGTTTGTTTGTTCATTATTTCCCTTTAAGTATTTAGAGGTCTGAATCATATCTCCCCTGTCCCTCCTCTCCTCCAAAGTGTACATGTTTAGGTCTTCAAGTCTCTTCTCATAAGGCTTCTGACTCAGGCTCCAAATCATTTTGGTCGCCTTCCTCTGAACAGTTTCCAGTCTTTTTACATCCTTTGCAAGATATGGTCTCCAAAACTGAACACAGTACTCCAATTGAGGCCTTACCAGTGACTTGTACAGTGGCATAAATACCTCCTCCTTTCTGCTGGTGATTCCTCTTTGTATGCAGCCCAACATCCTCTTGGCTTTTGCCACTGCCTTGTCGCAATGTTTTGCCACCTTGAGATCTTCAGAAATAATCACACCAAGGTCTTTCTCCTGATCCGTGCACACCAACCTCTCGCCCCCTATCGCGTACATTTCCCTTGGATTTCTGCTACCCAAGTGCATGACTGCACTTCTTTGCATTAAATCTTAATTGCCAAGCATTAGACCATTCTTCCAGCTTTTGTAGATCTTTCCTCATGTTAACCACTCCCTCAGGGGAGTCCACTCTGTTGCAAATTTTTGTGTCATCTGCAAAAGGACAGACTTTTCCATTCAGTCCTTCAGCAATATCACTCACAAATACATTGAACAGTGCCGGGCCCAGGACCAACCCCTGGGGCACCCCACTAATCACCTTCCCTTCATCCGAGTGAGCTCCATTTACCATCACCCTCTGTCGTCTGTCAGTCAACCAATTTCTGATCCAATTTACCATCTTAGGATCCATCCCCAAGCTACTGAGTTTATTGATAAGCCTCCTATGAGGAACAGTATCAAAGGCTTTGCCGAAATCCAGGTAGATGACATCCATCGCATGCCCCTGATCTAGCTCTCTGGTCATCAATCAGAACTCAATCAGATTTGTTAGGCAAGATCGTCCTTCGGTAAAACCGTATTGCCTTGGGTCTTGCAACCTGTTGGTTTTGAGAAAGTTCACTATTCGCTCTTTCAAGAGTGCCTCCATTACTTTTCCCGCCACCGAGGAAAGGCTCACGGGCCTGTAGTTTGACACTTCTTCCCTGTCACCACTTTTGTGTAGAGGTATGACATCAGCCATTCTCCAGTCCTGAGGAACCTCTCCTGTTTCCAAGGATCTGTTGAAAACATCCTTTAACGGCCCTGCAAGAACCTCTCTGAGCTCTTTCAGTATCCTGGGATGTATTCTATCCGGTCCCATGGCCTTGTCCACTTTCAGTTTCGCAAGTTGTTCTAACACATCCTCTTCTGTGAATGGCATGGTATCTACTTCATTCCCATTTTTATATGTGGGAGTCACAGGTGGTCCTTCTCAGAATCAGAATATAGAAAGACTAGGGGACATGCAATGAAGCTACAGGGTAAACTATTTAAGACTAATAAAATAAAATATTTTTTCACTCAACGTGTAATCAAGCTCTGGAATTTGTTACCGAAGGATGTAGTAAAGGCTGTTAGTGTAGCTGGGTTTAAAAAAGGTTTGGACAAGTTTCTGGAGGAAAGGTCCATAAACCATTATTAAGAAAGGACCCAGGATATCAATGCTTGACCCAGTACAAGCATTGTGGAACCTGTGTCTTTTGGAGAAACTGCTAGGTACGTATGACCTAGATTGGCCACTGTTGGAAACAGGATACTGGGCTTGATGGACCTTGGTCTGACCCAGTATGGCATATCTTATGTTCTTATGACTTTCTTTAGTAAAAACAGAGCAGAAGTATTCATTTAGTAACTTCGCTTTTTCAATGTCACTTTCCATGAGTCCGTTTTCAGCACTTCTGAGTCCTGCAATTCCACCTCTGATCTTCTTCCTTTCCTGAATATACCTGAAGAAAGTTTTGTCTCCACACTTAACATCTTTAGCCATTTTTTCCTCTGCCTTTGATTTTGCTATCCTTATTTCTCTCTTTGTCTCTTTGAGTTTGATCCTATGTTCATTTCTGTGTTCCTGTGTTTGCGAGCTTTTGAATTCTGCGAAAGCTGTGTTTTTTGCCTTTATTTGAGCAGCCACTTCTTTGGAAAACCAAATAGGTTTTCTTCTCCTCTTGTTTTTGTTTACTTTTGTTACATATTTATATGTTGCCCCTTTTATTGCCACCTTTAGTTTAGCACATAGCAATTCCACTTCCCTTATCTCCTTCCACCCTGTCAGCTCCTCCTTTAGGTATTCGGCCATTTTATTGAAGTCGGTGTTTTAGAAGTTTAGGACTTTGAGCTTGCTATGATTGGCCTGTACCATGGCTTTTATCTCAAACCACACCTTCAAACTGTCCAAAGTTTTACATGGCTGTGTTCAGTATGTCCATTTAGGGATGGGGGATGGGTAACTGTGGACCAGTCAGACAAAGTGCACCATAGATGAGGTACTAATGTACTTTCAGGAGCCCTGCAGCAGAGATGCCTTCAATGGCTGGGCTTTCAACATATTCAACATAGTCAAGTCAGTTGCATGTGTGCCAGTCATTCTCATCCCACCTTACAGTGGCTTATAATTTTCTAATGTATCCTGGCTGTGCATTTCTGCACTACCTACACACCAGAGCCATTCATTCTGCAAATAGGCTGAGCTTTTAACACACTCCCAGATGGCTCATCTTTCTGGGGATTCAGAGCAGTGTGCATGGAAATAGAAAGAGAAGGTTTCCAAAGTAGGGCTAGGTGTGGCTTAGCTAATTCCAAATACCATATACAGCTACTGGGATCCTATTCTCACGTCATCTGCCCTGACTGTACTTTTCTGTCCTCTACCATGCATTCTCAGCTTCACACACACTTGAGGATATTGGCAATGCATTAGCTATTCACTGTTCAGGTAGGCAGAACAGTATGAGCCTTCCTAACAGCGTACATTGAGCTGAGGATCGTATGGGTTCACGGACAGTCTCTGATCTGTCTTTGGAATGAAATATTATGTGTGTAATAGTACATACTATACTGTCAGATTACTTTAGGATGTAGCCTGCCTGTCATTGTTTCACTACCACTAGCCATGGTATGGAAACTTCAGAGTTTACTCACTCAGCAACATGCGGTCTTCATACTGGCCGTCTTCAAAGTGCTGGAAGAGCACTGAGTGTTGCAGCATATAGGAATCATGGGTAGACCCTGAAAAACTGGGAACCACATTCAGTATGTGCATATATGCATCATATACCACCTGCACATTCAGGGAATGGAAGTGCTTGCAGTTGCAGTACAGTAAGGATGTGGTTGAAAACTACAGGCTGGTTATTTTAACTTTGGTGAGTAAATTATTGGAAACACTGCTGAAAGAGAAAATAGTGAGGTTTCTGGAGTCCAGCATTTTACAGGATCCGAGGCAGCATGGATTCGCCAGAGGCAGGTCTTGTCAGACAAATCTGATTGATTTCTTTGACTGGGTGACCAGGCAGTTGGACCGAGGGAGAGCCCTAGATGTGGTATATTTAGATTTCAGTAAAGCCTTTGACACTGTTCCTCACAGGCAACTTATAAACAAACTGAGCACCCTAGGAATGGACCCTAAAGTTACTGCTTGGGTTAGAAATTGGTTGGGTGGGAGGCGACAAAGAGTACAGGTAAATGGAGCTCACTCTGAGAAGGATGTTACCAGTGTTGTGCCCCAGGGATCTGTCCTCGGTCCGATTCTTTTAAACATCTTTGTTAGTGATATAGCGGAAGGGCTGTCGGGTAAGGTTTGCCTCTTTGCGGATGATACCAAAATCTGCAATAGAGTAGACACCCAGGAAGGTGTAGATAACATGAGGAGGGATCTAGCTAAGCTTGAAGAATGATCTAGAATTTGGCAGCTGGGATTTAATGTTAAAAAATGTAAGGTCATGCATTTGGGCTGCAGCAATCCAAGGGAGCAATATAGTATAGGGGGTGAAGTACTTTTGTCCACTAAAGAAGAGCGGGACCTAGGCGTGGTTGTGTCTGATGATCTTAAAGTAGCTAAAAAGGTAGAAAAGGTGACGGCAAAAGCTAGAAGGATGCTTGGGTGAATACGGAGAGGAATTGCTAGCAGAAAAAAGGAGGTGATAGTGCCTCTGTATAAGTCTTATAAGTCTTTGGTGCGACCTCATTTGGAGTATAGTGTGCAATTCTGAAGACCACACCTTCAAAAGGATATAAACAGGATGGAGTCTTTAGAGAGGGTGGCTACTAAAATGGTTAGTGGTCTTCATTATAAGGCATATGAGGACAGACTTAAAGATCTTAATATGTACACCTTAGAGGAAAGGCGGGATAGAGGTGATATGATTGCGATGTTTAAATACCTCCATGGCCTAAATGTACAGGTGGAGAGCCTCTTTCAATTGAAAGCAAGTTCTGCTATGAGGGAACATGGGATGAGGGTGAAAGGGGATAGATTCAGGAGTGATATGCAGAAATATTTCTTTACGGAAAGAGTGGTGGATCAGCGGAATAGTCTCCCAGTGGAGGTGGTAGAGATGAGGACAGTATCTGAATTCAAAAAAGCATGGGACAAACACAGAGGATCTCTAAAGGAAAAAAGGGGACTGTTGTAGTTGTTGATATAGAAGGACAGACTAGATAGGCCATGTGGTCTTTTTCTGTCGTCATATTTCTATGTTTCTACACCGTTTCCCCATTTCTTGGTGGTATCAGTGCTACATGTATGCAATCAATTGCCCCATCACATTGCCCACACCCTCCATTGCCCATGTTCCCTGTAAGTATTAGCGTATGTGTGTCATATCCCCTTGTGTTAATTGTATCTCCCAATTGACCGCTTTGACCCGGTGAAAAGCGGGATATAAATACAGCTAAAATAAAAATAAATAAAATCACATGTAGTATCCATGCAATTCTCTCAAACTGCTGGCTAAGGGTCATCCATTGTTGCCTGCAATTTGGAAATACTATAAATTCCTTACCCAGCTGGTCATGGCTTGCTGTACCTTATGGAGACATTGTGAGAAGGTGGAGAGGACCATTCCTCCCACTGCAGCCACTGATGTTTGGAAGCAGCCAGAGGCAAAAAAATGTAGGGCGCTCAGGAGCTTGACCAACCTGGTATAGTATGTGACTGGTCAGTCAGAGGCTCGAGGACAGCTCTCGGATCCTCATAGAGCTCTCTTATAGCCCCTGAGCTCAGCCTGTAGAGAGAGGTGACTTGGTCCTTAGGCAGGCCAAGGATTATGGCCCTATCCCGGAATATACATGCTCTTCTGGGGCACACCTCCCTTCTCCAAGGACGCAAGCACCTCTGCTCTCCAGGCTGTTCCACCTGCACATTGCAATCCCCCAGCTGTGAAGGGGAAGGAGCAGGGCCTGGCCTACTAGCTTTGGGACAATATTTTCCTCAGCAAGTACAAAAGCACTAAACGCTGACAAGACAACCTGGTGGGCCATGGTGTAGCAAAGAGGGTGTGGCAGCAGTGAAGCAAATATGGGTGAAAAACTGTGGGAGTTGGGGCATGCATTATACACGTGACTGTCCTCATCCAATACACTGGCTCAGAGGCAGCGTTCAAGTGTCAAAGCCATTAACGCATGCTCAGCAGCACTTCTTGGTAATGTCCGCTGCATCAGTTCATGCTATTAGCGTGCAATAAAAAAAAGAAATGGGATAAAAGCTGCTTGTCTTTGTAGCTGTACTGTCTGGATTCATACTACAGGAGATGGGGAGGTCTGAACCTTCACATTGTGACTTTGAAAGGTGTGCAAAAGCTGACACACCGGGACATATTCTTCTTCGGCAGCTGGCTGATCTTGAACCAGTGAGTTTTCTCTCTCTGACACAGTGGTCATGTGTTATGTGCCACAGAGCTGCCATGTGGGAGCTGCCATTTATGTATATGTGGTCATTGGCAGGGTGGCTGAGGGTCCAAGCTGGGTATGTATCTGTCAGACTCATAGACTGCTGGATCTGTGTCATAACAGTCTAGAACGTATCCTTGGCTGATGTGGAAATGGAACAAGTTGTAACACTAAAAGGTTACATTACAGACCTTTCTAAAGCATGGAATACAGCTGGTCTGTGCTTCCAAGTCAGTATTTTTAAACAATGCACATGCTTGATGTAAACATTTAACCTTTGCAGCTGCTCATATAGTTTTTTTCTTAATGGTTTTCCTCATTTTATCATAGTCTCCCTTTTGAAAGTTAAAAGGCAGTACTATGCTTTCTTTGCCGTCCTTCCTCCACTTATGAAATCAAACGCTATCATGCTATCTTCACTATTGCCAATCTGTTATATTTTTCTGAAGGTGTGAATAAATAGGTAGACAAAGAGCCCTAACCTTTTTAGCCTCTCTTCATAGGCGTATCATTCAATCCCTTTTACCATTTTGGTGGCTCTTCTCTGTACCTTTTCTAAAAATGCTATATCCTTTTAAAGATATGGTGACTAGAATTGCACATAATATTCAAGGTGTGGTCACACCATGGAATGATACAGAGGCATTATAATATCCTTTGTTTTATTTTCCATTCCTTTCCTTATGATACCTAGAATTCTATTTATTTATTTAACATTATTTCTGTACTGCCTTCTCCTTCAATCAAGGCGGTCTCCACAGCAAACAATCAAATGTGTTCATGTGTTATCATGCAGTGGTGCGTGTAGTGTGTTTGAGGTGGTGTGTCTTTGATTTGGTTGAACTTACTATAATGTGCGCTATTATACATGTTGCGCTATTATACATTCTATATACAATGGTCAGGGTGTGGGTATGTCCGTTGTTCTAGCTAGATTAGTAAGTTATGTGACGTGTCCATAGTGTTCAAGGAATAGAGTTGTCTTCAGCTGTTTGCGAAAGTCTTTGACGTCAGTTGTTAGTCTCAGCTCGTCTGGGAGGAAGTTCCAGATAGTTGGTGCGGCCAGCGAGAGTGCTCGTTCTGCAGTGTCTTTGCGTGTTTTGGTGAATTCTTTTGGGATGTTCACTTGGTTGGAGGTGCCTCTTCTTCTTGGTCGTGTGCTTGTGTCAGGTTTTATGAGTGTGTGTAGGCTGGTGGCTGAGGAGTGCTGTTTGATCTTGAATATGTTTATGATGGTTTTGTATTTGATGCGTGAGTTGATTGGGAGCCAGTGTAGTTCTTTCAGTATGGGTGTGATATGTTCTTGTCTTGCAGTGCCAGCTATTATGCGGGCCGCTGTGTTTTGTACTAGTTACAGTGGTTTGAGTGTTTGTTTTGTTAGTCCCAGGTAGATTGGATTGCAGAAGTCTAGTAGTGGGGTTATTAGTGCCTGGCAGACTGTGCGGAAGTGCTCAGGGGCGAGGAGGGGCTTCAGTGGTCTGATGAGTCTTATTCTGTGGTATGAGCTTTTGGTGGTTTTGCTTATGTGTGATTGGAGGTTCAACTCCTTGTCCAGGGTTACTCTGAGGTACTTTACTTCCGTTTTTATAGGTATGGTTGTGTCCTTTATCTTGATGTCGGGTGGAGGATACAAAGTCCGAGTTTCGCGTGATTATTAGTGCCTCGGTTTTGTTATAGTTTATAGAGAGGTTGTTATTTTGAAACCAGCTTGTCATTTGTATGAGACAGTTTGTTATTTTGGAGTAGTCCGGGTTGTCAACTGATATAGGGGTGTATATCATGATGTCATCTGCGTAGACTGTATATTGTATGTTGTGCTCTTTCATGATGTCACATATTTGCTGGATGTAGATGTTGAATAGGAGTGAAGATAATGCCGATCCTTGTGGCACTCCTTGCAGTACTTTTATGGGACGGGAGGTGTTCTGGCCTACCTTGACTTGTATCTGTCTGTCGGTGAGGTATGATTGGAACCATTTCAGGGTGGGACCATGTAGCCCAATGTCCTGTAGTCTGTTTAGTAGCTTTTCGTGATCCACTGTGTCGAATGCTGATGAGATGTCTATGAAGATCATTATGATTCCTTTCTTGGTGTTGTCTATGAGGCGGAGAATGCTGTCGAAGAGGTATCTCAGAAGTGTTTCCACCCCGTGGTTGGGGCGAAAACCGTGTTGGTTGTTGTCCAGTGGAGCGTGTTCGTCGATGTGCTCTTGCAGTTGGTGCTGTACTGTTTTTTCGATTATTTTTGCTAGTAGGGGTATGCTGGATATAGGTCTGTATGCCGCTGGGTTGTTCTTGTCAAGTGTGGATTTCTTCGGGATAGGTCTTATTGCGGCGAGCTTTAGTTGCTTTGGCATGAGCCCTTGTGTTAGGGAGCTGTGCACCATGTTGTGTATGGTGTGGATGAAGTTTGATTTGGTGGCCTTGATCCAGGTCACTGGGCAGGGATGTGTAGGAGCTGTGCTTGTGTTGAGTGCTGTGATGATTTGGGATAGCTGCTCTTTTGATGGGGTACTGAATGTGTCCCAAGTTTTCGGGGGTGTGTTGTGCTTTGTGGCTGGGCTGGGTCTTGTGTGTTCTGTTGAATGGAATTTTTCTTGTATGTGGTTGGCAAATTTTTGAGGGTATATTTGCACTTCGTCTTCTGTTTTCTGTTCTTTGCTGAGTGTTTTCACGATTTCAAATAACTCTCTAGGTTTGTTAGAGTTGCGTATAATGTTTGTGCGGTATTCTCTCTTAGTTTGGTTGATGCGTTCGTTGTATTGTTTTTGCTTTGTTTGGTATAGTTCCTGGGTCTTGGGCACTGTTCCCTCTAAGCTGTGCGCGTGTGCGAGCGCACATACTTTACAACAGAGCGCACAAAAATTACGGTTCTGATTCTGATAGAAAACAACACAGACGTTCTTAAAATTGAAAAGTTATTGTGTATTTATGGTTTTCACAAGTTCTACAATATTTTCTAGTGCAATCAATGTGGTGTACATACTGTATTCTGATGTGTAGTCAAATTTTAAAGTATATAACTCCAAGTGTCGTTATGCGGCGCACAAAAATTTTACCTTCCTTCAAAAGCTGCACAGCTGATATTTTATGCGCACACAGCCTACAGAAAATTAGAGGGAACATTGGTCTTGGGTGATTTGTTTTTTCTCCATTTCCGTTCTAATTTTCTGAGTTCCCTCTTTTCGCTTCGTATGGCTTTTGAGTACCATGGTTTGTGCTGTAATTTGTTGCAGCGATGTTTCCTGGGTTTATGATTTGTTGCTTTAGCGGCATTGTAAATGGTGTTGTTCCAGTTAGTGATTTGGGTTTCTAGGTCATCATTTTCTATCATTAGGAGTTGTGACGTGTCTTGTAAGAACTGGTCCCTGTCGAAGCCCTTGAATCTTCTTTGTGTGGTTGTGTTGTCCGGGTATTTGTCTGTTTTATCTCCTTGAGGTACCATGTTTATTTTAATTATGTGGTGGTCAGACCATGGTACTGGTGTTACAGTGGGTGTAGATATTAGTCCTCTCATGGTTAGGTGGTTGGGTGCGAAGATGAGGTCTGGTGATGACCCGTGTCTGTGTGTCGGGGTGTTGATTATTTGGGTGAATTGAAGGGAGCTCATTGCTTGTAGGAAAGATTCTGCATCTTTGGCGTTGGCAGACTTGAGGTTGAAGTCATCTAGCAGTATTGTAGGTTTGTGGTTTGAGTTTATTGCGCATATTGCTTCGATGGTTGAGGCTAGTTCATCGGGTGGAGCACTGGGCGCTCTGTAGGTGAGGCATATAGCCATGTTTTTGTTCTCGATAGTGATGTTGTTGCATTGTTGGGTGTCTGTGGCACTTCGTGATTTGAACTTTAGGCTGCTCTTTGCAATTATCATGACTCCTCCTCCTCGCCTGTGCGCACGCGGGCAGTTGTATGCAGTATATGTGTCCGGCACTAACTGATTGATCAGTACGTTGTCCGTGGGGCTGAGCTATGTTTCTGTGATGCACAGTACATCGGGTTGTTGGTCATCTATGTGGTCCGCCAGGGTGTAAATCTTGTTGCGTATGGATCTGGCGTTTATTAGTTCTATTGCTACTGACCCTGTTGTGATTGTTGTTCCATGTGCTTCCTTTGTGTTAGAGTGAGTTTTGGATTTGTGCTCTGGTTGTTTTTTTGCCATGTGTGTTCTGTATGTGGCCTTGTGGAAATACTGTATGCTTTGGTGTGTCCATGCTGTTGGTGGTGTCCATGGTGTGTTGGTGGTGGAATTGTGCCTGTGTTGGAAGTAGGTGTGTAAGGAGGAGGGTGAGGGGGAGAATCATTGTGGTGTGCATGTTCTCTTGTATGGTCCTGTTTTCACTCACGTTTTGCTGCTTTACTTCTGTTCCTTCCTGGTGGTTTCTGGGCGCCTTCTGAGTGGCTTGTCTGTGGGCCTGTTTCCTCTCTTCTTTTCTTTCCCTCTGTTGCTCACACCCATGCCTCGCCTAAGGGCCATGACAAAAGGCCCTCTGGCAAGGCCCTCAGGCACGATTTCCCGCTCAGAAGCTCTACCCCGATCGGGGGAGCTGCAGATGGCATAATTTGCTCTCTTGGCTGCCGCTGCACACTGAGCCGAGGGTTTTAACATGTTTTCCATGATGACGCCTAAATCTTTTTCCTGGGTGGTGATTCCTAATGCGGAATCTTGCATCGTGTAACCATAGTTTGGGTTGTTCTTTCCTAGGTGCATAACTTTGCACTTGTCCACATTAAATTTCATCTTCCATTTGGATGCCCAGACTTCCAATTTATCAAACTTCTCTTGCAATTTTCCACAATCATCATGGGTTTTTACAACTTTAAATAGTTTGGTGTCATCTGCAAATCTGATAACCTCACTCGTTATATCCATTTCCAGGTCATTTATGAATATGTTAAAAAGCAGCGGACCCAGCACAGATCCCTGGGGTACTCCACTATTCACCTTTCTCCATTGGGAAAATTGGCCATTTAGCCTATCCTCTGCTTTCTATCTTTTAACCAGTTCCTGATCCACAATAGTACACTGCCTCCTATCTCAGGACTTTTTAGTTTTGCCAAAAGTCTCTGATGAGGGACCTTGTCAAAGGCTTTCTGAAAGTCCAGATACATTATATCAACCAACTCATCTTTGTCTACCTGTTTATTCACACATTCAAAAAAACAACAGGTAAGACAAGATCCTCCATGTCTAAAGCCATGTTGGCTGTCTCATATTAAGCCATCAGAAATTTGATGGGTTTGTTGGAACAATATAAATCACTGTTCAGTAATTTTGTTGTTTATGATGGTTTCTACCATTTTTCCCGGTACTGACATCAGGCTCACCGGCCTGTAGTTTCCCAGATCACCTCTGGAATCCTTTTTAAAAATTGGCATTACATTGGCCATCCTCCAGTCTTCAGGTATTCCAGATGATTTTAATGATAGTTCACAGATTACTAACAGTAGGTCTGCAATCTCATATTTCAGTTCTTTCAACACCCTTAGATGTATCCATCTGGTCCAGGTGATATGATACTCTTCGGTTTATCAAACAGTTGTAATACATCTTCCCGGTGTATCGATATTAAACACTAGGTTCCACTGAGATTTGAACTCAGATCACTGGATTCAGATTGCTAACCATTACACCATGGAACCAATAAGAAAAAATATTTTTTCACTCAATGTGTAATCAAACTCTGGAATTCATTACCGGAGAATGTAGTAAAAGCTGTTAGTGTAGTTGGATATAAAAAAGGTTTGGGCAAGTTCCTGGAAGAAAGGTCCATAAACCATTATTAAAGAGAACCCAGGTAATCCACTGCTTGCCCCAATACAAGCATTATAGAACCTGTGTATTTTTTGGGACACTGCTAGGTACTTGTGACCTGGATTGTCCACTGTTGGAAACAGGATACTAGGCTTGATGGACCTTGGTCTGACCCAGTATGGCATATCTTATGTTCTTATGATGGACCTTGGTCTGACCCAGTATGGCATTTCTTATATTCTTATGACCTAGGAGACTGAGCAAACATTACAGTTGCTTGTCTATGTCACTGGTCCATTCCTGGAATCACTTCATAATTTGAACACCATAGCGTGTATTCACTTTCCCATTTAACCTACATGGCTGTACCATTTCACTTGTGGCTTGAAAATCCTAGGGTCACCGGATCAAGTCCAGGTGCTACTGTTGAACTAGGAAATGAGTGTGCATATTTGTGAATACATAATATCTATAATAGTTGCTTTATTTGCTACAACCACTGTGCCATATTTCTGGGATCTCAGGCAATCTGTATGCTTGCAGATAGATTATGTAGTCATAACACATAAAAATTTGATATTACTAATAGTAACAGCCCTACAGTCACAGCAGAAAACTAAGGGCCCGATTTTCAACTGGGCGGTGCTATGCATCTATGTGCTGCGTCGACAGTAGCTCGTCTTCCTTCTGTCTAACCCAGATTTTCAATGCTGGGGTCATATGCAGGGTCTGGCGCGTGCCAGAGTCATAAAACACATTTCTTGAATAATGTTTAATGAGTACTTTTCTCTCTCTCTTGTGTTATTGTATAGTATATTAAAGCCTAAAATTTTGGACACAATGATCACTTAAGTATGTTGAGATTATTTTCCATTGCCAGACAACTTATTTCAATTTTTAAAAACTCATTAATGAGCTAAGGAGCATGTTTACTAAAGGGAAGTGGAGGGTTAATGTGCAGTTTTGGCACAGTGCTGAAAAGTAGGATAAGGTCCTGCACCAAAAATCGCATACTATCCTTCAGGTGTATGTCAGTGTGGCGACTGGGCAGCACAGGGTTGTCACCACTGTGGCACAAGGTTGTTTCTAGCCCAAACTACCTGCGTTCAGTGCAAGTTATGCAGGTGCAACTAACACCACCTCAGTGGATGGTATTAGTTGCTTCTGTGGTCGGTTTGCGGTGTTGCAGTGCAGTAACCACAAGGAGTTAGATGTACCCATCCCCTGCAGTTAGCCTGAAGCCCAATGCTAGTAACGCAGTCCACACACGCATTACCAGTAAATATGCCCTTAAGTACCGTGATCTTCTATGATGCATTTCAAGGGCCAGATAAAACAAGTTAACACATCAAACCAAATCAAATCAAGTTGTCTCTCAGTGGTAAATACACTTACATGATCATTGTGTCTAAAGTTATACTGTTGTGACGTGGCATTTTAGAAGGGATGACTAGTAAGAATCTGGGACATCCAGAGAAGAACATCCAAAAATCTAGGGGCGTGGCAGCAGTGAATGAAAGCCTTCTGAAATTACTAAGTTGCTACCCTGAAAAGTGAGCGTCCCAGTAACCGGTTCTGAAGACAGGCCCTGGATACCTGCATGGGTATAGGCCATTTCACAAATGTGGATGCCCCCAAATTGCACAGCCTCAGAACAGAGTACTTGGACATGTTGGCAGAGTCTTTCAGAAGGGGAGAACTATTCTATGAGACTCGCACATCCTGGCCTGCCAGTTCAGATGCACTCAGATGTGCAGCGGCAGGTCAGTAATATGTTTGGAGTATGTATTTATATGCAGGTTTCTTTGGGCAGGAAATACTAATTGTCGTGATACAAGCACATTTTGTGCTTCCTCCTGAAGTGTTATATACATTTTTTTCATTTTATTTGTGGTCAGGAGCAGGTATAGGCATGGACGTCTCACCAACCAGGGACAGATGTACTTATGCCATTCTGAAATTGCACCATGACATGCATCTCCCTTGCTCTGCCCAGGCCATGCCTCCACAATGCCCCCATGCTACATAAATATTCTCGTACTGGGGACATCTATAAACCCAGCTTTCCATGTTTTGCACCTCTAAGTATCTGTTTTCAGATGTCCAACTCACAAATAGAACTTCTACAATACCTCCCCTAATGTTCAAGTTCAGTCTTTACTGAGCTCATCAATTTTTACATTTTCAATAGGGTGAATTTCAAACTGAGTTATACATTTACTGGGAATCTATAAACATGTAAGACTACTGTCCATAGTATTCAGACACTATAAAGTAGCAGGGATATGCACAGGCAAAAAACAGTTGGGACTATTGTTAGTTTTTTTCTAAGTTTTTCCTGATTTTTGTGTGTCCTTTTTCATGTTTTTGTAAAGACTCCTCTTAAATGTGTGCTTTCTATGCATGCTAAAACATTTTTACATGAGCAAAGTGATTGTATATGTGTTAATTTGAAGGTATGCATATGCACAAGTAATCTAAATGCATGGAACGTTTTTGGGTATCGAAATGAACTGAATACATGATCATTCTATTCTATACCTAATAGGTAGTGCCAGGATGAAAATACATCTAAGAGCACTAGCATTAAGTATAGAATGAAGGGGCAGAAGGAAGGCAAAGTTTGGGCAGCAACTAAAAACTATCCATATAGCAGTGATATTCAGCCATTATGGATGTAATTTTATAAGGGAGATCATAAATTAACCACAATGTATGCACCTACTTTAGGGTTATTCTAGTCATTAACATGCGGCTGTGACCATATACACATGTTATAAAACACCGACCAGCAGAAAATTATGTGCATTGCATGATAGTGTGTACTTTGCTAGTGGGCATGTGCATGGGCAAAGTTTGGGCAATGTGTGTAAATTATAAATAACTATTATGTGCTTTCTTGAGAAATATAGGCACAGACATTTACTTCAGCTCTAGGGCTGGTGCAACTAAAGGCATAAAGACAAGTAGGTGTCTACATTTTTTTTTTTATAAAACAGTTTTAAAATAGGCACCTTAAAAGTCACTTTAACTAGGCACTCCCTTAAAAAATTACCCTCTACATGGATAGATTATGTGTTTAGTTTAGGCTTGCATTTCTGGCAGCCTTACCTTGATGGACAATGACAGCAATGGTACCTGTAGTTGCACTGAATATATTTATTAATTTAAATGCCACTGTCGGCATTTCAGCTAAAATGCTGACTACCACAGTATTTTTTTCTCTTTTCTTTGTGGTGGGGTCTGGTAGTTTCTTCCTGCTCTTTTGGACTTTCAAATCATTCAAAACTACCTGGGATTTTTTCTTCTATTGTATATTCCCTCTCCTTCCACGTAGCTCAGTCATTACTGTGACAGCGCTTGGCCAGGGATCAAAGACCAGGGCTCCCTCTGGTACCTGAGACACATCTATTCCTAATATGCCCTGTAGGTGTCTCCTTTGGGCAATAACAAACTTCATCTTACCTGCATCTGTAAACACAGGCTCCACAGCTGACGCAGGAACCAATTGTCCATGGAGAAAACTGGGTTACTTACCTGTAACGGGAGTTCTCTGTGGACAACAGGATAAGTCAGCCACACAATAGCTCCCTGCGGACCAGCCCGAGGAACCACAGCAGCAGCAGCCTTCGGAGGACCTCACCTACCCCAAGTTCTTGAGGAAGGTGGTAACCACACTGAACCTCACCACCGACATACCTGTAATGGAAGTTCTCCATGGACAGCAAGATAAGTCAGCCACACCTGGTGACGTCCTCCGGGCGGCACCATGATGGAAGTGCTCTTTAGAACTCAGACCTTTCTGAGCATGTGTGGGAGGTCCCATCTCCCCGACCCGCCCCTAGCCAGACCAGTGAGTGATTAGCTTTGCCTTTCTGGCTAGGGCACAGGCCGACCTCAGACAGGGGAGGTGGGCGGGATTGTGTGGCTGACATCCTGCTGTCCACGGAGAACTCCCATTACAGGTAAGTAACCCAGTTTTCTCCATGGACAAGCACGATGTGTCGGCCACACCTGGTGCCTCCCAAGCTATGCCTTGGTGCGCTGCGGTTGATGAGGGAGGCATAAGACCTGAGAATAGTTAATGACATAACCGGAAGCACGAGGTAGTACAAGGCATTTATTAGTGAACTGTGCAAGAACAGACATGAATAGTGCAAACAATGGCAGTGAATAGTGCAAAGCAGTGCAAATGTAACAGTGCAATTCAACATAGTGCATCTCCATGACAAGAACAAGAACAGTGTCATCTATGTGATAAGTACAAACAGTGTCAGAGACATAGGCATCAACAGTGTCTGAGACATAGGCATAAGTCACATTACCAAAGGGTAGTGCCATTCACTGGTTGGAGACAGAGTTAGGCAGGTTGATCGCCTCGGTCTGGGGCTGTCTCGTTGCAATCGCGGTGGCTGCAGAGAAGACCGCTCGGCCAAAGGAGCTGTTGGCCTCTGCCTGAAGGTCCAAGCAGTAATGTCTTTGGAAGGTGAGCTGCGAGGACCAGGTCACAGCTTTACAAATGTCGTTTACTGGCACCTCCTGCAGGTTGGCAAGGGAGGTTGCTAGAACACAGAGCTGGTGTGCTCCAGCTTTTTTGGCTGGGAGGGCGCCTGCTCTGCGATGGCAGTAAGCAACACTCTCAGAAATCCAGTGGGAGAGCGTGCGCTTCATGACGGGCCACCCTGGCCTGTTAGGGTCAAAGGACACAAAGAGCTGGGTCCCATGTCTCACAGAGGAGGTCCTGTTGATATAAGTACGCAGTGCTCTGACTCAATCGAGGGAGCGAAGCCGTTACTCCTCTGGGGAGGAGTGCGGGGCCAGAAAAAAGGTATGTAGTTCAATGGACTGATTTACATGGAATGCAGAGGCGACCTTCGGGGCAAACTTTGGATGAGTGTGGAGGGATGCCCAGTTGTGGTGGAGCTGCGTGTACGGTGGGTGGGCAACGATTGCTTGCAGCTCACTGATTAGAACATAAGACATGCCATACTGGGTCAGACCGAGGTCCATCAAGCCCAGTATCCTGTTTCTAACAGTGGCCAATCTAGGTCATACGTACCTAGCAATATCCCCAAAAGACACAGGTTCCACAATGCTTGTACTGGGTCAAGCATTGATATCCTGGGTCCCTTTTTAATAGTGGTTTATGGACCTTTCCTCCAGGAACTTGTCCAAACCTATTTTAAACCCAGCTATACTAACAGCCCTTACTACATCCTCCGGTAACAGATTCCAGAGTTTGATTACACGTTGAGTGAAAAAATATTTTCTCTTATTTGTCTTAAATAGTTTACCCTGTAGCTTCATTACATGTCCCCTAGTCTTTCTATACTCTGATAGCAAAAACAATTGATCCACGTTTATCCGTTCCACTCCATTCATTAATTTATAGACCTCTATCATATCTCCCCTCAGCCGTCTCTTCTCCAGGCTAAAGAGCCCTAACCTTCTTAGCCTCTCTTCATAGGAGTAGCCTTCCATCCCCTTCACCAATTTGGTAGCTCTTCTCTGTACTTTTTCTAATAACGCTATGTCCTTTTTAAGATACGGTGACCAGAATTGCACACAATATTCAAGGTGCAGTCGTACCATGGAGCGATAGAGGCATTATAACATCCTTTGTTTTATTCTCCATCCCTTTCCTTATGATACCTAGCATTCTATTTGCTTTCTTGGCCGCCGCTGCACACTGGGCGGAGGTTTTTAACATGTTATCCACGATGACTCCTAAATCTTTTTCCTGGGTGGTGGTTTCTAATGTGGAGCCTTGCATCGTGTAACTATAGTGTGGGTTGTTCTTTCCTAGGTGCATAACTTTGCACTTGTCCACATTAAATTTCATCTGCCATTTGGATGCCCAGTCTTCCAATTTATCCAGATCCTCCTGCAGTTTTCCACAATCCTCTTGGGTTTTAACAACTTTAAAACAGTTTTGTGTCATCTGCAAATTTGATAACCTCACTAGTTATTCCCTTTTCCAGGTCATTTATGAATATGTCAAAAAGCAGCGGACCCAGTACAGATCCCTGGGGTACTCCACTATTCACCTTTTTCCATTGGGAATATTGGCCATTTAGCCCTACCCTCTGCTTTCTATCTTTTAACCAGTTCCCGATCCACAATAGTACACTGCCTCCTATCCCATGACTTTTTAGCTTCGCCAATAGTCTCTGATGGGGGACTTTGTCAAAAGCTTTCTGAAAGTCCAGATACACTATATCAACCGACTCACCTTTGTCTACCTGTTTATGCACACCTTCAAAAAACATATCAGATTAGTAAGACAAGATCTTCCTTGTCTAAAGCCATGTTGGCTGTCTCCCATTAGGCCATGACTATCTACATGCTGTGTAATTTTGTTCTTTATGATGGTTTCTACCATTTTTCCTGGTACTGACGTCAGGCTCACCGGTCTGTAATTTCCTGGGTCACCCCTGCAACCCTTTTTAAAAATTGGTGTTACGTTGGCGACCCTCCAATCTTCAGGTATTACAGATGATTTTAATGAAAGTTCACAGATTACCAATAGCAGGTCTGCAATCTCATATTTCAGTTCTTTCAACACTCTGGGATGTATACCATCCGGTCCAGGTGATTTGCTACTATTCAGTTTATCAAATAGTTGTAATATATCTTCCCGGTATAGCGATATTTCTCTCAATTCCTCTGCAGTATCACCTTTAAATACCACTTCAGTCTTGGGTAACATCCCTACATCTTCCTCAGTAAAGACCGAAGCAAAGAATTCATTCAGTCTCTCTGCTATAGCCTTGTTTCCTCTTACTGCCCCTTTTACCCCTCTATCATCTAATGGTCCAAATTGACTCTATCACAGGCATTTTGCTACGAATGTACTTGAAAAAGTCTTTATTTCGTGTTTTTGCTTCCGTAGCAAGTTTCTTCTCAAATTCCCGCTTTGCCTGCCTTATCAATGCTTTGCATTTAACTTGCCAGTGCTTGTGCTGTTTCCAGTTTTCATCATTTGGCTCTTTTTTCCATTTCCTGAAGGTTGCTTTTTTGGCAGCAACAGCCTCTCTGACCTCACCTTTAAACCATGCTGGCAGTTTTTTGGACTTTCTTCCACTTTTCCTAATGCGTGGAATATAGCTGGTCTGGGCTTCGAGGATAGTATTTTTAAATAACACCCAAGCTTGCTGTAAGTCTTTAACCTTTGGAACCGCTCCTTTTAGTTTTTTTCCTAACTATATTCCTCATTCTATCATAGTCTCCCTTTTGAAAGTTAAAAGGTAGTACTGTGGATGCCTTTACTATCTGTCCTCCACTAATTAAATCAAACATGATCATACTATGATCACTATTGCCAAGTGGTCCCAACACCCTTATTTCTTGCACCAGATCTGGAGTTCCACTAAGGACTAGGTCCAGTATGGCTTCCCCTCTGGTCGGTTCATGAACCAGCTGCTCCAAGAAGCAGTCATTTATTCCATCTAGAAACTTTATCTCTTTAGCTTGTCCTGCTGTGACACTGACCCAGTCGATACCGGGGTAATTGAAATCACCCATTATTACTACTTTGTTGTGACTTTTGTTAGCTTCCTTGATTTCTTTGAGCATTTCATCATCCATTTGTTCATTCTGGCCAGGCGGTCGATAGTATACTCCAACTGCCATCACCTTCCCCTTCATAAATGGAATTTCAATCCATAGAGATTCTACAGCAAATTTTGTTCCCTGCAAAACTTTAATCCTTTCTGACTCAATGCCCTCTCTAACATAGAGCCCAACCCCTCCACCAATTTGATCAGCTCTATCATTACGATATAGTGTGTATCCAGGTATCACAGTGTCCCACTGGTTATCCTCCTTCCACCATGTCTCTGAGAGTGCAATCATATCTAACCTCTCATTTAGTGCTATATATTCTAACTCTCCCATCTTATTGTTTAGTCTTCTAGCATTGGCATACAAGCATTTTAGAGACTGTATTTTATTCATATTAATCTGGCTATTGGTAGGCAGGGGTAATTTGGAATCTTTATGCTCTGTCTGCTCCTTACTCTCCTGGCCGATGTGATGGCTACAAGAAAAAGCGTCTTCCAAGACATGAATTTGATGTCGGCTCAAAAGGTTCCTGCATTAGTTGTTGCAGGATGACATTGAGGTCCCATGTGGGTACCGGTGGCTGTCCTGGGGGCCTGAGATTCGCAAGGCCTCTCATGAACTGGGATACAATGGGCAGAGTGGCAAGGGAGCCCGCAGTGGCCTCACTTCGCTGTTCATGCAGCGAAGCAATCGCAGCAAGGTGGACTCTCATGGATTGCAGTTTAAGCCCCAGGTCAAAGAGGGAGCTAAGATACTGCAAAACTGTAGGTACAGGACACGAGACTGGGTCTACCCTTGATTCGCACACCAGATGTTGAAGCGTTTCCTCTTAAAGCTGTAAGACTTGCACGTGGAGAACATTCAGGCCGCCAGGATTACTTGCTGCACTTCTGTGGACAGGTGGAGGGCAGTGAGGTTCATCCTTTCAACCTCCAGGCTGTCAGAGCTAGGGGTGTAGGGTGGTCCCGTCGTTCTGGGTGAGCAGGTCCAGCCTCATTGGCAGCTGGACAGGTGGTTCCTGAGCGAGGCGAAGCAGCAGGGCGAACCACATCTGCCGAGGCCAGTAGGGGGCGATCAGTATGACGTGTGCCCTGTCTGTGTTGATGCATTGTATCGTTGCTGCGATGAGGGGGATTGGGGGGAAGGCGTACGCCAGCAACCACACACCCCAGGGCATTGTGAACGTATCCAAGGCTATCCTTCTGCGTGACGGGTGCTTGGAGCAGAACAGAGTGGACTTCGTGTTGAGTTCTGTCATGAAGAGGTCGACTTGGGGAGTCCCCCAACATCAGAAGATGGTGGCTGCAACCTCCGGGTAAAGGGTCCACTCCTGGGGCTGGAGCTGTCTGCTCAATCTATCTGCCAGGGCGTTCTGATCTCCTGGCAGGTATGTCGCCTGCAGGACACATTTTTTGGCTACTGCTAGGGACCAGGTCTCTAGGACCTCCCTGCAGAGGGGGCGCGATCCCGTGCCCCCTTGCTTGTTGATGTAGAACATTTTCACCTGGTTGTCTGTCTGGACGAGGACGGACTTCCCTGCAATTTGGGCTTGGAAGGTCTCTAGCGCATACTTGACCACTCTGAGTTCGAGCGGGTTGATGTGAAGGGACTGCTCTTTTCTGGACCATGCCCCTTGCGTGTTGAGGTGCAGAAGGTGGGCTCCCCAGTCCGTGGAGGATGCATCCGTTGTGAGGACAAGCTGGTAGCTGCGCGGCTGTAGGTCTTTTCCCACTGAGAGGTTGTCCGTGTCTGTCCACCACCGGAGACTCTTCATGGCCCAAGCATTGATAGGAATGGACATGCTGAGTGGCTGGAAGAGTTGCTTCCAGTGGGTACGTAGATGCCATTGGAGGACGCGCATATGCAGTCTTGCCAGTGGTAGAACTGAAGTTGTCGCCACCATGTGACCCAGCAGACTCAGGATGGCACGTGTAGTGGTCCGTTTGGATGTGGACATCGCCTTGGCTAGTGACATGATGGCCGCAATCCGCTGTTTGGGAAGGAAGGCCTTCGAGGTGCGTGTGTCGATGATTGCCCCAATGAACTCTATAATTTGGATTGGCTCCAGATGGGACTTCTGTCTGTTGAGGAGGAAGCCCAGCCGGACTAGCAGGTGCGTTGTCATTTACACAGAGGTCCGCAACTTGGGAGCTGAGGGTGCAGAGAGTAACCAGTCATCCAGGTAGAGAAAAACAGCGACACCTTGCTTGCGGAGGTGTGCAGCGGCAACTGGGTGCCGGTGACAGACCAAAAGGGAACACCTGGTACTGGTAGTGCTGGCCTAGTGCTATGAAGCACAGGAATTTCTTGTGCGTTTTGTGGATTGGGACATGTGAGTATGCGTCCTGAAGGTCCATAGCTGCCATCCAGTCTCCAGCTTTGAGGGGCAGGATGGAGTTGAGTGAGTACATCCTGAATTTCTCCTTCCTGATGAACTTGTTCAGTTTGCGGAGGTCCAGGATAGGGCGCAGTCCGCCGGACTTCTTGGGAATAAGGAAGTACTGGGAGTAGAATCCAGTGTTGACCTCACTGGGGGGCACCGGCTCTATCATTCGAGAGGCAAGGAGGTGCTGGAGGAGATCCAACAACAGAGGTGTTAGGTGTGGAGGAGTCTTGCTGGTGGGCTGTGAGCGCTGAGAGGGCAGGGAGAAGAAGTGCAGGCAGTAGCCTGCTTTGATGATCTGGAGCACCCACTTGTCCGACGTGATTGTCTCCCAGGCAGATAGGAAATCTGACAGGCGGCCCCCTACTGGAAGAGTTCTTGGCTCCTCTGGTGGCGAGGCCAGCCATGTTGAATTGTCAAAAAGAGGCCGCGTTCTTTCCGGATTGAGGGAGGTTCTGCTTCTTTTGTTTGCACTCCCTTTGTTGAGGCCTCTGAAAGTTGGAGGGGTTGTAGGGTTGCTTGTACCTGGGAGCTTGCCACTTGCATTTTTTGTTAAACCTTTTTGAAGAGTAGTATGGCTTGCGGTAGTAACTCCCTTTCTGTGAACTGGAATGGCGTTCGAGTCCGTTGGCCGCCAGCGTTTGCAGGGTGGTGCAATGCTCTTTGAGGTCATTCACCGTGTCCGCAACTTTGTCACCGAAGAGGGACTCACTGGCGCAGGGTGCATCCGCAATCCTGTCGTGTGTCCTTCCTGAGTCCGGATGCATGCAGCCATGCCCAGTGCCGGGCCGATATGGCCGTGCCTGCGGTCCTGATGGCTGTATCAAAGGAGTCCAAGGCCATGCTCACTAGATGTTTGCTGCATTCGGCCAGGTCCTGCAGGGTGGCTGACGCTACCAGTTGTGAATCCTTTGGGAGGGCAGCCAGGTGACCCTTGAGATTTGCCATCATCACATCCTGGAACAGGATGTGTTGGAATTGGTGTGCCGCTATCCTGGCGCTGAGCATAAACTTTCTTTCCCAAGTCATCGATGAGTTTTGGGTCTCGGCCAGGTGGGTGGTTAGCATGAGTGCGCGAAGACTTGACTCTTTTGAGGGCAGAAGACACCACAATGGACTGGTGTGGAAGCTGAGTTTTGTTGAATCCTGGGGTCAGGTAGATGAGGTATTTGTTGTCAGGTTGCGTGGCTGGAGGCCGGGGTCTGCCACAGCATTAGCTGGTTGTAATGGAGCTTCCTATGGAGAGGCAGGGCCAGTGCGGGCTTAGGAGCATTGAGGTACTTTAGGACCTCTGGTTCCTGTTCGCCGGAGGTGTCGTTGGTGGTGAGGTTCAGTGTGGTTACCACCTTCCTCAAGAACATGGGGTAAGTGAGGTCCTCCAGAGGCTGCTGCTGCTGTGGTTCCTCGGGCTCGTCTGCAGGGAGCTTGTCACTAGGTGTGTCTTTGGAGACGGAGGAGCCTAGGCCTGCCTCTTCCTCGTCGCTGCCACCGAGTTCTGGGAGTCCGAGTTCTGGGAGTCCGAGCCCTAGGGGGCATCCGGGAAGGGGTCCGTGGGAGGCTTGGCTGGACAGGCGGAGACAGTGGGGCCTCTTTAGAGTGCGAGCGTTCATGGTGGCGACGTGGGGGGGGGGGGCAGTCTGGTCGACCAGGCGAGTAAGGATCTGTAGGATTGCAGCAGAGGTGCCTTTATCTGGAGAGCCCCACCTCCTGTGCCTCAGGGGGGAAGAAGAGCCTGATTGTGTGAGCTGCCTGCCTCTTGTTGGCCTATGCATAAAAAAGCCAAACCATAACACAACGACCCATAAATATAAAGTACAATTTTTTTATCAGAGTTAGCCGTAGGAAGGTCGAAAGGGAAAACGACCTACACCAAGCGGGCAGCTACTTTTTTCCCTCAAAAGGTTCTTCACCAAAATTCAAATTTCAAAATATATAATACAATGTTAACTTATCTCAGTTCATAGGCGCTGATAATGGAGATCAAGATGCACGACGCGCACGTTTCGGGCTTCTCTGCCCTGTATCAAGTGCAAAATCCAAGATTATCATATATAGCAGCCATCGAAAAAACACACAGACCGAGCCATTGTGTGGGTTATGATGGGTTAAGAAAGTATGACACTAATCATGATCACTTAGGGCCGTCCCTGTAGGAAGGTGGTTGATATGATCGCGAAATTTGCACGTTTACTTTGTTGAGATTCTATGATATTCCCCTATGTATAGGTTGATAAGGGTGACAAAATGATTAGGTCAATAAATGCATTATTCCCAGTATGTAAGGGTTGTACAGTATATATAGATTTTTTAAATCTTTTATCACAAAAACCCTGCGATTATATGCAAGGCATATGTAAATATCCATCATGACGTCATTTTTCCCTTCCCCCTGGCTCAGTGGGGGTATACTTAATCAATCGGGGATTTGCAAGAAAGTAAAAGAATAAGCAAAATAGACTATTATACATTATAAGTGAAAGTTTTTATAGGTCTTAGGGTATGGCAATTAAATTTTACGATTGTTTTGTGAAGAATTGGTGATAAGAACTGTGATGTCATCTGCCCGCTTTTCCGCCCGAATGTTTAACTAGTGCGCAGCCGCGGGCGTTTTTAGTTTTTTGTAGCAAGAAAGCAGCGGCCAGCGAGATCCTTCAGCGATCATAAGAGTGAAGGATATACAAAGTTTGTGGTATGGATAATGATTGTGGAAAGATGTTACATATTTTTATGTTGAAGTGTAAAGTTCAGAGGTGTTAGCAGTCCGGTTGGATGAATGGAGTAGTAAATGTGTGGCGGATAAACAGATCGGGAAGCTGTGTAAATTTCAGAGGTGTTGACAGCCCGGTTGGGTGAATGGAATAGTAAATGTGCGGCGGAAAAAACAGCTCGGGAAGTTGTTTTCTTTAATATAACAAGATAATTCAATTATGCATGTAGGAGGTGAGAGATCTACACTTGCGGTTTTAAGAGAACTTTTCTCATGGGAACCGCAACGCGGTGTATGGCTTTTGAATAGTTGCAGAGTAAGATGGGTTAGCATCAATTAATTTGGAACGGGTATTTTTATGGGCAAGTGCTCCTTCATGGGATGTTTGTATTGCAGCTGCCAGCGGTTCAAAATACTACATGTGCTGTGACGCTGCCATATTGATTATTAAAGCTTGTGGACAAGAAGTATAGTGAAGGTAAGGATCAGTACTATGAAATGGAGGTGATAGATAGTAGGGTTGCTCCTGTTGCGCTTTCTTTGGTGACCCTCGGTTTCATAACCCTTAATGCTCTAAAAGTTTTTTTATATAATAGTCGATGGTTAGGGTTAATTTTAATTTTATTTATTCTTATTTTTAATCTAATTAGCATTATTATTATTTTTCTGGTTCAAACAAGGGTTTTTTTAAGTATCAGCATGCACTTTGCACAGTAACTTATTTAGACTGGTCCCTTTGTACCTTTTTCCCTCCTTTCTTTTTTCTGTATTGCAGTGATTCACAGTGTGGCAAGGTAAAAAGTAAAAACAAAACCATACAGGTGAGATAATTGCTCATTATGGTGGGAGGTTAGGGTATGCATAGGTTGTGTATTAACCTTTTTATGTTTTTGATTATGTTTTGGATTTTAGATGTTTTAATATTTTTACATATATATGATTTGGTATTTATTTCTCATCATGATCTAATGAGGTGTTTCATTTATGTTTTGCTGTACTATTTTGCACATGTTTTTATTATTATTTATATAGTATACATTTAGATATTATATATGTTCAGCATTATATATTTATTTATTTACTTATTGATGTTTTTGTTAGTCATTATGGTAATATAGAGCCAAAAGGTGTTTTTATGACGATATAATGTTTTATTTGTAATTTATTTGGTTAAATTATGAATGTTTTTAACGTATTTTTATGTGTTGTTTGTAGCCAAAAGCCCCTGATGAAGGTGTAAGCGAAACACGGCCTGTGTCGGGCCTGGCTTTATGAAATATAAGTGTTCAATAAATAATAGTTCCTTCCTTGCCTTCCACGTCGTTGACTGGGTTTGACTTATCCTGCTGTCCACGGAGAACTCCCGTTACAGGTAAGTAACCCAGTTTTGTGGACTGCCACAGAATCATAAGGCGAACCCAGGAAATCCAGAAATAAAACTCAATCCATTATGTACAGTGCAAATTCTTCAAGCATATATTTGGCATCTTGTACATGCCAAAATATCTTCTTTTAAGTTGTTACTTTAGGATTATTTCATAATATACACTATAAATTACTTCACAGAGACACTGATTGAATGGGTTAAACCAGGCAATGACACAACAAAAAACTGCCCATGAACCAATCAGATTCCAGTGTTTATAATGTGATTTTGGCATCCATTAAAATCATGTTGGTCTCAGGAAAACTATGAAATTTGCTTAAAGAATTTTAACCCCTCCCTCCCCCCGGACAAGTTTAAAGTCAGTTTATACCAATACTTCTGAACCAGTGTACTGTGACACACTAGTGTGTCACGAGCACCTGGGGGATGTATCGCAGAGTTGACACATGGAGAAGTAGGAGATATGACCAATATCTGAGAGAGGTTTCACGGAGCCGGCACTAGCAGCGGCAAGAGCGGAAGACAAGAACACACCGGCCCCAGCAATTTGTGTTTAATGCAGATTCAGCCATGCTCCTTCTCTGCATCCTAGCACCCCTGGGCTCTTATAATTTCAGTTTCAGGTGCATCCCACGCACCAGGAAGTGAAATCACTTAAGTGCCACTTGCAGTTGTGGCCAAGAGGAAGGAACACAGATGGATCTACATTAAACAAGAATTTTCAGCACTGATGGGGTTGCATCTCTTGCTCCTACCACTGGTTGTACCGGCTCTGGGAAGGGTTGAGAGGGAAGATACTACTTGGTTTGGGGAGAAGGAGAGAGAACAAGGAAATGCTGGATTAAAAATGTGTGTTAAAAGGGGGCGATATTTGGCTACATGGGGGAGAGAGAGATATGAAAGCAGGCTACAAGGGTGGATGGGGGAGGAGAGAGAAGATACAGGGCTGCATAGGTTGATGGGTGGGAGAAACAGGCAGAGACAGAGAGAAGGGGAGAGATGGGAGGGGTGGGCGAGAGAGCGAGGGAAGATACCGGGCACAGGTGGGTGGATGGAGAGGGGAGATGCCAGGCCATATAGTTGGGTGGGTGGGGAGGGGAGATATTGGGCTACATAGGGTGGATGGGTGGGAAGCAAAGAGTGGGGAGAAACTGGGCTACAAAGGGGATGGGGTGGGAAACAGAGAGAGAGAGAGAGTGGGAAGTTTCTGTGTTCATGGGTGGATGGACAAATGGGTGGTTGGGTACATGTTTAGGTGGTGGAGAGGAGGAACAGAGAATGAGAAGGAGGGGAGATGGGCTACAAGGGTGGGTGAGGGAGAGAGTGAGAGGAGATGCTAAGCTACAAGGGTGGGTGGGGGAAGGACAGAGAGGGGGTAGACACTGGGCATGGTGTGGAACCTTGAGGAGGGTTATCAAGGAGAGACGAAAGGAGATACGAGGCAATAAGAGAATGGAGAGGGAGGGAGATGGGGAAATGGCAGAGCTTGGGGAGGTTGAAAGTTGATAGGTATGTGAAAATTAAATAGGAAGAGACTGAAGACTAGAATGAGTGCACAGAGATGTGGGAAAGAAAGAAAAGATATGACAGAGACAGATATAGGGAAGGAATAGAGGAAGATAGAAGGAGAGAGAAGAAAGGAGAAATAGACAGCAAACACTGGAAAGAGTTGGTAGAAGACAGACAAAGAGAGCAGAAAAGAGAATCTGGGACCAACATGATTGGAAAAATAAAATATCCAGACAACAAAGGTAGAAAAAAGTATTTTATTTTGAATTAAACTGGAATATGTTAGCTTTGGGAGATGTGCATTGCAGTTGTTTTTGTATTTTGTTCAGTACAAGAGGAAACACATTTCTATTTTTAGTTTTCTAGTGTTGCAGTATCTGCTGAATTCGACTTCTTGGGATTCCCAGTTCAATTTTTGTCTTCATATTCCTATTTCTAATTTGTGCTCCCTTGCTCTGTATTTGGTGATAGTCCATTGGAGTTTTACATATGGCCAAGGTGCATTAGTGTGTAGTTTCTGTAGAGATCTGTAGCAGTCCCACTTGTTCTGTTTACCAGTAGGTGGTGTATTAGTGTTCTACAGCCCAGTGTAATATTTATAGCGCTGTCTATTCTTTGGTAGGGTTCTAGCTGCTTGAATCAAAGGAAATAGTGCTGTTATGGTATGACACATTTGCTACAAATGTGAGTGGTGGGTTTTTTTTCCAAGCTTTGTGTTCTTTCACAATGTCCCAGGTAGTGGGTGAATTATGTTGCTATTACTCAAATGACGTTTGAATCAGATTATTATCTGTATGGTTAATTCTATGGAGAAATGTCCTAGTTCTGATCTGCACCTGGGTGCAGGATTTTTGCAGAGACATAACATGTTTACATGTAACTACTATACTGTGTCAGACCAGAGGTGGGTGATGGTCACGCATGCGGGTGCCACATATATATGTGAGCATCATCTGTCAGATGTGTCCTGATGAAAAAAAGATTGAGAACCACTGGTTTTTACAGTGCAGAGACTTCCCGCAGCATGTAAACTAGTTTGTAATACCTTCTTTGGGCCAACAAAACAGATACTGCACATATGCTTTCAAGACAACATCTGCCCCCTCTTCATATGTAAACATGCATGAGATAGATGTGCTTACAATAACTCTATCTCATGCATATTCATGAAGAATGTCCTGAAAACCTTCCCCCTTTGCAGTCCTCGAGAATTGAGAGCAAACACCACAACCACAGACTTCAGTTACGTCTGCAAGGTTGATGGATAAATGCTTCCTTCCCTCAGCTTAGTAGACATATCCGAAGAACGGATTTATGTGATCTTGAAAGTTCATGCACACCAAAGCTCTTTAAAGGCAGAAATACTAGATAAAATGAGGTGCTGCCCTGGCTTTAATTCCTTGTTTCAGGGCTAGTAAGTATTACCTCTTGTAGATGTTCCATTGTTCAACACATAGGATTTCTTTTTAGCATCTAAGCATGTTATCCAAGTTATTACTCCTGTTCTATGTAAAGCATAAGCATGTTATCCAAGTTGTTTTCTCCTGTTCTATGTGAAGCCAAACAGTTTGTTATGGTCATTTTGTTGTATGTAAACCGCGCTGACAATAGTGCGGTATATAAGAAATTGTAATAAATAAAAATAAATAAATAATATTATGTCCTGATTCACAGTAAGTTCTCACATTTCTTTATATGCTGTGTTACACATCATACCCTGCTCTATGAATCAGATTTACTTATGCATCTTGTTCTAACAGAGATGAAATGCATTTCAAGAGGGTACGGCTTATTTTAAGCTACAAACGCATGTACAGATAGACAGACCATGAATGCTACAGTACGTTTTCATTGACTCCCAAATCAATATATTACAGCACAATTTACATATCAAAGCCAAGTGAAATTTATACATCTAACATATATTAATCTGTATAGCATTATATATTTAAGAAACTTGAAATACTGTATGGAAATAAAATGCATTAGGAATACTTGAAATTCAGTTGGCGGAAAATATAAAAATTAAATAGTGTTCCACACATACATTGTGCTGTTTTCATTATAATGGCATCAAACATATGGGCTTCCATTTAAAGCATTTTATATTTACAAAAGTCATACTATAACCCAACATTACAAGAAAAAAAAATGACAGCCGTGGCATAAAATATATTGCAGTCTTCCACATAAAGCATAATTTGAAAGGCTCAGTTTGACATGCTTTATACACAAGTTTTAAATGCAGAAATACATTAACAATTAAAATGAACTATATCCATAATACTTAAATGCTTACTTGCGTTGGTTTCTGTGACAATGTTCAATAAATAAAATCTAAATTGTTAGCTGTATGAAACATCCTGACCACACAAAGTTTGGGCCTGTTTTTTTCACTATTAAAAAAATCTACAGGATCTGCTATGGAGGGTTTTATACCAAAGCTTCAGGCTCATTCTATCATTTATACATCTTCATGAATTCCGTTGTCACAAGCGTCATGTAGACAACATTTGTTCTGATAATGAAACATTCAGTTATGCAGAGATACAGAATATGACAGCAGATAAAGATTGTTAGGCCTAATTTGCTTTCCATTGGGATGCCATAGATCAGTGGTATTCACCTCCTGTCCTTGGGGGCCATAAACAGGTCAGGTTTTCAGGATATTCCTAATGAACATGCATGAGATAGATGTGCATACAATGGAAGTGCTGTATCCCTTCAACTATCTCATGCATATTCATAAGGAATATCCTGAAAACCTTCTCCCTTTACAGCCCTCGAGAGCAGAGAGCAAATACCACAGCCATAGACTTCAGTTGCTTTCTAGCTTCCTCTAACTTGTTTATACACAGGAGTCTATTTACTAAAGTGCGGTAAGGATCTGCAGTTGCAAAACATGCCTTCAAGTCAATGTTGATTCCTGGCAACCCAGCACCTCCTGGGATTTCTTGGCAACATGACTGGCAGTAGATTGCTAGGCCTTTTATCTGAGGTAACAGAGAGTTAAGTAATTTGCCCAAGGCCACAAGAAGTGCTAGTGGGAATCAAACTCTGGTCTCTTGAGTACCAAGCCAGTGCTCTAACCATTAGGCTACTCCTCCACTCCTAAACATTTGCAGTTACCACATTGTACCACTGCTTGGTAACTACAATGTTTCTGCATTAACTTTTGGGGGTTTTCCAGTATCTGTCCCCAATGTTAATATATAGGTTTGCAGATAACATGATAAGATCACCTAAATAGATGTAGTGAACTGTAACTGCGCCGTGTTGTCTGCCATGTTGACAGTTAACGAGAGGAAACTATCTCCAAGTTAAATGTAAGATGCAATGGCTGCCCATTTTTTGACCAGCCTCCAAATATCCTTTTTACTGTTCAGTGTTGGCTGCTAACATTGAAATTAGTTTGCATTCACTGCAAAGGTGTCACATTAAAACTTAATGAGGCGCCTACATTAGCCGATAACCTATGTCAACTCCCATGTTAACAGCTCACACAACTTAGTAAAGAGGCCCCACAGGGATCTACTTTGCTTATCCTATGCCCACTTGAATTATATTACTGCTTTAGCCTACAACACTACCATTGGGAGGCTGGTGCTATGCATCCAGCATCTTTTTATTGAAGAAATGCTTCCTGATGTTGTTCCAGGCCTCTCCCAACTTCAGCAAAGGACTGAAACTTCTCAGCTATTTGTGCTTTCTCTCTAAACTTTATTATGCTGTCATGGGACCAGGGCATCAAGTCACTCAAAACCCTACTCGAGGGAAAACCTCAAAATTAAAACTAAGGATTTAATCTTATGACCTTCCTCTAGCCATGATTCAGAAAAAATGAATTACTATGTAGAGCCTTTAAAATGTCCTCTCTACAGGCCCACAATGTAGTTCACATAAAAAATGAATATGTAAAGATATACAAACACACATGTATACACATATAAAAATGTGTGCATATTCACAAATAAGGATTTAAAAATTAGGAGCCAAAATTTATAAACACTTAGCCAGTTAGCAGCACCTATTAACCAGGTAAGTGCCAGTGGGCATGATATTTAGTGGTGCTCTCTGCATAGTGCTATTGAATATTCCCTCTGACAACCTCAGCGCAATTCACATAATACTAGGGCAGTCTGTGGGCAGAGCTTGAACAGAATTTGAGGTTGTCCAGTGTGCAGGGATACTCAGTCTGCTAACCAGATAGAAAACCGCATAACGTTAGACCAGAAAAAGACTGTCCTAACTTTATGCGATTTTCTGTCTCAGTGTACTGAACATCACCACTATCCAGATAATGGTACCGCCAGTTACCGTTGATTCTAGTTATTCAGCAACAGCCACTATCCAGACACTGGCGCTGAGTATCCAGATTTAATTTAGCCACGTTGGCCAGTGTTGTAAAAAAACTGCTGACCACTGCAACTAAATACTGATCCATAGGTGTACAGGTATACATCAAAGCCCTTCATAATAAGCTTTGTATGATTAAAAAAATGGCTAATCTTTTCCTACAGATTATTATACATAATTTGTTACTGAAATCAAATTCTTCTATAACAAACATCTCTCACAACGAACCTACAAGAATTATTTTTCAGTTTGTTATTACAAAATTTTGCTAACAAAAATCCATCTATGCTTGTTTCAGTTAGTGTAAAAGCTTTGCATCTTAAAATACTTTTAAAATTGTTATAGATTTTGTTTAGAACATCTTAAAATATTTATAAATCAAATATATACTATGATGAGAAAACCAAGCCTGTTGGTGAAGTACCATAAAATTTTTCCAGATTCAGCAGCTGCTCCCTATTTATGGTCATATTTAAAGCTCTTTTTCAGTAGTTTTGGTCTGGGCATTAACATACGTACAAATCTGTGAGGTAGAGCTAACATCAGCAAAAGAAGTACATTCATCAAAATTGGTTCAATTCCTCCCTCTTCCATTCCCCCCACCAAGAGTTTCCGTTTAGGATTTCAAATCTTCTGTGATACATAGCTGAGAAATAGTCTTTTTAATGCGAAGTGCAGTCAATCGAGCTGTTCCGTTTGCATACCAGCACTCACGCATTATTCTTCCCATCACTCGGAGAGCCTTAACAGTAATATAAGAAGATATACAGAGTAACAAAAAAAAAAAGAATGGACCAACAGTAATTAATCAAAGAATGAAATCAGTGTATACATGTTGCATGAAAATTACTGAAAAACATTGCCAACATTACGTGCTGCGCCCTCCTCATAGTAAAAGAAAAACTATGCGCAAGCACTAGTCTAGGTGTAAATACGCATGCCTACATTTGTAAAGAACGTGTGTAAGTTGTATTACTTCAGAACTTATGTGTGCAAATTTAGGCTTTGCCACGCCCCACGCCCCACCCCCTTGTCCTGCCCCTGTGCTTGCCTACTCCTAAAGTATGTGCCATCAGCCTAATGCGCACACACAGAATAATGACTGCCTGAAGTCCATGCATAAGTGCCCACTGGTGCGCAAGTCATGGACAATACATGATTTGCATGCGTGGATGGTACATAACTTCTTTATGCGGCTTGTTAAAAAATTATCTCCAATAGGCTTTATTCAATAAAGGTTTTTTTTCTTTTTTTCTCCTAGGCCAGGAATGGGAAAATGTTCCTTCTGAATAAGGGTCTAAATACTACAAAACAGAAAGCATGACCATGACCTGCAAGCTTCCTCAGTGAAATTATTGTAAAAATGTTTACAGATTTACAAACAGATCAATGTGCTGGGTGAAGGAGAACATAGTTATTCACCTGTAACAGGTGATCTCCGGGAACAGAAGGAATTCAGTCTTTACATATGGGTATCATCGGTACCAAAGGAGCCTGCGCGGGAACGCTCCCCAGCATCCAATAGGAACGCTTTTGGGAGCATCCCTCAGCACATGCGCGCTGCCTTCCTGCCTTTCCAACTGTCCCTCTTCAGTTAAGTTTGTAGCTGAGTGAACAGATAGAGGGAGAGAGGAAAGAGACAGAGAGATAGAGAGACAACTCCTAGGGGAGGTGGGTGGGTTGTGAAGACTAAATTTCTGCTGTTCCCGGAGATGACCTGTTACAGGTGAGTAACTACGCTATCTCCAGGAACAAGCAGGAATGTAGTCTTCACATATGGGGACTCCCTAGCTGAAGATGTCATGGAGATAGCCCCAGGAAGGAGCCACTCCAGAAAGATAGGCATCCTTCCTCCCATGGATCTCTGGCATCTCATCAGGGTTGGTGGGTAGGAGATGAATTAGGTCTGGAAGAGATTTTGAAGAACAGCTTGGCCAAAGAAGGCATCCCGACGGGAGACATTATCTAGGCAGTAGTGGGCTGTAAAGGTGTGTACCGAAGCCCAGGTGGCTGCTCGACAAATGTCATCAATAGACACAGAGTGAAGGTTAACCATAGAGGCTGCCATGGCTCTCACATTATGAGCTGTGACATGGCCTTGAAGAGGAAGACTCTTACTATCATAAGCAAAGGATATGCATTGTGCAATCCATTTGGACAGAGTTCTCTTGGAGACTGGAAGTCCCAAATGACTAAAATCAAAAGCAATAAAAAGTTGAGAAGACTTTCTATGTTGCTGTGTTCTTTGTAGATAAAAAGCCAAGGCTCTTTTACAATTCAAAGTATGAATGTTCCTTTCTGCATTAGAGGCATGAGGCCTCGGAAAGAATACAGGAAGATAAATTGATTGATTTAAATGAAAAGGTGAAACCACCTTTGGCATAAAGTGTGGATGAGTGCTAAGAACAACCTTATCATGGTGAAACCTAGTATAAGGAGGATCAGCCACTAAAGCTTGCAATTCACTATTGTGACGTGCAGAGGTGATTGCAATTAGGAAGATGACCTTCTAGAACAAACGTTTTAGGGTTGTAGTGGCTAAAGGTTCAAAAGGCAGTTTCATGAGCTGCCCGAGAACTAGGTTTAAATCCCATGCCACCGGTGGTGGCCTGATGGGAGTCTTTGTTAATAGAAGACCTCTCATAAATCTTGTTATGAGTGGATGAGAGGAAATTGGTTGTCCATTTAGAGGCTTATTGGAAGCTGCAATTGCACTAAGATGGACTCTTACTGAATTGGTCTTTAGACCAGAATTTGATGAAGTAGATACTCTAGTATCGATTATAAAGGTATCATAAGGGGGTTTAACCGCTTCTATGAACACCATATAGTAAAACATTTCCACTTGAAGGCATAAGAGCGTCTTGTAGAAGGTTTTCTAGAAGCCTGAAGTATATCCTTTACCTGTTGGGAAAGGTTAAGATCCTGGAGGTCTAAGCTTTCAGCAACCAGGCCCTGAGATGCCGGGACTGGGGATTCGGGTTCCATAGCATCCTGTTCTCTTGGGAGAGGAGATCTGGAGCATAGCCTAACTCCAGAGGTGCAGCTTGAGAGAGATGTAGAAGCAAGGGATGCCACGTTTGGCGTGGCCACCGTGGCGCTATGAGGATCATATGAATTCTGTCTCTCTGAAGCTTGAAGAGTGTTTTGGGGATGAGGGGAATGGGTGGGAAGGCATAGAGGAAGTCGTGACCCCAGTGAAGAAGGAAGGCGTCCCTTGCCTGACAATTTTGAGCCAGAATCCTGGAACTGAACCGGAGAAGTTTGGCATTCAGTAGACTTGCAAATAGGTCTATGTCTGGGGTTCCCCAGATCTGAAATATCTTGGCCACCTGGTCTAGGTGGAGAGACCATTCGTGAGGCAGCAGTACTCGGCTGAGTTTGTCTGCCCAAAGGTTTTGAATGGCTGGAAGATATACCACGAGAAGGTGAATTTGATGCTCTCTGGCGAGGGCCCATAGTCATAAAGCTTTGTTGCATAATGACAGAGAGCCTGTTCCGCCCTGCTTGTTCACGTAGAACATAACTACTTGATTGTCCGTTTGGACTAGGACTGTCTTGTAGCTGAGCTGGGCATGGAATACTCAAAGAGCTAGATAGATTGCTCTGAGTTCCAGGAGATTTATGTGAAGACAAGCCTCCTGTGGAGTCCAGGTACCCTGGGTAGAGAAATGATGCAGGTGTGCTCCCCATCCCACCTGTGATGCATCTGTTTTTAGGGTGGCCTGGAATAGGGGTTGCTGGAAAGGAGACCGCACTAGAAGATTTTCCAGTGATTGCCACCATTGTAGGGACAAGATCAGTCGTTGTGAGTTTGATATCTTCTCCGACAGACGTCCTGTGGACTGTGTCCACTGTGTGGATAGGGTCCACTGGGCTGCTTGCATATGAAGGTGCGCGTAGGGAACCACATGGACCGTGGATGCCATATGTCCCATAGTTGTAGGAGTTCTCGAGCAGTAAGAGAGGACTTCACCACTGCTTGAGAAGCTAGCTGCATTATACGAAGACAGCGGGGTTGTGGGAGAAAAGCCCTTGACTGTCTGGTATCTAGACGAGCTCCTATGAACTCTAGGGACTGAGACAGAGCAAGTTGGGATTTTGGGAGGTTTATGACCAATCCCAAGTACTGAAGGATTTGCATTGTGCGAGACAATGCAGATCTGGCTTCTAGAACCGTGGGGGCTCGAATGAGCCAGACATCCAAGTAAGGGAAGAAGAATATCCCCAGGGTTCACAGAAATGCAGCTACTACTGTCATGCAGTTCGTGAATACTCTTGGTGCCAAAGCCAGACCAAAGGGAAGAACCCTGTATTGGAAATGCTTTCCTTTGAAAAGGAATCGTAAGAATTTCCTGTGATATGGATGGATCAGAATGTGAGTATATGCATCCTTTAGATCTAGAGAACAAAGCCAATCCTGAGTTTGAAAGTATGGCAGAAGAGTTCCCAGAGAAATCATTTTGAATTTTTCTTGGAACAGATATTTGTTCAATTCTCTGAGGTCTAGAATGGGTCTGTATCCTCCTGTTTTCTTTGGAATAAGAAAATAGGGGGAGTAGAACCCTGCACCCTGCTGAAGAATGGGCACCTCCTCTATTGCTCCTTAACCAAGGAGTGTTGAGACCTCTTGATACAGTAGATTGCCTGTAGAGGTTTGGGAATTGAACTGTCTTACGATTGTAGGAGGGGGCATATTGTGAAAATGAAGCTTGTATCCCTCTCCCACAATGGACAGAGTCCAGTTTTCTGTTGTTATTTAGTGCCATCTGTTGGCAAAATTACACAACCTGCCTGGAATATTTAGGGGTTCTGGCCCCTTCAAAGGCAGGAAGGCTAAGTTTTCTATAAAGGAGTCAAAGCCCTTCAGGAGGCTGGGCCTGTGGAACTGGTTGAGCTCTAAGGACTTTTGGCTTCTTTTGTCTGGATTGTTGTTGTTGACCCTTCTGGGCAACTTGACCCTGAGCTTGCCCTTGCTGTGTATAGGATGGATACAACTTCCTCTTTTTGCTGAAAAAGGGTTTTTTATAGGGTTTCCTTTTGGCTGGAGTGGCTGTAGCTTTTGATAATCTGTCTAAAGTGAGATTGTCAGTATCTATCTCATTAGCCTTCTCCTGCCAATTCTTGCCAAAGAGGTTTTCTCCTGTGCAAGGGATGTTTCCCAATATCTCCAGGAACAAGCAGGAATGTAGTCTTCACATATGAGTATCGTCGGTACTGACGGAGCCTCCGCGGGAACGCTCCCCAGCATCCAATAGGAATGCTTTTGGGAGCATCCCTCAGCATATGCGAGCTGACTTCCCGCCTTTCCAACTGTCCCTCTTCAGTTCTTCATTTTCTGTGGAGCCGACAGGACACATACCCTGTCACCGCAGAAAATTTCTTCTTTAACTTGTTTTCTTCTGATCGTGCCTGCCTCCGCATGACACCTACCGGTACCGCTGGTTCTTTCTTTAAAAAATATATATCCAACAACCTGCAAACTTCCCCCATATACCTGCCGCCCCTGCACGTCATCTCCTCAGATAATGGTTAGCTTCACAAAACTAATGCAACACCCATTTACATTAAAGTATTGTACATAGTTTGAGTTAATATGTATTTAGTTCCCCTGGTTTCCTTCCCATGTTCAATTTCCTGTTCTTTGTAAAACTCAATGTTGTTTGTATACATTGTAGTATGCTTGTTTGATGTACACCGCGCTGATTTTAATAGCGCGGTATAGAAGCAAATGTTAAATAAATAAATAAATAAATAAATATATTTTTGAACTGTTTCTCTTCAGAAACATTTTCTTTTGGTGCTAGGCGCCATTTTGGGCATTAGGCCCCATTCCCAAAATATGGAAAAACCAGCTAGTGGTTTTAAAAAATGTACTAAATGTGGCGGTACCATCTCCGTCACAGACATCCACGACTGGTGTCTAAAATGTTTAGGCCCTGACCATTCTCCATCTGAGTGTTCCTCCTGTATGGGCGGGATGACTAAAAGAGGAAGACAGAATCGAGCTGCAAAGCTCGGTACCCTCTTTTCTTCGGATACTAGGTCCATTGCATCGACATCTTCAAGATCCTCGTCTTCCTCCCATGGATCTCAGGTAACTAAACATAAGAGCAGGTCCTCAAAGGGTAGCTCTCCTTCAAAGCATCGAGAGGCCATTGGCATGGCCCTTGAGGAAACTACACCGGCAAAACAGCCCTGGCGGGAGGCTTCGGCCTCCAAAGCATCAATGGGGTTCCAGGATATTCTCGAGGCTTCGACCTCGGTAGAACTACTGGTGCCATGCTCAGGGGTTCTGGCCGCTTTTACCAGTACCAATACCCAGGCATCAGCAGCATCGATAGACCAGAGATTCCTCGCTATCGAACGCAGTCTTGCAGCTCTCCTTACAGCTGTGGTACTGTTGACACCAATGGTTCAACTGGCACCGGTACCGACACCGGTACCGATGCCGGTACCAGCACCGGTACAGATACTGGTACCAGCACCGACGGAACCGGCCCCGGTGGGAATCCTTCCCATGCAGACTTTTTCTGGCATCGACAGATCGGTACCGGACCAATTCGGTGCCGACTTCGATCGATACTGAGACCGTGCTTTGCATGAACATCAGGATCAGAGATACTTCGAATCCTCTGATTCCAATGACTCTGATAATTCTGTCGGTACCAGAGTGTTTCTCCCGGAAGACTCCTCTTCTCCCCAACGCAGAATGTCTCTTCCGGAAGACATGTCTGTATAGAATGTACACCTACGCTCCCTGTTGGACCCAGATGATTTCCGGACCATATACCAAGCGCTAATCCTGCCACACTTTGACTTTGCAAACACCATCTTTCAAGGTCTCCCCCAATCCACTCTGACCCCCTTGCAGTTGGCCATGAATTCCGCAGCAAGGGTCCTCTACGGAGCCTCCAGAAGCGACCACGTGACTCCCATTCTCAAACAGCTTCACTGGCTACCTATCCATGGGAGGATCATCTTTAAAACCTTACTCCTATCATTCAAGGCAATCAAAGGTATTTCATCCTCCTCACTCACAGATCTTATTCACATGGTTCCCCCCAACAGATCCAGAAGAGCAACAGCCGTAAACCTTTTAACAACCCCAAAGGCATTGACAAAGTGCAACATGACAACCACAAACAGGGCGTTCACTTTCTATGTCCCCAAATGCTGGAATGCTCTACCCCCTGACATTAGGGCCATTGCCGACCTATATCAGTTCAGGAAGGCACTCAAATCCCACCTTTTCCTCCAATACTACCCAACCAGCAATCAAACCTAGATACCCCTCTGAAGAAATGACCCACTCTAGAAAGACCCTTACATTCGTTATGTGATTTTTACCTAACCTTGTTCCGTGTAAATATCTCATGTATATAGTTAACCCCTGTTGTCCAAGTTTGCACTCCTGTTCGATGTAAAACCAGACAGCTTGTTGTTATGGTCGTTATGTTATGATGTAAACCGCGCTGATACCGAATAGCGCGGTATATAAGAAATTGTAATAAATAAATAAATAAAAAATGTCTTTTCAGGATTTTATTTGTGATGTGGCCCGAGGCCTTTCAATCACGGTAGCTCCTGAAAAAGAACCTAGAGCAAAGGAATTAGAAATTCTCCAATACCCTAAGGCTCCCAAGGAAGCAGCCACTCTGCCCATTCATGAAATTCTTCATGATTTGATGCTCAGAATGTGGGAGACACCTTTGACCACATCTTCTTATTCTAAGAGACTTGATACCATGTATCGAGTTCCACCATGTCCTGGTTTTCAAAAGACTCAGCTGCCACACCATTCAATGTTAGTGGAGTCAGCCATGCGTAGAATGAAAAGTGCAAAGAGACATGCATCCAATCCTCCAAGTCATGAATGCAGGACTCTTGACACTTTTGGGCGTCAAACTTTTCAAGCTTCCATGCTTTCAGCTCATATATTTTATATATGGGAATGTTCCTCAAAGAGGTCACAGGAGATTTGGAGCTTATTAGCCCCCTTCTCCCTAAGGACAAATGACAGGACTTTCTCACTCTGGTCAAGCATGCTCAAGATGTCTCCAAGTTTGTAAACTGTAAAGCCTTTGACTGCATCAGTAGAACCTCTGCTATTGCCATTGGTGCACGTCGGATTGCCTGGCTTCAGGCATCAGACTTGGAGATTTGGGTACAGGATAAATTGGGAAACATCCCTTGCACAGGAGAAAACCTCTTTGGCAAGAATTGGCAGGAGCTGGCTAATGAGACTGATACTGACAATCTCACTTTAGACAGATTGTCAAAATCTTCAGCCACTCCAGCCAAAAAGAAACCCTATAAAAAACCCTTTTTCAGCAAAAAGAGGAAGTTGTATCCATCCTATACACAGCAAGGGCAAGCTCAGGGTCAAGTTGCCCAGAAGGGTCAATAACAACAATCCACACAAAAGAAGCCAAAAGGCCTTAGAGCTCAACCAGCTCCAGAGGCCCGGCCCTCTCAAGGGCTTTGACGTCTTCATAGAGAACTTAGCCTTCCTGCCTCTGAAGGGGCCAGAACCCCTAAACATTCCAGGCAGGTTGTGTAATTTTGCCAACAGATGGCACTAAATAACAACAGAAAACTGGACTCTGTCCATTGAGGGAGAGGGGAGATCGGTGCTCGTGCAGACCGACAACTGCGTGGCGATGTTCTACATCAACAAGGAAGGGGGTACCAGATCACGCTCCCTCTGCCAGGAAGTGGTCCGCCTCTGCTCCTTCGCTTTCCGTCGGGGGATGACCCTCAGGGCGGTCTACCTCCCGGGCCAAGAGAATGTCCTAGCGGACATGCTCAGCAGAATCCTTTGCCCTCACTAATGGCGGCTGGATCCGGGGGTGGCCAGCTGGCTGTTTATTCAGTGGGGACTCCGGCTATGGACCTATTTGCCAGTCCTCTGAACGTAAAGCTCCCCCGCTTCTGCAGGCCAATGCCACACCTGAGCAGGGAGGGCCCGGATGCGTTCCTTCTGAGCTGGTCCTCCAGTCTGCTCTATGCATTCCCTCTCACTCCTCTCATTGCAAGGACCCTCCTCAAGGCTCTGCGGGACTGGGCATCGATGATCCTCGTGGCCTCGACAGCCCTGGTTCCCGCTCCTGCTCTGACTGTCGATGGAGCCTCCAGTCCCCCTGGGCTGTACCCCGGGTCTGCTAATGCAGGAGGATGGATGGGTACAGCACCCAAACCTTCTTTGCGGCTGAACGGGTCTCCCTAGCCCCGCTGGGTCTCCTGGAGGAGGTCGAGGAGGTTCTCTTTGCATCGAGGAAGACCTCGACTAGGTAAGCTTATGCCTTCAAGTGGTGGCGTTTCTCGGTCTGGTGCTCCAGGCTCCAGATCAACCCATTCTCCTGCTCCACTCGGTGGGTCCTTCAGTATCTCCTCCATCTCTCGAAGGAAGGTCTGAAGTCAAACTTCGTCAGGGTGCATTTGAGCGCCATCTTGGCGAATCACCTCCCCGTCGAGGGAAAGCCCCTCTCGGGGCAGCCATTGGTCTCCCGCTTTATGTGGGGTCTCTTGCTGTCCAAACTGCCCATCCGACCTCCCACGGCAGAATGGGACCTGAATGTGATGCTCATGCAACTAACGCGTTCACCCTTTGATCCAATGGCGACGTGCTCGCTTTGGCACCTCTCCTGGAAGGTGGTCTTCCTGGTGGCCCTGACCTCGGCCTGCCGAGTCAGCGAGCTCCAGGCTCTTATGGCTGATGCCCCTTACATGAGATTCTATAGGAATAGGGTGGTCCTCCGTACCCACCCCAAGTTCCTGCCGAAGATTGTTTCGGACTTCCATCTCAAGCAGGAAATAGTGTTTCCAACTTTTTTCCAGAGGTCCCATGCCAACCAGGCATCGGCAGCTCTCCATACACTCGACTGCAAAAGGGCTCTTGTCTTCTATTTGCAGCGCACCCAGGCTCATCGCAGATCTGGCTGACTTTTTGTGACCTACGATCCCAATTGACTGGGGCAGGCACTAAACGCACCCTCTCCATTTGGGTGGCGGACTGCATCGCCTTTGCTCACACGAAGGCAGGTGTCCCGTTAGATCATCGCATCACCGTGCATGGGGTCCAGGCCAAAACGGCTTTGGTGGCCTCACTGCGCTCTGTGCCCATGATGCACATAGGCCAGGTGGTGACCTGGTCCTCAGCGAACACCTTCGCTGCCCACTACTGCCTGGAGAGGGAGTCCCATCGGGGCAGCACCTTCGGCCAGGCTGTACTCCGTAATCTGTTTGGGGTATAAGCAACTCCTGCCCTCTGACCCTTCCTTACGGCTACCAAGGGCTTCGCCCCGAGGACCTGAGGACTCCGGCTCCTTTGGGCATCGGCTTCTGCTCACGACCTCGCGGAGGCGTTTTTTGGTTACAGGTTTGTTAGCCTGTAGCTGAGGAGTCCCATAAGTAAGAACTGACTTCCTGCTTGTTCCTGGAGAAAGCATAGTTACTCACCTGTAACAGGTGTTCTCCAGGGACAGCAGGAATCAGTCCTCATTACCCTCCCACCTCCCCTAACGAGTTGCTGGATTTGTTGTCCTTTCCTTACCATCTGCTTGGTAGGGCTCGAGCTAAGGGACCTGACTGAGCAAGATGGCACCCTTGGGCGGGAAGAGGACCACACATGCATGGCAGCAATCCCAAAGGCTTTCTTTGAAAGCTGGGGAATTGCTCCACATGGGCTCTGTCGGTGCCAAAGTCACCCATAAGTGAGGACTGATTCCTGCTGTCCCTGGAGAACTCCTGTTACAGGCGAGTAACTACGCTTTCTTTGCAGACCTTAACAGAGTGCTAAAGAGATGGACCCAAATATTGAACGGTTTTCATTGATGGAGAGGAATGTTCATGGAATGTTTGCAGCATATAAGGAAATATGTGAAGAGAAGAAAAAACAAATTAGGCAAACAACACTAAAAATATTCCTGAAGAAGCCAACACCTCCCCAAGAAGACCCTCAACCAGGTCCTCCAGGTCTTTTCATTGTTGGTGACAATTCATCAGTGGAAATTATTCAACCTGAGAATCTTCCAGTGGAACACTATGAGGAAGCTGAGGACAGTAATATGTATGATTCTGCACCTCTTATTTAAATTGTGTGTGATATAGCCTAATAAAGCGGTTTACATAAATGTTTAAAATATGTACGTAGTATGGTGTTCGCACACTGTCCAATTCACATAACATCCTATTTCGCAGAACGTATTGTGGACATTAAGCAACGCATAGCTGTATACAGGTATGTGTTCACTGCCATCTAGTGGTGATGAAGCACAGCAATAGCTTTTGCATTGGGACAGTGGTACTCTGTTGTTAAATGGTAAAATCCATCCTTTGAAACTCTTGACAAAGACATCTAGTGATAATATATATTATCACACTTGGTTTCATTTTTATTATCTTTTTCCAAACCAATGGAATGCTTGGGGACCACTGCATCCAGATCATCTTACTACTTTCCCCTCCAAGTCAGAGACACTGTTATCAATTTGCATCATGAAATGTACTTATTCTTCAGCTTTAGAGCAGGAAAACTATCAGCAGGAAAGAGGAAACCTCATAGTTCCCCCCCCCCCCCCCGAAAAAAACCCCGTCATATTCCTCTGTCTTGGAAAGGGAAAGTAATCTGATAATTATAGAGCTCCAGATTACCAGAGATGAGCCAAGCCCTACTTGTTTTCATCACATATGAGAGTAATTTCATAAGCCATTTGAGGATGTAGAACAGTGTCTTTCATGCTCAAGTAGGTGCTTATAAAATTTCCTAGGACTATGGAGGAGTAACCTAGTGGTTAGAGCAACAGTCTAGAACTAAAGAGATCTGTGTTTTGATTCTCACCGGTACTCCTTGTGACCCTGGGAAAGTCACTTTACTCTCCATTGCCTTAGAAGAAAAGACCTGGTAATCTGTCTGGTCATACCTTGCTAAGAATACCCAAGGTTAGTAAATGTAGCTTTAGATTTGTAACTAAGACCGTGGAGGATAAAGTGACTTGCTCAAGGTTAGAAGAGGTTCTAGTGTGAGAAGCATGATTTAAGCTTTGGCTTTCTTGGTTTTCTGTCTATTGTCCTAGCAAATAGGCCAATCTCCAGGAACAAGCAGGAATGTAGTCTTCACATATGGGTATCATCGGTACCGACGGAGCCTGCATGGGAACGCTCCCCAGCGTCCAATAGGAACACTTTTGGGAGCATCCCTCAGCACATGCGCGCTGCCTTCCCGCCTGTCCAACTGTCCCTCTTCAGTTCTTCGTTTTCCGCAGAGCCGACAGGACACATACCCTGTCACCGCAGAAAATTTCTTCTTTAAACTTGTTTTCTTGTGGTCACGCCTGCCTCCACACGACACCTACCGGTACCACCGGTTCTTTTTTTCTTCTTTTAAAAAAAAAGTATATATATATATATATATATGTATTTTTGAACTGTTTCTCTTCAGAAACTTTTTCTTTTGGTGCTAGGCGCCATTTTGGGCATTAGGCCAAATTTTTCTCAAAAGATGGAAAAACCAGCTAGTGGTTTTAAAAAATTTACTAAATGTGGCGGTACCATCTCCATCACCGACACCCATGACTGGTGTCTAAAATATTAAGGCCCTGACCATTCTCCATTTGAGTGTTCCTCCTGTATGGGGATGACTAAAAGAGGAAGACAGAACCGAGCTGCAAAGCTCGGTACCCTCTTCTTCGGATACCAGGTCCATTGCATCAACGACTTCAAGAGCCTCGTCTTCCTCCCATGGATCTCAGGAAACTAAATATAAGAGCCGGTCCTCAAAGGGTAGTCCTCCTTCAAAGCATCGAACAGCCATTGGCATTGCCCTTGAGGAAACTACATCAGCAAAACAGCCCCGGCGGGAGGCTTCAGCCTCCAAAGCATTAACGGGGTTCCAGGATGTTCTCGAGGCTTCGACCTCGGCAGAACTACTGGTGCTATGCTCAGGGATTCCGACCGCTTTTACCGGTACCGATACCCAGGCATCAGCAGCGTCGATAGACCAGAGATTCCTCGCTATCGAACACAGTCTTGCAGCTCTCCTTACAGCTTTGGTACCATTGACACCAGTGGTTCAACGGGCACCGGTACCGATGCCGGTACCAGCACTGGTACCGATACTGGTACCAGCACCTATACCAGTACCAGCACCGGTGGTACCGGCTCCGTTGGGAATCCTTCCCATGCAGACTTTTTCTGGCATCGACAAATCGGTACCGGACCAATTTGGTGCTGACTTCTATCGATATCCAGACCGTGCTTTGCATGAACATTGGGATCAGAGATACTTCGAATCCTCTGATTCCGATGACTCTGATAATTCTGCCAGTACCAGAATTTTCTCCCGGAAGACTCCTCTTCTCCCCAACACAGAATGTCTCCTCCGAAAGACATGTCTTTTCAGGATTTTATTCCTGATGTGGCCCGAGGCCTTTCAATCACGGTAGCTCCTGAAAAAGAACCTAGAGCAAAGGAATTGGAAATTCTCCAATACCCTAAGGCTTCCAAGGAAGCAGCCACTCTGCCCATTCATGAAATTCTTCTTGATTTGATGCTCAGAATGTGGGAGACACCTTTGACCACATCTCCTCATTCTAGGAGACTCTCTACCATGTATCGAGTTCCACCATGTCCTGGTTTTCAAAAGACTCAGCTGCCACACCATTTAATGGTAGTGGAGTCAGTCATGCGTAGGATGAAAAGTGCAAAGACACATGCAACCAATCCTCCAGGTCGTGAATGCAGGACTCTTGGCACTTTTGGGCGTCGAACATTTCAGGCTTCCATGCTTTCAGCTAGAATCAGCTCATATATTTTATATATGGGAATGTTCCTCAAAGAGGTCACAGGAGATTTGGAGCTTATGAGGCCCCTTCTCCTTGAGGACAAACGACTGGACTTTCTCACTCTGGTCAAGCATGCTCAGGATGTTTCCAAGTTTGTAAACAGTGCAGCCTTTGACTGCTTTGAATGCATCAGCAGAACCTTTTCTATTGCCATTGTTGCACGTCACATTGCCTGGCTTCAGGCATCAGATTTGGGTATAGGATAAAGCGTAGTTACTCACCTGTAACAGGTGATCTCTGGGAACAGCAGGAATTTAGTCTTCACGTATGGGTATCTTCGGTACCGAAGGAGCCTGCACAGGAACGCTTCCCAGCGTCCAATAGGAACGCTTTTGGGAGCATCCCTCAGCACATGCATGCTGCCTTCCCGCCTTTCCAACTGTCCTTCTTCAGTTAAGTTTGTAGCTGAGTGAAAGGATAGAGGGAGAGAGGAAAGAGATAGAGAGATAGAAAGACAACTACTAGGGAGGTGGGTGGGTTGTGAAGACTAAATTCCTGCTGTTCCCAGAGATCACCTGTTACAGGTGAGTAACTACGCTATCTCCACGAACAAGCAGGAATGTAGTCTTCACATACAGCAGGGGTCTCAAACACGCGGCCCGCGGGCCGCATGCGGCCCGCGAGAGAACGTTGTGCGGCCCGCGACGGAGGGAAACAAAAAAGCCTTGCTTCTGCTTCTGCCGTTGCCGCCGTGGCAGCGGCAGAATCGACTGTCAAATTTTTTTTTTTAAAACTGGCTTCTGCTGCTCAAGCAGCAAAATCAGCTGTCCTGCGGCCGCGGCCCCCTTCCTCTCTGCCCGGAGATCCCTGAGTGTGCTCCATCAGCAGGTGCTTTTCAAGCCGCGAAGAGAGTATTCCCCTCTCGCGAGGCTTGAAAAGTGAATAGGCTTAAGCCGCGCGAGAGGGAAATACTCTCTTCGCGGCTTAAAAAGCACGCCGCTGATGAAGCACATTCAGGGCTCTCCGTGCAGAGGGGAAGGGGCCGCGGGACAGCTGATTTTCTGCTGCAGCAGCAGAAGTCAGGTGTTTTTTTTATTTACCTGGGTTGATGGGGGGGTAGGACTGGAAATGGGCTATTGGCAGGGGGGGGGGGTGTGGGACTGGAAATGGGCTCTGGGCAGGGGGGGGGTTATGACTGAAAATGGGCTATTGGCAGGGGGGGGTTATGACTGGAAATGGGCTATTGGCAGGGGGGGGTTATGACTGGAAATGGGCTATTGGCAGGGGGGGTGTAGGACTGGAAATGGGCTATTGGCAGGGGGGTTATGACTGGTAATGGACTATGGTGGGGGCTAGGACTGGAAATGGGCAGGTGGGGGTTAGGAAGGACTGGAGGTGGGCTGATGGGGGTAGTTAGGACTGGTAATGAGCTATGGAGGGGCTGACTGAAATGGGGTAATGGGGGTTAGGGCTGGAAGTGGGCTATTGGCAGGGGGGGTTATGACTGGTAATGGGCTATGGTGGGGGCTAGGACTGGAAATGGGCAGATGGGGGTTAGGACTGGAGGTGGGCTGATTGGGGGTTAGGACTGGAGGTGGGCTGATTGGGGGGTTAGGACTGGTAATGGCCTATGAGGGGAGGTAAGACTGAAAATGGGGTGATGTGGGATAAGACTGCAAGTGGGCTATGGGGGGGACTAGGACTGGTAATGGGCTATGGGGGGTCTAGGACTGGTAATGGGCTATGGGGGGTCTAGGACTGGTAATGGGCTGGGGGGGGGGTTGCTAGGACTGGAAATGGGCTGAGTGGAAGGGGGGCTTGAACTGCAAATGGCTGATGGGGAGGGGGGCTTGGAATGGAAATGGGCTGTGAGGGGAGGGAGCTAGGATTGGAAATGGGCTGATGGGGGGCTAGGATTGGAAATGGGCTGATGGGGGGCTAGGATTGGAAATGGGCTGATGCAGGGACTAGAAGGGAGCGGATGCTGGGTTGGGCTGGAACTAGAAGGGAGCTGATGTTGGGGGAGGATTAGAATGGGATGGAGCTGGGAAAGTGAAATGGAGAGGGGAAAAATATTTTGTCTGGGAGAGAAGACAAATCTACAATTGGCCAGGTATTGGGAGAGTAAGTGGGGATTGAGGATGGAGGGGTAAAATTTGAGTGGATGAAATAGGAATGAGGAAAGAGAAAAAGGAGAAAGATTAGTATGTTTAAAGCAGATTGAGAGAGATCATGGAAAAAAAACTAGGAGAGAAGAAGGGCAAATGGACAGCAGACGATGGAGAGTTAGCAGAAGACATGAAGAAACCAGAAGAAAGTGGCTGGAACAATTGCAACTGAAAAAAATGCACAAAAGGTAGAAAAATATCTCTTTATTTTGAATTTATTAACTGGAATATGTCAGCTCTGGGAAATGTGCATCATTAATGTTTGCGCTTTGTTTAGTACAAGAGGAAATTAATTTATAGTTTTATTTCTACAGTGTTGTTGTACATTCCAAGTTTGGCTTTTGGGGTTCCCAGTTTAATTATTGTCTTCCTGTTTCTAAATCTTTTAGTCTTTCTTTATCCATACTCATTAAAGAGGCATGTTTACTAAAAGTTAGTGTATGGTAACATTATGCAAATATTTATGCAAATGAGGCCCCGCATCTTATGCGGCCCCCGGGTTACTTTACAAGTCCTCATTTGGCCCTCAAAGCAATTTGAGTTTGAGACCCCTGACATACAGGGACTCCCTAGCTGAAGAAGCCAGGGAGATAGCCCCAGGAAGCTGCCACCCAAATAAGGTTGGCCATGCCTCCTCCCATGGATCTCTGGCATCCCACCAGGGTTGGTAGGTAGGAGTTGAATTAGGTCTGGAAGAGATTTTGAAGAACAGATTGGCCAAAGAAGGCATCCTAACGGGAGGCTTTATCTAGGCAGTAGTGGGCTGTAAAGGTGTGTACTGAAGCCCAGGTGGCTGCTCGACAAATGTCATCAATAGACACAGAGTGAAGGTTAGCCATAGAGGCTGCCATGGCTCTCACATTATGAGCTGTGACATGGCCTTGAAGAGGAAGACTCTTACTCTCATAAGCAAAGGATATGCATTGTGCAATCCATTTGGACAGAGTTCTCTTGGAGACTGGAAATCCCAAATGACTAGAATCAAAACAGTTGAGAAGACTCTATGTTGCTGTGTTCTTTGTAGGTAAAAAGCCAAGGCTCTTTTACAATTCAAAGTATGAATGTTCCTTTCTGCATTAGAGGCATGAGGCCTCGGAAAGAATACAGGAAGATAAATTGATTGATTTAAATAAAAAGGTGAAACCACCTTTGGCATAAAGTGTGGATGAGTTCTAAGAACAACCTTATCATGGTGAAACCTAGTATAAGCAGGATCAGCCACTAAAGCTTGCAATTCACTAATGCGACATGCAGAGGTGATTGCAATTAGGAAGATGACCTTCCAGGACAAAAGCTTTAGGGCTGTAGTGGCTAAAGGTTCAAAAGGAAGTTTCATGAGCTGCCCGAGAACTAGGTTTAAATCCCATGCCACCAGTGGTGGCCTGATGGGAGGCTTTGTTAATAGAAGACCTCTCATAAATCTTGTTATGAGTGGATGAGAGGAAATTGGTTGTCCATTTAGAGGCAAATAGGAAGCTGCGGTTGCACTAAGATGGACTCTTACTGAATTGGTCTTTAAACCAAAATTTGATAAATGAAGAAGATACTCTAGTATCGATTCCAAAGTATCATAAGGGGGTTTAACCTCTTCTGTGAACACCATATAGTAAAATGTTTCCACTTGAAGGCATAAGAGCATCTTGTGGAAGGTTTTCTAGAAGCCTGAAGGATATCCTTTACCTGTTGAGAAAGATTAAGCTTTCAGCAACCAGGCCTTGAGATGTAGGGACTGGGGATTCGGGTGCCATAGCATGCCATTTTCTTGGGAGAGAAGATCAGGAGCATAGCCTAACTCCAGAGGTGCAGCTTGAGAGAGATGTAGAAGCAGGGGATACCACGTTTGGTGTGGCCACCGTGGCGCTATGAGGATCATATGAATTCTGTCTCTCTGGAGATTGAAGAGTGTTTTGGGGATGAGGGAATTGGGTGGGAAGGCATAGAGGAAGTCGTGACCCCAGTGAAGAAGGAAGGCGTCCCTTGCCTGGCAATTTAGAGCCGGAATCATGGAACAGAACCGGAGATGTTTGGCATTCAGTGGACTTGCAAATAGGTCTATATCTGGGGTTCCCCTGATCTGAAATATCTTGGCCACCTGGTCTAGGTGGAGAGACCATTCGTGAGGCAGCAGTACTTGGCTGAGTTTGTCTGCCCAAAGGTTTTGAATGCCTGGAAGATATACCACGAGAAGGTTAATTTGATGCTCTCTGGCGAGGGCCCATAGTCGTAAAGCTTCGTTGCATAAGGACAGAGAGCCTGTTCCGCCCTGCTTGTTAACGTAGAACATAGCTACTTGATTGTCCGTTTGGACTAGGACTGTCTTGTAGCTGAGCTGGGCATGGAATACTCGAAGTGCTAGATAGATTGCTCTGAGTTCCAGGAGGTTTATGTGAAGACAAGCCTCCTGTGGAGTCAGGTACCCTGGGTAGAGAGATGATGCAGGTGTGCTCCCCATCCCACCTGTGATGGATCAGAATTTGAGTATATGCATCCTTTAGATCTAGAGAACAAAGCCATTCCTGACTATGAAGGTATGGCAGAAGAGTTCCCAGAGAAATCATTTGAACTTTTCACGGAACAGATATTTGTTCAATTCTCTGAGGTCTAGAATGGGTCTGTGTCCTTCTGTTTTCTTTGGAATAAGAAAATAGGGGGAGTAGAACCCTGCACCCTGCTGAAGAATGGGCACCTCCTCTATTGCTCCTTAACCAAGGAGTGTTGAGACCTCTTGATCCAGTAGATTGCCTGTAGAGGTTTGGGAATTGAACTGTCTTACGATTGTAGGAGGGGGCATACTGTGAAAATGAAGCTTGTACCCCTCTCCCACAATGGACAGAGTCCAGTTTCCTGTTGTTATTTAGTGCCATCTGTTGGCAAAATTACACAACCTGCCTGGAATGTTAAGGGGTTCTAGCCCCTTCAGAGGCAGGAAGGCTAAGTTCTCTATGAAGACGTCAAAGCCCTTGAGGGGCTGGGCCTGTGGAGCTGGTTGAGCTCTATGGCCTTTTGGCTTCTTTTGTCTGGATTGTTGCTATTGACCCTTCTGGGCAACTTGACCCTGAGCTTGCCCTTGCTGTGTATAGGATGGATACAACTTCCTCTTTTTGCTGAAAAAGGGTTTTTTATAGGGTTTCTTTTTGGCTGGAGTGGCTGTAGATTTTGACAATCTGTCTAAAGTGAGATTGTCAGTATCAATCTCATTAGCCAGCTCCTGCCAATTCTTGCCAAAGAGGTTTTCTCCTGTGCAAGGGATGTTTCCCAATTTATCCTGTACCCAAATCTCCAAGTCTGATGCCTGAAGCCAGGCAATCCAACATGCACCAATGGCAATAGCAGAGGTTCTGTGGCTGTGTCAAAACCTCTGTGTGGGTTGCAGAAGAGCTGGGGTTTGGGCTTTTGGCCCTTTCGGCTTGCTGTGACTCTGGCTGGACTTCCCTTGTGCCAGAGTGGTCGGCGTGGGGGTAGTCGGGTACGGCGGGTAGCCACGGTAAGAAAGGCCTTTCCTCAGGAAGAAAGACTTTTTGGCCTGTTGTTTCTTCTGAGGGAGGGTGGAGGACTTGCAAGGGAGACGGGTTCTGGTGATGAACTCCGTCTCTATCTCCACGGCCTTATCTTCCATTGGCTTGCCGAAGAGCTGCTCACTGAGGCAGGGTACATCCAGGAGCTTCTCCCGCACCCACTGCTCCAAGTCTGAGGATTGGAGCCATGCTTGGCGATGGGCCCCGATCTCCGCGGCCGCCACCCGAGCCAAGGACTCAAAACCATGGTAGGCGGCACGGCAGAGGTATTTTGAGCAGTCCGCAACAGTCTTCAGCAGGGTACTGAACCTATTGAGAGATTCACCCTGGGTTTAAAAAAGGTTTGGACAAGTTCCTGGAGGAAAGGTCCATGAGCCATTATTGAGAGGGGACCCAGGATGTCAATGCTTGACCCAGTGCAAGCATTGTGGAGCCTGTGTCTTTTGGGGAAGCTGCTGGGTACGTGTGACCTAGATTGGCCACTGTTGGAAACAGGATACTGGGCTTGATGGACCTTGGTCTGACCCAGTATGGCATATCTTATGTTCTTATGTTCTTATGCCCGTGGAGAAACCTCCAAGCTCCTTGGCCAGGTCGCGCAAGAATACGCCTATGTATAATTGGTATGCTTGAATGCGACAGGAGAGCATGGACTCCTGATAGGCCTTGCAGCCAAGGGCGTTAAGGGCTCTTGACTCCCGACCCGTAGGGACCGAAGAGTGCGACTTCAGGCTCTTTTGCTTTCTCATGGCCGATTCCACCACCATGGAAGTGTGGGGGAGTAGGGTCTTTCTGAACCCAAGGCCACGCTGTACCTTGTAGATAGTGTTGAGGCGCTTACTCACGATGGGGACCGAGGCGGGTGCCTCCCACATGCGGAGCAGCAACCTGGACAGGATGGGAGGGACTGGAACAGTAAGAGACTCCCTAGGTGGGGACTCGTACTGGAGGATGTCGAGTTCTTCAGCTCAAGGATCCTCCTTGGCATTAGTGGCAAAGTTAAGAGCCCATGCCATGTCCCGAACAAACACCAGAAAGAAAGTGTCCTCAGGCGGCGAGCACCGCTGAAACACAGGTGGGAAGGGGTCCAACGGAAGGCCCCGGTGGATACGGGTTTCCAGGGAGGTGTCCCCATCGAATTCCCAGTACGAGATCTCGGATGAGGAATCTGAACCGGGCAGGTAGCCCTGTCCAGCGGCCGAGGCCCGCTTGGAGCTGGAGGCCTTAAATGATCTCGCCCCCGAGGAACGGGAAGGTGAGCGAGACCGACGTCGAGGATCATCATGAGGCCCGCGGCTCTCTGTGGTTTCCTGGATGTATTCCGGTGACCCACGTGGGGGAACCATGATCTCTGGGCGTGAGTCAGTGAAGCTGGCTGTGAGGGCCTGCTGGGAAGCGATGAACGCACAAACACTGCATTCCAGTGCCAGCATGCAGGACTCCCACGTGGGCATGGGGCCCTGTGACGCTGTCCCGGGGTCACCGGGTCAGGCGTCAAGGAGGAGAGGGGGTCCTGAGGAGACCGGGTGCCTTCACCGGAGGTCTCCATATTTGTGCAGGATACCTTGTGGGGCCACTTGTTGTCCGACTCTTGGGAACGCTGAAGGAGGCTGAGCGATTGAGTGTGGGAACACTCGCACTTGTCGGGAGCCCCCGACAGCGACTTCAAGGCCTTCTTTTTCTTGCGCCGCTCCACTTCAGGGTACCCCTGGTCGGAGTGCCTTTGAGAACGTGGGGCCGAGGTGGGGGATCCCATCAGAGGAGAGACAGCTGAGGGCACCACTGGGGACTCCGAGGCGGCCTTTCTGAAAATGTCTTCAGACTTCTGTTTACGACTGAGCAGGGCTTTAGAGGACATTTTCTTGCAAAGCGAACAGAGCTCCGGATCATGATCAGCCCTGAGACACCGCAGGCAACAGTCATGAGTGTCCGTAAGTGACATGTTCTTAGAGCATCTATTGCATTTTTTAAATCCGGTGGTCATAGAGGCAAAAATGGCCCCCATGAGGTCGAAGACACAAGCGGCCAGTGGTTGGAAGCAAAAAGGGCGTGAAGCCTGTTAAGGCAAAAAAGGTGAAGAAAACCATCCCCTAATAACTCTAAAAAAGGTAGAGCAGGGGAAATACGGGTAGAGGACCGGTGCAACTGGAAAATAAAAGGCCAGTAGGCCAAAAACAAAATACTTTTTCTGAGGGAACAGGACGTGCATCCGAAGGGTGCTGTGGAAAAAGGGAGACTGAGCAAGATGGCACCCTTGTGCGGGAAGAGGACCATGCATGCGTGGCAGCAATCCCAAAGGCTTTCTTTGAAAGCTGGGGAATTGCTCCGCACGGGCTCCATCGGTGCTGACGTTACACGTAAGTGAGGACTGACTTCCTGCATGTTCCTGGAGAATTCTGCCAACCCTGTAAAAGTGAACCCCTTCTGCACCTGTTCTTCTTTTCTTTGTTCTTAAGGATACCGGTAGTTGTTATCAACGAGTGCAACATGCCCACATCATGAGCTATAGTGTTCACTGGTTTTCCACCATCATGCTGTTTAATAACTTTCTTTCACTTCCAAATCGATACTCTTCCTTTGCCTCTTGCTGCTTTTATCAGTAGGACTGGTTTTGCGTTTGGGAGCCATGATGCTTGAATTTTAAACAGAGAGGCAAACTTTTTATTGGTGAGTAAGTACGCTCAGCTTTGCAATTGCAGTCGCTTCCAGTTACGCCCGCTACATACCACTCTCCGATCGCGGATGTATATGCAGTCATACATTAGACGAATGAACATTATGTGGTGCATATCTGTATAAGAGGTGTGACAAAAAAGAAACGAGACTGTGACAGCCACGCCTATGACTCAATGCCAATTGGCTAACCGCTTATGTCACTGTGTTGTGCAACATCTCGCCACTATTCTGCTATAATATTTTTCATCTCTCTCACTCTGTTTTTCTTTTTCAGGTTTTTTTTATAGCACACTGCTGCATTGCTTTGTCGCGCAACTGAAGGTGGCAGAAATATGGAGCAAAGAATCAACTTGAAATTTCTGGTTAAGTTGGAGAAGGGCCCAACTGAGTGTCTCCAACTTCTCCAAAAGGCTTATGGAGAAGATGCAATGTCAAGGCCGCGAGTCTTCGAGTGGCACAAATGCTTCAAGACTGGCCACGAGGATGTGGAAGATGACCCTAAGTCAGGACGGCCTTCCATGACAAAGACAGCTGAGAACATTGACAGAGTGAACCAGCTGGTGCAGAGTGATCGCAGATTGATGCTGTGGATGATAGCTGAGGAGCTCAGCCTGAACAGGGAGTCAGTGCGGACCATCTTGGTGCAGGAGCTGGGGATGTGGAAGATGTGCGCTAAGATGGTGCCCGAGCTTTTATGAGACAACCAGAAGGAGCACCGGGTCAATGTTTGTTGAGACTTGCTACAGAAAATCGGAGAAGATTCAGAGTTCGTTGGTGGAGTCATCACAGGAGATGAGACTTGGGTCTTCCAGTACGACCCTGAAAGCAAGAGACAGAGCCTGCAGTGGAAAACCCGACTGTCACCCAGACCCAAGAAGGCGCGCATGTCCAAATCAAGGATCAAGGTCATGCTGATCGCATTCTTCGACCAGAAGGGAATGGTCCATCATGAGTTTGTGCCCGAGGATCAGATAGTCAACCAGCACTTCTACCAACAGGTCCTCAATCATCTCCATGACCGGGTTCGGTGCAGCAGGAGGGCTCTGTGGAAAGACAAGTCATGGCTGCTCCACCATGACAACGTGCCTGCACACACCACGCTCAGTGTGTGGCAGTTCTTGGCCAACAAACAGATCATAGCTCTTGATCACCCTCCTTATTCCCCAGATCTCACACCGTGCGACTTCTGGCTCTTTCCCAGGCTGAAGACGGTGCTCAAAGGAACTCATTTCGCCTCTGTAGAAGAGATCAAAGCCACTGTGACGAGGGAGCTGAGGGATCTCAAGGAGGAGTACTTTACCAAGTGCTTCCATACGTGGCAAAGCGAATGCAGAAGTGCATTAACTCGGGGGGGGGGGGGGGATTACTTTGAAGGGGACAATGAGTAATTTCTCTGTATATTTTGTAATAAAATATTTATGGGACAGTCTCGTTTCTTTTTTGTCACACCTCGTATATATGTATGCATACATACCTATATACTTAAGCACGTACAGCAGCAAGCTATCCAAAAACTGCTGGAAGGCTCTGAGCATAAATTTTCATAGTCTAGACAACAAAGTTCTTGACCTAGAAGCCCTAATAGTGGAAATGGACTTGGATAATGTGACCATTATGAAAACAATGGTAAATAAGTCACATGAATGAGATATCATCATACCTGGCTATAATCTACTTACAAGGGATAGAGAGCACAGAAAAGGAGGAATAGCAGCTTTCTATGTCAAAAACAATATTAAAGCAGCTGACATACAAGGAACGCGGCAAAAAGAAGAAATACTGTGGACTAACTTGGAAAATGGAGGAGACACCTCCATCTACATGGCTATAGTTGATATACCTCCAACTCAAAATAGAATACATAGATAAAGACTTGATTGATGTGTAATATTTATATGGTATCCTTGAGTTTAAAAGCTTGGGAAGAGTGGAATGGGGACATATTTTGCTGACGACGTGACACTGATTGTACCTATGAGGTACTCATATGCAGCGGAAAGGGGTGGGCCAAAGGGGCCATGGTTCCATCAATATATTGCCCAACAAAGCATCAGGATTAGAGAGCATGTATGATTTTCTCCCAGTTGGTGAGAGACCTTATGTGTACACTAGGTACAAAGAGCTCTTGGCTCTTAAGGAATGAGACTGATCTCTGAAAACTAGAAAGCAGATGTGGAGGAGATGAGGCAGACAGAGAGATATATAGACGAGATCTTCAGGGACATAATAGAGAAGTCTCAACAAGAGTCTGGCAGCCTCTCAGCTGCCATGGAGAAAGGTCACTTGAAAGGACAGCATCACCTTGGTGTAGAAGGAACTAATCCTCTAATAAGGACCTGTCCTCCAAGTGATGTAATACCCTCTCGCATCGAGGATGTGTCTCCAGGGCCATGTGCCATGTGCCTATAAGGAAAGAGTTAGGACACCTGTTATAGGGGAGCCAGGTGCTCGAGAGGAGAGGTTACTCAGTAATGCACGCTGTGTGTCTTTGAGCAGGCACCTGTTAGGACTTCAGTTTTGCCGCTGGAACATCCACGCTGCATCAGGCCCTGACGTCATCTGGAGGGCCTTTAAACTGCAGCCTGTAGGAGCAGAGGGGCATGGGCGCTGGAACAGGCAAGTGGAAAAAGAGGTTGTCAAATGTGAGTATGGTGAATCCTCCTGTCAAGATTATTGGTCGAATGGATAAACATGTGGTGATGTCTGGAGGATTGGAGGAAAAATCACATCTAGTACTGATGCTTTAGACTCCTCAGTGGCCTCTTTTTCCGTATTAGAGATTGTAATTCAGCCCCACATGCTAGTGATGGTGCTCTGGGTCCTGCGGCCTCCTCCTCGCTGTTGGAGGATCAGTCGCATTCTCAGGATTTACTAATTGCACCAGGGCCATCTGAGATTAAGGGTGATTTTGCTGCAGTTCCTTCACTTTGCAATGTACAAGTCCCGGAGGTTTCTACTGGTTTGCAAAATTTCTCTAGTTTACCAGTTCCATCAGACAAACAAGATGTTTCCCTTTCTGATACATAGCAAGTACTTTTATGGATTGATACCTCTTTGAGTGGTGGTGTTCCCAGATTTCTGATTTTTCAAAGGCAAAATTAGCCCAGCATGACATTCAGATTAAGACACTGGATGTTCAGTGTTAGAAAACTGATTAAATGCTTTCTACTGTACAAAGTGTTACTGCAATATTTATTAAGGATAGCCTTACTCTTCATACATAACCAGAATTGCATGAGAATAATTTTAGAGCTAAGAATCTTAGCTTACTTAATTTCCCAATTACTCACTTATTGCCACCACTAATTTTGTTTCATAAATATCTTTCTGAACTTTTGGGTTATCAGGAGGGATCCAAATTGTCTATAAATAATGTATATTATTTGCCTAAGGCACCTAGGGCTATTAATTTGGTTGAAAAGGGGCAGGGTGCTCTTTCTCAGGATGAAAGTTTGAATGTAACTGATTCTATTAAATCATCGAACAATGTGATTACCACCTGGGCTACTCTCCTCATATTCTTTAATTCAGAATTAGATAAGAATACAATTCTGTGGTTGCATTTTCAAAATAAGAGTGCTTCTTTCTGTGGAGGGAAAGTTAATGTTTTCCCAGACATCTCTAGGCAAACGCAGACCAGACGTAAGGCTTTTCTTGCCTTAAAGTCACGTGTTTTGGCTTTAGGTGCTACTTTCTTTTTGAAATTTCCCTGTACATGCTTGGTCACATCTGGGGGGATTAAATATGTGTTTACTGAAGTTTCTCATTTGGAAGATTTCCTTAAAAAAAACGTGTCTAGTTGAATTATTTGCCCACCATGTGGTTCTGTGTTTTGCTTGCAGGTTTTGGAATAAATTGAGTTTAGTTTTTTTTTTTTTCTGGGTAGTCAGTTGATCTCTTTAACTATTTAACTATTATTGCTTTGTATATTCTGTCAAGTGGTGGATTTATGTAAATCTCCCCGATGAGGACTGTTGAGACTGTATTATATACTTTTGGTGATTAAGTGTATTTTCTTATTATATTTCTCTTTTCTGTTTTGTTTACTGTATTGCAATAACTGAAAAAAGGACAGCTGTTATAGTTGGTGATTTGATCATAAGGCATGTAAATAGCTGGATGGCTGGTATATGTGAGGATAGCCTCATAACTTGCATGCTTGATGCGAAGGTGATGGACTTCATGCACCACCTAGATAAGGTTTTAGATAGTGCTGGGGAGGAGCTCGCTGTCTTGGTACTTGTTGGTACTAAAGATATAGAAAAGCGTGGGAGGGAGGTTCTGGAAGCCTAATTTAGAAATTTAGGTAGAAAGTTCTCAGAAATACTTCCTGTTCCATGAGGCAGGTAGAGATCTGGAGTCTCAATGAGTTGATAAGACAATAGTGCAAGGAAGAGGGTTTTGGATTTGTTAGGAACAAGGCAACATTATGGGGAAGGGGAACACTTTTCCGAAGGGATGGGCTCCACCTTAACCAGGATGGAACTAGACTGTTAGCATTAAGTTTTAAAAAGGAGATAGAGCCACTTTTAAACTAGATAATGGGGGAAAGCCAATAGACACCAAAGAGCTCATAGTTTGGAATGATGTATCTTTGAAGAACACTAGCAAAACAGGAAAGTTATGGCATCCTAATAGAGAGGTTACAATAAACGTAAAAGTAACCCAGTTGCCTTAAGTAAAATGCACACTCAAGAAACAAAAAACCCCTACCAGGTTAAAATCAAAATGCAAAATTAGGAAACAACCCTGGTGCTCAAAACCCAGTCTTCAAAACCCTTTAAGTAACACATTATATTTTTGTCGGAAAGGCCAACCCAGCTAAAGAGGAACATGCCTCAAGCCATCGTGGCCCGTCCATTTTATTCACTTAAAAATTAAGCCGTTTCGATTTTAACCTGGTAGGGTTTTTTTTTGTTTATTGAGTGGTCACTTTATTTACCCCGTTTCTACTGATGGCTTCCAAAACCTTTGCTTTTACTGAGGAGCAGCTCCTTCAATTAAAGAAGCATAAATCCTTATTTGAGGAGGAGGTACAGGTGGGGGCTTCTTTGGATCTGCCTCCTACGATATTGGAACTGAAGGATATACATAAACAGCTGGTACATTCTGATCTCCATGGCTCTGCTATGGCTCAATACTTAAAGTCCTCTATAATCCCACGAGGTTTGAGAGTTATTAAGCCTCCGAAACAGTTCACTGAAGATTCGGCTTTCCTTGGTAAATGGAATGCTATCCTCAACAAATGTGGATTTGACCTCATAGCCTTGTTGCTTGAACGGTCTATGCAACAACAGGAAGAATTGTCTTTACAGGCGGCAGATTTGAAGAAAAAGATTTTGGAGACTATGGATTTACTGAGTTTTCAATTACAGTGGGCGGACATCGAAAAGCAGCTGGCCTCGTTCCGTGAGCATGTCCGTGGTCTGAAAATTAACAAATTTAAACGCGACAAATCGGATTATGACAACAATTGCATCTATGGCCTTCGCGAACCAATCAGAGGAGAGGGAAGAAGGTGTCCTTTCAATTTAGTTCTGAGGATTCTTCTGACACAGATTCAAGTGGGACTTTGATTCCTCCAGTGGGTGGCAGTCGAGGTCGGATTGCCTCAGGAAACACTGAATCACAACGAGGTAATTGGTCTCGGGGCCGTAGACCTCGTGGCTCCTCTTATCAGGATTTTCTGGAGGGCCCCGACACACGTTCCAAAACTCGGAATCGTCAGTTGTAAACTTGTCGGGTCAGAATCTTACTGACGCTCAACTTTAGGTTCTTGAATTGGGCCTTTCGTTTATCCCCACTTCTCAGTATGATGGTTTTGACATGCGGGTGGCATTACATAAATTTTTCAAAAAGTTGAAGGTTACTCATCATTTTGCTTCTCAGAGTGCTGGAGCTGATGTTTCCCTAATCAGAAAGCCCTCTCGGTGGCAGCCAACAGGGCCCACGAGGCAGTGATTTCTACCTTTCAGGACTTAGTTCTGGTGGAACTTTCTAAATTGGAAAATGCTGGCTTTTCTTCTTACAACAATTTTACGGTTCAACATCGGGTTGCTTTAAAGCAGTTGTCTACATCCAGTTTGATCATCCGGAAGGCTGACAAAGGGGGTGCAACAGTTGTCTGGTCTCAGGAGCAATATGACAGAGAAATGCACACCCATTTGGATGATCATAATCATTATATTCCTATTTTGGATCCCACGGCGAATTTGTCTAATCAAATCCATGATCTGGTGACTCAAGCTTATTTAAACAATTGGCTGACACAAAATGAATCAGATTTTCTTATTAATCGTCATCCTAAAATACCAACTTTTTATTTGGTGCCTAAAATTCATAAATCGTTGTCTAACCCTCTGGGACGCCCAATTGTTTCCTGTCGGGATTCAGTTTTAGAGCCCCTTTCGCAGTTCTGTGATCTTTTTTTACAACCAGCGGCGGCTACAGTGAAATCTTATATACGTGATACAGGTGATTTTCTGCGACAACTGGCGGGATGCACAGCCATTTCATCTTATGCCTATCTGGTGACCTTAGATGTTCAGTCTTTGTATACGAATATTGACCAGAAGGAGGCGATTTCCTGTATCAGTGAATTTCCTTTACAGCTGCCTGACCGCCTGCCTAAGCGTTTTATATTGGATCTGTTGGGGTTGGTGCTCAATAGCAACTACTTTATTTATCAACAACAGTGCTACCTTCAAACCTTTGGCATTGCTATGGGGGCAACGGTAGCGCCCTCCATTGCCACCATCTATATAGCTTGGTTTGAGGAGAGTTATGTTTATAAGCACCCATTTTTTGATAAAATTCCTTTTTGGCGCAGGTTTCTTGACGATATTTTTTTCTTGGACAGGCACCAAATTTGAGCTGGATTCTTTTTTGGATAGTCTAAACACTTTCAAATCGAATATTCAGTTTACGGTTCAAGTTGAAGCGTCTGAGATCCAGTTCTTGGATATTGTGGTTGTTCTGTCATCATCGGGTTTTACTACTTCTCTGTTTAGAAAGCCAGTTCAGCGCAATACCTTATTAAGGTTTGAGAGTTTTCATCCACCAGCGCTAAAATGGGGATTGCCCTTTGGCCAATTTTTATGCTTACGTCGGAATTGCACGTCTCTTGCGGATTTTCGGATACATGCGAAGGAATTGGGTCATCGTCTGCTGGTGCGGGGTTATCCCCGAACTGTCATTTATAAGGCTTTTAAACGAGCCCGCTATTACCATCGTGAGTGGTTTTTTGAACCTTTTGTTTCTTCACAGTCTCAGAATAAGATCACGGGAGTTTTCCCATACATGACGGGGTCTGTGGCGGTTATAAAGATCCTGCATAAGTTTTGGCCTTTATTGGGTTTACATGAATGCTTTCGTACTCCTCTTCGGATAGCCTATACATGGCGGGCTAACTTGAAGGATCGATTGGTACGTACTGCTGCAGCTATTGACTGCCCTCCCCGATTTCATGAGTCCGCGGGGCACTATTCTTGTGGAGCCTGTCTTTATTGCACTTATACCATTTCTGGGCTTGATTGGGTGGATGGCCACACTCAGCTTACCCACTACTCTTGTTGGCACACTGATTGCACATCTTCTTTTGTTGTGTATTTGATCATCTGTCCTTGTGACCTATATTATATTGGCCGTACTTCACGGGTTATCAAGGTGCGATTGGGGGAACATGCTTCCAGATTAAGGACAGCCACTTTATCGGCCCCGATGGTGGATCACTGTTTGAAATCAGCACATCGGTTTGAAGATCTTAGATGGCGGGTGATTGATTTTGTGCCTGAATAGCGTAGGGGTGGTGATCGTCTTCAGCGGCTTCAAAATTTGGAACAAAGGTGGATTTTTCGATTAAATTCAATTCATCCCTTTGGTATGAATGTACAAGTTGACTGGCATACAATCTATTAAGAGGGCAGTTCTGCATTTCCACATTTGGTTCTACTATATTATCATGGGGGTGGAGCTTGCTTTCATGATCCCTCCCCATAACCACTTGGATTGGCTGCACTCAGGTGTGATTAAGCAAAGGTTTTGCGAGTGAGGAATAAAACCGGCAGTTTTCGGCAGATCAAAGTTTGAATGGCTGAAGAGGTAGCGGTTTTGCGCAGTGACCTGAAGCAGGGGATTATTGAAAATACCCCGAAACGTGTCACGTCGTCTTTATGCTGACTGCTGCAATTCTATCACGGCTTTTTACTTTCAACGGATTCAGCTAAGTAACGATATCTGCTGCTTCCAAAGTGGTTTACTCTTAATTTTTAAGTGAATAAAATGGACGGGCCACGAATGGCTTGAGGCATGTTCCTCTTTAGCTGGGTTGGCCTTTCCGACAAAAATATAATGTGTTACTTAAAGGGTTTTGAAGACTGGGTTTTGAGCACCAGGGTTGTTTTCTAATTTTGCATTAAGTAAAATGCAGACAGAGTTGAAAAATTCCAAAATATCCCTGTCATCTTATAGCCAGACTGTTAATATGAACAAAAGAACAAACATTAAAATGTCTGTATGCAAATTCTAGAAGTCTAAAAAATAAGACGGGAGAATATATAGCACTGAATGAAAAAAGAGACATGGTGGAAGGAGGATGACCAATAGGACACTATGATACTGGGGTGCAGACTATACTGCAATGATAGGGAAGAACAAATTGGTAGAAGGGTGGTGCTATGTGTTAAAGAGGGCATTGAGTCAAATAGGATATACGTTTTGCAAGAAACAAAATACATGGTGGAATCTCTGTAGATAGAAATTCCATGGAAGGGAATGGCAATGAGAGTGTATTACCATCCACCTGGGCAGAATGAATAGACAGATGACAACATGCTAACAGAAATTAGGGAAGCTAACAAAGTACTAATATGAGATTTCAATTTCCCCAGTATTGAATGGGCCAATGTCACAACAGGACATGCTAGGGAGATAAAGGGGTATGTTTGGGCAAGTCATTTAACCCTCCATTGCCTCAGAAGAAAGGCTAATACGTTAGCATTTAAATTTCAAAAAAATGAGGAAAATGGTTAAAAAACAACTAAAAGGAGCAACTACGAAGGTTAAGTTTACATCAGGCTTAGATAGTATTTAAAATTACTATCTTGAAAGCCCAGATCAGGTGTTGTTGTTGTTGTTAATTGCCAATGAGTTGGTGTTGACTCACGGTGACCCTCTGGATAGTTGTCCGAAACTGTGTTCGGTCTTCAGTCAGGCGGCTCATTTTTGACAGAGTGGCACCCATAGCTGCTGTTATGATATTGATCTATCTCACTGCTGGCCTTCCTTCTACCTTGCCAGGCATGATGTCTTTCTCTAATGATCTCTCTCTTTGCATGATGTGCCCAAAGTATGAAAGTCGAAGTCTTGTCATCTGAGCTTCTAAAGAAAGCTTAGGTTTGACCTCCTCTAGTACTGATTGGTTTGTTCTTTGGGCAGTCCATGATATACACAGTATTGGTCATCAGCACCATAATTCAAAGGCATCAATTTTCTTCCTCTCTATCTTTTTCACTGTCCAACCTTTGCATCCATATAATGCTATTGGAAATACCACAGACGTATCCCATGCTTTAAGACAGGTGGAAGAAAGGTCAAATGACAGCACGATTTAAAGGTGAGGTTAGAGAGGCTGTTATAGCCTTTTCCCCAAGATTTTGAGAATTTCCAGCAGATAAATACTTATAAGTGCAGATTCCTTTCCAGAAGTAACAGCTCTTCTTTCAGTAGTCCTTCAAAATATAGTAGGAGAGATCATGAATTGAGGGTCCATCCTATATTGGAAAGGGTGCAAATGGAACTTAGGGATGTGGTTAGGTTGTTGGGTATTTTGTGGAAAATCAGTTTTCCTTGGATGAATAGATTACAAGAGTGATTACAGGAGAGTTTAGGACATTACATCAAATTAGAAGATAGTATCCACATCTAAGTAGGAAATGTCTATTGATGATTTCCCAAGTTGTTGTTTCTTTAAGCATAGATTACTGCAATGCTGTGTATTAGGATACCAGTTTAAAAGGCTTCAGCTGGTGCAAAACATAGCTACTAAAGTGATCTGTGCTAAAAAGAAGCTTGATCATATGACTCTTCTACTGAAAGAACTGCATTGGATACTTGCAGTTCAGAGAAAAAAAAGCGTAGTTACTCACCTGTAACAGGTGTTCTCCAGGAGCAGCAGGAATCAGTCCTCACATATGGGTGACGTCGGCGCCGACGGAGCCCTCGCGGAGCAATTTTCCCCAGCTTTCAAAGAAAGCCTTTGGGAATTGCAGCGCGCATGCGCGGTCTCCTTCCCGCCCAAGGGTGCCATCTTAGCCAGTCTGATGACATAGCTAAAAGACAGCATAAAAATTTGCAAAAAACTTAAGCAGATGATTGCAACTCCAAGGGGAGGAGGGAGGGTTGTGAGGACTGATTCCTGCTGCTCCTGGAGAACACCTGTTACAGGTGAGTAACTACGCTTTCTCCAGGACCAAGCAGGAAGTCAGTCCTCACATATGGGACTCCCAAGCTTAAGGCTACCGGAGACCCTAAGCACAAAAATGAGCTCCCTCTAGCTCAGCGGCACAGAAGGAAGGAATCTTCACTGAATTATTACCCACGGTAGCCCCCATCCGGGATGGAGGGTAGGAGTTGCTCAAACCTCGAAGAGATTTCGGAGGACTGCCTGTCCGAAAGCACTGTCCCTGCGGGACTCCCTCTCGAGACAGTAATGGACCGCAAAAGTCTGGCTTGAAGACCAAGTAGCGGCCCGGCAGATGTCTGCCAGCGGAACAGAGCGGAGGTAAGCCACTGACGTAGCCTTCGCCCGAACACAATGAGCCGTGACTCGACTTTCTAACGAGAGTCCGGCTGCCCCATAAGCCCAAGCGATGCAGTCAGCAACCCAGATGGACAGAGTACGCTTGGAGACCGGTAGCCCCAATTTATTGGGGTCAAAAGACACAAAAAGCTGAGCAGCTTTACGGTGCTCCCGCGTACGGTCAAGGTAGAAGTTCAATGCCCTTCTACAGTCCAGGGTATGCAGGACCATTTCAGCTCGGCTGGAGTGTGGCCTGGGAAAGAAGGTCGGAAGTACCACCTCCTGATTCATGTGAAAAGGGGAGACCACTTTTGGAAGAAATTTAGGGTGAGTCCGTAGGACTACCCTATTTTTGTAGAACCGAGTGTAAGGGGGATCAGACACGAGGGCCTGCAATTCACTTACGCGTCTAGCGGAAGTGAGGGCTATCAGGAATAAAGTTTTCCAAGAAAGAAAACGGAGAGAACGGGTAGCCATAGGTTCAAAAGGCGGACAGGTGATCCGCTGTAAAACCACATTCAGATCCCAGTCCGGTGCTGGCAGGCGCAGAGGTGGTTTAAGCAGAAGGAGACCTCGGAGAAACCTCGCTACGAGAGGGTCGCTGGAAAGAGGTCTGCCGTCCACCGGCACATGATGTGCTGAAAGAGCACTGAGGTGAACTTTGACGGAGTTGGACTTAAGTCCCAGATTAGAGAGGTAGAGCAAGTACTGCAAGATCACCGACACCGAGCAGGAGAAGGGATCCTGAGACTGCTGGGCACACCAAGCGGAAAAGCGACGCCATTTAAGGGCGTAGCATTTGCGGGTAGAAGGTCGCCGAGAAGCTAGGACGACCTCTTCCACCTCTGCCGGCAGTAGAAGGGGAGCAAGGACTACCCTTTCAGCAGCCAGGCCATCAGATGTAGAGATCTGAGGTTGGGGTGCAGCAGGGACCCCTGATCCTGTGTTAGGAGATCCGGTTGAAACCCCAGAGGGAACGGATCCTCTACCGCTAATTGCAGCAGGAGTGGAAACCACGGCTGTCTGGGCCAGCGAGGAGCCACCAGGATCATGGAAGCTTTGTCTCTGAGAACCTTGAAAAGAGTCCGAGAGACTAGCGGTATGGGAGGAAAGGCATACAGAAGGCTCTCCGACCATGAGAGTAGAAAAGCATCTGCCGCCACTCGAAGGGGATGTGGCTGACGAGAGCAGAAGCGAGGAAGTTGCCGGTTGAGAGGACTGGCAAAGAGATCCATCGTGGGGAGTCCCCACTTCAGAAAAAGTTTCTGAACTACCAAGGGATCCAGGCGCCACTCGTGCGGCTGGAGGATCCTGCTGAGTTTGTCCGCCAGGCAATTTTCTTGGCCTGGGAGATAAACTGCCTTGAGAAGAATGTCGTGACTGACGGCCCAAGAGCAGAGCTTCTGAGCTTCTCGACAGAGAAGGAAGGAGCCCGTGCCCCCCTGTTTGTTCACGTAGAACATGGCAACTTGATTGTCCGTCTGGACAAGGACGGACTGGTGAGAAGTCAGGTGGGAGAAAGCCTTGAGAGCCAGACGGATTGCTCTGAGCTCCAGGAAGTTGATCTGCTGAGCAGACTCCCACGTGGTCCAGAGACCTTGAGTACATGCCCCTTGGCAATGCGCTCCCCAACCCAGGAGAGAAGCATCGGTCGTCAGCACTTGAGCCGGCTGAGGTGACTGAAAAGGCATTCCGAGCACCAGGTTCGGCCGATGAAGCCACCACTGTAGAGAAGAGGCCAGCGGTCCGGAGACGCGCACTAAGTCAGCTAGGCCGCCCGTGGCTTGTTGCCACTGCTTGCGAAGGCACCATTGAGCAGGCCGCATGTGTAGGCGGGCATTGGGGGTCACGTGGACGGTGGAAGCCATATGGCCGAGTAGTCTCAGGAAGCGCCTGGCTGAGACCAGGGACTGGCTGCGAAAACGGCCGGCTAGGTCCATGAGCCGTTGAGCCCTGTCGAGAGGCAGGAAAGCTCGTGCCTGAGGAGTGTGCAGTCTTGCGCCGATGAACTCGAGATCCTGTGAGGGGAGCAAAGTGGACTTTGCGAAGTTTATGACAAAGCTCAAGTACTGCAGAAGAGTCACAGTGCGGTGTGTGGCATTGGTGACTTCCGGAGAGGACGATGCTCTGATGAGCCAGTCGTCGAGGTACGGAAAGACATAGAGGCCGTGAAGCCGGAGATAAGCCGCCACCACCGCGAGACATTTTGTGAAGACTCGCGGTGCGGAGGATAGGCCAAAGGGCAGTACTCTGTACTGGTAATGATTTCCTGCCACCACAAACCTTAGGTATTGGCGGTGGCTTGGGTGGATGAGGATGTGCGTGTAGGCATCCTTTAGATCCAAGGAGCATAGCCAATCTCTCTGCTGGAGGTAGGGCAGAAGGATTCCAAGGGTAAGCATCTTGAACTTTTCCCGCACGAGGAACTTGTTGAGGTTGCGCAAGTCCAGGATGGGTCTGAGGCCTCCTGTCCTTTTTGGTATTAGGAAATACCTGGAATAAAAGCCTTGACCTCTCAGGTGGTGGGGCACCGGTTCCACAGCCTGTTCCCGAAGAAGACTTGCTAACTCCTGAAGGAGTAAGTCCCTGTGCAGAGGGAGTCGTGGAGGTTCTCCCGGGAAATAGGAGGGAGGGACCTGGTGGAAGTGGAGAAGATAGCCTTCTCTTACGACTTGAAGCACCCAGGCATCTGAAGTGATGTTGGACCACCTGTGGGCGAAGTGAACCAGCCGGCCTCCGGTGCTGGGAGGAGCCAGCTGAGGGGGAGAGGCTATGCTGATGAAGTCAAAAAACCCCACCCTGCTGAGCAGGGGCTGGTGGTGCAGGCTTGGGGGCTTGCTGCCTACGGGACCCGTTACCCCGTCCCTTGGCCTGCTGGCCCTGTTGGGGAGCTGCGGAGGCCTGATATTGAGGGTAGTGTTTATAGGCAGCCGCCTTTCTCGGGTAAAAGGACTTCTTTCCCGAGCCCTTCTTTTTCTGGGAAGGGGCGGAGGTCTTCCTAGAAAGCCTAGTTCTGGTGAGAGTCTCCGTCTCGATTTGTGCAGCCTTTTCAGCCATGGGCTTGCCAAAGAGGTTCTCACCTCGGCAGGGGACATCGACCAACTTGTCCTGCACTCAGGGTTCAAGGTCAGACGACTGAAGCCAAGCCTGTCGGCGGGCACCGATGCCGGCTGCGGCCACTCGAGCCGATGCTTCAAAGCCATCATAGGCTGCTCGGGACATGAATTTGGAGCATTCCCGAATACCAGTTGTCAAGGCCAGGAACCTCCGCAAAGGTTCCTCGGACAGCCCAGCGGAGAATCCGGCTATCTCTTTAGCCAGGTCTCGGAGATACATGCCCATGTAGAGCTGGTAGGTCTGGACCCGACAAGCAAGCATAGAGCCCTGGAAACACTTCTTACCAAGGCCATCCAGGTTACGGGCCTCCCTGCCAGGAGGCACCGAGGAGTGCATCTTCTGGCTCTTAAGCCTATGCATGGCCGATTCCACTACCATGGAATGGTGCGGCAGCTGTGCTTTTTGGAAGCCAGGACTCTTGCGGACTCGATAGATGGAATCGACCCGCTTGCTTAATACCGGCGACGATGCCGGACTCTCCCACATGCGGAAGAGTAGTCGTTCCAGCATGGGAGGAACCGGTACAGTAAAGTGTTCCCTGGCGGGAGAGTCATACTGAAGGGCGTCGAGCTCTTCGGCTCGAGGCTCCTCCTCGGGATCCGCAGGGAAGGCCAAAGCCTTGGCCATATCCCTGACGAAGTCCGAGAACCGGGCATCCTCCGGAGGGGACTGCTTCCGAGGTTCGGACTCAGGTGAGTCCGAGGGGACACACCGAGTCCGAAACGAATCAGGTGACTCTTCCTCTTCAGACTCCCAGGCCGACTCCGAGGAGGAATCGGTGGGGTCGGCTCGGGCAGGCGGAGGCGTCGGCCGCCCCGACACCGAGGGAGTCGGCGTCGACGACCTCGGTCCCGAACGGGAGGCCGAGGGTGACCTCGACCGAGGATCGACTCGAGTTCGCATGGACTCGAGGATCGGCTCGGTCTCCGGGGTCGACTTAGACGTCGACGTCCCGGCGGTCGGGGCAGCGGCGCCAGCGAGGCTAGCGATCAGTGCCCGCTGCTGGTCCATGAAGGCAGATAGTCTGCTCTCCAAGGCCGTCAACCTGAGTCCGACCTCAGGTGACCCAGCAGCCCCCGACTCGGGCCCCGACGGCGTCGGGCCCGACGTCGGACCCCTCGGAGGCGAGTCCAGGAGGACTACAGGACTTACCCGAGCAGGCAACTCCGACTCCAGAGGAGGTCGCTTCGGGAGGTGCTCCTTCTCCAAAGACCCGGGACGGCTATCGGAGCTATGCGACCTGGCCCTCGCGGAGCCAGGAGCGTCCACCGACGCCGCCCTCGCGGGTTTTACCTTCCGTCGATGGTCCCCGGAGGGAGAACCCCTGTCGGAGGAACTTCGGCAATGGTCAGAGCTGGAACCTCTGGACGCCGAGGCCTCCGACGAGGTCCGGGTACGGCCGGGGTCAGCGAAGATTCGTTCCCGCTGGTGCCGCCGACTCCTTAACGCTTTGGAGGACATTTTGCCGCAGGCCCCACAGATCAGTTCTTCGTGATCCGGGCCGAGGCAGCGGAGGCAATTATCATGTGTGTCAGTGAGTGACATATTTCTGTCACACTGAACACACCGCTTGAAACCACTGGCAGCCATCGGGGGAAAAAGGGCCCCTGCAAGGTCAAAGGACCGGGCTGCCAGCGAAAAACCGAAAAACAAAACTGACCAAAAATCAGAAAAACCGAAAAATAATAGAAGGACTCGCAACGGCGTCGCGAGTCCGGGCAGGAAAAAGAGCGGCGTCGAACCGAAGAAAAAAAGAGAAATAAATCACTAAGATCAACTTTTTCAGCGGGGACACGACGGGTACGTCTGTAGGGCTCCGCGGAAAAAAGAAGACTGGCTAAGATGGCACCCTTGGGCGGGAAGGAGACCGCGCATGCGCGCTGCAATTCCCAAAGGCTTTCTTTGAAAGTTGGGGAAAATTGCTCCGCGAGGGCTCCGTCGGCGCCGACGTCACCCATATGTGAGGACTGACTTCCTGCTTGGTCCTGGAGAAATTAAAATACTATGTTTGGTTTATAGATGTAAAGCTTTGGATGGTCCTGAATATTTGGCACAGTTGTTTCATCCTTATGTTCCAAAACAAGCTTTACATACTTTCCAGATATTTTTATTTAATGTATCATAATTACACTAGATTTGTGAAATAAGTTATCCGATGATGTAAAATGGAGTTAAATTATCTATAATTTCAGGAGCATGTTAAGGCCTGGCTGAGAAAGTTTTTAAAGAAGAGGGCTGCTAACTTCAGTAAAATGGGAAAATACCTGAAGGAGGAGCTGGCAGAGTGGGAGAAGTAAAGAATTTCAAGACAACTGATTTCTGAAGGGTTAGCTTAAAAGAATCAAAGCGATTGAAATGGTGCAGTATTGTATTTAGCCTTTTGTATAAAATTACAAATGTTACCTCACAGCTCTGCCACTGGTTAGGGATGTTAGGTCGTAATTTCTGCTCACAAACTACTTTCCTCATGTCTTCCAGAGAGGGATCAGAAGACACCATGTCATAGTAAGGCAACTGATATTCATCAACAATTCCTTTAACACAAGAAACAGAGTCATATGTTACATATGCCATAATTCCTCATGCACTCAAATTCTGATGGCTTCAATTCTTGTACTTTTTTCTATGGTGCCTGTTTAATACACACAAAAAAAATCTAAGGTTCAAATATATTTTTTCATGCCAGAAAGAAACAAGAAACAAGAAACATTGGGCTCAAATTCAGAATGAATTTTAGCCTCAGATATCATATATGTAATATAAAACTAACCATATTTTAAACTATAATTTATATAAGCATACATTCAATGAATTCAATAAAAAAACAAGCCTCAAACATAATTTATAATATGTGTAAGGAGGAAAATACCCCTGAGTTCTCAAGTGAGAAAAAGTAATGCTCCATAAAAACTTCTGATAATCATAGATCTGGAAAAGCATCTTTATGATTATTATTTTAATATGTTGGGAAATATATTAAGCAAGTAAATAAAAAATGCCACAAGTATAAGTTCCAGTTCCTTGCTAAACAGCTGAATTTAATACAGAATGAAAACCAATTGTGATCTAAAACTTCAAACTTAGGGGCTTGTTTACAAAGCCGTGGTAGCGGTTTCCAATCGTTATCGGAGCCGCGGCCCCATTGAAATCAAGCCCTTTAGAGTTACAAATGTGTGCTAACACTGCCAAAATGCATTATTCTACCACAGGCCCCATTTTATGCACTGGGACAAAAATGCAATGTGTACCTTTGAATTAATGGCGACCCAGCAGCAAATGGGTTTTCTTGGCAATGTGACCAGAAGTAGATTGCCTGCCCTTTCTTTCAAGGCAATGGAGGGTTAAGTGACTTGCCAGAAAGGCCAGAAAGAGTGCCAATGGGAATGGAACATGGCCAGTGCTCTAACCACTAGGCTACTCCTCCAATCCATGCAATGGGATATAGCTACTAATAATGCATATTTATAGAGCTTGTGCATGCTAACAGTGATGCACTTTAGTAACTGGCTGTCAGTTCTAAAAAAACGTTTGCAGTCTCTATTTATATACATTGCAGTGAAGAATTTTGGTTAGTGTATTGGTTAGTGGGATACTATAACACAGGAAACCTACATTTTCAGTGGGTTACAAGCTATATAGCTCATTTGTGCTGATTACAAGCCATGAGTTGTGCTGGTTAAAAGCCATGATTCACTTTGCTAATTTAATTTGTGCTGATTTAACATGCTTAACAAAAATGGTTATGCTCTTAATCTGTCATTTTTTACAATCCAGTCATAAAAAGAATCCATCTTAGGGCCTCATTTACTAACCTGTCTTAAGGTGAGCTATGCACTTATGGCTTTATTATATAACCTGGCACCTATGTGAGGTGTCTATTTTAAGTCTATTTTATAAAAATATAGGTGCCTGTGTGCCTTTATAAAATCCCCCCCCTCCCCGAACCAGTCCCAAGTGCATGCAAATCCCAACACATACATTTACACCTGCACAAAAGATGGTGTAAATGTGTGCCTGTACGCTACCCATATAATTCTATACCTATGTATTACATAAAATATGCATGTACTGTATATTGAAATTCCGCCTCCACTTCTTCCAAACTTTGCTCTTCCTCTCCCAGAATGCCTTTGCACAATCTAGAAGGCGCATGCAGATATATACACATAAATGGCCATGCAAGCTTATAAAAGGCCTTTTCCATTCATAGAACCAGTTTCAAGCATGGAAAACCTTTATAAAATCCCCCCCCCCCCCCTAAATCAGTAAACAGGCCCCACTGAGCATAATTCTATTTTTTATTTATTTTATATAACTGGTTTTATATTCCACCTTATCTCAATGTCAAGACAGTTTACATATTGCAAGTTAACTTAACATAGAATGTTGTAGTGTACATGGAATAAGGTAAAACATAATTTAACATAAATGTAACACAATAAGGCAACATCTGACAGAAATATGGGATCATTAGGTCTCAGGTCTCAGTTTAATTTAGAGTAGTCAGAGTAGCAATGGTTTAGTTTAACAAGAGCGCATGCAGAGTAGTTTACAATCAATACAAAAAGAAGGCAATACACAAGACAGGGCTACAGGGATGGAAAGGAACTACAATGTTGACAGGATAGAGAGAGTAAAGAGTAGGGAAAGGCGGATGTAGCAAGCCATGGGACCCATTTGTTCATGCAGCATCCTGCATGTTGCTCAAGCTAAAGGCTTGTGTAAACAGGTAAGTTTTTAGAAAGATTTAAATTTAGGAAAATAAGGCTCTAATCTTAAGAAGAAAGGAAGAATGTTCCAGAGGGCAGGGGCAGTATAAAATAAAGCTGAGTGATGGGTGGATTTGTAATGAACTCGATTGGGAGGAGGGAGAACTAGTCGACTGTCGCAGAAGGACCTGAGTCACTGTCAGGGAGTGTAAGTTATAGTCAGCACAGAAAAGTATTGTGGCGCAAGGTTGTGTAGTGCTTTGTGTGTCATGATGAGGATTTTGAAGTTGATGTGTTGTGGAAAGGGAAACCAGTGGTATTGAATAAACAGAAGAGTGATATAATCACATTTTCTAGCATAGGTAAGTACACGGATGGCAGTATTTTGGATTGTTTGAAGGCGTTTCAACTGATGCTGGGGAAACCAGAGAAGATAATATTACAGTAGTAATCTCGATAGGTCGGTACTGAGTAAAAGGGTAGTCAATGCGGCCTGATTGAAAAAGGACTAACGTGTGCAGAATCTACAAAGAGCAGCAAAGGTGGACCTGGTAAGGTGATTGATGTGGGTAAAAAAGGAAAGGGCTGAGTCGATGTAGACTCCAAGGTATTTGAAAGTGGTAAGCAGGGAAATGGGAGTGGAGCCGATGGAAGGGGCAATAGATAGTGGGGTTTCTGAACCTGTGATCTAGGTGGTGGTGGTTTTGTAATGTATTGTAAGAGAAAACATGGATGCTTTAGGTCTCAGTTTAGACTGAGTAACCATAGAGATGAAGGTTTTAGTAGACATTAGTTGGGGGAATTAGGTGGGAAGAGGGGGGGAGGAGGAGGGAGAGGGAGAAGATGATAATGGTAGGGTAAGGTAGGTGAGGAAGTAGTCTGGGGTTATTTTAGAAGCCCTATTCGCACTTTCAAAAGGAGAATCCGGTATTTATCTGTGGAAATGGCATCCGTGTGTAAATGGCGATTTTAGAAAGGGCTAAATTTACATGTGGATGTCCATAATATATAGAAATTGCAAGGGAGCATTTTGGGGGTGTGGTTCAAATATCTACAATATATTACCTATTTCATGTGGAAGCCAATTCTGTTCAGGGCATGTCTGGCTGTCCGTATTTTGGATGTCCGGATGGCCCAGATCTGAACCCAATTCTGCACTCGTGGGAGCTTGACGTTCCTGCGGGTGCAGAATTGGGGCACTTAGACAGGCCGGTCGGGCCCCAATTCTGATGCGCCAGATGTCCTACTCCCTGCACCGGCCAGTCCTCCCTATGCTCCTGTTGGAGCTCCAGTGCCATGGCATCCTGTTGCCATGACATTGGAATGCCCATTAGGAACCCCGATTCCTCGCACCACTGTGTAACTGCTTTTCCCTGCTGCCCGACCCCCAGAGAGGCCTGCCAGGGGTGACTACCATCCTCTGCACCAGTTCCAGGCACCGCCATCCACTGGATTTATTCCGCCTCTGAGGTGGAATAAATCCGATGTCCAGTGTTCCCTGGCCGTTCATACAGGGCCATGACCTGCATCGGCCCTATACATCCGGGTTGTGTGGCCCACCCCCGCTCCGCCCTGTCGCTGCCGCTTCCCACCCCTGTCCGGATCTCCCCGCACAAAGGCACTATACGTTCGAGGAGTGATAGGGCCAGAACAGGCCCTGCGAATAGCGGGAGTTGTATCTCTGCACCGGATGTACTTCCCTACTATTCGCTGTTTGGAATGACCCCCATAGGGAATGCATATGTATAACTGAAATTGTCTACATCAGGATTTACAGCTGCTCCCTGGCATGTATAGGTTTTAAAAAAGTGTTTTGTTTCTACCTGCCCTTTGCAGGAGGGATTAAGGGGACTATCTTCCTAATCTCCCATTGTTTATTTCCCTCACAAAATTGGAATTAAATAAAAATAGCACATCTATAATTCATTGTTAGCATTTATATGCATAGCTTTGCAAAATGGCCCATATGTAGATGTGTAAGTTGCAGTTTCTTCTGTTGATTTTTCCCACATGTAAGTTTGCAAAATTGCTCCTCCTGCACTTATTTGTATTTTAGAAAATGCTCCACATATGATACAGGTTTTTCTAAAATTCCACGAAGATTGTGTTCATGCTAATGTCTCAGTTCCAGTCTCCATGTACTAAAATGTGCCTTTATCTGTGTTAATGCAGGTTAGTAAATGAGGCCATTAATGTCTTCATGAAAACTGTGATTTACAGTATTGGGAACGAGTCCTCTATTTTACCTGTAGGCATTAAAATGATGTTTAACTCCCTCATACTTCTCTGATAATGGGTCTCAACTTAGTTATGAAGTAGAAATATGAGGATATGGCAAAATACTCAAAAGCTTACAGGAAGAAATAAACATCCAAGGACTAGCATGGAAAAATGGATATTCGAGGTAAATAAACTATTACATGACATATTTTCTTTCAAAATAAATAGTGAATGTTTTTAGAATACTATTTAAAGTAATATTGTTGCTGCAAAACTGTATCCCTTCAAAATGCTTTCCAGTAGGTAATCATCATTTAACAGACATGGAGATATGATTCATTGAGTCCCACAGATGACATATGGCCATGCTGGGCTATAATCTGTTTGGGAGGTTGAGATGGTAGAAAAGGGAGAATAATAACTTTTTATGTCAAAAATATGATTAAAGCAACTGAAATAAAAGGGGTATATATGTATGTATGTATTTAACTTCTTTTTTTTATACCATCTTTCTACCAATCAAGACGGTTCCCAGATAACTCAATGCAGGAATATTAAAACTTGAACAATAAGGTGCACTTTACAAGAAATAGATAGTTTATCAGGTATTCAACAGGTATTGGGAAAGGAAGAATGCTGGATAAAGGCTATGGCACGTCCAACAATACTGGTATGGTCTGCAGACCGCTGACTGAGAGAAAGCACAGTTACTTACCTGTAACAGGTGATCTCTGGGAACAGCAGGAATTAGTCCTCACATATGGGTACGTCGGTACCGACGGAGCCTGCGCGGGAAAGCTCCCCAGCTTCCCAGAAGAAAGCTTTTGGGAGCCTCCCACAGCGCATGCGCGCTGCCTTCCCGCCTTTCTCACCAACTCTCCTCAGTTCAAGTTTAAAGCTAAGACAATAGAGAGAGAGTAAAGGAAAGACAAAGAGAGAGAAAGATACAACTCCTAGGGGAGGTGGGTGGGTTGTGAGGACTAATTCCTGCTGTTCCCAGAGATCACCTGTTAAAGGTAAGTAACTGTGCTATCTCCAGGAACAAGCAGGAATAAGTCCTCACATATGGGGACTCCCTAGCTAAGATGTCTGGGAGATCCCCAAGGGTATGAGACCCTGAAAGGTTCCTCGTCTTCCTATGGATCTCAGGCATCCATTTAGGGAAGGAGGGCAGGAGTTGTTCAAGAATGGAATAGGTGTCTGAGGACAGCCTGACCAAACAAGGCATCCCAGCAGGAGTCCTTGTCCAAACAGTAATGGGCTGTAAAGTTATGAACCGAGGCCCAGGTGGCTGCTCGACAGATCTGATCGATGGACACAGAATGAAGATGAGCCATAGAGGTGGCCATGGCCCTCACATTGTGAGCTGTGACATGGCCTTCCAGAGAAAGGTTCTTACTCTGGTAAGCAAAAGAGATACACTGAGCAATCCAATTGGACAGTGTTCTTTTAGAGACTGGAAGTCCTAGATGAGAAGGATCAAAAGCAACAAAAAGCTGGGAAGACTTTCTATGTTGCTGTGTCCTGTGTAAGTAAAAGGCAAGAGCTCTTTTACAATCTAGAGTATGAAGGTTCCTCTCTGCAGTGGATGCATGACGAGCTGGAAAAAAGACAGGTAAATATACCTCTTGATTAAGATGAAAAGGTGAGACCACTTTAGGCATAGTGAGGATTTGTCCTAAGGACTACCTTATCATGATGGAACCTTGTATAAGGTGGATTAGCCACTAAGGCCTGCAGCTCACTAATGCGGCGAGCAGAAGTGATTGCAATAAGGAAAATAACCTTCCAGGAAAGAAATTTCAAGGAGGTAGTGGCTAAGGGTTCAAAAGGTGGCTTCATAAGCTGACCAAGAACCACGTTTAAGTCCCATGCCACCGGAGGAGGTCGAATGGGAGGTTTAGTTAAGGTTAGGCCTCTCATGAATCTTGCAATAAGAGGATGAGAGGAAACAGGTTGTCCATTGATAGGCTTAAGGGATGCAGCAATAGCACTTAAATGGACCCTTACGGAATTCGTCTTAAGGCCTGCATTGGAGAGATGCAGGAGATATTCTAAGAGAGAATTCAGAGGAAGTGCTAAAGGGTCAAGACCCTTTTGAGCACACCAAATGGAAAATCTCTTCCATTTAAAAGCATAGGAATGCCTAGTGGAAGGTTTCCTGGAAGCATGAAGGATATCCTGCACTTGTTGCGAAAGATTGAAGTCTTGAAGGTCTAGGCCTTCAGTAACCAAGCTCTGAGGTGAAGGGACTTGGGGTTTGGATGCCACAAAGTCCCGACCTTCTCCAGGGAGGGGGCTTGGGAGAGATGCAGAAGTAGAGGGTACCACACTTGGCGTGGCCAGCGTGGAGCTATGAGGATCATAGATCCTTGATCCCTCTGAAGTTTGAACAGAGTCTTGGGGATCAAAGGAATGGGTGGAAAGGCATACAGGAAGTCCTGACTCCAGTGAAGGAGGAAGGCATCCTTGGCCTGAACTCCCTGACACGGAATTTTGGAACAGAACCGGGGAAGTTTAGCATTCCACGGACTTGCAAATAGGTCTATGTCCAGGGTACCCCATTCCTGAAAGATTCTGAGTACCTGATCCATGTGCAGGGACCATTCGTGTGGAAGCAGAACTCGAATGAGTCTGTCCGCCCAAGAGTTTTGAATTCCTGGGAGGTATACTGCCAGGAGATGGATTTGATGCTCTCTGGCGAAGGCCCATAATCTGAGAGCTTCGTTGCAAAGCGACAGAGAGCCGGTTCCTCCTTGCTTGTTTATGTAAAACATGGCTACCTGATTGTCCGTTTGAATGAGGACTGTCTGGTAGCTGAGGAGGGTATGAAAGACCTTGAGAGCTAAGAACACTGCTCGAAGCTCCAAGTGATTGATATGAAGAGAGGTCTCCTGTGGAGACCAAGTACCTTGGGTGGAGAGGTCCTGCAGATGAGCTCCCCAACCTGTTTGGGAGGCATCTGTTGTGAGGATTGCTTGGGGCAACAAAGGTTGGAAGGGGGACCCCAGCAACAGATTTTGAGTGGACATCCACCATTGGAGAGACCAAAGGAGACGTTTGGAGTTTGCTATTTGGTCTGAGAGAGCTCTTGAGGCTTGAGTCCACTGGGTGGACAAAGTCCATTGAGCTGCTCTCATGTGTAGGCGAGCATAGGGGACCACATGTACTGTGGAAGCCATGTGGCCTAGCAGTTGTAGCATCTCCCTGGCAGTTAAGTGGCTCTTTGACTGAATCTGGGAGGCTAGCTGCACTAGACGTTGGCAACGGGCCTGAGGAAGGTAGGCCCTTGCAGTGGTGGTATCCAACCAGGCCCCTATGAATTCCAGAGACTGAGTAGGGATGAGCTGGGACTTTGGGAGGTTTACCACCAGTCCCAGATACTGCAGAATGCGCCTTGTGCGGTCCAGGGAAATCTGGGCTTCTGACTGAGATGGAGCTCTGATGAGCCAGTCGTCCAGATATGGGAAGACAAAGACACCCAGAGTGCGGAAATGCAGCAACTATTGCCATGCATTTGGTGAACACTCTTGGAGCAGAGGCCAGACCGAAAGGAAGGACTCTGTATTGGTAATGTTTTCTCTGGAACAGAAAACGTAGGAATTTTCTGTGGGATGGGTGGATGAGTATATGGGTGTACGCATCCTTGAGATCTAGAGAACAAAGCCAATCCTGACTCTGTAGGTATGGAAGGAGAGTGCCTAAAGAGAGCATCTTGAACTTCTCCTTGTACAGAAATTTGTTCAATTCTCGGAGATCTAGAATAGGTCTGTATCCCCCTGTTTTCTTTGGGATGAGAAAGTAGGGGGAGTAAAAACCTGACCCCTGTTGAAGAAGAGGAACTTCTTCTATGGCCCTCTGGGCCAGAAGGGAGGTTACCTCCTGATCCAGAAGGTCGAGGAGAGATGTGGGAGAATTGAAATGTCTCACCATGGTGTAGGGAGGAAGGTCTGAGAAATGAAGTTTGTAGCCCTCTCTAATGATGGAGAGGGTCCACTGCTCTGATGTGATTTGCTCCCATCTGGGAGCAAAATGAGCCAACCTTCCTGGAATGGTGAGAGGTTCTGGCTGTTGTAGAGCCAGAAAGGTTAAGTTCTCTAGCACTAAGTCAAAACCCCTGAGGGGCTTGGGACTGCTGGGTTGCAGCAGCTCCTGCAGGTTTAGGCCTGGCCTGTTTGGGTTGCTGACACTTAGTACCAAAGCGACTGCAGAAGACTGTTGACCAGAAGTGGAAGGAAATCTGCCCTTCTTGTAAAAAGACTTTTTAAAAGACTTTTTCTTGGCTGGAGTGGAGGTAGACTTAGAAAGTCTATCAAGAGCAGCATTTTCTGCATCCATTTGAGTGGCTTTAATCTGCCACTCTTTGCCAAATAGGTTTTCACCTGTACAGGGTAGATTTCCTAAACAATCTTGAACCCAGGGTTCTAGATCAAAAGCCTGGAGCCAAGCAATTCTACGAGCAGCTATAGCAATGCCTGAGGCTCTGCTGGCAACCTCAAAGGAATCTTTGGAAAACTTTGAGATGTCTTGCGTATGCTTAAGCCAAAGAAGGAATTCCTCCCTTTTATCCTCTGGAATAAAAGGGAGAAAGTTGTGCAGCTTTTCTTCAACCTCCTTCAGAAACATACTCATATAAAGGCTGTATGAATTGATTCTGGCAGTAAGCATGCTAGCTTGGAAGATCTTTCTACCAAAAGCATCCAAGGTCCTGCATTCTCTTCCTGGAGGAGTAGAAGAGTGTCTTTTGGTACTCTTTATTCTCTTCATAGCTGACTGCACCACAATAGAATGGTGAGGAAGCTGAGTTTTTTGAAAACCAGGAGAAGGAGGGACACGGTACATAGTGTCCAATCTACGAGAATGAGGAGAAAGGGTGAGAGGAGTCTCCCACAATTCAAGCAAATGTTCTTGGAAAATTTCATGAATTGGCAAGGTGACTGCCTCTCTGGGAACCTTAGAGTATCCCAAAATGTCTAATTTTTTTGCTCTAGGTTCTTTTTCAGAGGTTACTGAAATAGAGAGTCCTTTAGCTACTTCCATGATGAAGTCTTAAAAGGACAAATCCTCTGGAGGAGACATTCTCCTCTTTTCAGAAGAGGGCTCCTCAGAAAGAGCAAGAGATACTGGAAGACTGGAAGTATGGTCTGTTGGCTTCCAGGGATCGATACGCGTATCGACCGGTATCGACATCGGGCATACCCGGAACCGGATCGGTATCGGGAAAAGCCCCAGAACCGGGAACCGGTATCCTGGTCGATGTGGATGCCCTGGGTACCGGTATCGATTGTGGTACCGGAACCGAGGTCGGTACCGCTTGCTGCGGTACCGTGGGCGTCGCAGCCTTAATGAAAGCCATTATGGCCTGCTGCATGGATTGAACTGTATGATCCATGGACGCCACGACTGCCTGGATGTCGGTACCGGAAGAGTGTGCCGGTACCCCAGAGCAGTCTAACAGGTGATCGGTCGAGGCTGTGCCATCGATGTCAACCTGTAACCCCATAGGAGGAGCTTTGGAAGCCGGAGCTTCCCGCCGGGGTTGTTTGGCTGGGGCAGGGTCCTCAGGGTCAAGCCCAGGGGCATCTCGATACTTAGAGGGAGATTTGCCCTTTGAGGACCTGCCAGAGGAATGTTTGGTTACCTGAGATCCATCAGGAGAGGAAGACCTGGAAGATGTCGATGCTGGAGTATCTGTGGAAAACAGCATATGAAACTTGGCTGCTCGGTTCTGTAAGCCACGTTTAGATATCAGGGAACAGGACTGGCAATCCGGAATGGAGTGGTCAGGCCCCAAACATTTAAGACACCATTCATGTGTGTCGGTAACAGAGATGGTACCGCTACACTTGGTGCATTTTTTAAAACCAGAAGCTGGTTTTTCCATGAGGGAAAATTGTTCTCTAGGCCTAGGGGCCTAAAGAGAGAAAATTTCACCAAGTAGTGAAAAGAAAAATTTTTTTTTTTGAAAAGTAAAAAGAAAAAAGACCGGCGGTACCGGTCCGGTAGTCGGGGAAGGCAGACACGCGGCCAAAGAAACAAATTAAAATAAGAACTTCTTCAGCGGTGACAGAAACACGACCTGCTGGCTCCGCGGAAAAGAAGAACTGAGGAGAGTTGGTGAGAAAGGCGGGAAGGCAGCGCGCATGCGCTGTGGGAGGCTCCCAAAAGCTTTCTTCTGGGAAGCTGGGGAGCTTTCCCGCGCAGGCTCCGTCGGTACCGACGTACCCGTATGTGAGGACTTATTCCTGCTTGTTCCTGGAGATAGAACCTAGACAGAGAATTGACCAAAGACATTAAAAAGGTAGGAATGACGGAAAAAATGTTTATTGATAAGAGACTAACCTGCAAGAGAGGGACTGGAATATCTTGTCTGCTGAATCAGTAAGAAGTACTATGATTATGAAAGCCACTCATGGGGCTCTGCTTAGATAGAAGGTGACAGAATGCACAAGGGGAGAGATACTCACCAATGGAGACAGTCACACGGGGTGCCAAAGGCTCCATATAGGTTTCTGTGTGTAGTTCTTGAAATCCTACTTTCAAAAGGATATAAACTAGATGGCTTTGGTCCAAAGAGTGGCTATTAAAGAGTGGCCAGTGATCTGCATCATAAAGCATTCAGGGAAAGATTTAAATATGTATACCTTGGAGAACTGTGGGGAAGGAGAGATACGACAGACTTTAATATCTTAAAGGTATAAATTCAGAGGGAATAGGCCTCTTTCAAGGGAAAGGGTGCTCTGGAGCAAGAGGTCATAAGATGAGAGTGAAAGGGGTAGACTTATAAGTAATTTAAGGAAATATTTCTTTACAGAAGCGGTAATGGATCTATGGAACAAGACCAGGAGACAAGGGCAGTATCAGAATGGGATGCGCATTCAGTATCTTAAGGAGTTGCTGACAGGGTAGGAGTTGAAAGGTGAGGTGGAATAACAGTAGACCAAATTAAAAGGAGCTGTAATAATGACAAACACATTTTATGTAACTAAATTTTACTATAAGTAAGAGAAAAGGAAATTGATATGTTTTTCCAAATAGGTGACTGAACAAAATAAAGGTCAAGAGGAGAGGAAAAAGTGTAAAAGACCTCAAAGAAGGACCTGATCAAGTTGCAAAAAAAATAAGGAAGGCAAAAGTGAAAGCAGAAGGAAAGATTCCAAAAGAGATATAGTGAGGTACAAGATTGTTTTCACAAATGCCTACAGAGAAAAAAGGAAGACCAGAGGTGGAGTTGTATGATTAGAAGGTGACAAGAAGCAGTATCTGAAGTGTGACAATGAGAAAGCAGAACTGCCAAATAAATACTTCTTTCTGGTGTCCACTGAAGAAGGACATGAAGTGGAACCACTGAAGGCTGACAAGGATATATGCAAATGAGGTGGATACCACACCATTCATGGCAGAAAATCTGTATGTGAAATATGCAAAACTGAATGTGAACAAAACCATAGGACGATCTTAAGAGACTAAGGAGGTCACTTTAATAGCCTTAGACATGATTTGGATATCCAAATCATGGAGATACCCCTGAAGCCATTTTACAAATGGTTTTTAAAGATGTCTCCGGTGCGGGGAGGTCCAAGTAGGCAGGGGGTGGTGCAATGAACTTATATGTCCCTGTTCAATTTCAGAAATGTCGGGGATGTCTGTGACCCTGTCCAAGTTTAGGCCTGCTCCAGGCACAGATAGGCATCAGGAAAGTACATGTTTTGGATGTAAAACATCCAGAGGGTGTGAAGAAGATGGAGAGTTAAGTGGCTTGCCAAAGATCACAAGGGGCAGCAGTGGGATTTAAACCCTGGCCCTGGCCCATTACGCTAAGCATTAGGTTACTAGACATCCCCATTCTAGAATACTATGTAAATGTCCCCATAGACATCCATATCGAGCATGTCTACGTTTGTGAAATCATGCCTGAACTTGGAGGTGCCTGCTGTTTTTTTCCAAAAGTTCTGGCTTGGACGTCCCAGATTGCGCTTGGACATCCTTTGTAAAATGTGCCTTCACGGGAGCTCAGAGAGGTTCTAGCAGATCCACTGAAGGACTTGTTCAATAGATCCTTGGACATGGGAGTGGTCAACAGGACGGAGAAGAGCAAATGTGGTCCCTCTTTAAAAGAGTGGCAATAGACAGGCTGGTAAGCTTTAACTCAGAAGCAACAGTTCAAACGGAACTAAGAGAAACAGAATGGTTTAAAATCGGCAATAGTGTATGACACGGCTACATACTTCCCCCTACCTCTTTAATTTATATGCAGAACAAATCATCAGAAAAGCAGGACTGTATCCAGATTATGATCCCACGGGAGCTATACGTCTCTGCGGGATCAGAATTGGCTGCAGCAGGCCTGGATGGGCAGGATGTGCTCCAATGCTGAGCTGCCAGATGCACAATGCACATCCTGTCCAACCCAGCTGCAGCACCTGCATAGAGCTCCAGTGCCTTGGTGTCCCATCGCCATGGCACCGGGACGCCATGCAGAGCCCTGCTCTCCTGCCAAATCCAAAAAGCTGTTTCCTCGCTCCTTGACCCCCAAACAGGCCACCGAGGACAGGGTTGGCCTGCGGAGAACCTCCTGGGCCTGCCTTACCGTTCAGGAGGGTCCACCACAGTTGATTGCTTCCCATGGGGTGACTTATTCCACTCCTGAGGTGGAATAAATCCCCCGTTCTTTTCCTCTAGCCTAGACATACAGGACCGTGACCTAAATTGGCCATGTACATCTGAGGTGAGGGTCACACCTCTGACCTGCCCTCGTTCCTCTCTGGCCCTCCCCCTCCCGCCTGCATCCAGAGCACCCTGCAAATCTCCTGTGTATGTGCAGGGAGCTCTGTCATTGGCATCGGGTCTAGGGGAATAGTGGGGGCGGACGTCCAACTTGCTATTCAGGATCAGGATGACCCCCATAGTGCCTATTTCAAACTGCAAATAGCGGGGATGTATTCCCTGCCTGGACGTAATCCCCGCTATTCATCTCTCTTGCTGTCCCATGCAAGGCTTCCTGCAGGAACAGCAGAGTTGTACAGGGGAGCTTTAGATGGGGGCGGGCAGAAGGCGGAGCAAGGGCGGTGCATGGGTGGGCCATCACCCTGGATGTACAGAGCCGATTCTGAGGTTGGCCCTGTATGTCAAGGGTATTCCGGTTAGACGGGGGTCTTATTCCACTTCAGAGATGGAATAAGTCCCCATGGACGTGGGGTAGCAGTGGCGGCCAGTGGGGACAAAGCAGGGGGGAATGCAGGAGGTTCCCCGCAGCCAGACCCTGGCCATGGAAGGCCGGATAGTGAGTCTAGTTGCAGGGAAAGGACATTCTCAGCGGCAGCCAGCAGTCGTGACTTTGTAATGGAGCTGCAGTGCCTTGGCAATGAGACGCCATGGCACTGTGGCTCCATTATGGAGCCAGGCGGAGTTTGATGTGGATGTGGCTGGATGTGCGGCCCTTCAGAATCAGGGCCCTGCCTGCACGTACAAGCTGATAGACCTGATTCTGTGGGGCGTACAGGGGCTGGACGTCCAATAGGGAATAGGCCTCCACGTGTTTTTTTAAAAAATACTTACCTTCCTGCCAAATTAACCTAAGTGAACTGTTATAAAATTCCCTCCAAGTATAATCATGGACTTTTCTGAATATAGGTTAGTCTTAATAACAAAATAACTACTACAAAATTTCAGCTTTACTACAAATGCATGTTTTCTAAAACATGTGTTCCTGTAAAACCTTCCAAATTTCTATAAGCCTTATTTATTTATCTAGGCTTATATACCACTTTTCTACCAGTCAAAGTCATGTACCATATATATTTTTTTCCCTTGTCCCTGAAGGGCTCACAATCTATTTTTTTTGTACCTGCCTGTGGGACTAGAAAGCCAAGTCCTTCCAGCCCAATGTTGCTGTCCTTTAGCAGGATGCAAACCCCTGGCCCTCTGGCCCAAAGTAACTTGCTCCACCACTAGCCCACTCCTCCCTATGAAGCCTAATATCTCCACCTGAAAATACCACATCTAGTAGTAGTGTGTCTAGTGACACATTAGTGTACATTTTAATTAAAGATTGGATTTAGAGAACCATCATGTCCAATTACAAGTAATTTCCATATTTTCTAGTTTGTTATCTTATATATAAGAGCCAATCTTTACAGAGTACAAAATGCAAATTTCACCAGAAATATGGGTGTGTTACTGCTTGGCTTAGCTGTCAGAATAATAGTATCCCAACAATCTCTACTGCAAGGAATGGAAACATGCCCAACAAAAAGGTTAGAAAATAAGAATGAAAGGCAGAAAATGAACTCAGACAATACCACTTCTTGCTGGACTAGACTCATTAGGAAGCCACCAGCACTGAAACTAAACAGATAGCTAATGCACTTATCAAATTATGAAAAGCTTGAAGAGATGAACAGTTACCTCCAACTGAACATCTCCGTGCTATCTCCCAATACACCAAGCCAAGGGAATAGATATCTGCACGTTTGAATGATTCAAAGATCTGTATGTTTATAGAATCATCTAGTATCTCAGGAGCCATGTACCTTGAAAAAACAACAAACACACAGTTTAAGATGAAAAGTAAAATTATTAATGAAATCAGTGTTCAAAAAAAGAAGCAAAATACAATATGCAAATTACAACAGCAGCAGAGCAATGAAAGGATATGTATAAAGTCTGAGGGTATCTTTTACCTGCAAACTTTCAATTAATATTCTACGTGAAATGTATGTACATACTCTCATTTTGAAAATTGCCCCAGGAAAACTATGCACACATATTTATATCTATTCAATTGTCTGCAGAGGTTTTCTAAGGAAAAATACAGAAGCGTGTAAGCCTATGTAAGACGTTCCAGATACAGCAGGTGCAAGGGTATTATGCAACTTTACAGTATCTGAACTTTCAGCCTTAAGCTTCCTCTCCCTGGAGCTTCTTTATAGTTAAACCCTACAGTCGTGATCATCGAAACCCCATCTCTCCTACAATATCATTATACTTTTACATATTAAACTTTGCTTTGAACGTGTGTGTGCCTTCTCTCCCTGCATAATATGCTAATGGCTCATTGAATTTGTGAGCCTGTCAGGATTTACAGTACTGTTTTGCTTTCACTGCTTCAGGGTCGCGTGGGGGTGAGGTGGAATGTATGTCTGAGGGTGGTTGTTAGCATGGGGTGAGGGAGTGAGGAAGATAATATGGGGATTTATGGCTAATTGGAGTATGTTGATATTGTTTGGGAGTGTTTTGGAAGAAAGTGTGAGGAGGTTAAGCTCATTAATGGGACTGTGGGCAGAGGAGGGTGATTAGAATAAGGGATGATGGGTAGGGAGGGGGGCTGCTTCTCTTTCCAGGAAGAGAGTGGAATCTCATTGGCGGTTGGGAAGACCACTTATTGGATGTTCTGTGTTTTCAAAAATGGGGGTGGATTGGGATGGGAGATGTTCAATGTTATGTTTGGATTGTGTTGTAGGGGAGATTAAATCCTTCCAGTTTCCATCTGCCAACTCGTATATCCATACTTTATGTATGGATTGGCAGATAGGAACTGAAAGGACTTGCTATTTGTGTTTTAAACCTACTATGGTATTTAAAATTATCTCCCTAAATGTGGCAGGTTTGAACAGCCCCATTAAAAGGAAAATGGTTCTAGATCAGTGATGGCTAACCTTTTTGAGCCCGAGTGCCCAAACTGCCGCACAAAACCAAAGAATTTCCTCAAAGTGCCAGCACGTCAATTTGCATAAATATTTGCATAATGCTAACATACACTAACTTTTAGTAAACATGTCTCTTAATGAGTGTATGGATAAAGACAGACTAAAAGATTTCTACATTACTATAATCCAGTGCCAACCGCCAGGCACATTAGGAACTACTACAAACACTGCCCATTTAGAACCAATAGCAAACCCGCCGTATCCTAACAGCACTACCAGGAGTCACAAAGCACCATACCATACCTATCAAAAGGCAACACTGCAAATATTAAACCAATACATTTCAGAGAACAACAATACATGACCTACTGGGGAAAGAGAACAAGTGGCAATGTCAAAAAGGAATTACATAAACAGAATACCTCAGCTCAGTTACACAGTTGCAATTGCTCCAGCCACTTTCTTCTGGTTTCTTCATGTTTTCTGCTAACTCTCCATCATCTGCTGTCCATTTGTCCTTTCTTCTCTCTTCTAGTTTTTTTTTCCATTCTCTCTCTCTACATCCGCTTTAACATACTAATCTTTCTCCTTTTGCTCTTTCCTCATTCCTATTTCATCCACTCAAATTTTACCCCTCCATCCTCAATCCTCACTTACTCTCCCAATACCCGGCCAATTGTACATTTTTCTTCCCTCACACACAAAATATTTTTCCCCTTTCCATTTCATTCTCCCAGCCCCATCCCCTTCTAATCTCCCCCAACATCAGCTCCCTTTTAGTTCCAGCCCCACCCAGTATCCGCTCCCTTCTAGTCCCCTCATCAGTCCATTTCCAGTCCTAGCTCCCCCATCCATTTCCAGTCCTATCCGAGTCCCTTCATCAGCTCATTTCCAATACCAGCCTCCCATCAGCCCATTTCTAGTCCTTTCCTAGCCCCACCATCAGCCCATGTTAAATCCTAGCTCCCCTCCACTCAGCCCATTTCTAATCCAAGCCCCCCATGAGCCTACCTCCAGTTCTAGCCCCTCCATGAGTCCATTTCAATCCAAGCCCCCACCACAGCCCATTTCCAATCTTAGCTCCCCCAACACCCAATTCTCAGTTCTATCCTAGCCCATCCATCAGCCCAGTTCCTGTCCTAGCTCCCTCCCCTAAGAGCCCATTCCAAGCCCCCCTTCCCATCAGTTATTTGCAGTTCAAGCCCCCTTCCACTCAGCCCATTTCCATTCCAAGTCCCCCTCCCCATTAGCTATTTGCAGTTCAAGCCCCCCACTTCCCCTCAGCCCATTTCCATTCCAAGCCCCGTCCCCATCAGCTATTTGCAGTTCAAGCCCCCCACTTCCCCTCAGCCCATTTCCATTCCAAGCCCCATCCCCAACAGCTATTTGCAGTTCAAGCCCCCTTCCACTCAGCCCATTTCCAGTCCTAGCAACCCCAACCCATTACCAGTCCTAGCCCCCCATAGCCCACTCCCAGTCCTAATCCCACCAGCCCATTTCCAGTCCTAATCCCCCATCACCCAATTTTCAGTTTAAGCCCCCCCATAGCCCATTACCAGTCCTAACCTCCCCATCAGCCCACTCCCAGTCCTAATCCCCCATCACCCAATTTTCAGTTTAAGCCCCCCCATAGCCCATTACCAGTCCTAACCCCCCATCAACCCACTTCCAGTCCTAATCCCACCAGCCCATTTCCAGTCCTAATCCCCCATCACCCAATTTTCAGTTTAAGCCCCCCCATAGCCCATTACCAGTCCTAACCCCCCATCAACCCACTTCCAGTCCTAATCCCACCAGCCCATTTCCAGTCCTAATCCCCCATCACCCAATTTTTAGTTTAAGCCCCCCCAGCGCCCATCACCACTCCTAACCCCCCCAGCCAGCCCAGTGCCCATCACCACTCCTAACCCCCCCCAGCCAGCCCAGTGTCCATCACCACTCCTACCCCCCCAGCCCAGTGCCCATCACCACTCCTAAATCCCCCCAGCCCAGCACTACTCCTAACACCCCCCCCAGCCCAGCCCATCACTACTCCTAACCCCCACCAGCCCAGCCCATCAACACTCCTAACCCCCCCAGCCCAGCCCATCACCACTCCTAACCCCCCCCCAGCCCAGCCCAGCCCAACCCAGCCCATCACATCACCACTCCTAACCCCCCCCAGCCCAGCCCAGCCCATCACATCACCACTCCTAACCCTCCCCCCAGCCCAGGGAAAATTAAAAAAAAAGAAAACCTGTCTGTTGCCGCTGTTGGGGCCGCCGCGGCAGAATCGAGCGTGCCACGGGGCCCCCCTGTATCCGGCAGAGCCTGCCCTCCCCGTAGCAGCTCTCTCTTTGGAGCTGCAGTCAGACGCGCCGGCTTGCAGAGCACGAGGGAAGAGTTTCTCCCTCGCTGCTCTGTTAAGCCCACGGGGGCTGATGGGAAGTTCCCATCAGCCCCCGCGGGCTTAACAGAGTCACGAAAGGGAAACTCTTCCCTTCGCGCTCTGCAAGCCGGCGCGTCTGACTGCAGCTCCAAAGAGAGAGCTGCTACGGGGAGGGCAGGCTCTGCCGGGTACAGGGGGGCCCCGCGGCACGCTCGATTTTGCCGCGGCGGCCCCGACAGCGGCAGCAGACAAGTAAAATTGGAAAAAAAAAAAAAAACTAATTGCGGACCTTCCCGCGTGCCAGCTGCAAGGCCTTCGCGTGCCACAGCTGGCACGCGTGCCATAGGTTCGCCATCGCTGTTCTAGATTATCTGGCTAAAAATAAAGTAGATATTGCTTCCTACAAGAGATGTGAATAATTCCATAAGAAATTGAGAAGATGCAGAGGGGATGGTGTGGGAAGGTGTTCTATTCTGCATATAACTTTAAGAAAAGGGGGGCTGGCAAACACTGTTCACAAAAAATTACCATTTGCATGTTATGAGGAAAGACAGGATAATCAAGGTATGGTGGTCTGGATGAGTCTGAAATATCTTTCATGAATGTTTATTCCCCTAATGGGCCTAAAGGCGACTGTTTAAAAGTCTTGCCTCGTTTTCAGTCCAGCCAAACACAAAGCCCCTATGTGGCTCAGCTCCGCTTCACTTCCACTCTCAATAGCGTCTTTAATGGTCCGCTGCCTGCGCCTACTATGGCGCAAAACTCTGCTCCTTGCCACAGAAGGGGGAATTCTACTGTCAGCCTCGCCAGTACTAAGGCAGCCTGGATTTGTTGGCTCTAGCCACATCCACCAGGCACCAGGACTTCCCTCTGCCCATAGCTGTATACTGATCTACAGTGTTCATACAGCTCACAAATTCACAAGCACCACCGAGCTGAAGAAAGCTCAGGCTCCTGCAGCAGCAGCAGCTAGAACTCCAGGCACAAAAGACAATTCTACAGCTCCAGTCAGCACAAGAAGAGACATTGGAATTCATCCATATCTTCAGTCTTCAAAAAGACCACAAATCATTGTCCTTATGGCACAAGAAAGGACTTGCTGGCAAGCATCACACCAAAGACCATCCACTCCTCCACTGCTGCTGTTCAGACCTACTTCCATGACTCCAGAGCAACATTTCCTGAAATGTCTCAGCAAATTCATGGCCCAAGATCTCCCTGTGCAGATTTTTATGCCACTTCTACAGCCCATAGCCACAGCCCCAACAGCAGCCATGCAACAGAGGGTTAGCAGACCCCTTCCACCTTCACCACTTCCTACACCTGATCTTCTCTCTGACTCATTGGATGATGAAAGGGGACCCTACAACTGAGGAAGCTCCTTCCTATGGACCTCATTTCCCCAAGTTCCTTCAGGCAAGGCTCTCGATGCCTAACACCACGCCCACCTCTCGCAATGAGGTCCTGGGTAGCCTCAAATATCTGGAAATCTGAAATCGATGGGGGTGGTCCCGAGGCGCAAAGTCCTTCTCAAATGAAGAGACAAGGTCTGGCAAACACCCTTCTCTGGGATAAAAAAGCCCACCATGAGGCTGTAAGTTGAATACAAAGTTCCTGCTGTTCCTGGATTTGACAAACATCAGCTTCCACACCACTCTATCGTTGTGGTGTCCACCATGAAAAGGGCCAACAGCTCACACTTTCACTCAAATGCTCCGCTAGGAAGAGACCACAGTCCTTAGAGTCCATGGGCAACAAAGTCTTCAAAGGCATCATGCTCTTCTCAAGAACTACTGCCCACCAGTTCTAGCACATCCTATGCCAGGATTCTTTGTTGGAAAAGGTCAAGAGCACTCTAGTATCTTTCCACACCATGGTCACAAACCTCCTCTTTCCCATTTTTCAGGATGTGCAGGAGTGCAATAAACAGCTTATGTATTTATTTATTTTTTATTTATTTTATTTATTTAACCAGCTTTCTATTCCGCCTTATCCTTCAATCAAAGCGGTTTATGTTGTTTATATACTAGGCTATGTAACATTTCCAAAGTGCTCAATAAACAGGAGTGTCTTGAGCCTTTTTGGACATCCTAGATGTCACTTGAGCCTCACATGTCATCTGGAAGGGAGTTCTATAGGGTAGGTGCAAAGAGTGAGGGCACTCTTCTGGACGTGGAATGTTTGTGTTTTTGGCATTCTGTGAGTACTATGAGCATATTTTCATTGTTGTTTCACCTGGGTCTTGTGCCTGAGTTGCTAAGATCATGTTCTGTAGGATGTCTGCTGTGCAATGGTGTATGATTTTAAATATGTTTAGTGTCACTTTAAACCTTACATGGGTGTGAACTGGAAGCCAGTGTAGTTGGTAGAGTATTGGGGTAATATGGTAATTTTTGGCTGCTCCCATGATGATGCAGGCTGCCATGTTTTGTGCTAGTTGTAGCGGATAGATGGTTTCTTTCAAGAGTCCTTGGTAGAGTGCAATGCCATTGTCCAGTATTGGGGTGATGATAGCCTGGCATACTGTATGGAGATGGTCCTGGCTCAAGACTGGTTTTAGTTTCCTGATGATTCTTAGTCTCTGATATGCTTTTGCAGCAGTCCTGTTGATGTGGGTCTGGAGGTTAAGGTTTTGGTCCAGGGTGACTCCCAGGTATCTAAACTCGCTTTTACTGTTATTGTCTTGTGCAGAAGACTGATTGATTGTGGAGGGTTGAAGGTGGTGTTTCTGGTGATGTGTAGTGCTTCTGTCTTGCTGTAGTTTACTGCTAGGTTGTTGTTACTAAGCCAGATGATAATATCTTCCAGACATTGGGTTATGGATGAGAGGTCAAGTGCATATAGGTCAATTGGGGTACAGACCATGAGATCATCAGCATATATGTGGCATTGTATTTTATGTTTCTTGACAATGTTGGTTGTATGTATAGGTTAAAGAGGACTGAGGAAAATACAGAATCTTACGGATTGTCTTGTGATATAGAGAACAGCACGTATTTGTTTGACCCACATTTGACTTGCTGTAGTCTGTTACTATAATTCAAGCATATGCCCCAACAACAGCTGCAGAAGAGAATGAAATTGAAGAGTTCTATGAACAAGTACAAGCTGAAATTGACAGAAAATGCAAACAGGATATCCTGATAGTCATGGGTGACTGGAACGCAAAACTTGGCAACAAAGAAGAAGGCAAAGTAGTTGGAAAATATGGACTTGGTAACAGAAATGAACCTGGAGAAAGACTGATAGAATTCTGCAAGACCAATGATCTATTCATCTCAAACACCTTCTTCCAGCAACACAAGCAGTGACTGTACACATGGACTTTACCCAATGGATTGTATAAAAATCAAATTGACTACGTCTGTGGAAGTCAACAATGGAAAAGCTCTATAACATCAACAAAGACAAAACCTAGAGCTGACTGTGGTACAGATCATCAACTACTAGTATGCAAACTCAAGCTAAAGTTGAAAAAGAGCAAACCACTCATGAATGCAGCAAAATATGACCTTGAGAATATACCACTGGAATTTAAAGACTGCCTGCAAAATCGATTTGCTGCTTTAGATACAAATGACAGAGCTCCAGAAGAGTTATGGAATGACATCAAGAAGGTTGTGTTGGAAGAAAGCGAGAAGTCTCTACAAAAGGTGAAAAAGCAAAAACGACCAAAATGGATGATGGAAGAAACTCTGAAAATTGCCCAGAAACGCAGAGAAGCTAAAGACAAGGAGAAAGAAAGACAATCGCAGAACTCAACAGAGATTTCCAACGTGCAGCAAGACAGGACAAGGAAAAGTACTACAATGACACTTGCAAGGAAACAGAAGCAGAAACTATTAGAGGAAGAACAAGATTGACTTTCCTGAAGCTACGAGAGTTAAAGAAAAAGTTCCAGCCTCGAATTGGAATGTTACAAGATGCTCAAGGTTCTATGTTGAATGATGCTGAGAAGATCAAGAAAAGGTGGAAGGAATATACAGAGTTTTTATATTATAAAGATCAAGTGGACCAACAGCCGTTTCAACCTGTACCTTATGATCGGGAACCATTGGTGATGAAAGAAGAAGTTGAAGCAGCATTGAAAGCCTTATCAAAGAACAAAGCACCAGGCATTGATAGCATTCCTATAGAAGTATTTCAGCAATCTGATGCAGCTGTTACCATACTTACAAGGCTCTGCCAAGAAATATGGAAGACAACATCATGGCCAACTGACTGGAAAAGATCTGTGTTTATACCAATACTAAAGAAAGGTGATCCAACTGACTGTGGAAATTATCGAACAATCGCTCTGATCCCACATGCCAGCAAGATTCTACTGAAGATTATTCAAAAGAGACTACAACCATACCTGGAACAAGAACTACCTGAAGTGCAAGCAGGGTTCAGGAAAGGGCGAGGAACGAGAGACATCATTGCGGATGTGAGATGGATCCTTGAAAAGACTAAAGAATACCAAAAGGATATCTATTTGTGCTTTATCGACTATAGCAAGGCTTTTGACTGTGTAAACCATGAGAAACTCTGGGCCACATTAAGAAGCATGAGTATACCAGAACAACTGATCTTCTCTTGCGCAATCTGTACATTGATCAAGAAGCAACAGTTTGAACGGAACAAGGAGAAACAGAATGGTTTAAAATAAGCAAAGGTGTAAGACAAGGCTGCATACTTTCCCCCTACCTGTTTAATTTATATGCAGAACAAATCATCAGAGAAGCAGGATTGTATGAAGACAACAGAGGTGTGAAGATTGGTGGAAGACTCATCAACAACCTTCGTTATGCTGATGATACTACATTACTGGCTGAAAGTGAAGATGATCTGAAACATTTGCTTCTCACAATCAAAGAACATAGTCTCAAAATGGGCCTGCACCTTAATGTAAAGAAGACAAAGATCATGACAACTGGCATAATCAACAGGTTCATCGTTGAAAGAGAAGAAATTGAAATTGTGAACAACTTTAACCTACTTGGATCAACTATCAATAAAGAAGCAACAAGCAGTCAAGAAATCAAATGACGCATTGCTCTTGGCAGAATGGCTATGAAAGACCTAGATAAGATTTTCAAGAGCAGAGATGTGTCTCTCCATACAAAGATTCGACTTGTTCAAGCCATGTTATTTTCAATAACATCATATGGATGTGAAAGCTGGACAGTGAAAAAGATAGACAGGAAGAAAATTGATGCCTTTGAATTATGGTGCTGGCGGTGAATACTGTGTATACCATGGACTGCCCGAAGAACAAACCAGTCGGTACTAGAGGAGATCAAACCTAAGCTTTCTTTAGAAGCTCAGATGACAAGACTTCGACTTTCATACTTTGGACACATCATGCGAAGAGAGAGAGATCATTAGAGAAAGACATCATGTTTGGCAAGATAGAAGGTCAACGCAAAAGAGGAAGGCCAGCAATGAGATGGATCGATACAATAACAGCAGCTACGGGTACCAGTCTGTCAACAATGAGCCGCCTGACTGAAGACCGAACACAATTTAGGATAGCTATCCAGAGGGTCGTCATGAGTCGACTCCGACTCGACGGCATTTAACAACAACAGTCTGTTACTTAGGTAGGAACTGAACCACTTTAGTGCATTGTTACGTAGGCCAATTTCTTGAAGACGTTACAGCAATATGTTGTGGGATACGGTGTCAAAGGCAGATGAAATATCCATAAATATGAGGAGGAATCCATTCTTGATGTTGTCTATGCCCTTTATGATATTGTCGAAGAGAGAGGTTAATAGCATTTCTAAATTATGGCGTGGTTTGAACCCATGTTGGTGGGGGTCTAGTGGCACGTTCTGGTGGCACGTTCTAGTGGTGTGCAGTTGTCTTTGAATGGCTTTTTCTATAATTTTTGTGATAAATAATAGACTGAAGATTGGACGATATGCTGTAGGGTCATCTTTGCTGAGTGATTTGTTCTTGCGTATCGACCTTATAGTTGCTTGTTTGAGGTATGATCACATATGCTCTTGTTGAAGGGATGTCTTTATTATTTTGTTTATATATGATCAAGATGTTCCTCAGTTGATTTTATCCATATTACCAGCATGGGTCTTCAGGTGACGTGGTTCTGTTAAGGGAGTCCATGATATGATCTATTTGTTGAAAGGTTGGTATGCTGAACTCATCCCAGGTTTGGGCATAGGCCAGGTTTATCATATTGTTCATCGTGGGTGGCTAGATGTTCAATAGCAGTTTTGTGTTTGTACATTATGTAGTTTGCCATATCTTGAGGATGTCTTTTGGGGGTACTCTTTGTTTCCTTAGAGCTCACTTTGTCTCTCAGATGCCGTCAGAGTACCAAGGGGCAGTGGTTCTCTTGCGTATATTTGCTTGTTCTCTGTTTGGGGTGAATGCTGCTGTGGATATAGCATGGTTTCAGTTTTTGATGGTGTTGTCCAGATTGTTTATATCTTGATGCAGTTCTGGGATTATTTCTTGTAGGAATTTGTCTTCTGTCCTTGGCATTTTCCATGTGGTGACTGACAGGATTTGTGATTCAAATTGAGAATGTTATTAAGCGGTGGTCTGACCAAGGTATTGGTGTAATTGCTGGAACAATGATTTGATTGTGTTCACTCAGCATGTTAGAGATGAAGATAAGATCAGGAGTTGTTCCTAGTCTGTGTGGGGGCTTTGATTATTTGGTTGTATTTTAGGGATTCCATTGCTTTGAGGAATGATCTGGCCTCTGCTGGAAGTAGCATTGAGTTTGAAGTCTCCTAAGGCAATGAGTAGCTTATCTAATGAGTTGAGTGCACAAATTGTCTCAAGTACTGTGGAGAGTTCATTAGTCTTGGCATTGGGGGGTCTGTATGTGATGCATATGTTAACATACTTATTAGATATGGTGATTATGTTGTACTCCGTTGTGCTGCTTGATGAGATGGTATTGGCTTCTAGCTAGTATTAGCATCCCCCTTTCTTTTTGTATGTTCTGGGGTAGTTGAATGCTCAGTACGCAGGTGGGGAGATTTTATTTAGGATGACCTGGTTGGTATCATTGAGCCAGGTTTCTGTAATGCATAGGATATCTAACTTTTGGGTCTGAAAGTAGTCAGTGATGGTGTTGACTTTGTTCCTGATGGATCTCGCATTAATGAGTGTGCACGTGGTAGTGGCATTCAGGATGGGGTTGGTATGTGTGGTGGATGGGCGAGTATTATATGTATTAGGGTGTGTGTCTTCCGTGATGTTTATTTGTTGTGGTGTTGCCATGGGGTACTGCACTGAATGTGAGGTAGTAGCGTGAGTAGTGATATGTGTATCTTGGAGTGTATGGCTCTTGTTTGGTGTAACAGCACTTGTAGCAGGAGGAAGATTACGATGAGGCTGATGCTGTGGGGCCAAATATTGAGTAAGGGAGATGCGGGGACTTCCGGAGGGCACCTTTCTCTTCCTTTTGTAAATGTTTGTCCATGCTATGCTGTTGTGTTATTGGGTATCTGGAAGTAGTGCCTTCTATCTTTCTTAGGTACATTCCCTGTCCATTCCAAGGGCTATACCTGTGGCCCTTGAGCATGGGCCTGCCAGGTGCTGATGCGCCTACAGGAGCTCACTTAAATGAGGAGGGTGTCGCCGGGTGATGAGGTCTGTGGGCGGAGCTTGGTGCTTTGCGATGATGCCGATAGATGGAAGCTGCGATAGGTGGGCTCACCTTTTACAATGCTGAAATCAGAGCTCTCATGTAGGTGAACTGTACAGCAGTGTATGTGCAGCAGGTGACTGTCCTGTTGTGGTCCATGTACTCTGGATGTCCATCCGAGTGTCTGATGCCTTTTCTTAAATTTTAGTATGAAGCTTCAAGGTGGAGTGAAGGGGGTAGGGAATGCCAGAGAGAAGGACCAAGGTAGGGGAATAAGGAGTTTCTGGGGATGATTAGGTGGCAAACCAAGGGAGGGGGGAGAGAGAGGAAAGCTGCATTAGAAGAGTGGAGGGAGCAGACAGGGTTGTAAGGAGAGATTAAGGTGGCTAGGTAAGGAGGGCATATATAATAAAAAGTATGATGGACATAAGAACATAAGAAATGCCTTACTGGATCAGACCAAGGTCCATCAAGCCCAGTATCCTGTTTCCAACAGTGGCCAATCCAAGTCACAAGTACCTGGCATGATCCCAAAGAGAAACACAGGTTCCACAATGCTTGTCCAGTCTTCCAATTTTTCAAGATTCTCTTGCAAGTTTTCATAATCCTCATGCATTTTAACAACTTTGAATAATTTTGCGTCATCTACAAATTTGATAACCTCACTCATTATTTCTATTTCCAGGTCATTTATGAATATGTTAAAAAGCAGTGGGCCCAGCAAAGATCCCTGGAGTACTCCACTATTCACCTTTCTCCATTGAGAAAATTGGCCATTAAGTCCTACTCTTTATTTTCTATCTTTTAACCAGATCCACAATACCATATTGCCTCCAATCCCATGACTTTTTAATTTCGCCAAGAGTCTCTCATGAAAATCCAAATACACTATATCAACCGGCTCACCTTTGTCTACCTGTTTATTCACACCTTCAAAAAAATATAACAGATTAGTAAGGCAAGACTTTCCTTGGCTAAATCCATGTTGGTTTTCCCCCATTAAACCATGGCTATCTACATGTTCAGTAATTTTATTCTTTATAATGGTTTCTACCATTTTGCCCAGTACTGACGTTAGGCTCACCATTCTGTAGTTTCTGAGATCACCCCTGGGACCTTTTTAAAAATTGGCGTTACATGGGCCAGGTATTACAGATGATTTTAATGACAGTTCACAGACTGCTAATAATAGGTCTAAAATATCATATTTCAGTGCTTTTAACACCCTTGGATGTATATAACATAGTTACTCATTTGTAATAGGTGATCTTTGGGAACAGGAGGAATCATTCTTCACATATGGGTGACATCTATCGATGCAGCCCGCATGGGAACACTCCCTAGCATCCAATAGGAAGCATTTAGGATTATCCTTCACGTATGTGTGGATGCCTTCCTGCCTTCCCAGTAATTCTCCTCAGTGAGGTTCATAGCTGAGAAAAAAGAAAAAAAATCTACAACTCCTTGGGGAGGAGGGCGGCTTGTGAAGACTGATTCCTGATGTTCCTGGAGATTATCTGTTACAGGTGAGTAACTAGGCTATCTCCAGTAACAAGCAGGAATGCAGTCTTCACATATGGGACTCCCTAACTCCAGGCTACCAGAAAACGGTGAGGAGTAGGACCTGTTATAAATGGGAAAAAACACTGAAGAACATCATGGGGAGTCTAGGGGATCTAGGAGACCTGTCATCCTCAGCGCATCCTCATCGAGATAGCAGTGGTGGTAGTCTGGATAGACAGAGGGCCGGAGGGAAGGAGGTGTAGCTAAATCCCAAAGAGATGCCAGAGTATGGCTTGGCCAAAGTCACTTTCCTTACGATAGTCCTTGTCCAAACAGTAATAGGCTGCAAAGGTATGAATTGAGAACCATGTGGCAGCATGGTAGATCTCCGCTATGGAGACAGAGCATAATTGGGCTATTGATGTGGACATGGCTTGGACATTGTGAGTGGTAACATGACCCTCTAATGCCAGACCCGCCTAAGCATATGCAAAGGATATGCAGTCTGCTATCTAAAGAGAAAGAGCGTGTTTTGTCATGGGGAGACCAAGGTGACTAGGGTCAAAAGAAATGAATAATTGCGAGGATTTGCAGTGTACTTTGGTTCTGTCAAGGTTCTGTCATTTGCAATCTAGGGTACGAAGCATCGCCTCAGCCCAAGATGCATGCAGCTTGGGAAAAAAGGTCATAAGAATTACTGATTGGTTGAGATGGAAGGGAGATATGACCTTTGGAAGGAAATGTGGATGCGTTTGCAGGACCACAGCTTGAATATTGCATGCAATTCTGATCGCTGTATCTTAAAAAGGATATAGTAGAATTAGAAAAGGTATAGAGAAGAGCTACCACAATGGTAAAGGGGATGGAAGGATACCCCTTTGAGGAGAAGCTTAAAAGGCTAGGGCTCTTCCACTTGGAAAGGAGACGACTGAGGGGAAACATGATAGAGGTCTATAAACTAATGAATGGAGTAGAACGGATAAACATAGATCGATTGTTTATGCCATCAAAAGGTAGAAAAACTAGGGGACATGCATTGAAGCTACAGTGTAACCCATTTAAGACTCAACGCATAATTAAACTCTGGGCTCACGAGTGGAGCAGCTGCCAGAGGCTCCTATGATTTTGGCAGGTGATTTTAATGGCGTTATGGATGTTGAACTAGATACATCTAGTGGAAGTGGAGATAGGGCGCGTGTGCAGAGTGCTAGAGTGCTGCAGAATTTGAAACGCAGGTTAGGGATGGTAGACCCTTGGCGTTTGCTCCACCCACTGGGAAGGGATTTTACGCATCAATCAAGAGCGCATGGGTCGTGTGCTCGCATTGATTATGTGCTGGTTTCGGAGCGGTTGTTTGCCCAAATAGAGGATGCGCAGCTAGGGCCTATAGAGATTTCTGATCATGCGTTGATTTGGGTGGAAATAGAATGGTTAGAGGCAAACACGCGGGATAGAATTTGGCGATTCCCAATGGATCTGTACAGAGACCCTGAGTTTCATGGTTTCCTTAAAATGCGGTGGCAAGAATTCTCAATCCATAATGCTCAGCATAAAGAGGATCCAGAGCTTTTTTGGGAAACTGCTAAAGTAGTCCTGCGGGGGGACATTATAGGGTATGTAGGGAGGAAACGGAAAATGTTGATGAAACAGATTGTTCGCTTGGAACAGCAGGCAGGTAGAGAGAGGAGAAGGCAAGCGTCATGTCCGTCGGCAGTGAATAGGAGGAAATTGTGGGAGACACAAACAGCCCTAAATGAGCTGCTACATCAAAGAGCCAAGAAGTCGTTTCTGTACTACCGCTTTCAGCTCTATAGATATGGAGACAGGCCAGGAAAGTTATTGGCAAGATGCCTTAAAGGCAGTAGGGGGACTGGTACTGTGGCGGCGCTGCGAGACGATCAGGGCCAACTGCATAAAGAAAGGCAAGCGATTGCTCAAGTATATCGGACATTTTACAAGAAGCTTTATACAAGGAGAGTTGGATCTCAGACTGATATGGTAGAGTACTTGAAACAAGTGAGTTTGCCAAGGTTAACGATGGTTCAACAGGCAGAGCTGGATAACCCAGTGACTGAAGAGGAGGTTCAGAGGGTCATTTTAAGAGCGGATTGTCACAAAGCGCCTGGCCCGGATGGGTTTGGGGCAGAATTTTATAAGTTATTAAGAGATGAGTTGGCCCCTTCCCTAGTGGCGACATATCATAGAAGGGTGGATCAGGGGAGATTTATGTGGGGGGAGAATCGGGCGCACATTATTCTTATACATAAACCAGGGAAAGATCCTTTACAAGCAGCCTCTTATCGACCTATCTCCTTGCTGAATTTTGATATGAAAATACTGGCTAAGGTGCTGGCGGACCGTTTGGGTCAGGTATTAAGTGAGCTTGTGCATGATTCTCAAGTAGGTTTTGTAAAAGGGAGATATGCGGTGCGGAATCTACGTAAAATTGTGGCATCGCTAGAGTGGGTAAGGGATAGGATGCAACAGTCGCTTTAGATTAGTTTTGATGCAGAAAAGGCATTTGATCAAGTGAATTGGGATTACCTCAGATTTCTCTTGCCACACTATGGACTGGGAGCTTCTTTTTGCAATATGGTAGAGCTTTTATATACGAGGCCCACAGCTAGAGTGTTATGTAATGGAGTGCTATCAGATGAGTTTACCCTGGAGAGAGGTACAAGACAGGGATGCCCGCTCTCACCGTTGCTTTTTGTGTTGTCACTTGACCCACTGATACGACGAATAGAGACGTCTAATGAGATACAAGGTATAGGTATAGGGAGTCATATGTTTAAGCTGGCAGCATTTGCAGATGACATACTGGTTCATTTGCTATCTCCTCAGACGTCGTTGCCCAATTTATTAAAGGAATTTTCTTGTTATGGGGGTTTTGCTGGGCTTTGTATCAATATGGAAAAGTCTGAAGCCATGGATGTGGAAGGGTCAATAAGGGGACATTGGAGAGGAAGTTTTCCACTTAAGTGGGCAGGTGATACATTTGTGTATTTAGGGATTCTCCTGACGAGAGAACCGCGGGAGCTATATAGGAAAAACATGGATAGAATCATTGTAAAAGTTCGTTCACAACTTCAGGTGTGGTCTCCACTGCCCTTGTCCTTACTGGGCAGGGCGGCAGCACTGGGAATGGTGATTCTGCCTCGGGTGCTTTATTGGCTGCAAACTCTCCCAGTGTGGTTATTGAAGCGTGATTTAAATGCTATTGACCGCGAGATTAGGAATTTCCTTTGGAAAGGTATGCGAGCTCGTATCCCCTTACATAGATTGAGAAGGAGATGGAAGTCTGGAGGGATAGGAATCCCAGATCTTCGGACTTATGCTCTGGCATGCCAGGCACGGCATATTGGAGACTGGCTAGGGAATACTGAGGTGTATACGCCAAGAGCGCTGGAAGAGGCTCTTGTGGCTCCGCAGACCTTGATGGCAGTATTGCACCAGGAAAATAGGCTCCTGCCTGGTAGAGTGGTTAGTAGTGAATTGGTTTACCCGGCAAGAAGAGTATGGCAACATTTGAATAGGCTCTGGGGTGAACCATCAGGGGTTTCAAGCTGGCTACCCATACAGGGGAATGATCAGTTTACACCAGGATCAGAAACGTCAGCATTTGTATATTGGAGGAGACAAGGCATATGTAATATTGGACATGTGGTGGATCAAATGGGGCAGTGTAAATCTTGGGAGACTTTGTGCATGGAATATGGACTTAGCAGGCGGCATTATTTTGCTTACGTGCAGCTCTCTCACTATGTGGCTTCCCTACCACAAGATGCACTGCGGGTGGAAAGATCGGCACAGATATTAGAGTTCTTTGCACTGGGGGAGGAGTCACCGCCTACAATTGCACAGCTGAAAAGACGATTAGATGACTATAGCAGTTTGCCTGATTATAGGGTGGAAGAAGCTTTGTGGGCACAAGAATTGAATATCTTGGTAGCTCCTGGTTCAATCCTTCAGGCCTTGAGTGGGATTGCAGGGCTGGTGAGGGGAGCTCGATGGCAGGAGATACAGTTTAAATGCATCCTACGGGCACATTTCTCTCCAAGACGGGCGTTACGATCCCATCTCACTGAGTTGGGCAGATGCCCAAAATGTCCATGCCCTTTGGCGGACTTAGGACATATGTGGTGGGGGTGTCCGATAGTTTGCCTATACTGGAAGAGGATAGCTGATTTTATGAGTAGGATTGTGTTACAGCGAGTCCGTTGGACAGCATCGCTTGTGATGTTAGATCAGCTTGGACCACTCCACCCGAAAGGGAGATGGGAACGCCTTTTGGTCAGGAAGGCATGTCTGGTGGGTAAAGGCCCGATACTTCATAGGTGGAGAGAAGCGTCAGGTCCCACTTATTGGGAATGGCGCAACAATTTCCACCAACTGATGCTTATGGAAAGGAGAGAGGCTAGAGGAAGTGCTCGACGTTGGGCCTTATTCCTGCTAATTTGGGAACCATATATTCAGATATTGAGGCCTCGTGTCCGAAATGAAGTGCTTCAATTGGGATGAGAAGGTCGTAGGATATTAATAATATAATTAATATGCATGTTCACTATGGGGGGTTGGTTGCTGAAGGGGGAGGCTGTAGGGTGGGAGGGAGGTTGGTGGGGAAAGGGGGGGAGAGGGGAATATTGTAAATTCTTTTTTCTTGCTGTATTTGTATGATTGATTTGCTGAGGAATCCAGGTCTGGGAGATCAGTAGAAATGCCATTTTTTGATGTATTTGTTGTTATTTTTTAAATATTGTTTTGCATGTTCTGTATTATTTGGTTTTCAATAAATAGAGTTTACAAAAAAAAAAAAACTCTGGAATTCGTTACTGAAGGATGTGGTGAAAGCTGTTAGTGTAGCTCGGTTTAAAAAAGGTTTGGACAAGTTCCTGGAGGAAAGGTCCATAAACCATTATTAAAGAGGACCTGGAAAATCCACTGCTTGCCCCAATACAAACATTGTGGAACCTGTGTGGGAAACTACTTGATAGTTGTGATCTGGATTGGCCACAGTTGTAAACAGAATAATGGGCTTGATGTACCTTGGTCTCACCCAGGATGGTATATCTTATGTTCTTATGGTGAAAACATGTATAGGGAGCATGTGCAACCAAAGTCTGCAGTTCGCTGACCCGGTGAGCTGAGGTGAGTGCAACTAGAAATGAGACCTTCCAAGTAAGAAACGTGAGGGTGGTAGTGCTAGTTGAGGGAGATAGTGCCAGTTGAGCAAGAACCATGTTGAGGTCTCAGGTGGCTTAGTCAGTAAGAGACTGCTTATGAAGTGGGTACCAATGGATGTATGAAAATAGGATCTCCTGATAAGAAGATGAAATGGCACTGAGGTGGACATGAATAGAATTATTTATTTATCAATTTTTTTATACTGCTTTATCATTTCAGTCAAAGCCGTTTACATTGTAACTTAAACTTGATAATGTACATTAAACAGGGACATTGATAACTTGGATTTTTCTGAGGCAATGGACAGTTATGTGACTTGTCCAAAACCACAAGGAGTGCTAGTAGGAATCAAACCCTAGTCCCTTGGTTCCCAAATCAGTACTCTAATCTTTAGGCCACTCCTCCACTCAAGAATTAGTCTTCAGACCTGTAAAGGAAAGGTGGAGTAGGTACAGCAGGAGAGACTCCACTGGACAATTGAAGGGGTTGAGGGTGTGCTGAGCGCACCAGACCGCATACCGGCGCTACTAGAAGGCATACATGTGTCACATTGAGTCCTTTTGGGATGCCAGAAGGATTTCTGTTATGGCATCTGGTAAATTGAGGTCAAAAAGGACTATCCTCTTAGCCAAGCTGTCAGACGAGTGCATAAATAATGGGATGGAGCAACGCTCAATGATCCTGCGAGATCGAGTCTGGTGCGCATCCCAGATGAAGAGGCTGATGTTGAGCTAGATGAAGAAGCAGGGGGAAACCACAGCTGTTGGGGCCAGAATGAGGTTACCAGGATCATGATGTCTGTGTTGGCCTGCACGTTGAGTGGAGTGGCAAACAAGTTGATCTGCGGGATTCCCCAGGGCCGGAAGATGCAATCAACTACTCTCTGATGCAGAGTCCATACATGAGGTTGGAGAACCCGACTGAGACTGTCCACAAGAACATTCTGCTCTCCAGGTAGGTAAACGGCTTGGAGAACCATTTCGTGAGGCAGGATAAAGGTCCACAGGTGGATCGCTTCCTTGAGAAGGTGGGAGCCCGTACCTCCCTGCTTCTTGATGTAAAACATAGCAACCTGGTTGTCTGTCTGAACCAGGATTGATTGATGTGATAACTGATGGCGAAACACCTGAAGGGCATTGGCAATCGTTCTCAACACCACGAAGTTGATCTGATGGTAGGCTTCCTGTCAGTAACTTTGCTGCATACATCTAAGGGCCATCAAGATGAACTCCCCAGCCCTGTTTGGATGCATCGGTGGTGAGGATTTGTTGAGGTGGAGGCATCTGAAAAGGTAACCCTATGAGAAGGTTTTTAGGAGAGAGCTACCACTGAAGGGAGTCTGCCAGAAGTGGGGTGACTACCATTCTGTCTCGTAGGTGGCCCATCATTTTTTTCCATTGGGAGGAGAGGGTACACTGGTCTTGGTGCATGTGAAGATGGGCATAGGTGACTGTATGGAGCATGGAGGCCACGTGACTGAGGAGACAAAGCATGTCTCATGCCATAGCATGACGACTGTGCTGAATGATGCCTGCCATTTCTGTGGGACAATCCTCAGGCAGGAAAGCTCGAACCTGAGTCACATCAAGAAGGGCACCTATGAATTCCAATTTCTAGAGTGGGTGAAAGATGTGAGTTTGGAAATTTTATGACACAGCTGAGATGTCCGAGCACCGTGATGGTGTGTTGAATGGACAGATGCCCTAGCTGTGGTGACTTGCTCCTTATGAGACAGTCATCTAAGTAGGGGAAGGCAAAGATGCCTAGGGTGTGGAGATGGGCCGCGACTACTGCTAGGCTTTTTGAAGACCCTTGGGACAGAGGCCGGCCTGAAAGGCAAGACTCGGTATTGGTAATGTCCGCCGTTGAACATGAAGTGAAGGTACTGTCTGTGAGACAGTTGAATGAGGATGTTCATGTGCATGTCGTTCAGATCTAGAGAACAGAGTCAATCTTTCCTCTGAAGGTAGGGAAGTAAGGTTTCTAGAGAAACCATCTTGAACTTCTTTCATACTAGGAACTTGTTGAGGTTCCGAAGATCTAGGATGGGATGTAACCCTCCTGACTTCTTGGGAATAAGGAAATACCAGGAATAAAAGTCCAACCTTTCCTGTGTGCAGGGAACAAGTTCTATCGCACCTTCTCTTAGGTGGTGACTTCCTGCCGCAACAGAGCACAATGGAAAGGATCTAGAGGATACTCCCCTGGAAAGAAGGGAGGAGGTAACTGGGCAAAGTGGAGCAGGTAGCCCTTGTGGACAACCTGTAGAACCCAGGGTGCTGATGTTACGAGGGCCACCTGTGAAAAAAATAGACCAGCCTGCCTGCAATGTGAGAAGACTGAGGGTCCTTCAGGGGGAGAGTGGCAATGTTCCCCAGGAAGGAGTGAAAAAAATAGCCCCAGTTTGGGGCTGTGGAGCTGGCTGTGGCTTAGGAGATTTAGGCCTCTTTGATTGGTGAGGAGCTTGAGACTTCCGTTGACCTTGGTGAGCATGATAGGGCATGTAAGCCAGATAAGAGGGTAATATTTCTTTTTTAGGAAAAAAGGGCTTCTTTACAGAGGCCTTCTTCCTAGAAGGATCAGCTGTTTTATGAGAGAGACGTTTCATGGTAAGGTCATCTGTCTCGATTTCACCAGTCTTCTCCCTCCAGCCCTTACCAAAGAGGTTTTCACCTCTACAGGGAATGTCTGCTGGACCCACTGTTCCAGGTCCAAAGACTGCAACCAAGTCTGTCTTCTGTCTCCGCTGCAGCACTGCTGGTAGATTCAAAAGAGTCAAAAGCTGCTCTAGTGCTGAAGTTACAACAGTCCTGACCATGCTTAATTAAGGCTCAGCACGCCTCTTGCTTCTCTGAAGGGATCACAGCAGAGAACTCATCAAGATCCTTTACAATGTTTCTGAGGAACATGCACATATAAAGCATATAGGAATTAATAGGGAAGCCAACATCGATACCTGGAAGCATTGTCAGCCAAAGGCAATAAGAATATGTGATTTTCACGCAGGAGGAACGGAGGAGTGGTTCTTAGTACTCATGAGCCAGTGTATAGCCAACTTGACCACCATAGAATGGTGAGGGAGTTTAGGCTTCTAGAAGCCTGGGGAATCGGGAACTCTTTACATGATGTCTAGTCTCTTACTGACCAAGGGATCTGAGAGAGGGATCTCCCACATCCGAAACATGAGGTCCTGCAGAATATGATGGACTGGAAGAGTGACAGCCTCCTTAGGAGTCGAAGGATACTGGAGTATCTCCAGTTCCTTAGCTCTTAGTTCCGTCTTGATGCTCACAGAGACTGAGAGAGCCTTGGCCATGTCCTGGATGAAGTACATGTCCTCCAGCAGGGACTGACAGCACTTGTGAGGCAGTGAAGGGTCTGACGGCACACCATAGTGCCTCTACGAAACTGGGGACTCGGCTTCCGATTCCCAGGCATCAGAATCAGAAAGGAAGTCAAAAGAGCAATAGTTACCATTGCGTCTCCACTGCTGATCCAATGTCAATGGATGATCTTGATGCCATGAGGCATCGTAACCGTAGCAGCTCAATGCCTGTTCCTCCTGCAGCCAATGGGATTCGGCCAGATCCAGACTCGGCATGGACCCCGAGGGTCCCAATGACAGAGATTCCAGGCTCGGTATCCAAACATGGGCTGCCGGGGGCTTTGAAATGCCTGATTCCAGGCTCGGTATTGAGATCTGGGCTCCCAAGGGCCTTTAAACCACTGACACAGATGCCACCAGGAGTGCAGCCAAACTGCTCTCGATGGTCAGCATATGCTGTTTGAGGGAGATGGAGGACGTCTGGGTGAACTCCGGTGCAGGAATCTGGACCATCATATCAGACAAAGGAACCAGAGGCTCTGTTGAGATCAAAGTCTGGGTAGCACTCTGGAGCCCCTCTTGAGCTTTGGAGGTGGATTTCTCCCACTGGGACTGTTTAGCTAGCCGCTCTCAGTTCTCCGAATTGGAATCTCACTGAGGGGAGCTCCGGTGTCTATGTTCAAGGGAACGATCCCTGGAATTGACATTGGTCTTCAAAGTTGAAGGCTGAGATGCCAATGCAGCTTTGGTGACTGGCTGTTTCTTACCAGGGCCTTTCGGTTATGAGGGAGAGCGGGATCTGCGCAAAGAGCAGAAGCCCAAAGAGGGTGTCAACATCAAAGAAGAATGTGCTGAGGATGCCAAGTCAGATCCAAAAAGACTCTTGCGGTGCTTTTCCCATTTTTTTAATCCTTTCCTTCTCATTTGCTGAAACAAATTACAAGAGTCTGGATTATGATCAGGGCCCAAGCACTGTAAGCACCAATTGTGCTTGTCAGTGCAGTTGCAGTTAGTAAACTTATTAAAACCACCAGCTAGCTTTTCTATGTCAGGAAACACAGTCTTTGCTAAGTCAAAAGACTCAATGGTAGCCTGTACTTCTGAAAAACCTCATGGAACCATCAAGTAAGAAGAAAAAAATAAACGTTAAGGGATGTGCCAAGAAAAGGCACCGGCATCAATGAGCAACAGTACTAAAAATGGAAAGTCAAAAAATAAAAGAAAATAAACACCCCGAAGGGCACGGTAGAAATTGTTTTAATTGCGGTGACAGGATAAGTGTCCATAGGGCTCCATGGAAAAACTAAGACTGAGGAGAATCACTGGGAAGGTGGAAAGGCATCCACGCATGCACAGAAGAATGTTCCCAAACACTTCGTATTGGATGCTGATGAGTGTTCCCACATGGGCTCCATCAGTGGACTTCACCCATATGTGAAGACTGCAGTCCTGCTTGTTCCTGGAAATCATCTGGTCCAGGTGATTTTCTACTCTTCAGTTTATCAAACAGTTGTAATACATCCTCCTGGTTTATTGATATTTCTTTCAATTCTTCCGCTACATCACCTTTATATACCATTTCAGGCACAGGTAACTTCCATACATCTTCTTCAGTAAAGATCAAAGCAAAGAATTCATTCAGTCTCTCTGCTATGACCTTGTTCTCCCTTAGCACCTTTCTCCTTTAACACCTTTTTACTCCTCTATCATCCAATGGTCCAACTGACTCTCATACAGTATTTTTGCTATGGAATGTATTTGAAAAATTTTTTATTATGTGTTTTTGCATCCACAGCAAGCTTCTTTTCAAATTCTCTCTTTGCCTGTCTTACCAATGGCTTGCATCTAACTTTCCAATGCTTATCTTGTTTCTGGTATTCATCATTAGACTCCTTTTTCCATTTCTTGAAGGATGCATTTTTGGAAATAATAGACTCTCTGACCTTGCTTTTAAACCATGCTGGCAATTTTTTGTCTTTCCTTCCATTTTTCTTAAAGCATGGAATACATCTTGTCTGGGCTTCCAAGATAATACTTTTAAACAATGCCCATGCTTGATGTAACACTTTAACCTTTGCAGTGGCTCCTTTTAGTTTAAGAGAGAAGACTGTATTGTGGGGGTGGAAGCGGCAGGTCATAGAGGATAGGAACTGCGATGTAGCACCGGAAAGTTCAGGTAAGCACTGTATCACAATTTCAATGCCATTTCCACTGCTGCAGGTCATGAAGAGGGACAGCAGTGGCAACAATGGGGGTAGGGGTCTGGCAGGATCGAGGGCTCACCTAGGGCACCTTTAATCTTTACAATGGCCTTGATAGCATCTGTATGGACCACACAGAAGAGGAGGGAAGGCACAGGTAGAAGGAAACAGAAAACAGTGGAGTGGAGAAGTAGCCTAATGGTTAGTGTACTGGCCTGGGAACCAAAGGTCCAAGTTTGCGCTGGGCGGTGCTATGTGCTGCATCAGCGCATAGCACATCCACCTCCCATCTAATCTGGATTTTCCATGCTGGGGTCATATGCGGCCTGACATCAAAAATCTGAGTGTTGCTGCACAGACAGGAAGCCACAGGAGCTTCCCATGTAGCACTGATTTTTGAGGTTTTCCCATGCCTATCTTTAAGGTGCAGAGGGATGTAGCATTGAAAATCGGTGCTACATGGGTAGTGTCATGGTCTGCATCCTGTCCGCTCTGGAATGCCCCCAACATGCCCTGAAGCTATGCGGATAGCATCTGGGCGCATTAGGGACATATCCGGGATTTTCGAAGGGCACTACCCATGTAGGTGCCTTTTGAAAATCATGGATAAGGCCTTTACACAGGTAACTAGGGAAAATTGGGCCCCAAAAGACCAGGGTTCAATTCCCACTAGCACTCCTTGTGGCCTCAGAAAAATCCCAGTTATCTATGTCCCTGTTTAATGAACATTACCAAGTTTAAGTTACAATGTAAACTGCTTTGACTGAATGATAAAGTGGTATAAAAAAACCTGTTAAATAAATAAAACAGAAAAATATAAATCCAGAGTGCACCAAACTTTCACATCTACCCCCCTCCCCCTCTCAAGCTAGTCTGGACATTGTGTCCTCAGACTAGAACAGAGGTCAATAACTCCAGTCCTTGACTGCCGCAAGCCCACAGAGCTTTTAGGATATCCATAATGAATGTGTATAAGATGAATATGTATATGCATGCATGCATACAATGGAAGCAGTGCATGCAAATCTATTTTGTAGGTAATTTTATAAACCTTTCTGCATGTAAAATGCTGGTTCATGTAAGGAAAGGGCCTCTTATAAAATTAAGCCATGTCTAAAAGTGTATGCAGGTCATTTAGGATCATGCATATTATTTATTTAACATTTCTTATATACTGCCTTTCATTAAAACAAGGTGGTTTACATTGAACAAACTGAAATTACATCAAACAGGGCATTATAACTTGGAGATAACTATTTACAGGGAACAAGGGCATGGAGGGTTAGGTGGCTTGCCCAGGACCACAAGGAGCACCTGTGGGACTAGAAACCCCAGTCCTTCTGGCCCAAGGTTGCTGTCTTTTAGTGGAGTTTGAACTGCTGACCTTCTGGCCTGAGGTAACTTGCCCCAACCACTAGACCATTCCTCCCTCCCTCCCTCTACATGTAGAGCAGGATGCCTGGATGAAGAATTTGAATGGAATATGGGCGGAGTCATGATCAGGGCTGGCCCATCTATTAAGTGGAAAATTGCAAGGAGAGCCCTAGATTCAGAATTTAATAATCAGGATGGACAGTAATGAGAGATCTGAAGGTTCAAATCATTACTCTTTTTCTGTTCTTTCCACAAAGGAGGGTGGCTGTATTCTTCACTTACCAGTGCAGAACAATCTAGTCGAAAACAACTATATTTTAAATTTATTCAAAAACACCCAGGAGCTAAACATTGTGATAGTAAGGGGGTTTTCTCATGACACGTTTAAGCCACATTTGTGTTGTAAAAGTTGGATGCAAAATACCAAGTTCTCTCTCTTAGGGCAAGGACATTGAAGAAGATTAACAACTCCTATAGAATGGCAGGTTACATTCTACACTATGTGAGGTGTACTGCTTAGTGAGTTAGTGGATCTATAAACTGTGTGGTGAACAATGACTCAGGACATACAGAACGTGAACTACAAGGACAGTGCGTACCATTCTTCTGAGAGCTGCCTCTAATTGTGATGTCATAAGTGGAATGCACTACTGAGGCAGCCATGAGGCTCTTACACAAGTGATCAGCCTGACCCTTCCCCCAAGCCATGAGGCTCTTACACAAGTGATCAGCCTGACCCTTCCCCCAAGCCATGAGGCCCTTACATAAAGTAATCAGCCTGCTATTTCAGTAGACACCCTTCCCCCACTCCAGGTCTGAGCACAATACCCCCTAGCCCAGAAATCAACAGACCAGAGCACACCGGTTTGGACAGGTCACCTAGGTACCTTCCCTAGGGGCTGCTGATTGGTGGGCAGGAAATACCTGTGGCAAATGGGATTGTAGAATGAGTTTAAAACTGTACTGTATATAAGGCATTGTAGGACGTCCCTCGGGGCTCAGAATTTTTGTGGAGATTGCTGGTTCTCTGTCTGGGCCTGTGCGCACATTAAAGATCCTGTGTTTGCATACCAGCCTGTCTGTGAGTATTCCTTCTGTGGGTGAGTGAGAGAATTAGAGCTTTAAAGCTGATTGGCTGCTACATTTCTTGGCGACCCAGATGGGACGAAATTAAATTAAAAGAAAAGCCTCTCTCATTACACCCACGGTGGGAAGACTACTGCTTTTTGCAGGATCAGGGCCTCCACCAGTCAGGGACCGGCTCCTCCAGGTGATTAACGGTCCTTGGCGCCCCGGGCCACTTTGTACTCCGGAAGGACACATTGATTTGTCTGGCCGGTCGGTCCCTGTGGCTGACCCCCGATTGAAAACCAGCTGGATAGACTGGCATCCAAACTACCTGTCTGATCAGAGTTCTGGTGAGTACTGCTACGTTCTGTACTCTATCTGTAAATCCTGGTAATTTCTGGGAACCTGTAGTGGCCCGATCACCCGCAACGAGCAGTCCTAATAGGGGTCTTAGTGGCCCTGAAACCATTGCTTGTCCTGTCTGTATCTGTATCTGGTAAATCTGGTTGGAATGGGGGGGGGGGGCGCTTGCGAGTACCGGTAAATAACTGCAGTAAAAATTTAACCTTGTCACCTCGGGCCCCTTTAAAAGGTATTTAGAGTGCAGCGCTGGCAAAAGCTATTAAAATATTTTTGCCCCAAGCTAATTAAAAAATCATACTGACCGTAATTTGTCCGTGGACGCCAGCTGGCTCTTCCCTTTGATTTGGATCCGTTGTGTTTTTGTGTGCCGCGGGCCGGCTGGCCCCTTTAAACTGTTCCTTTTTTGAGTTTTGTGTGCTGCGGGCCGGCTGGCCCCTTTAAACTGTTCCTTTTTGAGTTTTGTGTGCAGCGGGCCGGCTGGCCCCTTTAAACTGTTCCTTTTTTGGGGGGGTTTTGCACGCCGCGGGCCGGCTGGCTCTCCCCCTTTAAATTGCTCTTTTTTGTAATTTGCGCGCCGCGGCCCGGCTGGCTCTCCTCCTGTGATTTTTGTTATTTGCCTGTCGGCGAGTGAGGGCTGGGCATGCTGGAGCGTCCGTTTCGGGCCTGCCGCCGCTTGTCTCTGCTGGCCCCTTTTTTGTTTGTGCCGGACTGTTCCCGGGGAGTCCCGATCTGTGTTCCCCTGCTTCCTTTTAAAATCCGGAGCTGTTTGACCCGATGCCTATTCCCTTGTCTTTTAAAGTTCAGAACAGTTGAGTCGGTGTCTGGAGAGGTGCAGAGCTGAAGTTGGGCAGTGGAACACACGAGGAGGCAGCCATCTTGTGAAGACCATGTGTAAGCTACCCTGAGATACACTTAAAGTGATTCTGGAGCTCCATCTAGTGGACATTAGCTGTATTTCTCATACTACTATTCCTCATGGTTAAAGTGATCCTGGAGCTCCATCTAGTGGACATTTTAAGAACAGCTAGCTATATATATATATTTTTTTTAACTCTATTATCCAAATCAAATCTGAGTGTATATTTTGTAAATTGCCAAGATCTATATTGTAAAATTTTGTGGTTTTTTTCCCTCCTGAATTGAGATTAGATAAGATCTGTACTGTAAATTGCATTTTCTTGAATTGCGATTAGATAAGATCTGCATTGTAAATTGCATTTTTTCCTGAATTGAGATTAGGTTAGAAGATCTGATCCACATTGTATACTGCACTTAGTTATTGAACTAGAATTAGAGCATGGGGTTGGGAAAGTCAAAAGTAAAAACGCCCCTACAGTGCATGCTTCACAATTTTAAATCTGGGTTTAGAGAGGATTACGGGGTACCTCTCTCCGCCTCCAGATTATCTTTTCTGTGTGAGAGGGAATGGCCAGCCTTAGTTAAGCTGTGGCCTCCCCAGGGGTCCCTTGACCTGGCCACTGTGTCTTTGGTCCATCAAATTGTAGCAAAAGAGCACCCTGACCAGTTTCCATATATTGACTCATGGCTGACCATATGCCAACTCAGACCAAGGTGGCTCCAGCGCTGCCATGAGGATCAGTGTAGAGTAATGGTGGCGGCCATCGGTCGCCAAAAGGGATGGACACCCGCCCCTATCTACCAGGGACGGGACTCTCCTGATATTCCTCCACGCCCCCTCCCTCTATTTCAACCCCGTGTCCCATCTGCACCACTGCAGGATCCGCCCACAGCTGAAAGGTCAGGAAGACTTTCTCTCGGGGTGGGTGATGCCAGATTTAGGGAAGATTCTACGGATTCTGGACCCTCATCTTCAGATACCCCTCACACTTCTGGTGCCACCTCCAGTGCCACCATCTCCTCCCCTGAGAGCACAGAGGCTGAGCTTGAATCGTCCACCCCGGTAGCCCACCGCCTGCGGTCGCATGATCTCCAATTGCCACTACGACAAGTACAGGGGCTCCCGTATATTGATGCTACTGGAAAGGTGGCAGTGGGACCATCCAGCCTGATTTATGTCCCTTTCTTCACTACGGACCTGTTCAACTGGAAAACCCACAATGCCTCATATACTGAAAAGCCCCAAGAACTGACAGATCTTATGACCAGTATTATGCAAACACACCAGCCTACCTGGTCGGACACTAAACAATTGCTTTCCACCTTATTCAATACAGAAGAACGGGCGCGCATTGTACGGGCCACCCTCAAGTGGCTGGAGACACATCCTGCCCGTGAGGGAGTTGTAAATCCACGGCAGCAGGCAGAGGCAGATTTCACGAATGAAGACCCCCGCTGGGACCCGAACAACCCTGTTGAAGCAGTGGCTCTCACCCGTTTCCGGACTGCGCTCCTTGAGGGCCTTAAGAAAGGGGGGCAACGAGCTATGAACATCAGTAAAATCGCAGAAGTTCTCCAGCTTCCTGATGAAAGTCCGGCGGTATTTTATGAGCGTCTGACTGAAGCATACCGATTATACACCCCCTACGATCCAGCGGCCCCTGAGAATCTTCAGATGGTGAATAATGCCTTTGTGGCTCAGGCACAAGGTGATATACGGCGGAAGCTGCAGAAACTGGAAGGGTTTGCGGGCATGAATACAACACAATTGATGGAAGTGGCACAAAAAGTATATGTAAATCGTGACCAGGAGCAGAAGCGAGAGTCGGAGCGTCGGATGAAGAAAAAGGCAGACTTCCTAGCAGCCGCCTTAGCCGAGCGACCACCAGTTCCAGCCTGGGCCAGAGGAGAAAATAGGGGACGAGGACGAGGCCGCGGATATGGGGGGCCGAGGTTTCCCCTAGGCCCCACTCAATGTGCCTACTGCAAAGAGGAGGGACATTGGAAGAATGACTGTCCAAATCGTAACACAAGGTGAGGGAGATATCCATCCACGAGGGGTGTAAGAGCTCCCGTACGAACTACACGGGAGCAAGATCAGCATGATGCTTTCCCGCCTCCACCGGTTCCAGCTTTCAAAGGCCTTGCAGCTATGGAACATTATGACTCAGATGACTACTAGGCCGGACCGGGCTCCAAGTTTCTGTTGGGCCCCCAGGAGCCTATGGTCAACATGAATTTAGGGGACTGGAAAATGCAATTCATGGTCGATACCGGAGCAACACACTCAGTGGTCACCCAACAAGTAGCCCTGATCTCCTCCCAGTCAGTAACTGTTGTGGGAGCTACGGGGGGAGAGGGCCCAGAGACTTTTCCTGCAAAACCGCACGTGCCAGTTGGGGGGACGGACCATCACTCACCAGTTCCTGTATATGCCTGAATGTCCCACACCCTTGCTGGGTCGGGATGCTCTGGAAAAAACTCCAGGCCCAAATCTCATTCGGGTCTGACGGCCAGGCTGAGCTCGAAATACCCAGCCTGGACCCAACAGTTTTGGTACTGTCCGTCCCCCGAGAAGAAGAATGGCGGTTATATGAGAACAGGCCCAAATCTGATGTGGCTACCCTGGATACGTGGGAATCAGTGCCCCTGGAGTATGGGCTGAAAGAAACCCCCTGGAATGGCCATCAACATCCCTCCCGTATGCATTGAAATGAAGCCGGGAGCTTCCCCGGTACATGTGCGACAATACCCGCTGCCGCGGGCAGCTGTGGAAGGAACTCATCATCATCTGGTGCAGCTACTACAGCATGGTATCCTGCGGCCCTGCCAACCGGCATGGAACACTCCTTTGCTGCCAGTCCGAAAACCTGGAGCCAAAAATAAAGGCTCAGTTATGCCAGTTGGAAGTGAAGTATCTGGGATTCCATCTGTCGAAAAGAAGCCGACGGTTGGGGAGCGAGAGGAAGGAAGCAGTGTACCGGATCCCAGTGCCAACAACCCGCAAGCAAGTACGTGCCTTTCTCGGGGCCACTGGGTACTGTCGTATCTGGATTCCCAACTTCGCAAAGATCGCAAAGCCCCTCTATGAGTCTACAAAGGGCCCAGAGAAGAGCCCCCTTGAATGGGGTCGTGACCAACAGGAGGCCTTCGAACATTTGAAAAGGGCATTACTGTCATCACCAGCCCTAGGCCTTCCGGATGTCACCAAGCCTTTCACCCTCTATGTGCACGAAGCAGCAGGAACAGCTTTGGGGGTCTTGACCCAACAACTGGGGTCTTGGCCGCGACCAGTCGCCTACCTGTCTAAACTGCTGGATCCAGTGGCCAAGGGATGGCCACCTTGCCTGAGAGAAATAGCAGCAACAGCCTTGTTGGTGGAAGAGTTTGATAAACTGTCCACGGGCCAAGGCCTTCTAGTCACCGTCCCACACTCAGTCCAAACATTGCTAGAGCATAAAGGAAGTCACTGGTTCACCAGCTCCCGGATGTTGAAATACCAGAGCATGTTATGGGGAAATCCCAGAGTGCAAATAACTACCAGCCAAGCCTTAAACCCTGCTACATTCCTGCCTGTTGGCCCAGGACCACCTGATCACGACTGCCTGGAAGTGATGGATACAGTCTTCTCCAGTCGCCCTGATCTAACAGATGTGCCATTAAGCAATCCGGATGAGACCTACTTCGGAGATGGAAGCAGTCTGGTGTTGGAGGGCCGCAGGTGTGCGGGATACGCGGTGGTGATGATAGAAGAGATAGTCGAAGCTCAGCCTTTACCCCCCCTGGAACATCCGCACAGAAGGCGGAACTCATTGCCCTTACCCGTGCCTTAACCCTTGGGACTAACCGTCATGTAAATATATACACAGACTCCAGGTATGCCTTTGCCACTCTCCATGCGCACGGGGTCCTGTACAAAGAAAGAGGGTTAGTTACTGCGGCTGGCTCTGAGATAAAGAACGGCCCCCAGATATTGGCCCTGTCCCAAATACACCCCTCTGCGGCTTGCCTCCAGTAATACAGCCCTCTACCGCCTCTAGCGGTTGAGGTCTCACTTAAAAAGGGGGGAGTGAGGCAGCCATGAGGCTCTTACACAAGTGATCAGCCTGACCCTTCCCCCAAGCCATGAGGCTCTTACACAAGTGATCAGCCTGACCCTTCCCCCAAGCCATGAGGCCCTTACATAAAGTAATCAGCCTGCTATTTCAGTAGACACCCTTCCCCCACTCCAGGTCTGAGCACAATATCCCCTAGCCCAGAAATCAACAGACCAGAGCACACCGGTTTGGACAGGTCACCCAGGTATCTTCCCCAGGGGCTGCTGATTGGTGGGCAGGAAATACCTGTGGCAAATGGGATTGTAGAATGAGTTTAAAACTGTACTGTATATAAGGCATTGTAGGACGTCCCTCGGGGCTCAGAATTTTTGTGGAGATTGCTGGTTCTCTGTCTGGGCCTGTGCGCACATTAAAGATCCTGTGTTTGCATACCAGCCTGTCTGTGAGTATTCCTTCTGTGGGTGAGTGAGAGAATTAGAGCTTTAAGCTGATTGGCTGCTACACTACCAAATCTATAATATTAGAGTTCAGCTGTGTGCAATCTGTAGATGTTCTGTTTCTGCTAGATACAAACGTAATGAGTGCTCATGACTGTGAATATGTTTTGTGTGATTCTTTGTAAAAGTGGAGAAAATGGCAAGGCACAAATTATTTTTTTTAGCTGTACTTATAATGTAGCGGTTCGGAGGAAGGTGAGTGGAGTGATTTGGAGCCTGTTCTAGGGGATGTGTAAGAGTAGACTCCAAGACCTGAATGTGTGTGCGCTGGAAGACGGGGGGATGTGGTTCAGACCTTTGAGTGCTTGGGGAGTATTGATGAGCAGGCAGACCTTTTTCAGGGATGGGGAAGCTATGGTACTGGAGGGTGTGGCACGGGGCTGCGGGGAGGTAGACTGGGGGGAGTGGTGGATGCTTGGGGTGCCCTCTCAATGGCGGTGGTGGGGACAAGTGCAGTGGCGGAGTTCAGGGTGGCATGGGACAGACACAGTGGATCCCTTTATAGAGACAAGATAAAATCAAAATAAAATGTCTCTGATTATCTTAACAAGTCAAGGTCACCTGCACAGAGCAGTGGGTACACCCCTGGACAGAGGCATAGGGAGGGGTGACCTGCTCGGAGCGGCGAGCGCGTCTGCTCTTGCCACCTTGCTGAGCGAACTGGATGGACCATGCTGGTCTTTGTCTGCCATCATATGCTATGTTACTGACAGCAAAGGCAAAAGCGGAGGCAGAGTAGTTACATGGTCGTTGAAGGTGTGGATTAAAATGTGACAGATTTCCCAAATTCAGGCAGGAGAGGATTTTGCAATTATAAAGCAGATAGCAGGAATATAATGGCACAGGGACAGAGAACCACTGATGATGAATCCAAGGTCTCTGGTTGATTCTGCAGAGGATAGAGATGGAATCAATAGTGAAAGCCTCTTGTCTGTGTGTCTTGACTAGAATGTAAGCCCCAGGAAAAAGGGGCATATGTATTTGTGTGTGTGTGAGTGCATATGCACAACACTGTGTTCATCCTGTAACATTGTATATCCTGTAACAATAGATAGTTGTAACAAAAGTGGGGAATCTTCAGGGTTAGGTGAGATGTGATTGGAAGGAAGAAAAAAAGAACAGCTCTGGCATTTGTCATTAAACAATAATGTGGTAGCGTTCAAGAGTCAACATCACTATTCTGGAGAAAAGTAGTAGAAATGTCAAATGAAAGATGAGAGAGAGATACCCAAGTGTCATTAATGAAGCAGTGATAAGCAGACAAAAAAAAGCACAAATTAAAGAGCCAAGGGGCATGTTTACTAAGGGGGTCATTCCAGAAACTGAATAAGGGCTTGTACATGTGCCAGGGACATTTATCTATTATTACCTCGCTAACACGGGGATCTCAGAGTGTATCTGGGAGGGGCAGAACGGGGCGTGGTTTGCTGCGGAGATGTATAAAACGTATTCAGGAAAGGCCCATGTACGTTTTGGGAAGTCCCCGCAGACATGTCCGTCATACCTGTCACAGATATGGAATAAGGCCAGTATTTACAAAATATTCTGCTGTGTTTGTATAAAAGGTGGTGACGAGTTTGTTCTAACATGGTGGACTGTAGTATGGAAAAACACCACAAGATGCATTTATAAAGAACAGAAATGAGGCGTGGGAATCTTGTTAGCTAAAGAGGCATTATAAACTACCCTGAAAGAAATACTAAGATAAGCACTAGTGATTATTCTGGCCATGCTGACATTTGCTGTTTGTGCTAAAGGATCTAATCTAGGGAACCCTAACAACTCCTGTGTCCTGAAAAATGGGACTGTTGATGAAGGAATAGTATGTGAGTGAGTATGGAAAGGATTCTTGTTTGGATGAGAAACGGAGATCATATTTTTAGTCCTAGGACTTCATGCTATTATGTTATACCAGATGTTATTTATAGGTTCAAGGCATCGTTTGGGCAGATTTATGTTTTTGTGACTGGAAGTGAGTGTGTGTGTGTGTTTGTGGTTTGAGAGTTGTATGGGAGGATTTGGTGTGTTCATCTACAATTCAGGGGGGATATGAATGTCTGGCCAGTACCTGGACTGTACGGATGATCACAGTGTCACCAGATGCCAGTGTGACAGGGCAGAAAAAAATCTTAAAAGGTTCTGCATAGCTAAATATCAAAACATATCCTTTTCAATAATGAGACCCTCAGAATAAAAGCATTCAACAGTGCAAACAGCACTAAAACATGCCCAAAAGCATCATATGTTGTGAGGTTAGTAAGGGTCCATACTTAGCATTGTACAGATGGTTTTTAAAGATAACCAATGAAAGAATAACTATGGATTTCTATACTGTCATATATGTTTTGATGCAAGATATGTCATAACAAAGATATCACTTTCTACTTGCTGTTATTATATCTTTGAGTGCACTGAGATTACCTTGCACTGTTCTGGGCATTTAACAGACTAGCATATCTAATACAGTTTGCATCAGCATTTATGTGTAGTTTGCATCAACACAACACTGTCAGTGAGAAGAGCAGCTTAGGACAGGGGTGGGCAATTCCGGCCCTCGTGCATCACAATCCAGCCTGGATTTCATGATGGCCCTAATGAATATTCATGGACCTATTTCCATACAATGGAAGACAGTGTATGCAAAGAGATCTCATGAATATTCATTAGGGACATCATGAAAACCAGGCTGGATTGTGGTGCACGAGGGCCGGAATTGCCCACCCCTGGCTTAGGAGATGCACGTTTTAACTGAGGAGGCGTGGCCATCAGAGACTTCTATGGGTATACAGCGGAGACAGGCAGGATAGGAAACAGCCATCTTTTCAGAATACAGTGAGCGCTGGGACAACCAAACTGTTTGATGTGTATACCCATGTCTCGTTATAGCAATGGGGCCTGTGTTTCTCCATAGTGGTTTGTTCGTGCCATGGTGGAAACACCTATGACCCTGATTCCAGAACCGTGGGCGCATCTATACCCGAGGCTGAGGAATTAGGGTGAAGTTGGGCCCATTTTCAATTTGGACATGCCTGTGGGCCAGATGTGCATGTTATGGAAAAAGCCTCTAAGCCCCAAGCCAGTAACCCACATGTGGGCTTGGTTACCAACATGAGGGATCCATGGTAACTGCAAGGGGCATGTGCTTTTTCTCCCCTGCAGTTTGTGTGGGTCTAGTGTGCTGGCATCATACAAATCTCCATATAGGCGCAACTAACACCACCCAAGATGCTATCCTGGTTTAGTAAACATGCCCCAAGAGCACAAACATAAATGGAAAAGTATAGGGGAACCAGAAGAGAACCCTGTGGAACACCCACACTGAATTTTGAGCACAGATTTGAAATGTCTTACCCAAAAACTGGAAGTGAACCAATGGTGGGTGGGTACAAAAATACCAAGTGAGGCATCAGTCTAGAGCAGGGGTTCTCAACCCAGTCCTCAGGACACACCTAGCCACTCAGGTTTTTAGGATAATCACAATAAATATGCATGAGAGAGATTACAATGCAACGCCCCATGGTATGCAGATCTCTCTCATGCATATTCATAGTAGCTATCCTGAAAACCTAATGGGCTAGGTGTGCCCTGAGGACTGGGTTGAGAGCCCCTGGTCTAGAAAATAGTGCAGTGAACTCTAGCAGTCAGTTGATATAAGAAGATGACCAAGAAAAGAGGAATAAGTTTTGAAATACAAATAATCAAATAAGTGAATAAGAGTAGTTTCAATGGAATGAGATTACTAAAATGTAGATTAGAAGGGGCAGTCATTAGACAAAGATGGCAAGAACAGCTGGAGCAAAAGATAAACAAGGACTTTAAACAAAATCAAGAGCATCAAAGTGAGTCAGAAGTTAGACACTGGAAAAGGGTAACAAGGGAGCTTTTAAAGCACAAGGCACAAGCACAAAGCAAGTATAAAGGAGATGGGAAACATGCAAGGGGAGAATGATAGATTAAGACGGGCCCAATATTCAAGGGCGTTTATACGGTTTACAGACCTATAAATCGTGTAAATGCCTTAAGCGGGATATTCGGCAGCACTAACATGGTTAGTGCCACTGGATATTCACGGGGGCCACCACTATATGCCCCAATGTTAACTGGTTAGCACTGGGGCGGTCTAGGGGATAACCGGTCAACGGCAATATTCAGCCGCTGTCCAGTTATCCCTTGGTGGCAAAAGTTAGGTGCAGCAAAAGCTATCCTAACCTTTGTTGTTGAAGCTAACTGGGTATCGGCTGAATATTGCCACTGCCCAGTTAGCTTCCAGCCTCCATGACTGACCAGGATATTTAGTGCTGGTGGTCGGATATGGCCCCAACATGAATATCCAGGTTTAGTGTTCAGCCGTGACAGATAGGTGCTGTAATCGTGCAAATCACCACTGTTGAATGTCAGGCCTGATGAGTCTTGTGAACACTCAAAATGTGTGGGTCCCACAATTCTTCCACCCACTAGCCAACACTGGAGTTACTGATCCCTTCATCTCACTGCTGTAGAGCTCCTTCCACTGCTTCCCAAAACTCATCAGACATCCAGATCATCCCAAACAGGCTGGAGAAGGCAGTGGTAGGAGTACTGTAATCAGTGGAAGAAAGGGGACAGCAGCACTGATTCTATGGGGCAGGTGAAGCAAATACTGGGGTTGCAAGTGTTCTGCAATGCTGTGCCAGAGTTCTTGCCATCCCTGCGGCAAAATGACCAGTTTGGCATTGGGTTGGGTTCGAAATCCTAGCCTGTCAAGACCAGTGCCATACATACGTGAGAAGGAGCACTGACACAACATATTAACCCTGATTACTGCCTAAAAACAGATGCTACCCAAGTATATCAGAGATGAAACAAAAAGTTAGGGTGTTTGAGCAGTCAAGAGACAGAAGGAGCTGCATGGAGAAATAATGGGTTTAAAGGCAAGAGTTAAATCAGAAATTGTTCTGTGGTGAAGGGGTTTAAAAAATCTGGATTTTGGTCACACCAAAGAGCAGTTGAATTTCAGACCCTCATCTAAATTATGGTTGGACATGAGTTCATTTTGTTTAAACATATCTCCATAGTCCCCTAAAACACATTTAAATAACTGATTTACCCCTAATTTTTCATTTAAATCTTAAAATACAACACTTTTAAACTTACCTCTTCGTTCCAACTCTGGGATTCTGAGGTATATCAATTGTGTTCAGTACTGAATCATGTTTCACAGCAAGACCTAAGTCTGCAATGGCACACGTTTCATTTTTTTTCACCAAAATATTTTTGGATTTTATATCTCTGTGAGCAATAGCAGGCTTACCTGTTAACAATATGAAAACATGTTGTATTATACCTATTTTTACTGTTATATAATAGATAAACACCAGAAAAGGTAGGAACCACCAGTTTAGTAGCCTACCAAAACCATAACATAACTCAAATATGCTTGAAATAGGCAAAGTGCAGTGGCAAGGACAGGTGAGGGAGGAGGCTTAAGTAGTGTCAGTCATACAAAACACTAAGACCGAAATTGGAACAGTAAAGGTCAACATGCAGAGAGCAGTGTTACAGCTACATCAGGCTTCCAAACAGGCCAGGAAACCTGAAGAGAGCAGTCACAGCTACAGAGAAACATAAAATGATGGCAAATAAAAACCATATCGCCTATCCAGTCTGCCCATTCACATCAACTACTAAGCTCTACAATCCCTTCCTCTCCTTCAGAGCTCCTCTGTATTTGCTCCATGATTTCTTGAATTCAGATACCATCCTCATCTTTTCCATCTCTACTGGAAGGCTGTTCCTTACATTCTCTACCCTTCCCATAAAGAAATTACTCCTGGTTTGACCCCGTTTCACCCTTATCCTATGGGGTTCACTCCAGAACTTCCTTTCAATCGAGACATTTAAATGTTTTTATCATATCTCTATTCTCTCACTTTTCTTCCAGAGTATACATACCAAGAACTTTAAGCCTGTGCCCCATGCTCTATGACGAAGACCACTGACCATTTTAGTAACTCCATTCTGCACCAGCTCCATCCTGTTTATCATTGTGAAGGTATAATGTCCAGTATGCCAAATGAGGTCCTAACAGAAACTTATACATTGTAACAAAGTAAATGACAGTAGATAAAGACATAGGAACATAAGAACTGCCATAATAGTTCAGACCAAAGGTCCATCGAGCCCAGCATCCCGTTTCCAATGGTAGCCAAAACAGATCATAGGTACCTGACAGTGGAGTGGAGGAGTGGCCTAGTGGTTGGGGCAAGGTACTTCATGCCAGAAGGTGGGGGGTTCAAATCCAACTAGAGGACAGCAACCTTGGGCTGGAAGGACTGGGGTTTCTAGTCCCACAGGTACTCCTTGTGGCCTTGGGCAAGCCACTTAACCCTCCATAGCCCATGTTCCCTGTAAAATAGTTATCTCCAAGTCATAATGCCCTGTTCAATGTAATTTCAGTTTGTTCAATGTAAACTGCACTGATGCAGAATAGCACAGTATATAAGACAATATAAATAAATATACTACTTTGTAGCTTCAAGGCATATCCCCTGGTCTCCTAGTTTTTTGAAAGAGTAAAGGGTAGTTATTCACCTGTAACAGGTGTTCTCCAGGGACAGCAAGGATCAGTCCTCACATATGGGGTGACGTTGGCACCAACAGAGCCCACGCAGTAATCATTCCCCAGTTTTCAAAGAAAGCCTTTGGGAGGTACACCATGCATACACGGTCACCTTCCCACCCAAAGGTGCAATCTTACCTCTGTATAATGACATAACTTAATCAAGCATAAAAAAAGAAACCAACTCCATGGGGAGAAGGGAGGGTTGTGAGGACTGATTCCTGCTGTCCCCAGAGAATACCTGTTACAGGTGAGTAACTACGCTTTCTCCAGGATAACAAGTACTGGATGGTCCCAACATAGTTAATTCCTTTACCAAAACCTGCGTTCCACAAAGGACTAAGTTTAAAATAGCTCCTATCAGTTCCCAAATCAGCTGCTCCATGAAGCAATCATTTATTTCATTTAGGAACTTTAGCCTCCCTGACATGATGTATATCCAATCAATATTTGGGTAATTAAACTCTCCCATTATTACTGCGTTACCAATTGTGCTAGCTTCCCTAATTTCTGATAACATTTCATCATCTGTCTCCTCATTCTGTCCAGGCAGATGGTAGCAAACTCCTACCACTATTTTCTTCTCCTTCAAACATGGAATTTCTATCCATAAGCATTCAATGGCACATTTTATTTCCTGCAGAACTTTTATTCTATTTGACCCAATGCTCTCTTTAACATATAGCGCCACCCCTCCACCAATTAGATCCATCCTATCATTGTGACATAATTTATATTTATTTATTATTTATTATTTATTTACAGTCTCTTATATACCGCACTATTCAGCATCAGCGCGGTTTACATACAACAACTTACACATCTCAATAGCTGATTAGTGTTTACATAGAACAAGGTAATAGAACTTGGATACCCTTGTATCACAGTGGTTATCCTCCTTCTACCAGGTCTCCGAGATGCCTATTATATCTATCTCTTCATTTACAGCCTGATTCCATCCTAGACATAGATCCCCTCTGTACGTCCGGTCTGAGCCGGATGTACAGAGGGGATCGCGATTCTATTCCCGTGAGGCACGTCTAGCTCCATGGGATCAGAATTGCGATCAGGCATGTACGTGCAGGCCGGAACTGCACATATATGCACAGCCCAACTAACTCAGTCAGGGCTTTTAAATTAGAGCTGCGGCGCCATGGCGCCCTGTTTCCATAGCACTGCAGCTCCATTTAAAAGCCATGATGCTGGCCGCCTGCAACAAATGCTTATTCCCCACAGCCCGACCCCCAATATGGCCTCCTAAGGCCAGGGTCAGGCTACGGGGAATGTTCCCTGGCCCCTCCTGCCCCATCCTTACCCTGGCAGTCGCAAAACTAAACGTCCAGGTATGTTATCCACCTCAGAGGTGGAATAACTTCCCCAAATATGTCGCCAACCCTAGACATACAGAGCCTACATTAGAATCGGCCCTATACCTCCAGGGCCGGCGACCGCCCCCTGCCTGCCCAGACTCTGCCCCCAGGCTGTCCATTCCCCACCCCTGTCTAAATTCCACGCACAACCCGTTGGGATGTCCACCCCTGCGATTCATGGCTCATAATAACCCCGTTGGTGTTATATATTCTAATTCTCTTATCTTACTTTTTAGGCTTCTAACATTTGCATCGAGACATTTCAAGGTATGCTTGTTTGAATTTACAAACTTCATAGCATTTTGCAGGGATAATCTACCATCTTTCAACTCTTTCTGTTTTTTTATTTTAGCCTCTATTGTAACATCTCTATCGATATGCCCCATCTTCTCTGCTATAATAGTATTCGTCATAGAGACCTTGCTCAGAACCATGCGCTCCTGAGTAACTTTTGGCTTTCCCCCTGGTTCTAGTTTAAAAGATGATCTCTCTCTTTTTTGAATGTTAGCGCCAGCAGCCTGGTACTACCCTGGTTAAGGTAAAGTCCATCTTTGTGGAACAGGCAGAATAGCCCGGAAATGAGCCCAGTTTTTAACAAGTCTAAAACTTTCTATCCTGCACTATCATCTCATCTATGCATTGAGACTCTGAAGCTCTGCCTGTCGCTTCGGTCCTGGAGGGGAAAAGGCAACATTTCTGAGAATGCTACCCTGGAGGTTACGGATTTTAACTTCTTTCCTAAAATCCTAAATTTAGCTTCCAGAGCCTCTCTCCCACATTTTTCTATATCAGGCAACAACATCTCCCAGAACAGCCACATTCTCCCCAGCACTGTCTATAATCCTATTTAGGTTATGGGTGAGATCCACCACCTTCACACTAGGCAGGCAAGGGACCAGTTGATTCTCACCTCCACCAACCACCCAGCTATCTACATGTTTAATGATCAATCACCAACTAAAATGGCTCCTTTGCAGAGTCCCTTGGAGACTACTTCCTGCCGCACTTCCAGGAGACCTCTCTCCTCCAAGTAAGCACAGAGGCTGTCAGACTGGAGGTGGGACTTTTCTCCTCTGAGATTGCTACTCTAGCCTCCAGAGATCAGACTGAGAGTCAAGAGCACTTTGCACTGAGGGTACACACATGAGGGTATGTTTACTAAACTGCGTTAGTGCAATTCGCGTTAGGAGCCGCGTTAGTGGAAGGAAAGCCAAAAAAGGACATGGGAGGGACATCGTAACCGATAACGCGCAGTTGCGTGCGTTATTACGTGCCGCGCAGCAATGATCGCTACAGCGCGCGCCACTGCGCGCATGCCTAAGACAGCGCGCAGACACCCAAAGACAGAAACAGAGCTGTAGCACAATGGTTACTACACAGACTGATGGTACAAAAGTCATGGGTTCGATTCCCCAGTGTGCCTAATGAAAAAGGCTGGCTGAGGCGTCCTGTGTAACCCTTTGAAAGCTGACTATAATATTTTAATCCACAGTCTGCAGGCGGGTTACAGTTTGCATATGTCAGGAAAATTGTACCCATCTTATGCAATATGTTCCAATAGTGACGTTCTCTCTGACATGGTCATGTATTATATACCATTTGATAGGAATATTTAGGCGCTCCCTATAGGGTGAAGTGGAAGGCGCACCGTATAGAGCGACTTGTAAGGCACGCCCTATAGGGTGCCGTGTAAGGCGCGCCCTATAGGGCGCCGTAAAAGGTGCCCTATAGGGCGCCTTTTGAGTTACCCTATGGTGACAGTACCCTGAGGGTGGTTCTGCTGGCAGCACTAATATACAGTAAAAATAGACAATGCCTAAGACAGCCCTATCAATGAACCCCACTGTGGGTTGTGAACCTATGACCCCTGGCTCCATGGGCAGTTAAGTAACCAGTGGGCTAGAGCTGCTAATAAACACATGGCTGGCTACAGGAGGACTGCACGGCACCACACCCACATTCTGCTGTGGTTACCAGGGAGATTACATATCACCACCCAACGCACCCTCCAGAGCTCAGGGTGGGGGACAGGATCTCCCGCCCACAGATCCACTTTCAACCCCCTGCAATGGTGGCAGTAAAGGGGACCATCACCCCAGTCCTACTCGGGATCAAACACCCTACAGGGCAGGCAAGGCAGAGCACTACACATCCATAAGGCAATAGCAGACAGATGGCAGGTCTGGAAATGCGCAGCTGCCCCCCACCATTATCTGACATTCTCCAGCAGCAAGCCTCCAGCCGCTGCACCCTGCATGGTGTTCCAGCAAGACACATATTAGCTGCAGACAGTCTGCCAGCTAGTCCATAGTGCATGGTCCCGGAGATGCATGTACCCAGAACGGGGATAGCAGCATACACACCAAGCAGATAAGTCAGTGATTGGGCCCCAAAAGGAAACCCATAAATATCACATAAGAGAAATACTATATAGCACTATGGGGGAACCTAGCCATGCCATGGTCACTGCTCAGTCAGGGTGAGAGTGACCTCCCAGCAGGACATGCTATGGCCACCCTGTCCGTGCAGGTGGTACCGGGCACTACAATGTCCGGCCATTGCCCTATGCCCTGTGCAGATGCGGCCAGGCCAGGCCACCCTATCCAGGCTATTCCCACGGTACCTTGCTCCTCATTACGCACATTGGCAGGCCAATACTGGCAACAGTGCTAGCAGTGTGGGCTGTGGAGGGTGTTTGCAGCCACCACACACTGTATAGACAGACACACACTCCCACACCTAGGCCAGCATTGTGCTACTATAGAGGTGTTTAGCAGCCCTGGCCACCACACCAGTCCTGGGCTCAGTGCAGGCATGGATATGGTACGCAATACTGGTGGGGGTCACTCCCGAGGGTGGTAAACACTGTCAGAGACCAGACCTGAAGCACACACCACAGACATCAGAAAGGTTGCTATGATGCAGCTCACTCCGAACATTGTACTTAACCTAGGAATTGCTATCTGCCAGTACTCATAGCAACCTTTTGATAGCTGTGTACCATATTCCCAGGTTTAGGGTGGCATTACTAAGGTATGCAAGTGCTAGTATTGGGAGATGCACGCAGAGCCCAAAGTCCTGCCTCTCCAGGAGGCTTGGGATAATGGGGCCTGTGGGTGCGGGTGTGTCTGCCCCTGTTGACTGCTGCTTTACGGCAAATGTTCCCAACTCCAGTCCTGCGGTGCCAAACACTGTTCGGGTTTTCATGCTGTCCCTCATGAATATGCATGAGGTACATCTGCATACCATGGGGGTGGCGCATAGAAATGCAGCACAGGCATCTTTATCAGAGGCAGCATGGAACTGGAATGGTGTTTGGCCCTCCAGGACTGCATTTGGGAGGCTCTGCTCTAGGTAATGTGCATGTTTATGGTGTCTGTGCTCTGTAGGGTAAAATGATCGTGTTTTGGGCATGTTTACGTCATCTGCAAGAACGGTTCTGCCTGTATTAGCACTTTATAGTAGTGGGTAAAATATGAGGACTGGGTTGGCAGAAACCACAGCTGGGACTTGAACCTGTGACCTTCTGCTTCTGAATACAGTGGTTCTGTGCTCTGTACCACCATGTTCTCACAGAGATGGTGCATTCCCTGGTGATAACATGACTGTTGGCTAGGCCACGGTCTGCTCCGGGCAGCTGCCACTGCCCCTCCACCACCAGTATCCCTCAGCCACCATGCTGACATGCCCTTCTGCTGGTGGAGCTGGTGGTGCGTGGTCTCAGGCCATCCAGTGTGCAGGTAGGCGGCTGCCTATGGTGCGTGTTCTGGGGTAGGGGTGCCTGCATAGACGTCCACGCTCCCCCCCAGCCCCGCCTGCCAGTGTTCCATGCCCTTGGGGGTTGCTGTTGGGTACTCTCCCCTGTGACGCTTTGCGAAACACACTCGTGCCCATGTTGGGCCCTCATCAGCTGCTGTCTGGCTCTACTGTTTATGCATTCCTATGGGCCAACTGAGCATCACCCTAGTCCCTACTGTGGCCCAGCTGCGCCACTGCATGTGCCGCCTGCAGCCCTCTGTATCCCCTTTTCCAGCATCTGCCCGGTTGCCCGTTCCAACATGCCCGCCCTGATGTTGCGGGACATGTGCATGCCATAGGAACCCTGTCCGATGGTGGGGAGATCCTTGAGCAGCGCTATTTCACTGTGGGCCCATGCACCTTGTATGGGGACGGAGTATGGACCCTTCCACGAATTATCTCTGTTCTATGGAGCTTACTCGGGGGGGGGGAGGGTTGATGTTTCTCATTGTTACCACTATTGGCCAGCTTGGTTGTTGTTTTTTTCCAGTTTGTTGGGGTCATTTTCGGTGTTTCTGTGCCCTTTTGTTCTGTGCACATGTATCACACTTATCACCTTTTTTTGGTTTCCCTGCCTAGGCTGTACATTGCTGACACATAAATGGTTTTTCTTCCCTTTAAAGTGCTTTTACCGGTAGGTTTTCATTCGTGTTGGAATTCAGCTCTGGAAATCAGCGCGTTAGCCTCTCCCCGCCCACTCTCCGCCCATTGACCCCTTCTCTTCGCCCTCTCTCCACCTTCTGTGGTGTTTTACCGCGCCGCGGAGCATTACGCTCGTTAGCGCGTGATAACGCGCGCTATAGCGTGTTAACGATTGTTAATGCACTATAGCACGCTAACGATCGTTAACGTCGTACAACGCACGTTATTCACGTTTGCCACAGTTTAGTAAACATACCCCATGGTCTTTCACCAACTGGGAGATAATCATATATGCAGCACTTAATGCAAAAGACTGGAGAGCCCCCATCTTGCTGCTGAACTGCTATCTTCATCTTTGTATTAATGATTTTTTTTTAGTTGTTCACAGTTAATAAGGGAGTAGGAATACCTAAACTAAAGGAAAGACTTCAGGGTTTTTTGGTATATTATCTGATAATATTATGTGATTTCTGTTCATAGAACTACTGTTAATCTATTAAGGATTAATCACCTGCTGATTAAAATATCCTGTGATAACCAATTTCAGTCCTAATTGGGAAACCAGACTTTAAATTTAAGGTATGAGCCGGGGGTGAGTGAGCTAGGGATAGTGAGTGGGAAAAGATTAACTACCGATTTGTTTTGTTTTTAACCTCTAAAACAGTGGTTCTCAACCCAGTCCTCTGAGATCTCTAGTCCAGTTGAGTTTTCAGGGTATCCTGACTGACCTGGGGGGTCCTAGAGGACTGGGTTAAGAACCACTGCTCTAAAAGCTACCTATAAGCTAGGGTAGGATTTAACAAAAGGCAATAGCTACTTTATACTTTTAAAGAATTTAAAATATATAATTTAAAATAAAGAATTTTACAATAATACACAAACTCTGTAATCATAAGAACATAAGAAATGCTATACTGGGTCAAACCTAGGTCCATTAAGCCCAGTATCCTGTTTCCAACAGTGGCCAGTCCAGGTCACAAGCATCTGGCTTGGCCAGTGGGTAAGCAGTGGATTTCCCAGGTCCTCTTTAATAATGGTTTAAGGACCTTTCCTCAAGGAACTAGTCCAAACCTTAAACCCAGCTACACTAACAGCTTTTACTACATCCTCCAGTAATGAATTCCAGAGGTTTATTACATGTTGAGTGAAAAAATATTTTCTCTTATTAGTTTTAAATGGGTTACACTGTAGCTTCATTGCATGTCCCCTGGTCTTTCTTATTTTTGATGGAGCAAACAACGGTTCTATGCTTGCCCATTCTACTCCATTCATTAATTTATTGACCTCTATCATATCTCTTTTCCGAGTTGAAAAGCCCTAACCTTTTAAGCCTTTCCTCATGGGAGTATCCTTCTATCCCCTTTACCATTTTGGTGGCTCTTATCTATACCTTTTCTAATTCTGCTCTATCCTTTATAAGATATGGTGACCAAAATTGCACACAATATTCAAGGTATGGTCACACCATGAAATAATAGAGAGGCATTATAATATCCTTGGGTTTTATTCTCCATTCCTTTCCTTATAATTCTGTGGGAGGATTTCAACGTATTATCCACGATGACAGCTACATCCTTTTTCTAGGTGATGGTTCCTAATGTAGAACCTTGCATCATGTGATCATAGTTTGGGTTGTTTTTTCCTAGGTGCAAAACTTTGACTTGTCAACATTACATTTCATCTGCCATTTGGACATCCAGTCTTCCAATTTATCAAGGTCCTTTTGCAATTTTTCACAATCCACTTCACTGGCTCCCTGTCCGCTTTCGCATCCAGTTCAAACTTCTCCTCCTGACCTTTAAGTGCATTCACTCTGCGTCTCCTCACTACCTTTCATCTCTTATCTCTCCTTACATCCCCTCTCGGGAACTCCGCTCTTCTAGCAAACTACTTGTGTCTATGCCCTTCACTTCTATTGCTAACTCCAGACTTCGCTCCTTTCACCTTGCTGCACCTTATGCCTGGAACTTGATACCGGTGTCTATACGCCAGGCACCTTCTGTAGCCCTCTTTAAATCCAGGTTGAAATCTCACCTTTTCACTGTTGCTTTCAGATCTTGACTTCTGTGTCGTGACTAGATTGTATGTGCCGTGTTTTTGTTTTGATTGTTGCTCTGTGTTTGTCTTGATTAGATTGTAAGCTCTGACGAGCAGGGACTATATAAATAGCGCTATATATATAGCAGGGACTATATATATAGCGCTATATAAATGCTCAATAGTAGTAGTAGTAGCAGTTTTAATAACTTAGATAATTTTGTGTCATCTGCAAATTTGATCACCTCACTCATTATTCCCATTTCCAGGTCATTTATGAATAGGTTAAAAACATCGGGCCCCAGGAGAAAATACAACCGGAGAAGGCAAGGTTGTATTTTCTCCTGGGACATTGGATGTGACTGTACCTGCTGAAGTTTTCTTGAAAGACATTTGGGAGTTGGTAGCGCGTATGGAAGGTGCCTTTCGCGCCTCCTTCTCCCAAGTAGAGCGTTTTTCAGTGGAAACGGTACAGAAGCTTTCAGATCATGAAGTATTGCTTTCTAAAAGTAATAACTTGCTGACTAATTTGGAGGGTCGCTTTACTGTATTAGAGGCGGCAGTGTCTACTTCTATAAAAGATAGTGTTTTGGTTCACCACCAGTTAGAGGCCTTAGAGAATAATAATTGTTTAAAAAATTTGCGTTTTTAAAATTTTCCTTGTACCCATTATCTTGCTCCATTGATTCTGTTACAAAAATATTTTAAGGAGGTCTTGCTAATTGATGATGTGGATTCTATTAAGTTTTCTTCTATATATTACATTCCTATGTCCTCTGCAGTGAAGGCTTCCTCTCCTGATGATTTACGGGAAGGGAACCCCAATGGTGCAGAGTCCTTAGATGTCTCTCAGTTTCTGGAATCTTCTATTGATTTAATTCCTCAGCGTGCGACTTTGATTGTTTCTTTTATTTTATTACAAGATAAAAATATGATTTTAAGTTTATACTTTAAAAAGAAGAACCAGTTTTTTTGTGGGGACTCTATACAAATTTTTCCAGATGTGAGTAGGAGTACTCAGGTTCGTCAGAAAGCATTTTTGGCTTTGAAAGAATGGACTTTAGCCATTGGGGCTTCCTTCTTTTTGAAATACCCTTGTAAATGTATTGTGGTCCTGGAGGGCGTTAAATATGTTTTTCTCGATGTTGGTCAGTTTGAGGCATTTCTGATTAGTAAAGAATCCTCATGAATGTTACTTTTCTTTCTTTCCATGTAAATTGGGCTTTGTAAATTTAGATCCTGTTACCTTGCTGGGTTTTTTTTGTTTATTTATTAAGGCGATTGTCTCCTAGATATGGACTTGATTTTGTATTCCTACTTTATTTTCAATAAAGATTGTTTAAAAAAGAAAACATCGGGCCCATCACAGATCCCTGGGGTACTCCACCTTTCTCCATTGAGAAAATTGGCCATTTAGCCCTACTCTCTGCTTTCTATCTTTTAACCAGTACACTATGGTTCACAATAGTACCAAATTATAAGCTAAGTTGTGGTCACCTGCAAAGTTTTTTTCTGCTAACAAATTCCTCTAAGGGGAATGCCCTCAAGTACAGAACAGACTGAGCTTAAAGATTCCAAATTACCCCTGCCTACTGATAACCAAATGAATATGAATATAATATAACCTCTAAAATGTTTGTATGCAAATGCTAGAAGTCTAAAAAATATCATGGGAGAGTTAGAATATATAGCATTAAATGAGACATTAGATATGATTGATGATATCTCCAAGACCTGGTGGAAGGAGGACAACCAATGGGACACTTTGATACCTGGGTACAAATTATATCACAATGATAGAGTAGATCAAATTGGTGAAGGGGTTGCACTATGTTAGAGAGGGCATTGAGTCACAAAGGATTAAAGTTTTGCAGGACACAAAATACACTGTAGAATCTCTATGAATTGAAATTCTATGTAAAAAGGGAAAGGCGATGGCAGTGGGAGTGTACTACCGATCGTCTGGCCAGAATAAACAAATGGATTACAACACAGTAATAATAATGGGTGATTTCAATTACCCCGGTATCGAGTGGGTCAGTGTCATGGCAGGCCGTGCTAAGGAGATAAAGTTTCTTGACGAAATAAATGACTGCTTCTTGAAGCAGCTGGTTCATGAACTGACAAGAGGGGAAGCCATTTTGGACCTAGTCATTAGTGGAACACAAAATCTGGTGCAAGAGATAAGGGTGTTAGGGTTACTTGGCAAGAGTGATCATAGCATGATCATGTTTGATTTAATAAATGGAGGAATGACAGCAAGGAAATCCACAGTACTACCTTTTAACTTTAAAAAGAGAGACTATGAGCACATAATGGGATCACCAGCCCGGACTAATGACTTACCCGCATGCTCATTGTACATAACACTGTATAAAAGCTCATGCTGTAAATAGCACACCCCAATCAATCCACCTACATTCATACACATTCATTGTACAGTATAAGAATACAAGAGAACACAAATGCCAATTTAAATTGATTGTTTGCTCTGTACACCACCTTGATTGAAGGATAAGGCGGGATATAAATAGCCTTTAAATAAATAAAATAAATAAAAATGAGGAAAATAGTTAAGAAAAAACTAAAAGGAGCAACTGCAAAGATTTACATCAAGCAGGGGCATGCTTAAAAATATCTTGGAAGCCCAGACCTGCTGTATTCCACACTTTTAGAAAGGTTGAAGGACGGCTAAAAAACTGATAGCATGATTTAAAGGTGAGGTCAGAAAGGCTGTTGTAGCCAAAAAAGCATCTTTCAGGAAATGGAAAAAGAAGACAAATGATGAAAACTGGAAACAATCATAAGCACTGGCAAGTTAGATGCAAGGCATTGATAAGGAAGGCAAAGAGAGAATTTGAAAAAAGGTTTGCCATGGAAGCAAAAATGCATAATAAAACCCTTTTCAAGTACATTTGTAGCAAAAAAAAAAAACGTGTAAAAGAATCATTTGGACCATTAGATATTAGAAGGGTAAAAGGGGCACCAAGAGGGGAATATGCCATAGAGGACAGACTGAATTAATTATTTGCTTTGGTCTTTAGTGAGGAAGATGTAGGGAAGTTACTCATGACTGAAATGGTATATAAAGAAGATGCATCGGAAGAAGTGAAAAAAATATTGATAAACCGGGAAGATGTATTATAACTATTTGATAAACTAAGAGTAGCAAATCACCTAGACTGGATGGTATAAATCTGAGGGTGTTGAAAGAACTGAAATATGAGACTGCAGGCCTACTATTAGTAATCTGTGAACTATCATGAAAATCATCTGTAATACCTGAAGATTGGTGAATAGGCAATGCAATGCCAATTCTTAAAAAGGGTTCTGGGGGGGAAATGAGAAACTACAAACTGGTGAGCATGATGTCAGAACCAGGCAAAATGGTAGAAACCATTATAAAGAATAACATGTAGATAGTTATGGTTTAATGGGAGAAAGCCAACATGGCTTTAGCCAAGGAAGGTCTTGTCTTACTAATCTGTTATATTTTTTTGAAGGTGTGAATAAACAGGTAGACAAAGATGAGCTGGTCAAATATAGTGTATCTGCATTTTCAGAAAGCCTTTGACAAGGTCCCTCATGAAAGACTCCTGGCAAAATTAAAAAGTCATAGGATAGGAGGCAGCATACTATTGTGGATCAGGTACTGGTTAAAAAGATAGAAAGCAGGGGGTAGGGCTAACGGGCCAATTTTCCCAGTGGAGAACGGTGACTAGTAGAGTACCTCAGGGATTTGTGCTGGGTACGCTGCTTTTTAACATATTCATAAATGACCTGAAAATGGGAATAATGAGTGAGGTAATCAAGTTATTCACCTAGGAAAGAACAACCCAAACTTTGGTTACACAATGCAAGGTTCCACATTAGGAACCACCACCCAGGAAAAAGATTTAGGCTTTATTGTGGATACCAACGTTGAAACCCTCCACCCAGTGTGCAGCGGTAGCCAAGAAGGCAAATAGAATGCTAGGGATCATAAGGAAGGGAATGAAGAATAAAACAACTGATATAATGCCCCTGTATCGTTCCATGGTGGGACCGCACCTTAAATATTGTGTGCAATTCTGGTCGCTGTATCTTAAAAAGGATATAGTGGAATTAGAAAAGGTACAGAGAAGAGCCACCAAAATGGTAAAGGGATGGAAGGATACCCCATGAGGAGAGGCTTAAAAGGTTAAAGCTCTTCAAGCAGAAAAAGAGACGGCTGAGGGGAAATATGATAAAGGTCTATAAGTTAATGAATGGAGTGGAATGTGTAAACGTAGATCGAATTGTTTATGCATCAAAAAGTAGAAAGACTAGGAGACATGCAATGAAGCTACAGAACAACCCATTTAAGACTAATAAGAGAAAATATTTTTTCATTCAACACGTAATCAAACTCTGGAATTCGTTACCGGAGAATGTAGTAAAAGCTTTTAGTGTAGCTGTATTTAATAAAGGTTTGGACAAGTTCCTGAGAAAGGTCCATAAACCATTATTAAAGAGGACCCAGGAGATATCAATGCTTGACCTAGTACAAGCACTGCAGAACCTGTGTCTTTTGGGGAAACTGCTAGGTACGTATGACCTAGATTGGCCACTGTTGGAAACAGGATACTGGGCTTGATGGACCTCGGTCTGACCCAGTATGGCATTTCTTATGTTCTTATGTTCTAAATCCATTGCTTGCCTCAATACAAGCATTGTGGAACGTGTATGTCTTTTAGGAAATTGCTAAGTACTTGTGACCACTGTTTGAAACAGGATATTGGGCTTGATGGACGTTGGTCTGACCCAGTATGGCATATCAATCCCTTCTAGACCTAGCTGACTTCAGGAATGTCTGTCAAGCCCTCATCACCGCAGTCCTCGATTTTGCCAATATAATATACCAGGGTCTCCCAAAATCCAACTTACTCCCCCTACAACTTGAACAGAACACAGCTGCCAGAATCATATCAGGTACCAGTCAACAAGCACACACACCCCACTCCTGAAAGAGCTACACCTGCTCCCTGTCTACATGAGAGTCAAATACAAAGTTGCTCTGACCATCTTCAAAACCCTCCAAGGCCTCTCAGCAAACATCCTTCAACACTTCATTCTTGAACCTCCCAACAACAGATCTAGTAGAAAGGCCAGCCACAACCTGCTAGTGGTCCCAGCCGCATTCTCTCGATCAACCTGTCTACCTCCAGCAGAGCCTTCTCATTCTATGCACCCAACATCTGGAACTCCCACTCCCCAGGCTTGCGCTCCTTAACTGACGTTGGGGAGTTTTGCCGCAAACTAAAGACCCACCTGTTCCTGGAATATTTCAGATATTTCACATAGTCTCCTATCCCAGCACCCCACACATTTATCTTCCACCATGTATAATAATCTCCCCCACCGCCTGTTTGATGCAGAGTTAAAATTCATATGTTATTCTCTTGTTAAAATTGTCTAACTTGTTATCAACAATGTTCCATGTAAAGTTTTTTGTGTTCTTGTTCCCTCTACACTGCTGTGACCTGTAGATACAGTGGTATAGAATCTATACCACTATGACTTGTAGATGCAGTGGTATAGAAATGTTGCTAAATAAATATCTTATGTTCTTATGTAAATAAATTATCCTCTCCTCATACCGTATACTCTCCCTATTGTATTGTAAATAAGTTATGGGCTTGTTCAATGTATACTTGTTTAATGGCAACCGCTTTGACCCAATTGAAAAGCGGTATATAAACACAACTTAATAAATAAATGTTCCTATGTCTTTGTTTAGGATTGTGCCTGTGGCTCCATGCAGGTCATCTCCCTCTATTTTTTGAAGTGTAGAAGTTAGTTATGTTTGCTTTCATTCCATCCTCTTACTATATAGGGATCCTCCATGTCTGTGCTATAATGTTTTGAATTCTCTCGCTGTTTTTGCCCCCACCACCTCAGTCTGTTTGGCATTCCAGGCATCCACCACTCTAGCCTCATGCTGGGGGGGGGGGGGGGCGGGGCAGCACTGCAAGATCACAGCCATCTTTGTGAGGACCATTGAGGAGGGCAGGGCTTGAAGGGAATTTTGAAAATATAGGGAGTAAGGTTGGCCCTTGGCCACCCAACTAGCTAGCCGGGATGTTTGCCATGGCCAGTAACCCCTCCCCCCCCCCCCAGGAAAGATCCCGATGGGGATCGGGAGCTGTCTGGGGGGATTGGCGCTAACCAAATGAACTTTTTCCATATTTCTAATAAAATTGATGTCCCCTTCTTTATGAGTGTAATTTTATTATTACATGATTATATAGCAAATTTAAACCAAAATCTTTCTTTTTCAAAACAGACAAAAGAAAACAGACAGCACACCAGACAGTCCAATGCTTCATTATTACAGACCTTTAGATATGTTGGTGCCTCATTATAGCCAATGGACTAAGGGTCATGGGGTAATATGTTGTAGCAGAATTTTACTGTTAGCAAAAATACAATTCAAGATGTATTTTTTAGGGGACAATACTGTACTTTCTCTAGAAAGGGTTCTGTTATGAGGAACTCTTGCATCTTGTCAGTAATTTAACTTTACCCTTACTGCTGTTCTTTTTGTTAAGTAATTCAGTTGGCCTCTATAACAAATACAATTATTAAATCTTGGGTGTGGGGGGTATTTTGACCCAGCAGTTTTCTCTTGCACTTTATTCTTCAAGCTCAGTTGGAATCAACACTCAATCCGGTGATATGAGCCTTCCAAAGATCTTCCCACCCCACTTCACTTTATATACCGCCTATGCACCTAGTCTGGTCATTGCAGTAATAGTTCTCAAAAGGGGACCATACATCATGACTCTTTCTGGGACTCTGCAATCACAGATCCTGAATATAGTCACTAGGTGTCACCCTTAATAAATGAACATAACTCCATCCTTAGACTGTGAAACTGCCTCTGCAGCAACCCCTGAAGAACAGAAGGCTTGAAGCAGGGATCAAACTGGGAACCTTCCGCATAGCAGCATATAGCATGTGCCACCTGAACCCCCTTTATTTAGCTCCTAAAAACTTTGTGCTTACATTTTTGAAACTGCTTCCATCTTATCCAATTACAGAACTACAAAACTAATGAAATAGCGGTGATGTTTTATTAATTTATATGTATGTAGCATCACACCAATATACATAAAGCATGCATAGTTGAAAATTAGGCGATTTGAAGAAAGAAAGCATGGCCACTATGAACCAGTACATACCTTTCCATCTGTAAAAGTGAGAAAATGTCAGAAATAAAATAAAGCAAAAAAGAAATATCAGCTATAAATAAACTAGGGAACAGTAAGGAAAGATGTAAACTGACACTTTATAGACATTAGCTTGCACTATTGCCTTCAAAGGCCACATCTGTATACTGTATTCTAGAACTCAAAAAGTTTCACCTTGTGTGCCAACTATCTCCATATGAAGATGTGCTAGTCCGCTAATTACAGAAAATGCCAACTTCATCATGCCATTTATGGTAATGGTGTTGCGACTTAAATAGTCAAACAAGGAGCCCTGCTCATGGTATTCTGACACAAGCCACAGCTGAGTCCAAGTTCCATTATCTACAGAAAGAAAAAAGGTTTGAAGTTGTAACATGACTTGTTAAAGTAGCTCAACCCCCCCCCATACAATATAACAACCCCACAAAATACAAATTTCAACATTCTGGAATGAACTTTATATTTCATTTGAGTTTTACATGCATGTCTCATAAGATCTTGTCCCAGTAGAGGGTCACCTACCATATTCCACATGACTAATATATCTTTATCTGATATAGCATCAATACCTTTCTACTGCCTTTGACACTGTTTATCACCACCTTCTCCTCGATACGCTGTCCTCGCTTGGAATTAGGGGCCCTGTTCTGTCCTGGTTTTCTTCTTATCTCTCCCATCACACTTTTAGTGTATGTTTTGGTGGATCCCCCACTACTGCCATCCCACTTTCAGTTGATGTACCTCAGGGCTCTATCTTGGGACCTCTCCTTTTCTCTCTCTGCACCCAGTCCCCTTGGTGCACTTATTTCCTCCCACAGTTTTCAGTACCATGTTTGTGCTGATGACTCTCAGATCTATCTCTCTGTGCCTGTAATCTCTCCAGGAATCCAGGCCCGGATCTCTCCCTGCTTATCTGACATTGCTGCCTGGATGTCTCATGGCCAAAACTGAACTCCTTATCTTTCCACCTAAATCCACCTCTCCCCTTCCTCTCTTCTCTATTTCTGTTGATAACACTGCCCTCCTCCTGTTTCCCAGTTCGCAACCTTGGGGTCATCTTCGACTCTGCTCTCTCTTTCTCTGCACACATCCAACAGATAGCTAATACCTGTCACTTTTTTATAACACTGTCAAAATTCATCCCTTCCTTTCTACACACACTACTAAGACCGTCATCCACTCACTAGGCACCTACTGTCTTGACTATTGTAAACTGTTCCTCGCTGGTCTCCTTCTGAATCATCTTTCTCCCCTTCAATCTATTCAAAACACAGCTGCATGACTTATCTTCCAAGTGTGAATATGCTCATGTAACCCCTCTTCTAAAGTCACTTCACTGGCTCAATATCCATTTCCGCATCCAGTTCAAACTTCTCCTACTTACTTACAACTGCATTCATTCTGCAGCTCCTCTCTCATTCACTTTACACTCCTCCTTGGGAACTCCGCTCCTCTGGAAGATCCCTTTTATCTGTGCCCTTCTCTGCCACTGCCAGCTCTAGACTTTGTCCATTCCATCTTGCTGCTCCATATGCCTGGAACAAACTGAGTCAGTGCATTGGGCTCCTTCACTGGCCCTATTCAAGTCCGGGCTGAAGACCCACATCTTTGAGGCTGCTTTTGAATCCTGATGCTCCTCATTGTCTTACCCACTACTTAAGTGTATCTTGCCGTACTCTAGTCCCCAGTTTTACTATGGTTTTTCATCTTGAATAGATTGCAAGCTCTGATGAGCAGGGACTGTGTCTTACATTTAGATGTACAGTGCGGTGTACATCTTGTAGCACTATAGAAATGATTAGTAGTAGTAATAGCAATAGTACTGAGGGCATCTGCAACATCTCAGTTTTGTGGAGAGAAGAGAGGATACATGTCCCATGTTTCTTGCAACATTACTCAATAAAGAAAGCTCAACAGAAATATTATATGTCCATAGTTTTATGAATAATATAATAAAATTGACTAACTATACACCCAAGACATCCTAATAGATAGACCACTCAGACCCAAATCCCATGCTATGGGAGAAGGATGATGTGTGGTTTGGAGACAAGGAAAGAAGCAACTTGTTAAAAGATAGCTATCCCTTCAGACCATGAGGCCCAGCATGAGCAAGCAACTGAGAGGCAATAATGACCCGGGATCACTGAGCAGCTCGCCGTGAGCACGCAAGGTTGCCAGCCCTCCAGATCATTTCACAACTACACTGGGGATAGCAGGACTGTTGACAGACTGAAGCCAGAAGTTCCTTACAGCAAACAAAACTTCAGCCATGCCTAGATAGATCATAATCCAGTAGCTCTGCCCGTTCCCTAAATAAACTCTTCCTCCTTTACCACACAAGCTGCAACTAATTAAATTGTATACAACATAAGGCCTTGTAAAATGAATTAAATTATATACTCTCAGAGTACAGTGGGGTTATTCTTTTTTTTATAAACTTGATAGATATTCACCACTATCTATACAGTACTGATTGTCCAGCTAAAAGTGTCTCTTTTCCATGCTGTACATGGAAGGCAGGGGTGGGGGAGGAGGGGCAGCTAAGAGACAGAAGAGTGCCAATTCCTCAGCTGATGGCTGGTTTGTTTTCCCCTGATGCCACTCTACCCCCTCCCTTCTTATTCTCAGTGGTTACATTGCCCCATTGCACTATGAGTGTGGCTGTGGGGATGCCAACATCGCTCACTCATCATCTCCTCTCACCCTTCTCTCTCCCAGGCAGTAGGCTGGTCATGGTTGCATCATGCCATTCCCAGAATTCACCATAGCCATCAAACCAGGAAGTGTGCAGAGGAAAGTAGCAGTTCATAATTCAGCTCATCCCGGTCCCAGTGCATAATTCAGCTCATCCCAGGATGTCAAGGAGGGGCAAAGGAGAGCAGCATCAGTGAGGCTCCTTGACATGGCCCATGATCCTGGCATTCTTTCCTCCTCCTGGAGTAGTGCAAAGGCAGCAGATAACTGGTGGCACCAGTGGTGTGAATTTCACCCAAGCCGATCCAGCAGTGCAGGGTTGACCCAGAGAAAAATGGGACACATTTATAGCTATTCCCATCTCTTCTGAGGTGCATCCCCCTCTGCTCTGGAGACCCTTTCAGATACTTTGCTTGGGGGCTCTCAATTTCAATTTCTACTACTGGGTGGCACCGACACATGCAGTGCAGGTATCTTTCATTATTCTTTATGTAAGAGGATCCCATAATGAACCTTAACCTTCCACTGCCTCAGAAGACTTCAAGTTATCAGTGTCCCTCTTTAATGTACAGTACATTACCCAGTTTAAGTTACAATGTAAACCGTTTCGACTAAATGATAAAGCGGTATTAAAAAAAGCCTGTTAAATAAATAAATAAATAAACCTTACAGCAACAGCAGTGATTGTAATTTTTTTAAATGCAACTGCAGTGTTTAAAAAAATATGTAGGCAAAAAAAAGATGCTGAGGAACAAGATGGCATCTGACTAAGGTCATGACACTCACCACTGTGGGATGTTCCAGGTCTCTGGCGTTATCAAGATGGGTAAGAAGCAGAAGTCCAAACTTTTACCCTCCAGCATGGGCGTTTAGTGCCAGGCTCTCAACGGACACTCCTGGACTGCAGTTTTGGCCTGGTCCCCCAAGACAGCACTTTAGCATTGCTGGCTGTACTATTGGTGTTGGCAGTCAGGAGGGCTTCTCTCAGCCCCAAAGAGAGGGCAGCTCCACTGTGACCTGGAAGTTATGCCAGCAGGGTCATGCCTCTTCTGACATCTTCCCTGTAAGGGGATGGGTTGGAAGAGAGCTTGGAGGGAGCTCCAGCAGCAACAGCAGCATCCCTGCTGGAAGTGCAGGGTTTAACATATTTATGTTTATGCAATTTCTTGATATACCACCCAGGCTTGAAGGGTATCAAAGCAATTTACAATCACTACATGCAGGTACTGGATACATTCCCTCATCCCAGAAAGGCTCATAATCTACATATGTACCTGAGGCAATGGAGGGTTACTTAGCTTGCCAAATGCACAAGGCGTGCCTATAGGACTAAAAACCCCAGTCCCTCCAGCATGTGATTGCTGTCCCTAGGTGAGAATTGAACCCCTGGCCCTCTGGTCTGAAGTACCTTGTCCCAATGACTAGGCCACTCCTCCCTCTGGCATGCAGTGAAGGAGCTGGGTCCTGCAGTGAAGAAAGCACAGGCAGTTCCAGGTCCGGCAGTTTTACAAAAACCAGTAGTTGTCACAATGAAATCGTTATGTTGGGCGGTGGCCAGAATGAACTCTTCATTTTAGGCAATGGCAGTTACTTTTTTTCAAGAATTGCGTATTTTAAAGGAGTCTGGTCAGGTTCTGTCTCAGGAGCAGGCAAAGTGTGCTGCTAGGTTGGACCTCCTGGAAGTCAGTTCATGGAGCCGTAATGGTGAGCTCCATGAACTGGCAGGGGTACAGATGAAAGACTTGCAATATGTCACGCAAATTGGAATACTTGGAGAACTTAGCCAGATGGAATACTCTTTGTTTTATCAACTTCCCCAAGTCTCCTCTTCTCGCATTGGCTGAAATGGTTAAAAAATATCTTCAAGAGGTACTGGGTATGTCTGCGGAAAATCTGTCACCTTTTACTAGAGAGCAGTATTTGTCGGTGAGACTAATGATGGGGGCTGTCAAAGAAGATCAAGTACAGCTTCAGCAAGGACTGTCTGAATTCGCTGGGTTCTTGGAGAGCTCACTGGATGTGGTTACAGGTAGAATCACTCTGGTGGTCAGTTTTGCTCTTGAGATAGACCGGAATGATGTTTTGCGTTTGTATTATCGTAATACACATGTATTGCTTTGGGGGGCTAGGTTACAAATTTTTCCTGACTTTGCGAGGGCAACCCAAAAGAGACGCAAGTACTTATTGGATTTGAAACCAAGGGTTCTTGCTTTGGGTGGGTCTTTTTTGTTAAAATTTCTTTGTAGGTTTATAATTTTTCTGGAAGGGAAACAATTTATTTTCTTTGACCCAAAACAATTGGTTATCTTTTTGCTAGGATGGGAGGGTTTAACTGTGGGGTAATCATCTCTATAAAAGACCAGCTGTGTGTCTGGGGGATTGTGTATTTCCTACCCTAGTTGGTTTTAATATTGTTTTTCCTATTATTTGTTCCAGTAGATTATTTTATGGTCTAATACTGAAACAAAGATATGTATTTTCCTTTGTTTTGCTTGTGGTGTATTTTCATATGTTTTGCTCATATTCCTCTGGATTTCCATGTTTTCCTTGTTGGGAAATATTACTATGTAAAAAATTTGATAAAGATTAAATTTAAAAAAAATGTATATTCAGCACTACAGACATATAATACAGCTACCTCCGCCAGAAATATATGTTGTTCTTAAGTGCTGTTAAGTGTTGTTAAGAGTCGAGTCGGTGTCAACTCATGGCGACCTTCTGGATAGTTGTCCTAAATTGTGTTCGGTCTTCAGTCAGGTGGCTCATTGTTGACAGACTGGAATCCATAGCTGCTGTTATTGTATCAATCCATCTCATTGCTGGCCTTCCTCTTTTAGGTTGACCTTCTATCTTGCAAAGCATGATGTCTTTCTCTAATGATATCTCTCTTCGTATGATGTGTCCAAAGTATGAAAGTTGAAGTCTTGTCATCTGACCTTCTAAAGAAAGCTTAGGTTTGATCTCCTCTAGTACTGACTAGTTTGTTCTTCGGGCAGTATTCGCCGCCAGCACCATAATTCAAAGGCATAAATTTTCTTCCTGTCTATCTTTTTCATTATCCAGCTTACACATCCATATGATGTTACTGAAAATATCATGACTTGAACAAGTCGAATCTTTGTATGGAGAGAGATATCTCTGCTCTTGAGAATCTTGTCTAGGTTTTTCATAGCCATTCTGCCAAGAGCAATGTGTCGTCAGATTTCTTGACTGCTTGTTGCTTCTTTATTGATAGTTGATCCAAGTAGGTTAAAGTTGTCCACGATTTCAATTTCTTCTCCTTCAATGAGGAACTTGTTGATTTTGCCAGTTGTCATGATCTTTGTCTTCTTAATATTAAAGTGCATTTTGAGACTATGTTCTTTGATCGTGAGAAGCAAATGTTTCAGATCATCTTCACTTTCAGCCAGTAAAGTGGTATCATCAGCATAGCAAAGGTTGTTGATGAGTCTTCCACCAATCTTCACACCTCTGTTGTCTTCATACAGTCCTGCTTCTCTGATGATTTGTTCTGCATATAAATTAAACAGGTAGGGAGAAAGTATGCAGCCTTGTCTTACACCTTTACTTATTTTAAACCATTCTGTTTCTCCTTGTTCCGTTCGAAATGTTGCTTCTTGATCAATGTACATATTGTGCAAGAGAACGATCAGGTGTTCGGGTATACCCATGCTTCTTAATGTGGCCCAGAGTTTCTCATGGTTTACACAGTCTAAAGCCTTGCTGTAGTCGGTAAAGCACAAATAGATATCCTATTGGTATTCTTTAGTCTTTTCAAGGATCCATCTTACATCTGCGATGATGTCTCTCATTCCTCGCTCTTTCCTAAACCCTGCTTGCACTTCAGGTAGTTCTTGTTCCAGGTATGGTTGTAGTCTCTGTTGAATAATCTTCAGTAGAATCTTGCTGGCATGTGGGATCAGAGCGATTGTGTGATAATTTCCACAGTCAGTTGAATCACCTTTCTTTAATATTGGTATAAACATAAATCTTTTCCCGTCAGTTGGCCATGATGTTGTCTTCCAAATTTCTTGGCAGAGCCTTGTAAGTACAGTAACAGCTGCATCAGATTGCTGCAATACGTCTATGGGAAGGCATCAATGCCTGGTGCTTTTTTCTTTGATAAGGCTTTCAATGCTGCTTCAACTTCTTCTTTCATCACCAATGGTTCTTGGATCATAAGGTACAGGTTGAAATGGCTGTTGGTCCACTTGATCTTTATCATATAAAAACTCTGTATATTTTTTCCACCTTTTCTTGATATTCTCAGCATCATTCAACATAGAACCTTGAGCATCTTGTAACATTCCAATTTGAGTCTGGAATTTTTTCTTTAACTCTCGTAGCTTTAGGAAAGCCAATCTTTTTCTTACTCTAATAGTTTCTGCTTCTATTTCCTTGCATGTATCATTGTAGTACTTTTCCTTGTCTTGTCTTGCTGCATGTTGGAAATCTCTGTTGAGTTCTGCGATTGCCTTTCTTTCTCCTCTGGCTTTAGCTTCTCTGTGTTTCTGGGCAATTTTCAGAGTTTCTTCCGTCATCCATTTTGGCTGTTTTTGCTTTTTCACCTTTTGTAGAGACTTCTTGCTTTCTTCCAACACAACCTTGATGTCATTCCATAACTCTTCTGGAGCTCTGTCATTTGCATCTAAAGCAGTACATCGATTTTGCAGACAGTCTTTAAATTCTAGTGGTATATTCTCAAGGTCATATTTTGCTGCATTCATGAGTGGTTTGCTCTTTTTATTTAGCTTGAGTTTGCATACTAGTAGTTGATGATCTGTACCACAGTCAGCTCCAGGTTTTGTCTTTGTTGATGTTATAGAGTTTTTCCATCATTGACTTCCACAGATGTAGTCAATTTGATTTTTGTACAATCTATTGGGTGAAGTCCATGTGTACAGTCGCCGCTTGTGTTGGTGGAAGAAGGTGTTTGCGATGAATAGATCGTTGGTCTTGCAGAATTCTAACAGTCTTTCTCCAGCTTCATTTCTGTTGCCAAGTCCATATTTTCCAACCACTTTGCTTTCTTTTTTGTTGCCAACTTTTGCGTTCCAGTCACCCATGACTATCAGGATAGCCTGTTTGCATGTTCTGTCAATTTTAACTTGAATTTGTTCATATAACTCTTCAATTTCATCCTCTTCTTCAGCTGTTGTTGGGGCATATACTTGAATTATAGTTGTGTTGATAGGCATTCCTCATAGACAAATAGAGATCAAGTGTTCACTGACTGCACTGTATTTCATTACAGTTCTTGCAAGTTTCTTCTTTACTATAAATGCAACATCATTTCTTCTTTGTCTTTCATTTCCAGCATAGTAGACCATGTGATCATCTGATGTAAAGTGCCCGATGCCAGTCCATTTCAGTTTGCTGACACCCAACAGATCAAGTTGTACACGTTCCATTTCATTCTTGACCACCTCCAACTTCCCTTGGTTCATGCTTCATACGTTCCATGTTCCCATATGTAAGACTTCTTAACAGCTTCTGACTTTCATTTCCTGCGCAGCTACATCAGCAGTCAGATGTCCCGAGGGCTTTGATCCAACCACATCATAAATGCTGACTTTACTCTGAAAAGTCTTCAGCAATTCCCCAGTAGCTAATGGAGTGCCTTCCGACCTTGGGGTCTCATCTTCCAGCACTATAGTGCAATTTGTTTTGTTGTGACTTTCCATTGGGTTTTCATGGCAAGATACAGAAGTAGATTGCCGGGCCCTTCCTCCGCGCAGTTTAAGTTTAGTGTTGTTGCTGCTGTCACAGAAATGTGATCCTCAGCCACCAACACCATCCTATTCTGCTGCTGCCCAGATGGGTTTTCATGGCAAAATGCCGAAGTAGATTGCTGGGCCTTTCCTCCGTGCAGTTTAAGTTTAGTGTTGTTGCCGTTGTCACATAAATGTGATCCTCCGTCGTCAACACTGTCCCATTCTGCTGCTGCCCAGATGGGTGGTTTGTCTTGGTCTGGCACCTCAGCTGAGACCTGTGCATTTTGGGAGATCCTACCAATAGTTAAACTACCGATAGCTTAGCCCTCAGCATCACTGATGCATGCACACAAGCCCTCACAGCATGACAAGCTGCAAACCAAGTGAGGGACAGATATATATATAGCAGGAATATTCAGCCACTATACATACAGTTATGAGGTTCAATTTAGGACTTATTTTTTTCTTGCTTCTCTCTAACTCCACTCTGGAATTATCCATCAAAGGGTAAAAGTTAGTAAATCCCAGAGTTTAAAAGGAGAGAACATGTAAGTCTGTATAGTTTTGGGAGTGAAGAATGGGAACTGGATAATTTGACCTAAGTCCCCTACATCTGTATCTCATTCTGAGAGCAGAACTAAATGAGAGTGTTCTGCTATTTCCAATCTGGTCAACAGAGAGAAATCCCTGTTTGCCTAAGCTAGAGAGATTTCCCCAGGAGATGAGTCAACAAAAGAGTTGGGGTTCTCACTTGGGATCCTAGAGCTACACACTTTTAAAGAGTATAGAAGAAATTAAAGAGAAGGACAAAGGAGAAACAGCGTGGATGCAGAGGTGCAGTTTCAAGTGACTATTTGCAGTGCATGAATCCAAATCTGGACCCCAGGCATCTTTTTCTCCTAGTACAACAAAGGAGGGAGACAACTCCAGTTTGAGAAAGGCCCTTAAAGTGTGGGGGGCACAGATACAAAAACGTCATTCAGAACTGTGGTTAGCAATGTTGAAGTTTACTAAGCCTGCTATGAAATCAGCGCTGCAAGAAGTGGAAAGAAGTGTGAAATGCACAAGTTCTACAATAATATCTGTGAGTCTGTCAGTTTTTTCAAGAGTTGCTACACCTAATGCCTTCAAGAGATTATTTTTTCCCAAGGTCAGAGAATCCATAACAGGTTTTCCAAGGTGAGGAGACTGGAACCTGGATTACTGACCTCCCTGCCTTCTTAAAGGGAATGCTTCAGCAGGGAAGCTATACAAAATAGCACACAAAATGGGACCTGACAGCATAGAAGGCCACCCTCAAATATATTGGGAAAGTCAGGTGCCAACTGAAGAAAATTGAAAAAAAATGGGACAACTGTTTCAACTAAAAAGGAAAAAGAGGATCAAGGTTCCTAAAAAGAATAAAAGAAGGGGGTCTCTATTCTTGACATCAGTGATTGTGTATGGGAGACATCACCAATAATGGAGTTGTGCATCTATCAGCACAGGGGCTTGTTGAGCTTTGCATGGTGCAGAGAGTGCTGTTGCAAAGGAGCCATTTGAGCGAAGATGCACAGCTGTTCCTACCTGTAGCATTACAGCCTTGCAACCTTCTACCTGATTAAAGCATGAAAGTAGTGAACAAATGTTCACCCAGTTGTCATGCCTATTGAAGGAAACCAGAACAAGCCAGTCAGTGGCAATAAGTGTCTCAACTGGAGGAAAAGACAGCAGTCCGCAACTTGGAGTAGAGGCAATTGCAGAGTTCACACCACTGGTACCACTGACTGTGACACCAGCATGCACCCAGAAGATTTCCAATCAAAAATGGAACACACTTGCATTGCTCAGGGGAAAGTTGCAGACTTCTATTGCCAGAGGGAATTGCCTGATAGCGACATCATGTCCAGAATTTAAGTTCCTGCAGAGGCCACAATTCCTTGCAATGCAGTGCTTCCTGCATACTTGTAATTTGTATGAACAGTTGCAGAGCCCTAAATTAATGTAGGCTACTGCATTCCCTGGCATGAGCTCCTCAGTGATGGCACCCTGCCAGCCACAGGATATAATGCACTGCTGGGTCCTACAATATCCATGGGATCCCTGAAGATTGGAAAGCCATTTAGGAACCAACAATTGAGCCAAAGTGGTAGGGACCCAAAAGTTGTGAAAGAGGGGGGAAGGGAAGCTACAAATGTGACCTTACAGCTTGAAAAAGAGGCAATCAAAAAGGATGACCAACCCAAGGGGACTCCAGCTTAGAAAGAGCTCATGGAAGGGGTATGCAACAGGATGAGAGAGAAAGCACAGTTACTTACCTGTAACAGGTGATTTCCGGAACAGCAGGAATTAGTCTTCACATATGGGTACGTCGGCGCCGACGGAGCCTGCACGGAAATGCTCCCCAGCATCCAATCAGAAGCCTTTGGGAGCATCCCTCGCGCCTGCGCGGTGACTTCCCGCCTTTCCCACTGCCTCTCCTCAGTTGAGTTTCATAGCTGAGACAGAAGGAGAGCAAGAGGAAAGGAAATAGATAGATACAACTCCTAGGGGAGGTGGGTGGGTTGTGAAGACTAATTTCTGCTGTTCCGGAGATCATCTGTTACAGGTAAGTAACTGTGCTATCTCCAGGAACAAGCAGGAATGAGTCTTCACATATGGGGACTCCCTAGCTGCGGGTGCCAGGGGAGATCCCATAAAATGCGTATCCCTGGAACAGGGCGGCATTTCCCAACCTGGATCTCCGGCATCCCCTGGGGGATGTGGGGTAGGAGTTGAACAGAGCAGAGTTGCAGAGGAACAGCGAATCTAAAGAGTACAGGGAAAAAGAGTCTTTAGAATGTATGTCAAGTATCAGTAGATATTTAATGAACTAGCACAATACAGAGCTTACCTACTGGATTGTAGAAAGCAGACAGGAGATGCAGTAGCGGAATCTTCAAGGTAACTCCACTGCAGTGAGGAAGAAGTTCCAATCAGGAATGGGCAGGTGACCCAGGTGTCAACCGGGGCAGGAGAAGATCGGCAGGCCTCCAATGAAAAGCTTTATGGGAAAAGCTGAGAACTCTGGTAGGTACAGAGTCATAAACATGGAGGACTAACCAAAGAAAACTGACCGATCTGGAAGTAGCCCAGTCCGGAGGGGAAGAGAGGTATGGAAAAAAAGCCCCTATTCCCAAGGTGAAAATGTACACTGTCTTTCCTAGCTGGTAGGAGATAGGAAGACATTGAAGATTGAGACTGCATAGAAAAAGAAAAGTATAACAAAAATAGAAGTTGTTGACGTCACAGCAGTAATTGTTAGTATAACCAGTCCCAGGTACTGAGCCGTATTATAATAGGCAAGTTGACTGTCTGGACCCCATAAGAAAAATAAAAAACCTAAGCACCGACAGTCAGGGAGATAGGTTAGGCATAGGGCGCTATGGACATCTCCCAATATGCGCACAACTATATATATATAGATAAGTATATATATAAGGAAAGACATACATATCTATACGTATGAGAAGATATATGTCTAGACAAGAGTGATACATATAAATCTACATATAGAAATGCAGATAGATATATGTACAGATAGAGGCGGGATGGCTGATGCCCACCCCGGGTATAAAACCATCTATGCACAGGAAAAACAATTTTAAGAATGCATGCCTGCAACAGGGCCACAGAAACATTCACATGGGGAATGTGATGGGAAAAAACCCATCCCATAACAGGGGGGAAACCCACCTGAAGAAATATAGAGGGTCTATTTCTGTAGGTCAGTGGAAGAACTAGCATGGTTGTGTGAAAACCAGAGGATAACAGCAGTCTGGTAAGAGTACCGCAGCAGTACCGTAGGACTCTGATATGTCCGAAGGACAAGAAGAATGCAGAGACGAAGATACCAAATGACCCAGCCAAGGGGTTCAGGGGTATCACGTACGGTAAAAGAGTATGCGTCGTCCGAGCGGAGTAGAAGCATAATGCCAAGCTGGAAGGAACAGGAGTATATTCCGGTCAGATTGGAAACACCGTGGACACACACGTAGAAAAAACTTGTCCGCTGGACATGAAAGACCCTCAGAGACAGAGTTCAATGCTCTGTAGCAAGGGCCCATAGCAGAAAGCTGCTCTGAGGATTGCAGAGAGCATTGTGCAGGAGAATTATAGATAAAACTGACAGAGGTCAGGTGTGTTGCCATAACCCAGGGAAAGATATGGCTAGAAGAAGATAAGCTGCAGCGAAGAGTATTAAGCAAGCTAGTTTCAAGTAGCTTGCAATGAGCACTAAGGTAAACCATGGAACTCCTGCACATACAGCAACTGAACCAAACCACAGAGGGGATTCTCCTGTATGAAAACAGAGAGAAAAAACAGACAAAGGCAGCGGAGAAGATTTCCGTTCCTGTCTGATGAGGCGTTCAGAGCACGCACGGAAGGAAAAACAACAAACAGTCTACACTGTGTTCCAGTAGGGCACCAACTCAAGCAGGGGAGACCCTGGAAGAGAGGGGACAGAAAGTGGGTTACCCAATGGAAGGTCAGCCGAGGGAAAAAAAGTCCATATGAGGCAAAACTATCATGGGATAGTTGCAACCTCCCTTCGTTGTAGTAGAATGGGAGAATGCAGTAACCCACGGACAAAAAAATACCCCAAGAGCACAGCATACTGGAAAAGAAAACCAGTGTAGAGTTTGAAGAATAAACTTCCGCTGAGGAGAAGTTAACTGTAGAGTGCAATACACAAGAACCTATGGGTGCTGGTTACTGGGTAGAATCTGGAGACTTCAGACTAGGATGAGATGTCCCTTGCTTGGGTACACCGGGAGGATGGGTAGAAGAAGGATGAACTTTCTCTTCTTCGGGATAGACGGTTTGGTAGGACGTTGCCTACGTCCTGGGCAAAAAGAAGGCTTAGGATGGTTTCCAGAACCAGGGAAGTCAGAGGAGCAATGAGCAACCTGACGTAAAGTCTCTTTATTGAAGAGATTCTCCCCAGTACAAGGGGAATTACCCAGTGTGTGTTGTGCCCATCTGCTCAAGTCTGAAGCCTGCAGCCACGCTGTACGGCACGCTCCAATGGCAATAGCAGAGGATCTGCTAACAGACTCAAAAGAGTCTAGAGAAGCCCGGGAAAGAAACCAAGAGATATTCCTGCTATGATTAATAAGCAAGGAATAGTCAGAGGCCTTAGGTTCCGACAAAGAGGGAGACAAAAGAGATAACCTCTCTGTGACCTCCTGAAGCATGAGACTCATATAAAAAATATATGAAATAATTCTTGAAGCCAACATAGAAGTTTGGAAGGTCTGACGTCCAAAGGCATCAAGAGCTTTAGATGCACGACTTGGTGGAAAATAAGAATGCTTCTTCTTACTTCCGACCTTCCTCATTGCTGATTCCACTACAATGGAACGATGCGGAAGTTGGTCTTTCTGAAACCCCGGAGATGGAGGCACCTGATACAGAACATTCATGGCTGTAGAAGGCGCAGGAACCTTTAAAGGTGATTCCCAAATCCTCAGAAGAAGGTCCTGCAAAGACTGATGCAAGGGAAGCACTATGGTTCCCTTTTCTGCAGGATCTTGGCCAAGAGTAGGACCAGGAATAGGGATGGCAAGAAAGGTTGCCATGTCAAGGAGAAATTCCTGAAAAGAAGGATCTCCCAAAGGCACTATTCCTGGGTAGGTTGAGGTTGAATGAGCAGAAGACCCACTGGACTGGTGCCTAAAAGGAATCCCGCTAGATGGAAAATGATACTGACAGTTCTGATTCGAGGCAGTTAGTACTGCATCGTCGGTTCCCGGTATCGATTCCAAGCTAGGCATGGAAAAGATCGATGGCACCGATGGAACTGCAGGAACCGACATCGATACCGGTACCGGCATCGGGGACGGTAATGCCCTCGTAGCAGGCATCGGAGGCTGCCGAAGCGGTACCGAGGTAACCAGAGAGCTTCGGTGAATATCCCCGATACTGCGTAGTCGGAGGCGACAAGGATTGGCTCCGAAACGCGTCGGAACCAAGTCATCTAGACTGGATATGGATTCCAGACTGGGCATCGAGACGAGCGTCGATGGTGGAATCGGCGAAGCCGCCACATGAAGGTCAATCGGAACCGTATCTATCGGCACCGAAGGCACCGAGGACGTCCGAGGACGACGCCCGGTGAAAAAAGGAACACCCGACACCGGCGCCGATGTCGGGGTATCGGCACCGCACGAAGCCGGTACCCCCCCAAGCATGGCGCCCAGGACACCCGATGACGATCCCCGGTGAAGAGTGGAACACTCGACACCGATGCCGATGCCGGGGCAACGTTACCGCTCGATGCCAGTATCGACCCCGCGGATGGCTGGGATACAGGAAAGCCAGACCGGGTCGTAACGAGTGGCCCCGAAGGCACCGAGGACTCCAGACGACGATCCCTGGTGAGGAGCGGAGCACTCGACACCGGTGCCGATGCCGGGGGATCGGCACTGCTCGAAGCCTGTACCAACCCCGCGCATGGCTGGGAAACAGGAAAACCAGTCTGGGTCGGGTCGATCGGTCCCGAAGGTACCGAGGATACCAGATGACGAGCCCTGGTGAAGAGTGGAGCACTCAACACCGGTGCCGATGCCGGGGAAGTGGTACCGCTCGAAGCCAGACCGCAATCCCTGGTGGCGAGTGGAACACTCGAAATCGGAGCCGATGCCGGGGGAGCGGAACCGCTCGAAGCCGGTACCAACCCCGTGCATGGCTGGGATGCAGGAAAGCCAGTCTGGGTCGAATCAATCGGCCCCGAAGGCACCGAGGACACCAGCTGACGATCCTTGGTGAGGAGTGGAGCACTCGACACCGGTGCTGATGCCGGGGAATCGGTACCGCCCGAAGCGGATACCACCCCCGAGCATGGCTCAGGTATGTTCTGTGAGGAGTGAACCCCAGGAACAACCTGAAACCCCGTAAATGCTTTGGAGCCCGAAGACTCCCGCCGGGGTCTTATTGCCAATGGGGTCTTGAGGGCAAGGCCGGAGCCGTCATCATTCTGGGCATGAGACTTGCTCTTCAAGGATCGGCTAGTCTTAACAGACTGTTTGTGGGTTACCTGATCCTGGAGAGAAGAGGAAACCGAGGACCTCACCCGAGGAGGAAAAACGGCATCGGGGGATACCCGAAAAAGAGAAGGTCTTCTCCCGATGCTAAAGCCCCATGGACCCGGGGAAAAAGGGTCAGGGCCCAAACAGGATAGACACCAGGCATTGGAGTCTAAAAGGAAAACCAAGTCTCCACAGTGAGGGCACTTCTTAGGGGAAGAAGGCTCCATGTTGGAAAGGCCTAGTAGGCCTCAAAGGATAAAAAAAAAGAAAAAACTGACGAGGAAATTGTTTCTCTAAAGGAAAAGAGAAGAATAAAGCACTGGCAGTACCGGTATCGGCGGGGAAGACAGCCGCGACCACACAAAACAAGAAAATAAAGAATATAAAGAAAAACGTTTCTGCGGTTAAAGGAGGTAAGTCCTGTTGGCTCCGCGGAAAAACGAAAACTGAGGAGAGGCAGTGGGAAAGGCGGGAAATCACCGCGCAGGCGCGAGGGATGCTCCCAAAGGCTTCTGATTGGATGCTGGGGAGCATTTCCGTGCGGGCTCCGTCGGCGCCGACGTACCCATATGTGAAGACTAATTCCTGCTTGTTCCTGGAGATAGGATGTCCTGGAAGTATGAGCACCAACTGTGAATTCAAGGAACCCTTAAGGCTGTAGCCAGGGAAGATCCATGGCACAGGAAAGTATCATGTTGAGCCAGAGAGTGAAAGACTAGGCCACTGCTGTAGTGCACCAGTTACCATTTAGCCCAAAAGCTATTGAGACAAGAGGAACAGCTGCTGGCTTACAGAGAATACGGTGAGCGAGTGATGAAGCTAAACAGAAGAAAAGGCAGTTTGGGAGTCTATTCTGGACAGCTCCAGACAGTGTCTTTTTCATTCTCAGCCAATCCTTTCTCCCAGGTGGCAGTACACACTGAGTGACCCATATTCTCACTGCTGGATGTAATGAACCAGCCGAGACAGCCTTGGACGGTGTCCATTATTATCTCTTTAGGGATGAAGTTAAAGAGAGCTTCCTAGGCAGAGAGAGCCATCAAGAAGGTGGAAGCACTGTTTGGAATAAGGTATCCTTATGTGCAATTGAATATTGTGGACTTTGTAGAAGCGATACACAGGAGGCAAGAGTGGAGGATGAACACAGATGCTTTATTTTAGGGGTTTTAATAAAGCATCTGTATTCATCCTCCACTCTTGCCTCCTGTGTATCGCTGTTTGGTTTTGCAAGAGGGTCCTGCTCTTTTTGTGCTTGGACTTTGTAGAAGACCACCAAGAGGAAGCGTTGGATACAGCAATGTTGAAAGATCCTAGGAATATCCAGTTCACGCGAAACCATCCATGCAATCAAAAATTGATCACTGAAAAGATCAAGGAGTTGAAGACAGGAAGAAACATTCACAAGCATTATGTGATTTACTTCTTGCCAGGAAGCCACAGGATATATCTCCCTTGACTCTATCTTGCCAAATGAAATCAGGAAACTGCTTCCTGAATCTCATTAAGCTCTGAAATCTAAAAACTGTCAGGAAATTCTGAAGGAGGTTTCTTTTACAGAACTGTTCGAACTGTTTTCCTGAACCCAGAGATGCAAGAGACATGGACGTTTCTATATTCATCTGTTTTCAATTTTTAGGGTCTAATTAAATGGCAAAAACTAAATTATTCTTGTGGGGAAATTACTACCCTAGTTTGGAATTATCCTCATCTGAAGGATAATAGATAGCTATAATCAACAAGACCTGGCCTGTCAAAAGACCTAGAAGACTAAACGAGTTAACTGATTTTTATCTAATTAATCAATAATTTACATTACAGTTGATAATATCAAGTGCTAAAAAAGGACCAAATAAAGTTAATAAATATTGTTTAAGCTGATATCCAAGCTAACTTGTTTTAGTTTAGGTATGGTGCCTTGACCTAGTTATGCTATTTTATTTTATTTTTGCTTGACTGCTTTTCACAGTATTATTAAAGCAGTTTACAATACAACAGAATAAATTTTCAAATTAAAAATAATAAAATACAATAATACTTAAAAATAAAAAAAAAGAAAAGAAAAAACAAGAAAAAGAAATAAGAGATGAGTAGGAGAAAACAGAGATGTAACAGCTAGGCATTTGCTCCCGTTTACCCCAGGCATGTTGCCAAAGAGAAGTTAATGCCTAAGGACCTGATATATTTAAAGGGGCTTATCCATTTAGCAGGACCTAAGTGTGCAGTCTAACTGTAATTCATATAAGTGATTCAAATAAATCTTCATGCCCTTTATAAATCTCTTAAATGAGCTGTCTTTCCTTAACAAAACTGTAAGCATTTCAAATTACAGGAGCCTGTTAGGAAAAGGCTGTTTCGTACGTTATTATGAAACAGAAAATGGAGGAGAAACTACAAGGTGATTATGATCTTGGAAGTTGAGAGTTCATGTAGGACTACAAGGTGTAATTAAATTAGGTGTATATTCTGGCTCACCTGTATTTAATGTTTTAAATTATATACAGGTGAGCCAGAATATACACCTAATTTAATGCAGCCGGCCACACCAGCGAGCTCCCCCGATCGATCGGGGTCAAGCCGGGACGCCCAGCAACCTCTCGCCTGCATCGCAACTGCCCAATCAGAGGGCCCCAACAACAGTTCAAAAAAGGAGCGCCATTGGGAGCATCAGCGTCAACCGGCCACACCAGCGAGCTCCCCCGATCGATCGTGGTCGAGCCGGGATGTCCAGCAACCTCCCACCCGCACTGCAACTGCCCAATCAGAGGGCCCCAACAACAGTTCAAAAAAGGAGCACCATTGGGTGCATCAGCGGCAGTCAGCCACACCAGCGAGCTCCCCCGATCAATCGGGGTTAAGTCGGGATGTCCAGCAACCTCCCGCCCGCATCGCAACTGCCCAATCAGAGGGCCCCAACAACAGTTCAAAAAGGAGCACCATAGGGTGTGCCCGCACCTGAGGGCCTCACCAGAGGGCCCTCTGGCATGGCCCTTAGGCGGGAGCCCCGAAGCAAGGACCAACCCACACCACAAGAAGAGCAGAACACCGCAAGATAACTCCACAATGAAGAACCGATAACTCCTACAACTAGACACCAAAACTCTCCAGACTAACAACCAAGAACACAATCCAGCGGTGAGTAGCTCATCCCACACGGAGGACACTAACATGGAACATCATCCCCCTTACGCTCTTCCTGCACACAAAAGCTACAAACTCCTATACGGATAGCAAAAGTACAAAAGAACATTTGTCCTACAAATGTATGCTTCTATACTAATTCTTAACCTATGCTCTTACCAAACAAATGCATTTTACTACACCACCTACTTTACAGCCTTACAAGCTCCCCCCATATACATATCATACTTCCCTACCATACACCAACCTTTATACACATCTGCATACTACAAACCTCACAGCAAGAGACCTACCAAATACATTCAAATAGAACCATGGTCACAAACATCCATACCTCAATCGCACTCTCCACATACCACCCGCTTAACCATAGGCCCAATAAATGCAAGATCAATATGCAACAAAACAAACACTATTACTGACTACATCTATGAAAACAACTTTGACATCCTATGCATTACTGAATCATGGCTCAAGAGTACAGACCGGGTAATACTGAGCCAAATAACACCACCAGCATTCACAGCTTACAACTGCCCCAGAGCCCACAAACGAGGAGGCGGAGTATTAATCCTTGTCCGATCAGACTTAAGGCTCAAGACGTCAACCTCTAAAAGCTCCGAACACTGTGAATTTATCAACACTGAAAACAAACATCTATCCATCTGCCTAATATACCGACCCCCCAATGCCCCAACAGAGGATACATCCAACATCCTGGATATGATATATGCAGCTAACTCACCACACAAGACTCACATTGTGCTAGGAGACCTAAACCTCACATCTGCCTCAACAACAACTGAATTCGCTTTTCACAAAGCAACGGAATCCATTCAACTCAAGCAAATCTTATCGGGCCCATCCCATCGCTCTGGCTCTACACCAGACTGCATATTCATGCCATCTAACACCCTGGATAAAGGTCTCATGACACCACCTAAAACTACACCAATACCATGGTCAGATCACCATGCCATATAATTTGAGCTCCATCTCAATACCCAACAGGCAGCTCGGAAAATGGAACAGCCAACCAGACACTTCAAAGCTTTTAACAAAGAACAATTCCTCAAAGATACCATGAAGTCTCTACCCCAAGATTTCACCGACCTGGACGAAGCCATCAACTCATGGAATACCACCATACTTGCTGCATCTCAACTAACACCTCGTATGAACTCACACCACAACAAAAACAGGACCAGATCTACACCATGGTACTCTAATACAATAAGAGAATCCAAAAGAAAATTAAGGCAACTGGAACGTTGCTGGAGACGCAACAAATCAGAAACTACACTGAAACAATACCAGGAGATGCAAAAAGATTACAATAACCTAATAAACAAACATAAACAACAATACCACACAAACCTTGTACTAAAAGCCTGTAATAAACCTAAAGAACTCTTCAACATCATTCGTACCCTAACAAATGACCCAACCATGAAAGACGAAAGCAAGATGCACCCGCAAACCTTTGTTGATTATCTAATAGCCAAGAACAGTACCAACACACACCATACGGAATCCTACTATATAGGACCGTCAAGATGTAAATAGTTACTCAAGTTTTTACCCAAGTTATAGTACCTGTTCCTTGTAAACACAGATCAGCCAATGAAATGTGTAAGTTTTATGTTTCATGTAAACCGCACTGATGTTGAATAGCGCGGTATATAAGAATCTGTAAATAAATAAATAACAAAGAACAAACATCACTGCTCTAAACACCACCACCTCTCCATCGGACCCCTGCCCGGTAACTTGGATTAAATCCACCAAAGAAGAATTCAACACATTCATCCAAAAGATAGTAAGCACCTCTCTCACCCAGGGCTACATGCCAAAAGCCCTCAACCAATCAACTATCCACCCCATTCCTAAATCCACCTCATCCAACAGTACCGACCCTTCAACCTACTGCCCAATATCCAGCCTACCATTCCTGGCTAAAATAAGTGAAAAAATTGTACAGAGACAGCTCCAAGATCATATTGATGAATTTGCCCCACTAGATCCCCACCAGCATGGATTCCGTCCAAAACATGGCGTTGAGACACTACTCATACACCTATTCAATATAAGAACATAAGATATGCCATACTGGGTCAGACCAAGGTCCATCAAGCGCAGTATCCTGTTTCCAACAGTGGCCAATCTAGGTCATATGTACCTAGCAGTTTCCCCAAAAGACACAGGTTCCTCAGTGCTTGTACTGGGTCAAGCACTGATATCCTGGGTCCCTTCTTAATAATGGTTTATGGACCTTTCCTCCAGGAACTTGTCCAAACCTTTTCTAAACCCAGCTACACTAACAGCCTTTACTACATCCTCCGGTAACAAATTCCAGAGTTTGATTACACGTTCAGTGAAAAAATATTTTCTTTTATTAGTCTTAAATAGTTTACCCTGTAGCTTCATCGTATGTCCCCTAGTCTTTCTATATTCTGATAATGTAAACAATCGATCTACGTTTACCCGTTCCACTCCGTTCATTAATTTATAGACTTCTATCATATCTCCCCTCAGCCGTCTCTTTTCCAGGTTAAAGAGCCCTAACCTTTTTAGCCTTTCTTCATAGGAGTATCCTTTCATCCCCTTTACCATTTTGGTGGCTCTTCTCTGAATCTTTTCTAATAACGCTATATCCTTTTTAAGATACGGCGACCAGAATTGCACACAATAGTCAAGGTGCGGTCTCACCATGGAATGATATAGAGGCATTATAATATCTTTTATTTTATTTTCCATTCCTTTCCTTAGGATACCTAGCATTCTATTTGCTCTCTTGGCTGCCGCTGAACACTGGGCCGAGGGTTTTAACATGTTATCCACAATGACGCCTAAATCTTTTTCCTGGGTGGTGGTTCCTAATGTGGAACCTTGCATTGTGTAACCATAGTTCGGGTTGTTCTTCCCTAGGTGCATAACTTTGCACTTGTCCACATTAAATTTCATCTGCCATTTTGATGCCGTCTTCCAATTTATCAAGATCCTCTTGCAATTTTCTACAATCCTCTTGGGTTTTAACAACTTTAAATAGTTTTGTGTCATCTGCAAATTTGATAACCTCACTTGTTATTCCTCTTTCCAGGTCATTTATGAATATGTCAAAAAGCAGCGGACCCAGCACAGATCCCTGGGGTACACCACTATTCACCTTTCTCCATTGGGAAAATTGGCCATTTAGCCCAACCCTCTGCTTTCTATCTTTTAACCAGTTCCTGATCCACAGTAGTACACTGCCTCCCATCCCATGACTCTTTAGTTTTGCCAAAAGTCTCTGATGAGGGACCTTGTCAAAGGCTTTCTGAAAGTCTAGATACACTATATCAACCAACTCACCTTTGTCCACCTGTTTATTCACACTTTCAAAAAAACATAACAGATTAGTAAGACAAGATCTTCCTTGTCTAAAGCCATGTTGGCTGTCTCTCATTAGGCCATGACTATCTACATGCTGAGTAATTTTATTCTTTATGATGGTTTCCACCATTTTTCCCGGTACTGACGTGAGGCTCACCGGTCTGTAGTTTCCCGGCTCACCCCTGGAACCCTTTTTAAAAATTGGTGTTTCATTGGCGATCCTCCAATCTTCAGGTATTAGAGATGATTTTAATGATAGTTCACAGATTACTAATAACAGGTCTGCAATCTCATATTTCAGTTCTTTCAACACCCTTGGATGTATACCATCCGGCCCAGGTGATTTGCTACTCTTCAGTTTATCTAATAGTTGTAATACATCTTCCCGATATATCGATATTTCCTTCAATTCTTCCACACCTTTAAATACCACTTCAGTCATGGGTAACATCCCTACATCTTCCTCAGTAAAGACCGAAGCAAAGAATTCATTCAGTCTCTCCGCTATCGCCTTGTCACCTCTTAGTGCCCTTTTAACTCCTCTATCATCTAATGGACCAACTGACTCTCTCACAGGTTTTTTGCTACGAATGTACTTGAAAAAATCTTTATTTCACGTTTTTGCTTCCGCAGCAAGCTTCTTCTCAAATTCTCCCTTTGCCTGCTTTATCAATGCTTTGCATTTGACCTGCCAGTGCTTGTGCTGTTTCCAGGTTTCGTCGTTTGGCTCTTTTTTTCCATTTCCTGAAAGATGCTTTTTTGGCAACAACAGCCTCTCTGACCTCACCTTTAAACCATGCTGGCAGCTTTTTGGACTTCCTTCCACTTTTCTTAAAGCGTGGAATACAGCTGGTCTGGGCTTCCAAGATAGTAGTTTTCAACAACACCCAAGCTTGATGTAAGTCTTTAGCCTTTGCAACTGCTCCTTTTAGTTTTTTCTTAACTATTTTCCTCATTTTATCATAGTCTCCCTTTCGAAAGTTAAAAGGTAGTACTGTGGATTTCCTTACTATCCCTCCTCCACTAATTAAATGAAAGGTGATCATGCTATGATCACTATTGCCAAGTGGTCCCAACACCCTTATCTCTTGCACTAGATCTGGTGTTCCACTAAGGACTAGGTCTAATATGGCTTCCCCTCTGGTCGGTTCATGAACCTGCTGCTCCAAGAAGCAGTCATTTATTTCATCTAGGAACTTTATCTCCCTAGCATGTCCTGCCGTGACATTGACCCAGTCGATACCGGTGTAATTGAAATCACCCATTATTATTACCACGCTGTAACTTTTGTTAGCTTCCTTGATTTCTTTGAGCATTTCAATAACATAATGAAAGGAATAGACAAGATAAAGCAGGGCTTCTTACTAATATTTATCGATATATCATCAGCATTCGACACAAGTTTCCCATCGCATCCTATTGAAGCACCTAACGGAGATTGGACTACAAGATACCACCATTAAATGGTTTCAATCATACCTTGAAGATAGAGAGCAGAGAGTAAAATCTGGAAACCTCACCTCAGAACCCTTCAAGACTACTCAAGGAGTTCCCCAAGGCTCATCATTATCAGCTCTTCTCTTCAACATCTATATTCAGCCTATATGCAAAATATTTAACAAACACAAGATAGAGCATGCCATATATGCTGACGACATCATGGTATATACTCCTATTCAACTGAACTCCCCAGACTATGCCACTATATCAACCTGCATTCAAGAAATAATGACCTGGCTAACTAACAACAACTTAAACATCAACATAAAAAAACTGAAGCAATTATCATCACGAGAGACTCCACATTCATTCCTCCTACTGCTATCAACATATCTAATACACCGATTGCAATAAAAGATGAAGTCAGATACCTTGGAGTGATTCTAGACAAGCAACTCACCCTCCAACCACATATCAACAAGATATCCAGAACAGTCTTCTTCAAACTCTCAACACTCCGGAGACTAAAACCCCTCCTCTATAAAGAATATTTCTGTACAGTATGCCAGACCATCATTACACCTCTGCTGGACTACTGTAATATACTATTCCAAGGTCTGCCTAAACAAACCACCCGTCCTCTACAAATAGTTCAGAACACTGCTGCCCGTATTATTACTAGCGCCTCAATACAAGACCATATAACTCCAATACTACAAGATCTGCACTGGCTACCAATCTCCTCACGGGCAAAATATAAATCAGCGCTCACCATCTTCAAAATTAAAAACAATATATCAGCAGGAATACTACAGGAACTCATCGGAACCAAAACAAGCAAAAGACCAGATAGAAACAGCACCAAAAACAATATACCAACACCTACTCTATTCACAAGAACCAACAAATCCATATCCATGCGAGCTTTCTCTCTTGCTGCCCCTGCTATCTGGAATGTCCTCCCAGATAATCTAAAATCAACAACAGATATAAAAGAATTCCGGAAGCTACTTAAAACTAACCTATTCATTGAACAATTCAATGAAGACCACCAACCACTCCACAAACCGATTTACACAAGACATGACATCCACAACATACAAACATCCTATTACTCTCAATAAGATGTATATAGTTTAGATTATGTTATAAGAGACTATTCAGGTTTTTGAAGTTATAATGTTACAGTTGATATTAGCAAGTTCTTTGTATAAGTTGATATTTGCCAGTTCTTTGTACAAGTTGAAGTTTACTGTAAACCGCCTTGATTGAACGAAAAGGCGGTATAGAAAAATTGTTAAATAAATAAATGATTGCAATTGTTTCAGTCCACTGCCGCCAAGCTTCTCTTTCATGCTCACCTCACTGACCACATCTCTCCCTTACTTCATCTTCCCTCACTGGCTCTCTGTTTCTGCTCATATGAAATTCAAAATTCTCATTCTGGTCCATCGTACTCACTTCACCTAAGCCCCCATCTTACCTCCTTCCTCACATCCTACCAACTCCTCCCATTCCCTGAGGTCCTCCCAAGCCTCCCTTCTGACCCTCCCTCCCTTCCTCTCTCTGCCTTGAGGTTTCCAGTCACTGTTTTTTTTCCTACCTAGATCCCTACCTTTGGGACTTCCTCCTTCTTCCCGTGTGTGAGGAGCTTTCCCTTCCAAGATTTAAGAAAGGCTTGAAGACCTGGCTCTTTCCGCAGTCACTCTCTCAAGCAGCTTAACGCTGATTTCCCTTGCTCCTCCCTCCTTCCCCTCTGGGCTGCAGTGGTTTCCTCAAAAAGCTGATTTCTCATTTCCCCTGCTCTTCTCCATTCCCCTGGGCTGCACCTGTGCTCTCTGCTTGAATTCCCCCTCTGGATTCTTCACCTTTCCTCCTTTTTCCCTCTTTTCACTTTTGCTTTTGCAAACCATTCTGATGCAGTTTATCCATGCGTGATTTAGCAAGCTCAAGGAAATAAATAAATTAAAGAATTAAAATGTATTTTTTTTCTGTGAGTGTCAGGGAGCTAGTGTTCTGCCATTCAGGGGCGGCCCAAGGGGGGTGCGGGGCCATGTGCGGAGACTCGGTGCGGGGCCTCATTTGCATAAGTGGCCTTATTTGCATAAATATTTGCATAATGCTAACATACACTAACTTTTAGTAAACATGTCTCTTAATGAGTGTATGGATAAAGACAGACTATAATCCAGTGCCAACCGCCAGGCACATTAGGAACTACTACAAACACTGCCCAGGCACATTAGGAACTACTACAAACACTGCCCAGACTACAGTATAATGCAGTGCCAACCGCCAGGCACATTAGGAACTTCTACAAACACTGCCCATTTAGAACCCATAGCAAACCCGCCGTATCCTAACAGCACTACCAGGACTCACAAAGCACCATACCCTACCTATCAAAAGCAACACTGCAAATATTAAACCAATACATTTCAGAGTACAACAATACATGACCTACTGGGGAAAGAAAACAAGTGGCAATGTCAAATAGGAATTACATAAACAGAATACCTCAGCTCAGTTACACATGCAGAACATAGACCATCACCAAACAAGGAATCACAATTTAGAAACAGGAAGGTAATAATTAAACTGGGAACCCCAAAAGCCAAACTTGGAATGTACAACAACACTGTAGAAATAAAACTATAAATTAATTTCCACTTGTACCAAACAAAGCGCAGACGTTAATGATGCACATTTCCCAGAGCTTTCATATTCCAGTTAATAAATTCAAATAAAGAGAGATCTTTTTACCTTTTGTGCATTTTTTTTCAGTTGCAATTGCTCCAGACACTTTCTTCTGGTTTCTTCATGTTTTCTGCTAACTCTCCATCATCTGCTGTCCATTTGTCCTTTCTTCTCTCTTCTAGTTTTTTTTCCATTCTCTCTCTACATCTGCTTTAACATACTAATCTTTCTCCTTTTGCTCTTTCCTCATTCCTATTTCATCCACTCAAATTTTACCCCTCCATCCTCAATCCCCACTTACTCTCCCAATACCCGGCTAATTGTAGATTTTTTATCCCTCCCACACAAAATATTTTTCCCCTCTCCATTTTACTCTCCCAGCCCCATCCCATTCTAATCCTCCCCCAACATCAGCTCCCTTCTAGTTCCAGCCTCACCCAGCATCCATTCCCTTCTAGTCCCTGCATCAGCCCATTTCCAGTCCTAGCCCCCCATCAGCCCATTTCCAGTCCTAGCAACCCCCCAACCCAATACCAGTCCTAGCCCCCCCATCAACCCACTTCCAGTCCTAACCCACCATCAGCCCACTTCCAGTCCTAACCCCATCAACCCATTTCCAGTCAGCCCCCCATAGCCCATTGCCAGTCCTAACCCCCCCATCAGCCCACAGCCCATTACCAGTCCTAACCCTATCAGCCCACCTCAAGTCCTAACCCCTCCCCATCAGCCCATTTCTTGTCCTAGCCCCCCCCATAGCCCATTATCAGTCCTATCCCCCCCATAGCCCATTACCAGACAGCCCCCATCAGCAACAGCCCATTACCAGTCTTAACCTCCCCATAGCCCATTATCAGTTCTAACCCTCCCCCAACAGCCCACAGCCCATTTACCAGTCCTAACCCCATCAGCCCACCTCAAGTCCTAACCCCTCCCCATCAGCCCATTTCCTGTCCTAGCCCCCCACAGCCCATTATCAGTCCTAACCCCCCCCATAGCCCATTACCAGTCCTAACCCCCCATCAGCCCACAGCCCATTACCAGTACTAACCCCATCAGCCCACCTCCAGTGTTAACCCCCCCATCAGCCCATTCCCAGTCCTAGCCCCCCCATAGCCCATTACCAGTCCTAACCCCCCCAACAGCCCACAGCCCATTACGTCCTAACCCCATCAGCCCACCTCCAGTCTTAATCCCCCCAGCCCATTTCCAGTCCTAGCAACCCCCCCAACCCATTACCAGTCCTAGCCCCCCATAGCCCACTGCCAGTCCTAATCCCATCAGCCCATATACAGACTTAGCTCCCCCATAGCCCATCACCACTCCTAACCACCCCCCATAGCCCATCACCACTCCTAACCCCCCCATAGCCCCCCATAGCCCATCACCACTCCTAACTCCCCATAGCCCCCCCATAGCCCATCACCACTTCCAACCCCCCCCCCATTGCCCATCACCACTTCTAACCCCCCCATAGCCCAGCACTTCTAACCCCCCCATAGCCCATCACCACTCCTAAACCCCCCCATAGCCCATCACCACTTCTAACCCCCCCCATCTCCCCCCCATAGCCCATCACAACTTATAAACCCCCCCCCCCCATAGCCCATCACCACGTCTAACCCCCACCATAGCCCGGGAAATTTTTTTTTTTAAAGCTGTCTTCTCCGGCTGCCGGGGCCGCCGCGGCAGCATCGAGTGTGCCGCGGGGCCCCCCCTGCCCAGCAGAACCTGCCCTCCCCTTTATCACCTCTGTCTCTGATTGTAGCTTCAGTCAAACGCGCCGGCTTTCAGAGCGCGAAAGGACCAGTTTCCCTTTCGCGGCTCTGATAAGCCCGCGGGGGCTGATGGGAACTTCCCATCAGCCCCCGCGGGCTTAACAGAGCAGCGAGGGAGAAACTCTCCTCTCGCGCTCTGAGAGCCGGCGCGTGTGACTGAAGCTACAACGAGAGACAGAGGTGATAAAGGGGAGGGCAGGTTCTGCTGGGCAGGGGGGGCCCCGCGGCACACTCGATGCTGCCGCGGCGGCCCCCGGCAGCGGAAGAAGACAGCTTTTTTTTTTTTTTTTTAAATTTAACTTTAGGATCAGAATGTTTTTTGCGCGGGGCCCCCTGAAACGCGGGGCCCTGTGCAAAAAACATTCTCGCTCAATGGACGGGCCGGCCCTGCTGCCATTAGTAAGGGTTTGATGTGAACTATTTTTTTTGCATTGTGTAATGATATGACTGTGGTAGTTGGTATTATTTGAAGACATTTTATGAAGGATAACTTAAGCTCATTCAGCAGAGAACTGCAATAATCTAAATATGACAGGACTGCAGCATGAGCAATAGCACATAAATCACTAGGATCTAATGATGACTCGAAAGCTCAGTGGTGATGCAACTTAGTGACTGCAGAAATATGAGAATCCAAAGAAAGTTTGCAACTGATAATGACCCTAATATTTTTAAATCAGATGAGAAGGTAATCACATATCCAGACAGCAATAGCTGATGATTAAATATGCGAGTATGTTTTGCAATCCACATGGCCTGTGATTTGCCTGGAATTAATTCGCTCTACTATGCCCTTAATTTATATTTTTGTTTCAAAAATCCAGACATTTTTCAATGTTCCCAAAACGTCCTTTTAACCTTATTTTGCGACCATTTATTTTGTATTTGGTGAGGCTCAATCCAGGTTCTCTGTTTAACCTTGTATCTAGACCACACCTTTCCAGCAGTAGTTTGAGGTGAGTTACAATCAGGTACTGTAGGTATTTCCCTGTCTCTGGAGGGCTTACAATCTAAGTTTGTACCTGAGGCAATGAAGAGTTAAGCGACTTGCCCAAGGCTACAAGGAGTGACAGTGGGATTTGAACGCTGGTCTTTCTGATCCCAGGCTGCTGCCCTAACTACTAGGCTGCTCATCCACTGCACTCCAGATGGCAGCCAGGACCAACCAGGAGTTTGCCACAAGTCTCAGCAGCTTCTGTGATGCGCTGAATGGCTCCTGAAGGAATTATATGCAACACCAGGCTCAGCACACTGAGAAAACGGAACTGCTGGGGGAGTGATGTGGGGGAAGGGCTTGTATAGTGCTGGGGAAGGGGAGAGGGGTGAGCTGGGAGGGGCCAGGAGAGTGGTAGAGGATGAGCACATCACTGTTCATACCTGTGTATGAGATTGTCTCTTGCTGCTATACCTGGTTGGTATGGCTGCCCAGAGTCCTCATGCCTTGGACCTTCTGCATCAGTATCACAGGACTGCAGTGTCCTGTTCTTCAGGGAGGAGTTGTCGATGCTTCAATGCTAGATTGTGAAGCATGCAGAAGGCATGAAGATCTCACATATCGTGTAGAACGGTTTACCCCTAGAATCAGGCAAGGCACCAGAAACATGGCCAAAGATTCTCTCAATAATTGCCTGTGGGCCTTATTGAAGCAGTCCTCTACCTATGTCTGCACTGCCACAATGGGAGTCAGGAGCCACATTCTCCGTGGGTGGCCTCTGTCACCTGCATAGAAAGGCAGAGAACATGTTGGGTTATAGCACCAGGGTGCTTCATGTATTTGGCGCACAGGGCAGGCCTGGCCTCTGTTTGCTGTATATCCCAAGGAAGAGGAGTACCTCCATGCATGCGCATTTCTGGGTCAGGGAGTAGATCGATACAAGGTTTATCTAGCCTTATCTGGTGATTTCTCCGCTCTCGAACCTCTCATAGATTCTGGTGTAGGTAAGGATGTAGGTATCACAGAGGAATCATGGAAATCTAGGAAATATATCTATTATCTCCCCCAGTACATTGCACACAACCTAAATATTGAAGGAGTCGAATGCCTTTCTGTTCTGGTAGGTGGTCTCCCTCCCTTGTAGGGGCCTGAAGTCCACATGTGTGCAATCAATCCCATCCAGCACTAATGGAAATCTAGCCACCTCATGACATTTTATTGTGGTTTGCTGCCTCTGCTGCAACATCTGTGGGAAGGCTTCATATTAAGTCGTGTGTGGTAAGAACGTCCTCAGGAACTGGGAGATTCATTGTGATATAGCTGGATGGCACCAACACAGATTGAAAACTATCAGCAAGTACAAAATTAGAAATAAAAATGTATAGAGAAAAATTGAACGTTGCCTGACTCTGCCTGCAGTGCAACACTCAAATAACAGAAACAAAATAAAGCATTTATTCTTGTAACACTGAAAAATACAAATATATCAGAGATGATCTGTATATTCATTTTTCCAATGCTGATATTAGGGGAGAATTTTAGAAGCCCTATTTGCGTTTTAATGTGTCTCTGATAAAAGAAAAACATGGCAGCCATGACATGTGCAGAATGTGATTTTGCAAAGGCTGCAAGCTTCATGTTTCCGCCCCAGATATATCGGGCCTGATATTCGAAGGGCATTTAGATGGTTTATAGCCTAGTAAACCGTGTAACCTCAAACACAAACACAGAACTTGGATTTAACCTCCGCAAGTTCTGTGTTTGTGTTTGAGGTGAGGTATTCTGCTGACTTCTAGGGGGTGATATTAAAAAAGGTTTAGCCAATGAGCAGAACCCGTTAACCAGATAAACCCTGGCAATCCTTATATTTAACAAAACTCTCTAGACAGACCTCAGAAAAGATGCCCAGTTAAATCCAGGGGGGTCTATGGGCGGAGCAGGGGCAATTGCAGCAGCTATTCATTCTGTGGTGATATTCAGCTGCTAACCGGATAACTAAACCACACAAAGCTAAGACAAATCAATGCGGTTTAGCAATCTGGTTAGCGGCTGAATATCTGCACTGAAGGCATAGCTGATACGATCGTCAACGAAACCAGATATTAAGAGCTGGATGCCGGATAGGCTCCATCACTGAATATCTTGTAGATTTAATTCCATTAACGGTGACCAGGTGCTTTAAAGGCTCTGGGCACTGCCACTGAAAATCAACTCTGTGATTTCTATGTAGACAATCCTGTTTGTTCTGTTTTCTCAATTAAAGGTGAGGTATGTTGGTGTTCTAGAGATTGATGCAATGTTTGAAATGCTCTCTTTTGATGTATACTGTGGCTATAGTGGGGGTGGATCATAGATTGTTGCTCCACCCTTATGGTTTGTTTTGTATGTGAATACAGTCAAACAAATTATATGGTCACTTTCTAGAGCGATTACCCTGTTAAATATATAATCCTTACGCTCTCTAACATTAACCGTAAGATTGTGATATTATATTACTTCAGTTGATCTAAACTGCTGTTCATTAAAAAATCAAATTTGTTGTAAGCGGCAAGGTCTCAGACTCACTATGGGGCTATAATTCAGACTTCAACACATCTGACATTTATGCACCCTTTTGCATCAATGACCTTCTAATGTCGCTTAATGTTGTTATGAACAGACATTGTTTTCTTGGATCATGATTATAAAACAGTGCTTATTAGAAAACAGTGCTTAACTTTAGTGTGGTGTCCCCAACGCCATATTTCGGCGCCTCTGCGTTTCACCATTGTGAAGTTTCTTCAGGGGGTGTGCTTTTCCAAGCACTGGTAACGTAATGAATAAAGATCTTGTTAGTAGATCACAATCTCCTAGATTCATAATTTTTTAACCATTAACAATCTGAATTTCTGTTCTTATCTCTCCAACATTATTATATTGTTGTATTCTTTACCTTCATAATGTGCGTTGTTGGTTCTTATCTCTGAGCTTTCCAAAGGTCTGACAGCTTCTCAAACCGATACCACGCATGCAAATCAGCTGTTGTCCATGCCTTTTAAAACTGTTGGTCGTTTCACTCCAGTTTATAATTTCTACTTAACTAATCAGGTCACACATTATCAACAGTCTTATATAATCTCCTCACTAATCTGGCCATTTAAAACTGATCATTTCACACATTATCAGCAATCCTATTCATTCTTCTTCACCGATCAGTTCCCATGTCATCATCGATCCTGCGCATCAGCTGCTATACGTGCTTTCTACAATTAGTCCATACATTTATATGTGGAATTCATCTAATTGATGAATAAATCCACCTACCTTTCTTTATACACATCCACTAAACCTTTCGGATTTGCTAATTATAAAAGAAAAAGGAGGCGGCAATTGTGGATCACTGTGTAGAACAGAATCACAAGTTCATGGAGCTGCGGTGCTTTTGTATAGACCAAATTGATGCAGGATATAATGGAAAATCAAAAGATCAAACCCTACTAATTCGGGAACAAAGGTGGATATACAATTTGCAATCAGTAAGTCCGAATGGCTTAAATGCCCAAATGAATTGCAGTGTATGTGTATAATTTATAATTAGAAAATCTGAAAGGTTTAAATACCCAATTAGATTGGAGTGGATGTGTATAAAGAAAGGTAGGTGGATCTATTCATCAATTAGATGAATTCCACATATAAAGGGTTAAAAAGTTATGAATCTAGGAGATTGTGATCTACTAACAAGATCTTTATTCATTACATTACCAGTGATTGGAAAAGCGACTTGGAAAAGCACACTCCCTAAATAAACTTCACAGCGGTGAAACGCAAAGGCGCCGAAATATGGCGTTGGGGACACCACACTAAAGTTAAGCACTGTTTTCTAATAAGCACTGTTTTATAATCATGATCCAAGAAAATAATGTCTGTTCATAACAACATTAAGCGACGTTAGAAGGTCATTGATGCAAAAGGGTGCATAATGTCAGATGTGTTGAAGTCTGAATTATAGCCCCATAGTGAGTCTGAGACCTTGCCGCTTACAACAAATTTGATTTTTTTAATGAACAGCAGTTTAGATCAACTGAAGTAATATAATATCACAACCTCACGGTTAGTGTGAATACAGTCAATCTTTTTTTTTCTAGGAAGAAAAGCACTTGGTATAAGCAGTATAGGATGGTGTCAGGCAGATACTGAATAGGGTCCTGGCTATTCATGAAACATCAGATGGAAAACCTTTTCCACTTAAAGTGTAGGTATGTCTGGTAGATGGTTTTCTTGCAGCAACTAATATCCTGAAGAGGTTCTAGTAGTTCTAGAATGGAAACCAAGTACTGCTCAATTTCCATGCTGTGAGGGAAATACAGATGGAAAAGAACGCACTTGTGCTGAGTCATTAATGATGGAAATAAAAGTAGCCTGCATGGGACAGAACTGTGAGCCTTTTTAACAGAAGAAATCAGTTCTGATGAGGCCAGTATGGTACTATGAGAATCATGTTGCCGGATCTCTGTTGAAACTCATGCAGAAATTTTGTATGAGTGGGATGGGGCAGGGAGAGGAGGGGTTTAAGCATAAAATAGAGGCCAACTCCAGGGGATTGATAGGGAATCACTCAACAGTCGATTGCAGAAAGACAATACTGAGCAACAGAGGAGCAACTTTGCATTTTCGTTGCTGTTGATGAGGTCTCTTTGAGATGTTCCCCAAACCTAAAGGATGTTGTACAGATTTCTCCGATCCAGAGGCCATTCATGATTGTAGTTGAAGGATTCTACTGAGCCTTTTAGTTATGTGGCTTTGAATGTAGGGGAAATAAACATCCTATATTTGGCTGTAATTGGTGATGATAAAGTTCCAAATCTTTGCTGTTTCCAGAAGAGCAGGGGGAATCTTGGGCCTCTTTTGACATAAAACATGGCAACTTGGTTGTCCATTTGAATTAACGCTGAGGTATCATGGAGAAGATTGACAAAGACCTCAAGCAACTGATGTGGTCTTTCAGACTTTAACAGTATGCCTTAGGTGAAGAGAGAATCTAAGTCAGAGGTTCTCACTTCAATCCTTGGGACATACCTAGCCAGTCAGGTTTTCAAGATAACCACAACGAATATGCATGAGGGAAATTGGTATACAAATGAGGAAGAGTACCCTGTCTCAATGGAGATGGGGATAGATCAGAAGGTACTTCCACAGAATATTTCTCCACATCTAAGAAGAGAAAGTTTTAGGAGGTTTAAAATCCAGATCTAAGAACTCCTCTAGCCTGCTTTATGAAATGTTGCAGCCTGGAGAAGGTGGTGGCAATGTGTTTACCACTTCAGGGTCTGATTCTCAAATAGACAATAGATGTGGAGGCTGACTCAGATAAGGGCCTGTCCGGGCCATCTGGACACCCAGAAGATGTACAGGGCCGATTTGTACCCAATTCCACAACCACAGGAGCTATACTTTCCCGCGGTTGCAGAATCAGGGCACTCAGATGGCCCAGCGTGCCCCTAATTATGGCAAGGGAGATGTTCCGTGCTTTGCCCAACCAATCCTCTCAGCACTCTGATTGGTATGCCAGTGCAGCGGCGTTCAATCACCATGACACCAGCACGTCAGCTGGAGCAACCAAGTGCCCAGCCACCGAAAAGCCCCTTCGCCCCGCCATCTAGCCCTTGAGGGGGGGTCCTCCCAGGCCGGGGCAAAGGAGTAGGGAGGGCTGCAGCTTGCAATTGGCAGAGCGCCCAGCACTTATTCCACCTCTGGGGTGGAATAAGCCGGGTGTCCAAGTCCCTTCCGGGGGACATACAGAGGCCTGATATGAATGGCCTCTGTATTTCCTAGTAAATGGCCACACCCCCGCTGTACCTCAGTGCCGCCCCCCCCCCCCCTGCCCCTGTCCAGTGCTCCCCGCACAAAGGCAGTGTATGTGGGGGAAGCGCTGACACCAGAATCACAATCAGGAGATAAATGCGGATTGGACATCCAACCTAGACGTCCAACCCCGCTATTCCCTGATCGGAATGACACCCTATGTGTTCTGTAGAAAAGCAAATGTCTCTCTGTGCCAGGGTTATACCAGTTGACTGAGATAGCGTTGTGCTGAACTGCTGATAATTGACATTTGACAAATACTTGCAATACCTTACCAAACTCATTAAACTTCTTTTGAATAATCAAATCAGTTTCTTATGGAAGGGGTGGTGAAATAAATGTAGAAGATTCATTTGCTAGTCATCAGCAATGGAGTCAATGGTATTGGAGGCTGGGTCACCCATTGCTGCGCAGAGAAATCCTGAAGAATAAAAAAGGTAGGATCCTGTGCTGGAATTGCAACTTGTGCTACATCAGTAACCTGATCTGCACAGAGGTTGCATTGTACAGATTTTGCTAAGTCAAAGTCTTAGCCCTGACATTTCAAGGCAGTAACTTGCACTGGAGACAACTGCACTGATCTACACTTGGGAGATACTCATTGAGGAGCTACAGTGCTAACATGCCACTATTTTTTATGTGCCTTGGAAGGGACAGATGAAGATTGGAGGATCGCCAATGTAACACCAATTTTTAAAAAGGGTCCAGGGGTGATCTGGGAAACTACAGACTGGTGAGCCTCACGTCACGGGAAAAATGGTAGAAACCATCATAAATAATAAAATTACTCAGCATGTAGATAGTCATGGCCTAATGGGAGACAGCCAACATGGCTTTAGACAAGGAAGATCTTGTCTTACTAATCTGTTATGTTTTTTAGAAAGTGTGAATAAACAGGTGGACAAAGGTGAGTCGGTTGATATAGTGTATCTAGACTTTCAGAAAGCCTTTGACAAGGTCCCTCATCAGAGACTTTTGGCAAAACTAAAGAGTCATGGGATAGGAGGCAGTGTACTACTGTGGATCAGGAACTGGTTAAAAGATAGAAAGCAGAGGGTTGGGCTAAATGGCCAATTTTCCCAATGGAGAAAGGTGAATAGTGGTTTACCCCAGGGATCTGTGCTGGGTCCGCTGCTTTTTGACATATTCATAAATGACCTGGAAAGTGGAATAACGAGTGAGGTTATCAAATTTGCAGATGACACAAAACTATTTAAAGTTGTTAAAACCCAAGAGGATTGTGGAAACTTGCAAGAGGATCTTGATAAATTGGAAGACTGGGCATCAAAATGGCAGATGAAATTTAATGTGGACAAGTGCAAAGTTATGCACCTAGGGAAGAACAACCCAAACTATGGTTACACGATGCAAGGTTCCACATTAGGAACCACCACCCAGGAAAAAGATTTAGGCGTCATTGTGGATAACATGTTAAAACCCTCGGCCCAGTGTGCAGCGGCAACCAAGAGAGCAAATAGAATGCTAGGTATCATAAGGAAAGGAATGGAAAATAAAACAAAAGATATTATAATGCCTCTATATCGTTCCATGGGGTGACCGCACCTTGAATATTGTGTGCAATTCTTATAGCCATATCTTAAAAAGGATATAGCGTTATTAGAAAAGGTTCAGAGAAGAGCCACCAAAATGGTAAAGGGGATGGAAGGATACTCCTATGAAGAAAGGCTAAAAAGGTTAGGGCTCTTTAACCTGGAAAAGAGACGGCTGAGGGGAGATATGATAGAAGTCTATTAATGAACGGAGTGGAACAGGTAAACGTAGATTGATTGTTTACGTTATCAGAATATAGAAAGACTAGGGGACATGCAATGAAGCTACAGGGTAAACTATTTAAGACTAATAAAAGAAAATATTTTTTCACTCAACGTGTAATCAAACTCTGGAATTTGTTACCGGAGGATGTAGTAAAGGCTGTTGGTGTAGCTGGGTTTAGAAAAGGTTTTGACAAGTTCCTGGAGGAAAGGCCCATAAACCATTATTAAGAAGGGACCCAGGATATGAATGCTTGACCCAGTACAAGCACTGCGGAACCTGTGTCTTTTGGGGAAACTGCTAGGTGCGTATGACCTAGATTGGCCACTGTTGGAAACAGGATACTGGGCTTGATGGACCTTGGTCTGACCCAGTATGGCATATCTTATGTTATGTTCTTGTGATGCTTTCACCTCAGACCTGTGCGAGTGCTCCGAAGGCGGCTGCACTTTTGGTATAGAGACCTCCAAGGATCCACATGTCAATTCAAATAATGTCCAGCATTTATACCTTGTAACTGGACTTCTACAGGATAATTTTATAAAAGCAGAGGAGTGAGTGGACTCACTTCTCTGCTTGTTTGCCTGTTGTTGGTTGTGCAATATGATTTGCCTCTCTATTCATGAGCTATCTTATAAACCATTTTCATAAATATGCTTTATAAAATTAAGGTTGCGCATAAACGTATGCATGGTGCATGCTGGTGCACATTTGTAAAGTAGATGTGCATAGAGGCAGAGTTTGGGTGGAGCATGGGCAAAGTTACAATTGACATGCATATTTTATGAAATATGTACATACATGTGTGCTAATATTTATACCTATCAATCAGGTGAAATGTCTATATCTTGAATGTAAATGCTGCTGGATTTGCACTAGTATTTTATAAAGTTGCGTAGGTAACTGTGTGTCTTTAAAAACAGGCTAAAAATAAGAATCTTCCTGTTCACTTAACCTAGATGCCCTGTTATAAAATTACCCTCTTATGGAAATTTTGTGAACTTTCCCACACGTAAAAGGGCTTTTATAAAATTACCCCAGGGTGTGTAGACATGTTCTGGAGTGGAATTTGGGTGGAGCTGTAAAGTGAGTGCATTCTTCATAAAATATGTGAGGTCAAAACAGATTGCACAAACAAACATTGATATCAGCTCCTGTGCTGGTATAGATATCAACGGCTTCAATCTAGCTATGATTTCTGTAAGTTTACCCCTTGGGCCTTTATAAAATGGTGCCTTCTTGTTCTCTCAATCTAGATGACTTGTTATAAAATACCCCCTCAAAGTCAGTGAACCAGGAGGTAGAGGGTAATTCTATCCAAGAGTCTGTACTCGAATGCGCAGACTCAGTAGAACATACTGTACTTGAAGAAACCTCATTTCAGCCTCATAGTGGTTGCAAAGGCAGTTGAGGTGATCCTTTCAGGGTCCTGGAGGCCTGTGCATACATGCTTAAGGGCATGTTTATAAAGTGCTATAAGTGGCACAGAACTAACGCATGGTTAGCATGCTTTTCTAACACGTCAGGGGTAGAGCGGCCACGCTAAATGCAGGGAGTTAAGTGGCAGTGGAGGCAATGCCACACTAGGCACCTTCGGGCACACGGTAGTAGCGACCATAAATGAAGTCTGCATGCGCACTGTGAGGGTGCAGGCTATTTGCCCCCTGCACTTGTGTGGAGGACTGAGAGTACTTGGCAGATATAGGATGAGAGTGGACGCATCCAAGTAGCTGCCACATGCCATAGACTCCATGGACCCAGACAACAGAGAGACTATATATGTGAGCTTAGGGGATAACTGCTGTACAAGGAGGTGCACACAATCAGTGGTGGAGGACATGCATGTACAGCAACTCTCTTTCCTTCTGAAACAAGGATGTGAGTGGTCCAGGGCTCAGAAATACTGAAGTGCCTCCCTAACAACATGTGAAAGCAGCCCACCACACCTCAGCAGAGGAAACAGGCAACAATACATGGTCACCAAAACTGTACCAGTGCATAGGTGGTGACCAAGAAAGCCTAAACAGCCCTCTCCACCAGGGCCTGTTAACCTGTCTATTGCATCCTAAGATGTCAGACACCCTAGGTGATTCTTACTCTATTGGCCACATTTTGGCAGTGTTGACACACTTTGGCCCATATATCTGAGATGTGCAGCAGGGTGCACATCTCCTCCAGTTAGGCTTCTCTAAATTTCACTGGCTATTGGTACTATAGACCATAGTACCAATAGCCAGTGAAATTTAGAGAAGCCTAACTGGAGGAGATGTGCACCCTGCTGCACATCTCAGATATATGGGCCAAAGTGTGTCAACACTGCCAAAATGTGGCCAATAGAGTAAGAATCACCTAGGGTGCCTGACATCTTAGGATGCAATAGACAGGTTAACAGGCCCTGGTGGAGAGGGCTGTTTAGGCTTTCTTGGTCACCACCTATGCACTGGTACAGTACCCTTGCCATTGACAAGAGTGGATCACATTCACATGGGTGAAGGGTGGTGTCATGGTCTGGTGTGGAGATATACTGCTCCTAACACAGAAAAAATACAGGAATGGGAGACATATGGCTAATGAGCTGACCTCTACCTCCTGCAAATCAGGGTCCAAGATGTCCAGATCCAGCCTCCAGATCACACTACAACTGGTATTCCAGGAGGTAGACACCCACCCCTGTGGACAAACAACTACCTGGGGGGGGGGGGCAATCCCCAGTAGCCATCTATTACTCTCAAATGTGAGAGCTCTGGGGCATACACTCTACAAACTACCATGGAGAAGGGCACTGCAGTCAGTCCCCAGCTCCAGCCTGTCAACTTTCAGGAACCTGAGAACATAAGAACATAAGATATGCCAAACTGGGTCAGACCAAGGTTCATCAAGCCCAGTATAATGTTTCCAACAGTGGCCAATCTAGGTCACAAGTAACTAGCAGTTTCCGCAAAAGGCACAGGTTCCACAATGCTTGTATTGGAGCAAGCAGTGGATATCCTGGGTCCCCTTTAATAATGGTTTATGGATCTTTCCTCCAGGAACTTGTCCAAACCTTTTTTAAACCCAGCTACACTAACAGCTTTTACTACATCCTCCAGTAACGAATTCCAGAGTTTGATTACACATTGAGTGAAAAAATATTTTCTCTTATTGGCTTCAACTTAACCGGGATGGAACCAGACTGCTGGCATTAACCTTTAAAAAGGAGATAGAGAAGCTTTTAAACTAGAAAATAGGGGAAAGCCGACAGTCACCCAAGAGCGCATGGTTCGGAAGAAGGTATCTTTGAAGGATACTACTGAAAGCAGTGAGGTTTCCAAAAAGAGTAATGTAGCCCAAATGCCCTTGAGTATGGTGCAGACAGAGCGTAAAGATTCCAAATTACCCATGCCTACCAATAGCCAGATTAATATTAATAAAATACAGTCTCTGAAATGCTTGTATGCAAATGCTAGAAGTCTAAACAATAAGATGGGAGAGTTAGAATATATAGCACTAAATGAGAGGTTAGATATGATTGCAATCTCAGAGACATGGTGGAAGGAGGACAACCAGTGGGACACTGTGATACCTGGATACAAACTATATTGTAATGATAGAACTGATCAAATTGGAGGAGGGGTTGCGCTCTATGTTAGAGAGGGCATTGAGTCAGAAAGGATTAAAGTTTTGCAGGAAACAAAATTTGCTGTAGAATCTCTATGGATTGAAATTCCATGTCTGAAGGGGAAAGGTGATGGCAGTGGGGGTGTACTATCGACCGCCTGGCCAGAATGGATGATGAAATGCTTAAAGAGATCAAGGAAGCTAATAAACGTTACAGCAGAGTAGTGATAATGGGTGATTTCAATTACCCCGGTATCGACTGGGTCAGTGTCAAGGCAGGACATGCTAGGGAGATAAAGTTTCCAGATGAAAATAATGACTGCTTCTTGGAGCAGCTAGTTCATGAACCAACCAGAGGGGAAGCCATACTGGATCTAGTCCTTAGTGGAACACCAGATATGGTGCAAGAAATAAGGGTGTTGGGACCACTTGGCAATAGTGATCATAGTATGATCATGTTTGATTTAATTAGTGGAGGAGGGATAGTAAAGAAATCCACAGTACTACCTTTTAACTTTAGAAAGGGAGACTATGATAAAATGAGGAATATAGTTAAGAAAAAACTACAAGGAGCGGTTGCAAAGGTTAAAGACTTACATCAAGCTTGAGTGTTGTTTAAAAATACTATCCTGGAAGCCCAGACCAGCTGTATTCCACGCATTAAGAAGAGTGGAAGAAAGTCCAAAAAACTGCCAGCATGGTTTAAATGTGAGGTCAGAGAGGCTGTTGCTGCCAAAAAAGCATCTTTCAGGAAATGGAAAAAAGAGCCAAACGAAGAAAACTGGAAATAGCACAAGCAGTGGCAAGTTAAAGCAAAGCATTGATAAGGCAGGCAAAGCGAGAATTTGAGAAGGAACTTGCTATGGAGGCAAAAACACGAAACAAAGCCTTTTTCAAGTACATTCGTAGCAAAAGGCCTGTGAGAGAGTCAATTGGACCATTAGATGATAGAGTGGTAAAAGGGGCAGTAAAAGGAGACAAGGCTATAGCGGAGAGACTGAATGAATTCTTTGCTTCGGTCTTTACTGAGGAAGATGGAGGGATGTTACCCAAGACTGAAGTGGTAATTAAAGGTGATACTGCAGAGGAATTGAGAGAAATATCACTACACCGGGAAGATGTATTACAACTATTTGATAAACTGAATAGTAGCAAATCACCTGGACCGGATGGTATACATCCAAGAGTGTTGAAAGAACTGAAATATGAGATTGCAGACTTGCTATTAGTAATGGTCGCCGTATCTTAAAAAGGATATAGCGTTATTAGAAAAGGTACAGAGAAGAGCCACTAAAATGGTAAAGGGGAAGGAAGGCTACTCCTATGAAGAGAGGCTACAAAGGTTAGGGCTCTTCAACCTGGAAAAGAGACGGCTGAGGGGAGATATGATAGAGGTCTATAAATTAATGAATGGAGTGGAACGGGTAAACGTAGATCAATGGTTTGCGCTATCAGAATATAGAAAGACTAGGGGGCATGCAATGAAGCTACAGGGTAAACTATTTAAGACAAATAAGAGAAAATATTTTTTCACTCAACATGTAATCAAACTCTGGAATTTGTTACCGGAGGATGTAGTAAGAGCTGTTAGTGTAGCTGGGTTTAAAAAAGGTTTGGACAAGTTCCTGGAGGAAAGGTCCATAAACCATTACTAAAAAGGGACCCAGGATATCAATGCTTGACCCAATACAAGCATTGTGGAACCTTTGTCTTTTGGGGATACTGCTAGGTACGTATGACCTAGATTGGCCACTGTTGGAAACAGGATACTGGGCTTGATGGACCTTGGTCTGACCCAGTATGGCATATCTTATGTTCTTAAATAGCTTACCCTGTAGCTTCATTGCATGTCCCCTAGTCTTTCTATATTTTGATGGCGTAAACAATCAATCAACGTTTACCCGTTCCACTCCATTCATTAATTTATAGCCTTCCAAGCTTTAGGAAGCCAGCAAATGCTTCCCAAATAGGAATAACATCTCATCCCCTAAGTTAGCCAGGAATATCTCTGCAAATTGTTGGTCTTGCAAAATTTCGGTGAGTAGTTTGGCCCATATGCAAGGTGATTAGTTATACCTTTCATTTTAATTGATCATTGGTCATGCACCTGTGCTAGATACCATTATTTTTCTTTTTCAATTTAATCAATGCTATCAAAAGAACTGCAGTTATGGTTATGTGTTTCTTGTTTTGTTAAAACCAATAAAAAAGTTGAACTAAAAAAAGTGCTGAGTTAACCTTAATGCATTTTAATATACTGTACTCTGTTCTTAGGTTTACAAACAAATCACTAACATTCTTGAAAGCAGAATAGTTTTTCAATTTGATCGCATAGTTATTTTGCCATTGCCTTCTACAAAGGGCATGATTTTACCAACCATGGGGTAGATGTTGAGCAGCGTTTAGCGGGGGTGGATGTCCGGTTCGGTCTTCCATCCCCGCTAAACGCTTCGTTGACGATTCCACCCACAGAGCTCACCGCATGTACAGCAGAGATGTGCAGGGAGCTCTGTTCAGGGGCGGGAGGGGGCTGAGGGAAACACAAGGGCAGGTCAGGGCATGACGTCCACCCCGGACATACAGAGCCTATTCCAAGGTCGGCCCTGTACATCTGTGTTCAGCCATTTAAATAGGGGACTTATTCCACCTTGGAGGTAAAATAAGTCCTCCAGGATGTCGGGGGCTACTGGAGCCAGGGTGCGGATCAGGTGAGGGGGTGCAGGGGGTACCCAGCAGCCCAACCCTGGCCATGTAAGGTTCGATCAGGGGTCAGGCTGCGGGGAACGCAGTCTGTTGTTGCCGCTGGGAAGGCGGCTCCTGCATGGAGCCGCTGTGTCATGGGCACTGCAGCTCCATGCAGGAGCCAGGCTGAGGTAGCCGGGGATGTGTCTGGACATCCGGGGTGCCTGAATCGGGGCACATCCAGCCATCATGCCATGATTCTGCTCCTGTGGGGCAATCTAGCACCCGCAGGAGCAGAATCGGGTGCATTCCCAGACCATCTGAACGTTTGGCCGTCCGGATGGCCCAGGGACGCACAACTCAGAATTGGCCTCTATGTCAACTGTAGCTTTCTCTTAATAAGATCCCTAAACACTACTAATAATAACCATTGTTTATCACTACAAGGCATATGCAGCATTGTACGTATAGATGGGCAGACTGTGAGCAGAGTTGCAATTTATGTGCATATTTTATAAAATACACAAATATGTGCATAAAGTATGCACTAACATTTATGCCTGCACTCGAGCAGGCATAATGCCTATGCCTTCAATCTACTTATGATTTCTGCAGAATTTGTGCTAATATTTTATAATGACACATAGGCACCTGCAGTGCAATGTGGGCCATTGAGTCAATGCTAACCCAGCAGTCCCTGGATTTTCTTTGGAAGATATGACCAGAAGTAGACTGCCAGGACTTTTCTCCAAGGCGATGGAGGGTAAGTGACTTACCCAAGGCCACAAGGAGTACCAGTGGGAAATGAATCCTGGTTGCTTGGTTACCAGACTACTCCTATACAGTCCCTGCTCATCAGAGCTTACAATCTAATCAAGATGAAAACACATTGCAAAATGGGAACTATGGAAAAATACACATAAGTAGTGGGCAAGAGAATAAGGAGCATCAGGATCCAAAAGCAGCTTCAAAGAGGTGGATCTTCAGCCTGGACTTGAATAGGCCAGAGAAGGAGCCCGACACAACAACTCAGGTAGTTTGTTCCAGGCATATGAAGCAGCAAGGTGGAATGAACGATGTCTGGAGTTGGCAGTGGCAGAGAAGGGCACAGATAAAAGGGATCTTCGAAACTCCAGATTTCTTATTAAGAATTAATGCTACCTGATCAACCAAAGCAATCTCTACATGTTTATTAACATGGTGCTCTATATGCAGGTCTCCATAATTACACTAATCATAAATATATACCTGCAAGATTCTTCCTGATTAGCACAACAGTTATCATGATACTTCTGTAGGTACTGTATAACATTTTATGTCCGTCATGTAACTGTATTCATCACACAATTATGGTGATTTAGTGATTGTAATATTAGTTTTGCTTATTTAAAAAGAAAGTATGGCCTTATACTTATTCATAGATACTGATGGTTTAGTACTAAACAAATGTTGATGCTTGAAAATACAATACCTTTGTTGTCAGCAGCAATAAAACCAAGGATATTTTCATGCCTCAGCATAACTGTCTGATAAATTTCAGCTTCACGAAACCAAGACCTTTCATCTCTTGAGGAGAATATTTTCACAGCTACGTCTTCTCCACACCATTTTCCACACCATACTTCACCAAATCGACCTTTTCCTACCAACTCCTGTATAACAATTGTCCTTGCAATTGTTCTCTGGACAAGTAAGGGTAAGCCTAGCAAAAGGAAGAGTTCATTAGATTCAACACTGCATTCAAACAATTAACTTTATAAACTAGAAAATGAGCATTGTAATAAGAGACGTTGACTATAGTTGACTAAAAATAACAAAAAATAATAAAAAGGTCCCAACCTAGCTCTGTGGCTCAGGCCATAATGCTGTGTGCTACAACATGAGGGATTCAGATATAGATCCTCCATCCATCGGATCTGATTGAGTCTAACCACTGCTTCTATTCTCTGCCACACAGACTTAAAGGAGGTCATTTTATAAACCTTTTCTATGTGCACATCATGGATTTATGTATGGAAAAGGACTTATAAAATTAGGTCACATACAGAAGTAGGTGCAGTGCAAGAAGGTATGTACTTACAGTGGAGGCATGCTCAAGGGAGAAATTTGGGCAGACTATGAGCAGTTGTAATGTATGTGCATATTTTATAAAATACACAAATATGTTCATAAAGTATGCACTAACATTTATGCCTGTTCTCAAGCAGGCATAATATCTAAGCCTTCAATCTACCTATGATTTCTGCAGGATTTGTGCTAGTATTTTATAAAGATACATAGGGTCTGTAGTGCAATGTGGGCCATTGAGTCAATGCTGACCCAGCAGTCCGTGGGTTTTCTTGGTAAAGTATGACCAGAAGTAGATTGCCAGGCCTTTCTTCCAAGGCAATGGAGGGTAAAGTGACTTGTCCAAGGCTACAAGGAATACCAGTGGGAAATGAACCCTGGTTGTTTGGTTACCAGACTACTCTTACACTCCCTAGATGCCTATATGTCTTTATAAAACAGAAGGAAAATAGGTGCCTTCCTGCCCAAATTAGCTTCCTTATTGTAAAATTACCCTCCATTTGTGAACCAGCTGTCAATTATGGTCCAGTACTGAAAATTTCATGACAATGTTACAAATATTAGTACAGCAGCCACATGAATTTAAAATAATAATGTAGCTATATTGTGCTTAGTCTACAATCGACTCATTCTTCAAAGTTTATTTTAGCCCTTTCTATGGGGATACCGCTAACAGAAAAGTTGGGAAGCCATTTTCTCTAGTCTAGTATTAGATTAATGATCTGGAAGTACATTAACTTGCCTATATACTGTAACTTGGGGATAAAAAGGCGTTTTAGATTTATGCAAATCTGTTTGGGTGTATGAGATTTTTAACATTTTCCTTTTAAATTGTCAAGCCTTCTGTTTTCTTATTATGTTAAACTAAAGATAAAGTTGTCCAGTCCTACTAAAAACCAAGGATCCTATTTATCAAAGTGCACTAAAGTTTGGCAGCTACGAAGCAGTCACTGCCAAAATTAATTCATGGTTACAGCAAAACCCCTGCATTAACTGCTAGGGATGTCCCCTGCATTTTTTGGAGGGCTGCCTTAGCTAAAACAAAGTTTGCTATCATGAATTAACTACATGGCACATAATGCACGATGTAGTTAGGTACACCTCTTGAGGTAGCATTAACTGCTTTGTGTTATCTGCCATGTTAACAGTTAATGCATGGCAATGACCTCTGCATTATACTGTATGGCGTAGTTCCCACCTATTTCCTGCTCCCAATATGTCATTTTCCAAGTCAGATGTTTAACATGCCACCTGCTGCATTCTAACACATTTGTTTAGTTTAATGATTTTATATATTGCCTTATTTTAACATATCTAAGTGGTTTACAATAAAAGTATCTTAGGAGGTACAAATACTAAAAGCAGTATTAAACAGTTAACAGAGGCACTAATGAGCCCGGAGAAAGATGACCACCTTTGCTCTTCCTTTCCCCAGTCTATTGGGGAACTTTGACCGCGACCTGATACACTGGAAGGATACTTTTTTGCAGCAGACAGCTTTTCAATTCGGCAAGGTAGTCATAAAATACTTGTAGAATGATTGGGGAACGCCAGGAAGCCATGTTCAGCGAGTGCACTGCCAGTGTCAGGCCTACATGCCGATTGGGAGTCTTCGTGCCTTACCCTGCATTCCTACCGACTTGAGAGTGCAGGCTTCCACTGCTGCTGTTAGATTGTGTGACTTTGTTGGCCCCAAGTTCAGCGGTATGATGAGTGATTATACCAGCTCAGCCTATCACTTCTCTGTGGGAATGTGGGTGTGCAGCTGGGATTGTTTGGAGGCCAAACTTGCCTGCCTGAAACGGCCTCTTGCAGAGAGCAGTATGAACATAAGAACATAAGATATGCCATACTGGGTCAGAGTCAGACCAAGGTTCATAAAGCCCAGTATCCTGTTTCAAACAGTGGCCAATCTAAGTCATGCATACCTAGCAGTTTCCACAAAAGACACAGGTTCCACAATGCTTGTATTGGGTCAAGCATTGATATTCTGGGTCGACCAGCTCGACCAGATTACAGGCCTGTGAAGCACAGCTGCAGGGGTGGTCTTGATGAGTGCGGCTGTAGTTTGGCTCATGCTGAAGTGGGCACCCTGTCCACTGAATTGTGCTGCCTGGTCTCTTGGGGCAGAGCATCTGAGTGGACCGCCCTTTGACACTTTATTCTGCTGAACTGCGAGTATTTGCCATTGTTGGACTGCTCATCTTGGTTTACCTTATGGAAGGGAGGTTGTGAGTGAAATTATGTGGTGGCGGCTGAATTTGCTATCTTCGGGCCAGTTTGGACTGTGCTGGGGTGATCTGGCAGTCTGCTTGGAACATGGTGATCTGTCTATCATTGAATTATATTCTCTGCCTTTATGGAGGATCTCTGGATGGTAAATCCTCTTATGCCACTGCCCTAACAATATCTTCCAGGAAACCAGTGTCCCAGTTCTGAGATGTCCTCTGCAGGGGTAGCTTCTATGGACTCTGGGAAGAGTCAAATAAAACTGTTCTTGCTCCTCCTGCCACAAAAGTAGATTTGTTAGAAATCCTACAGGAGCTTTGGCTCTTTAGTGCTGACTTTGTCAAGGCTGTCAATGACATTAAAGTGGAAATAAAATCTTTGGACGAAAGAGTTACCCAGACAGGGATTAATATTAGGGAACAGACTGATGCTACTGCAGTGTTTTAGTACATAGAAACATGATGACAGAAAAAGACTACATGGCCTATCTAGTCTGCCCTTCCATAAAAACCACTACAAGCTTCATAAGTTAGATATGCTCATGAAGGATCTCTGCAAATGCTATGGTGATCTGGAAAATAAACAGTGCAGGAATAACATCAGAATGCTGGACATGCTTGAACCTTTGGTTGAAAGAGAAGATATAGGGGAGGTTGTGCAACATCTTTTTATCTTCTGTGTATCAGGTTCAACAGGCCTGTCAGGCTGGAGTAGTGTTTCCATCTGGCTCCTGATGCTCCCGACAGGCTTTATCCAGTCCTGGGTTTACCCCATTGCATGCAGGGATGTGTATTCTTGCTTTTCTTATGGAGTGCAATGGAGAAAACAAATCTACATATCCCTTCATGCAATGAAGTAAATCCAGGACTGGATCAGGCCTGTTGGGCGCATCTGCAGCCAGTTGGTAACTTTAGGCTGGAGAGAGTTCATAGGGGCACAGGTCTCAAGTCTGGGGCCAGCTCTCAGCTACACCCTATTATTCTTTGCTTTATTATGATAATAAATTGGTGCTCCTCAGGAGCCTGAAGAGGAAGAAAGCAATAGCTTTTCAGGGGCATGAAATGCAAATATTTCAGGATATTTTTCAGTACACTTTGGAAAGAAGGAAAAGCTTTAATTCCTTACCAGCTTCTTCAAAAGAAGACCAGATACCACTGGAGATTTCTCTTCCTTTGAGTTTTGAGTCAGAGAAAGTGTAGTTACTCATCTGTAACAGGTGTTCTCTGGGGACAGCAGGAATCAATCCTCACATATGGGTGACATCAGCGCCAACAGAGTGCTCATGGAAGTCCAACCAGCTTTCAAAGAAAGCCTTTGGGAGATGCTACCACACACGTGTGGTCCTCTTCCTGCCCAAGGGTGCCATCTTGTCCAGTCAGATGACATAATTAAAGACAGCAAAAAGTGAAGGAAACAACTCCAAGGGGAGGGAGTGAGGACTGGTTACTGCTGTCCCGGGAGAACACCTGTTAAAGGTGAGTAACTAAGCTTTCTCCGGGAACAAGCAGGAAGTCAGTCCTCACATATGGGACTCCCTAGCTACAGGCTACCAAAGGTCCATAGAGAAAAATCACAGTTACCCTCAGGAGAAGCCATGAGTAGCAGCAATTGAGTCCACAGGAGCAGACTGCAGTAGGACTCGTGTGTCCAAAGGGAGATGGCACTCCAGTAGCCTGAACACAGAAGGGACGGAGGGTTGGAGTTGCCTAGACCCCAAAAAGATTACAGAGCATGGCCTAGCTGAAGGCACTGTCCTGTCGGGACCCCCTTTCCAGGCAATAATGAGCTACGAAGGTATTGATGGAAGACTAGGTGGCGGCCTGGCAGATGTCCATCATCGGAATGGAGCACAGGTTTGCCACAGAGGCCACCATGGCCCTGACACGGTGTGCCATGACCCGGCCATCCAGCAAAAACCCCGCATGTTCATAAGTGAGGGTGATACAGTCCGCCACCCAGGTAGACAGCGTACGTTTGGTCACTGCTTCCCCCAGTCTACTAGGGTCATACGAGACAAAAAGCTAAGAAGCTTTACAGTGGCCCTGGGTACATTGAATGTAGAAGGACAAGGCCCTCTTACAGTCCAAGGTGTGGAGGACAGTCTCTGCCCTACTGGCGTGAGGCCTTGGGAAGAAGGTGGGCAGCACCACCTCCTGGTTGAGATGAAAAGGCAATACTACCTTCAGAAGGAATTTGGGATGTGTGCGGAGCACAACCCTGTTTTTGTAGAAGCTGGTGTAAGGCACCTCCGCCACTAGAGCTTGGAGCTCGCTAACCCTGCGAGCGGAGGTGAGCACAATCAGGAACACTACCTTCCATGAAAGGTATTGCAGGTGGCAGATAGCCAAGGGCTCAAAAGGGGGGTGAGTAAGCTGCGCCAGAACCATACTGAGGTCCCACTTGGTCACCGGGGGCGTACCGGGGGTTTTGATAGAAAGAACCCCCTCATGAAGCGGGTCATCAATGGCTGGGCCAAGAGGAGTTTGCCATCCACCTTGTGGTGATGCACTGCCAAGGCACTGAGGTACACTCTGACGGAGTTCAATTTGAGCCCAGAATGCGAGAGATGGAGAAGGTACTGCAGCACCAGCTGCACCAGGCATGAGAATGGGTTGACTCCGTGCTCTGTGTACCAAACTGAAAATCTGTGCAACTTGAAGGTTTATGCTATCCTGATGGAGGACTTACGAGAAGCCAGCAGGATCTCTTCCACTTCTCCCAAGAGGTTGAAAGGGGCTAGGGTCACTCTTTCAGCAGCCATGCTGTCAGGGATAGGGACCCCAGGTTGGGGTGCAAGAGAAAGCCCCCCTCCTGTGACAGGAGCCCTGGGGAGCTCCCCAATGGGATGGGAGTCTCCACCAACAGCCGGAAGAGTAGCAGGACCCACAGCTGCCTAGGCCATTGAGAGGCTATCAGGATCAGCGAGGTCTTGTCGCAGAGGGTCTTGAATAATGTTTTGGCAATTAGCGTCATCGGTGGGAAGGTGTACATGAGACCTTCTGACCACGAGATGAGAAATGCATTTGTCGCCATCTGGGAGAGGTGGGCTTGCCAGGAGCAGAAACAGGGCAACTGGTAGTTGTCAGGGCTGGCAAACTGGTCTATCCATGGCTCCCCCCAGAGGTGAAAGAGCCGTCTGGCCACTCTGGGGTCCAGCTGCCACACATGCGGCTGGAGGACCCTGCTTAATCTGTCAGCCAGTGCATTGTCCAGGCCTGGCAGATATATTGCCCATAAGAGTATGCTCTGCTGGACTGCATAGGAGCAGAGGGCCAACGCCTCACGGTAGAGGGTGTAGGACCCCGTGCCCCCTGCTTGTTCACATAGAACATAGCCAACTGGTTGTCTGTTTGGACCAACACCGGTTGGTGCTGTAGGTAGAGTCAAAAGGCTCGGAGGGTTAGCTGTATCGCCCGCAATTCCAGGAGATTGATCTGCTGGGTTCTCTCATCCTGCAACCAGCTGCCCCGAGTGCGGAGCTCCTCGCAGTGGGCTCCCCATCCCAGCAGGGAGGCAACCATCATGAGAACCCTTAAGGGATACGAAGTTTGGAAGGGCATCCCTGCTCGAGGTTCTGGGGGTTTTGCCACAAGGTCAGGGATTCCGTCAATTGGTGGGTCACTAAGACTCTGTCCCAGAGATAGCCTGTGGCCTGTGTCCACTGGTCCCAAAGGTACCACTGTGTGGCCCTCATGAGGAGGCGGGCATTTGGGGTGACATGGACCGTGGAGGCTATGTGTCGAAGTAGGCGCAGCAGGAGCCGAGTGGACACCGAGGGATGGTGTTGTATGTCCACGGCCAGAGCCCTGAGGCGGTCAGCTTAGTCCCCTGGAAGGAAGGAAGGCCTTTGCCTGGCGGGTATCTAGTTTTGCCCTTATGAACTCCAGACACTGTGTTGGGAGGAGGTGGAACTGGGGGTAGTTTATTACAAACCCCAAATGCTGCAGGACCTGAATGGTACATGCGGTTGCCTCCTGCACTTCTGAGGCCGTGCCTTCCTTAGTGAGCCAATCGTCCAGGTAGGGGAAGACAAAGACTCCCTGCAGGTGGAGGAAGGTGGCCACAACTGCCAGGCACTTGGTGAAGACTCTTGGGGCGAAAGCCAAGCAGAAGGGCAGCACCCTCTACTGGTAGTGACAGCCCTCCATCATGAGCCTCAGGTACTGCCTGTGATTGAGGTGAATGAGGATGTGTGTGTAAGCATCCTTCAGATCCAAGAAGCATAGCCAATTTCCCTGCTGGAGGTAAGGCAGCAATGTTCCAAGGGAGAGCATCTTGAACTTCTCCCTCAAAGGGAATCAGTTCAGATTGCGCAGGTCAAAGATGGGCCTTAGGCCCCCTGTTCTTTTTGGTACGAGGAAGTACCTGGAGTAGAACTCTTTGCCCCTGAGATGGTGGAGAACTGGTTCTACTGCTCTGTCCTCAAGAAGACCTGCAAGTTCCTTTAGTAGAAGGTCCTGGTGAAGAGGAGACCTGGGAGTCTCTCCCAGAAAGAAAGGGGGAGGTGTCTGGGCCAGGTGGAGGAGGCAGCCCTCCTTGACCAGCTGGAGTGCCCAAGAATCGGTGGTGACGGCTGGTCAACTTTGGGCATAGTGAATGAGACGTCTCCCTGAGGGCTGCTGACCTCCTTGGGATGGAGAGGCTATGCCTAAGGAGTCAAAAGCTCCCCCTTGGGTGGGGCCGGGGCCGACCCATGGGGCTTGGGAGCCTTCTGCTTATGAGGGCCTTGCCGATGTCCCTGGCCTGCTGCCCTTGCTGGGGCGACAGTGAGGCCTGAAAATGTGGGTAGTTTCTGTAAGCAGCCCCTTTCCTTGGGTAGAAGGGCTTTTTATCTGAGCCCTTCCATTGAGGACTGGCAGCGGTCTTCTTAAAGAGCCTGATCCTCATCATGAACTCGGTCTCCTCAGCAGCCTTGTCGGTCATGGGTTTGCCAAAGGGGTTCTCTCCTTGGCATGGGACGTTGACCAATTTGTCCTGGACCCATTGCTTGACGTCAGACAACTCGAAGCTGCCAACTCGAAGCCATCATAGGCTGCCCAAGACATAAACATGGAACACTCATGGATGGCCTTGGCCAGGTTCTTGAACTGCTACAGAGGCTCCTCGGAAAGACCAGCTGAGAACCCGGCGAGTTTCTTCACCAGGTCTCTCAGGTATATGCCCATGTACAACTGGTATGCCTGGATCCGGCTGATGAGAATCGAGCCCTAGTAGCACTTTCTGCTGAGGGCATCCAGGGTGTGAGCCTCCGTGACGGAGAGCACAGAGGAGTGCACTTTTGACTCTTTAGGCGACGCATGACCGACTCCACCACCGTGGAGTTGTGTGGCAGCTGTGACTTCTGGAAGCTCACGCTCCAGCAGACACAATACATTGCGTTGAGCCACTTGCTCACCACTGGCACCGAAGCCGGTGTCTCCCACATACGGAGCATTAGACATTCCAGGATGGGAGGGATGGGCAACATAAGTGATTCCCTCGGAGGGGCTTTATATTAGAGGATTTCTAGCTCCTCCATCCAAGGGTCCTCCTCCGATTTTGTCAGGAATGCAAGAGCCTTGGACATGTCCCTGACAAAATCGAGGAACATCATATCCTCAGACGGGGACTGAAGCCATGGCTCCGAAGAAGGGGAGTCTAAGGGGATGTTGCGGGGCGACGAGTGTCCAGCGACTCCTCATCCTCTGTCTCCCCTTCAGAATAGTCCGTTGAGGACTGGGGGAAGGATGGCTCATGGACGCCAGGACTGATCCCCACCTGTGGCCCTCAGAGGCCCTGCAGTTGGTGCTGAGCACACTGGCTGGCGAAGATCGTGGCCCCATGGAATGGGAACCTGAAAGACTTTGAGGATTGGCTCAGCCTCAGGGGATGTCCTCGATGTCACACTTCTTAAAGCCACTGGTAGCCATGGGAGAAAAAAGCATCCCAGCGAGGTGAAAGACCTGTGGTGCTGCCATTTGGAAAAAAGGCTAGAAGGCACCAAGAAAGGAAAAGAAAAAAACAAAGAACCCAAGACTCAATGCCAGAGCAGTAGGCTCGGATGGCGGGAAGGGTACCGGTGCACAACTGGAGGAGATATGAAACTCAAGTCAAGAAAATCAACTTTTTTCTGGGGGAATAGCAGACTGACGTCTGAAGGGCTCCATGGAAAAAAGGAGACTGGACAAGATGGCAGCCTTGAGCAGGAAGGGGACCATGCATGCATGGTGGCATCTCTCAAAGGCTTTCTTTGAAAGCTGGGGGGATGCTTCCGCGTGGGCTCCGTCGGCGCCGATGTCACCCATATATGAGGACTGACTTCTTGCTTGTTCACGGAGAATATATAATATAAGATCTCTTATCTTGAGGACTACCTGGAGATGGTCGAATATTTGCATTAGGGAGTCCAGTGCAAGCCCAGCATGATAAAGGAAGGTCAGGAGTGGAAGGCCTCAACTCTTAAGAGGCACAAGGTTCCGGGCTCCAGCCACAAGCTTTATGAGATTCCAGAAGAGAACAATGAGCAAGAAATGGACACTTCTAAGCCACCTTGAGATTTGATTTGATTTTCTGATGTTTTCTTTTGTTTTTTACTTTCATTACTGCATTTGACCTTTTCTTCTCTGGCTCTCTGTGATGGCTTTGGAAGAGACATCCCTTATAGTTAAGGCTCTGTTTGGGTATTATTACAGAACTATAGTTGCTAAAGTGAGATTCTTTTTGATTAAAGGTTTATGTGGGCTGTTTGTTAGTGGAACGGGTTTGGAGTGTAGGTTCTGTTTTTCCTGGGTGAGTCTGGATAGCCTGTTAAGGCTTTGTATTACCACTCTGAGGGGGGTTGTGATTTTATATTGTTTTTTAACACTAGCCATGTATGGTTTCATTTTATCTACACATTTCTTTGTTTTACTGTTTTTATTCAGTTTACATGTGTATTAGAAGTCTTTTGCTCCAGATTTTTATTTGTAATCCTGTTTCTGTTTATTCTGTTTTAATTCCACACCTCCGAGGTAGAATACGTAGCACACCCATCATCCTCCTGCTGGATGTACAGGGTCCTGACCGTAATAGGCCCTATATGTCTGGGTGCTTTGGCCCACCCCCACACTGCCCACTCTCTGCCTCCACCCTGCCCCTGTCCTGCACTTCCCGCACAGCGGCTCTCTGCATGTGGGGAGCAGATGAGGCTGCATATGGCCCGGGTGAATAGCAGGGCTAGACGTCCAACACAGACGTATGTCCCTGCTATTCGCTGGTGAGAATCAGGCCTATAGTGTATCTGAATTTTCAGAAAGCCTTTGACAAGGTCCCTCAAGAGAGACTCGGCCAAATTAAAAAGCCATGGGGTTGGAGGCATCGTACTATTGTGGATCTGGAACTAGTTAAATGACAGAAAGCAGAGAATAGGTCTAAGTGGAGAAAGGTGAATAGTGGAGTACCCTAGGGATCTGGACTGGGCCTGCTGCTTTTTAACATATTCATAAATGACCTGGAAATGGGAATAACGAGTGACGTGATCAAATTTGCAGATGACACAAAATTATTCAAAGTTGTTAAAACGCAAGAGGATTGTGAAAAATTGCAAGAGGATCTGGATAAACTGGAAGACTGGACATCCAAACAGCAGATGAATTTTAATGTGGACAAGTGTAACATTATGCACCTAGAAAAGAACAACCCATACTATAGTTACACGATGCAAGGTTCCACATTAGGAATCGCCACCCAGGAAAAAGATCTAGGTGTCATCGTGGATAATACATTGAAACCCTCCATCCAGAGTGCACTGGTGGCCAAGAAAGCAAATAGAATGCTAGGAATCATAAGGAAGGGAATGGAGAATAAAACAAATGATATTATAATGCCTCTTTATCATTTCATGGTGCAACCACACCTTGAACATTGTGTGCAATTCTGGTCGCCATATCTTAAAAAGGATATAGCAGAATTAGAAAAGATACAGAGAAAGCTATCAAAATAGTAAAGGGGATGGAAGGATACCCCTAAGAGGAAAGGCTTAAAAGGTTAGGTCTTTTCAACTTAGAAAAAAGACAAGTGAGGGGAGATATGACAGAGGTCTAGAAATTAATGAATGGAGTGGAACGGGTAAACGTAGATCGATTGTTTGCACCATCATAAAGTAGAAAGACTAGGGGACACACAATGAAGCTACAATGTAGCTCATTTAAGACTAATAAGAGAAAATATTTTTACACTCAATGTGTAATCAAACTCTGGAATTCATTACTGAAGGATGTAGTGAAGGCTGTTAGTGTAGCTGGATTTAAAAAAGGTTTGGGCAAGTTCCTGGAGGAAAAGTCCATAAAACATTATTAAAGAGGACCCGGGAAATCCACTGCTTGCCCCGGGACAAGTACTGTGGAACCTGTGTGCCTTTTTGGGAACATGCCAGGTACTTATGACTTTGATTGGCCACTGTTTGAAACAGGATACTGGACTTGATGGACCTAGGTTTGACCAGAAATGGCATTTCTTATGTTGTGTTTATGTGTTGAGATAACAAAATATTGTAGTTAAGGAGACTAATTTTCTAGCAGATATCCTAACTTATTTGGAGGGTATGCACACAAGTTATGCCAATTTTAAAAGGGAAAGCATGTGCATACATTCCCTTTTTCAAATTATTCCCTGTGAAATATGGGCTTTCAGGATACCCATAATAAATATGCATAAGATGGGATTTTTTTTGCACTGCCTCCATTCTGTGCAAATCTATCTTATGCATATTCATTGGGCATATCCTGAAAATCCTGACTAGGTATGTCCCTAGGACTGTGTTAAGAATCCATAATTTAGATGCATAAAAATTTGTAAGCACATCTATTGGCAACCATAACACAGGTCTGCGACTAAAAAGCTGTTTGATTATTTTCATCTAATTTCCATGTATTTTGGTGTGATGAAAATAAATAAAATATTGAAAAAACTCCTAGACGTCATGATTTGCCACAACATGCAAAATTGTCTTCAAATTTATCAATTTTTTTTTAATTACTATTAATTAATTCAAATTACTATTAATTAATTCACATAAGTGCATTTAAGATATAAAATGCCAAAAAAACCTTAAAGGGGTTGTCCAAGTTATGTAAAAAAAAATATAGCACTGTAAATCTTATGGTCAGCAATATATACATAAGCTAAGCAAGTTTTAAGTCTGTGCTTCTAATGGTAGAAGGGGTTAATCTTTCCTGAAGAATCCAGTGGGAGGGAGACACAGGGCAGATAGCAGTAGCTCTGGTCAGTGCAGGGGGGCGTGGCCAGCACTGTGACGTCTCGTGTACAGACACAGAGCTGCTCTCTCCTGCATGCCACACTTGTGCACGAATCATCATCAGGTTCTTGGTTCTAGGCTGTTCACACTTTTTCATCGCAATTCGTGTTAGCTCGTCATTCTTCAACCATTATGTTATGGCTCCGCGAAAGTGTATTAATTCGCCAGACAGTTTCTGTTTCATCTGTGGTAAATATACAGTGTTGAAGCAACAGCAGAATATTACAGACTTTGTGAAAAAAGTATACTTTGCATACTTTGGACTAAAAATTGGAGATCAAGATAAAGTCTAGGCGCCTCATAAAGTGTGCAGTGTGTTGAGGACCTCCGAAACTGGTTCAAGGGTAAGAAAAAATCTTTCCGTTATGGGATTCCTATGGTATGGCGAGAGCAAAAGAACCATAGTGATGACTGTTACTTTTGTTCATGCGATGTGAAAGGGTTTAATTCCAAATGGAAGCATTTCATTTCATACCCCAATCTTCACTCGGCAATTCGTCCCATCCCCCATGGCACAGATATACCAGTACCCAAGCCCCCTGCTACCTTGGAAGAGATACCTAGCTCCGATGAAGGTGAAGTCATACCTGAACCAGATGACGAATCAAGTTCTGACTTTGAAGATGATACAAGACCAAAATTGTTTTCTCAGGAGGAGATGAATGATTTGGTAAGAGACTTGAATCTTCCCAAAGATGCCGCTGAGTTACTCGGATCAAGGCTGAAAAGCAGGAATTTATTGTTGCCAGGAGTGTCATCTTCATGGTTCAGACATCGTGAAAAGGAGTTTGTTCCTTACTTTGCCCAGGAAGACAAGTTGGTTTATTGCATCGATGTCGAAGGTCTGATGGGTCAATTTAAAATCCAATATGATTCAAAGCAATGGCGTCTTTTTATAGATTCTTCAAAAAGAAGTCTCAAAGCAGTTTTACTCCACAACGGTTTTTATGCTTCCATACTGTGATAAGGAAGCTTATCATAGCTCAGGAAGGAGCTATAGAAAAGGTGAAGTGACTCTGAACAAGCAACCTGTCAGTTCTGGTAGAAATACGAAAACAGAATTTTCCCATAAAAGACTACCAGTCCCAGAATGCACCAGGTTTCCAACAGCCATTAGAGGAGCAGAAGTGGGGAAACGTGTGTTCAATCAAGAGGGCTATGAGGTAATCCCTAAGCACTCATCTCAAAGGGCAGGGCCTGATTCAGCACAGCTGTGCTGTGTTAAGGTAGAGCACTCATCAAAGCAGAATAAAGGTAGAGTTTATTCTACAGAGAATTATCCTCAGCCTCCTCATCATCATCTTCATGATCAGCTTGGATATCCTCATCCTCAGTTTCATCTGGAGGATCATCAGAAGCAGAAGCCAAACCGGACGGACAGAGAGGGCAAGAAACCCTTTGGAAGAAGGAAGAGAAAAGCCTTTGGGAGGTCTAGAGGAGTCTGGAGCAGTACGTATACTGGGAGGCATTCCAAGGGCCAGCATACACCATTGGACTGGGGAAAGCCAGAGGAATGGTGCTGCAGAGCTAGGAATCTCCAGACGGTACCTGTGAGGGAGACGGCTGCACGTGGAAGGGACCCTAAGACCCGTGCCAGAAGGTATGTGAAGAGAGATCCAGTGTCCAGGGATCTGGATTGGAAGGCTGGACATAAGAACTGGACTACATACTGGCCAGGCTATATAGAGAGGAACTCTAACAGCAATGGGAGCTCAGGTATGAACACTGATCTATGCCCTAGCTATAACCTTGAAAGACAGCAGGGAAACAAGTATTCTCCTGAAAGTGCTCCATTGAGAAATTCATCTGTGCCAATCCAGGATATTGAACCCATGATTGTTGAAGAAGGGGGAGTGATTGCAGATGAAGGATGTGTTTACATGGATTGCTCTCTGTCTAAACTCCTTTGGTAATTTTCTGTTACAAAGTACAGCAACCATCACAAAGAAATACAAACTTGTTCTTTAATCTACTCAGAAAAGCTCCTGAGTAGGATTTTTAGCCACGCAGTAGAAAGCAAGCCAGCTAAGGGGTTTCAGCTGGGTAACTGCTAGCAATTGAGCCTTACCTAATGCTTGTGAGCTCTGAGGGAATCACTTCTGAATCTATGTGGGAAGATATAAGAAGTTAACCTGAAAATAACAGTTTTTCTCTTCTTTGTGGATATTGTTTGTTGTTTGATACACTGCTAAGAAAATATTAGCTAAAGCCTACAGAAAAGACCAGTTTGTTACCAGCCAGGTCTTATTTCTTTTACTTTTTACTTTTCCAAGTTTAACACTGAAAGCAAGTATCCTATTTTATGTGCTACCAAGCATATCTGTGTTGGGAGAAATAACCCCATAAATAAATATCTTATTGGCTTTAACCTCAAGCACAACTAATTATTGTGAGCAGCTGTGTCTGGTGTGAATGGACTGCATTGCCACAATCCCTTGCAAATCATATTGACATATGCACTTGCCAAGACTGTGAACATTCTCACCCAGGCAGCCGTCTGACAATACCTGTAGGTCATTCCGTACACTTGAAGGAAACCTACGAGAACTTGGAATTGGTTCTTTGTAAACTTAAATATGAAGACCATGGTTGGCAAGTGTGTGGGGACTTGAAGGTCTTGTGCATGCTGCTCGGGCAACAAGCTGGGTATACCAAATATCCTTGTTTTCTGTGTCTATGGGACAGTCGAGACCGACAAAATCACTGGACCAAGAAGAGTTGGCAGCAGAGGGTGCTAACAGTCGGTGAAAAAAATGTCCTCTGAGAAACTTTGGTACCTTCCCATAAAGTTCTTCTACCACCTCTCCACATAAAAGTGGGATTGATGAAGCAATTCGTAAAATCACTTCCAAGAGATGGAGAATGCTTCAAATACTTGGTCACCAAGTTCCCAGGCCTGTCGGAGGCAAAATTGAAGGAACCTGTGTTCGTCGGACCAGACATTAGAAGGCTTATAGTTGATCAAGAGTTTGTCAGTACCATGACGGATCCTCAAAAAGAAGGGTGGATTGCATTTAAAGAAGTCTTACAGAAATTTTTAAGCAATAACAAAGATCCTCACTACAAAAAGATCATCGGACGAATGCTGAAAGCATTTCAAGCTTTAGGTTGCCTGATGAGTTTGAAAGTGCATTTCCTCCAGTCCCACCTTGACTACTTTCCTGAAAATTTGGGAGCTGTGAGTGAGGAACAAGGTGAACGATTCCACCAAGACATTAAAGAGATAGAAAGGAGATACCAGGGAAAATGGAGCATTACAATGATGGCAGACTACTGTTGGATGCTTCAGAGAGACATTCCAGATGCTACTCACAAGCGTAAATGCACCAACAGGAGCCTCACAAGGAAGAAGAATCGAGTTTAGTGTGTGTAGGTGAGCTCACTTCAGTTCAAAAAAGGATTTTCATGAAAATATTGTAATAAAACTTTAATTTTATAAGTCTATTTCCATTTATTTTGAGGTACTGCCTTATTTAACATAGTTACCTAAATTGTCAGGAAACGTGATGTCCTATGACAAAATGGAGGTCATTTTCGGATTCAGCGCACCAAAAAACAAAGATTACGTGGAATAACCAAAACAGCTCTCGAAAAAAATTTTTTGCAGACCTGTGAATCCAAAATCATGAATCTCTCTATTGGCAACAGTTGCTCTTTGTCAAAATCCATAACTTTTCTGCTATTAGCTCTCCATAGGCCAACAGAAATTTGTGGAATAAAGTTATCAGTCACTGTTTTTGGCAACTGATTTACTGTTTCTAAATGTGATTATAAACTAAGAGGGTCATTTTAAAAGATTTAGTCATGATTTGGATGTCTGAAGTCATGCACGTGAACATCAAAATCACAGACACGTCTCCATAGCCATTCCACAAATGACCTTCATAGATGTCTGCAGTGCAGGGATGCTCAAGCAGGCACGGGGTTATGGTGGAGGCATGTCCAGGGGTCGGCAATGTATTTACATATCCCTGTTAGATCGCAGAAACGTCTGCAGACACGTCACTGTTTAAACCTGCTCCAGGCACAAATAGGCATCAGGAAAGTACTTGTTTTCACCTAGGGTAGAGAAGATGGTGAATTAAGGGACTAGTCTTGGACCACAGAAGCCCACACTGGGATGTGAACCCTGACTACTCTGCTTTTAAGCTATTACTCTAACCATTACTGTATGCTATTAGTCATCTTGGTTCTGAAATGTTGTCCTGGGGATGTCCATATAGACGTTTGATACACATGCATGTTGCATCCACATTTCTGTGTCTGAACTTGCATATGCCTGCTTTTTGTTTTCAGACGTTCTGGCTTTGATGTCCCAGATTGCACTTGGACGTCCCATTATGAAATGTGCCTCTAAATCAAATAGATAAGTCCATCTGAAAACATTGTCAACTTTTTAAAACTTTGTGATAAAAGAAAACAATTTCTAGCAAGGAAGAATACTGTCCAATTTTAGTTCAATGGTTTAAGAGAATTTGAGAATTTGAGTATTGAAAACATATTTTTCATTTTATACATACCAGATCCAGAGCCAGATGTAGACATGTCACATATGAGATCTTTAAGTGTCTTTCCAGAATTCACCAAGTTGCCATCAGAGAGAGGGTCTTCAATACTCTGTCGCTTTGATTTTCTGTAAGGACACTGACGTCCATACCAAGCACATACAGCAAATGTTAAAGCTATAGACAACAGACAGACCGGTACAGTGACTACTACTATCAACTCCACAGGTCCCCAGTGTGCTGTGCTTGGAGATATTGCAGCTTCAAAGAAAAAAACAAAGTAAATTTAAAAAAAGATAAATACAATCAATAGGTTTGCAATTGTAAAGCAGTATAAATGTATACCACTGTATACCATTTTATAAAATGGTATAACTTCGGTCTTAAGCACACTGGGCCTGGTTTTCAAAAGCATTTATGTGATTAGCAGAACCTGCTAACCTTATAAACCCCACTGAGTACGATATTCAGCGGAACTGGCTGGCCACTACTGCTGAATATCCCCACAGTCCACTTTAGCACAATTCGGACAGTACCAGGGCAGTCCATGGATAGGGCTGGGATGGTCCCATTACTATTCAGTTAGTGGTGATTTTGGGCCCACTAACCAGATAGATAACCACATAAAGTTAAGAAAGGTCAGTGGCCGTCCTAGGTTTATACAGTCATGCTATCCAGTTAACTGATGAATATCACCACTAACAGAATAGCCATTGAGATCAGTGCTGAAACCAGATATTCAGTGCCAGAGGATATCCGGCTTCTAGCGCTGAATATCAGATTTCAATTCTGTCCGCAGCAGCCAGGCACGGGCTGAATATTGGGCAGAATATTCATAATATTATATATTAGTAGAAAGATGCAGTTTCTGATAGTGACCTGGTTTAGTTTTCTAGCGGGTAATTTTATAAAGGGACATTTATTTTAGGCACCGAGTCTGTGCCTACCTAGGGGTTATTCCTTAATGACCTCTTATAAAATACCAACCAAGGTAAAGGCACGTGCATTGCTTGATACTGTGTACTTTGCCAGTGGGCGTGTACATCAGCAGAATTTGAGGGAAGTGGGTGGAGCATACAAGTACTGTATATGTGTAGAATATAAAATACTATAATTTATGCGTGTTCTTGTAAGATCTAGGTACAGGCAATTACACCAGCTCTAGGATTGCTGTAACGTCCATGCCTTAACTTATGGCATGATTTCTGCCATTTAGGTTAGTATTTTAGGCACTTACTTGTTTTTACGAAATAGGCTTAACAAGCCTTCACAAGAACTTTAACTTGGCACCCCCTTATAAAATTACCCTCATAGAGGCAATTTTATCAACACCTGTGTGGTTAATGTGCATTTTTATGCATGTATTTCATGCCTATTTTATAAAGCCAAGTATGTGCTTACTTGACTTTATAAAATACTAGAATAAATGTCTGAAAATACGCATTAATTTAAGACACGATCACTTATACCAGAGCTATGGCAGGTATAAATACCTGCCCCTAAATTTTTAAGGAATGCACATAAGGTATACCAGTTTTATAATTTACACAAATAACCTTGCGCTCCACCCATGCTCTGAGCAAACTCCACCCCTGTCAATATCCACAGTAAAAGCGCACTTGATCGGATATGTGCGCGTACTCACAGAATTGCAACCATGTTTTTTATGCATGTAAGTGCAGGCTTACTGCATATACGACTAAAATATCTAGATTTATGCGCATTGTTCATGTGTGAATCTAGGTGGCTCCTTATAAAATTACCCCAATAATGTCTTAATTAAATAATAAGGTCCACTGAATTAAAATAGCGATACTGTGTGAGTTAGCTACAGGTTCGCCAGAAATCTCCAGGTCACTATGGATAGGTCAAAGCAATCCTAGTTTAAAGTTCCATTGCAATGTATATCATCTGCTTTTCTCAGAAGCATCAGAACCAAAAATTCACACAAGACAAAGCTCTGCTGTCTAAATCCTGAAGGCATCTAGTAACCCTCATTACCTATGTCATGGTTCTCAACTTTGTTTTGTGATTTGAGACCTACTTTAAATGGGGTCCTTTTACTAAAGTCCACTAAGTAGTTAATGTGCATTTTAGTGGGAGATAATGGCCCGTAGTGACAATGTGCCTAGCATGACAACTGCTAAAATACATATTAATTGTACATCACGTGAAAGAATCTGGAATGGGCAGGGTATGGGCAAAGTGTGGGCGTGGAAAGCATATTGCAGTCAGCATGGGGTTAAGGGTAGTTACTCACCTGTAACAGGTGATCTCCGGGAACAGCAGGAATTTAGTCATCACATATGGGTGATGTCGGTACCGACGGAGCCCGCATGGGAATGCTCCCCAGCGTCCAATAGGAAAGCTTTTGGGAGCATCCCACTGTGCCTGCGTAGCTGCCTTCCCACCTTTCCCGCTCTCCCTCCTCAATTGAGTTTGTAGCTGAGATGAAAGGAGAGAAAGAGAAAAAAAGAGAAACCCTACAACTCCTAGGGGAGGAGGGTGGGTTGTGAAGACTACATTCCTGCTGTTTCCGGATATCACCTGCCACAGGTGAGTAAATTTGCTATCTCTAGGAACAAGCAGGAATGTAGTCTTCACATATGGGACTCCCTAGCTAGAAGATGCCAGAAAAATTACCTCAGAATCGGCTGTGGTATCAAAATCCAGAACAGAGGGTAGGAGTTGCTCTAAATCTGAAAGAAATGCTGAAGAACAGCCTGGTCAAACATGGCATCCCGGTGGGAATCCTTGTCCAGACAGTAGTGAGCAGCAAAAGTATGGACCAAAGATCAAGTTGCTGCTTTGCAGATCTCGTCAATAGGTTCAGATCATAGATTTGGCATCGAGGTAGCCATGGCTCGAATATTATGGGCAATGACATGGCCCTCGAGGGAGAGTCCTGCCTTCTCATAAGCAAAGGTGATGCAGTCTGCTATCCACTTGGAGAGAGTACGTTTGGAGACTGGCAACCTGAGGTGAAAGGAGATGAAGAGATGAGAAGCTTTCCTGTGCTCTCGAGCCTTCTGATGATAAAACGCTAAGGCACATTTGCAATCCAGAGTGTGGAGGGTTGCTTCTGCCCTAGATGAGTGTGGTCTAAGGAAAAATACAGGGAGGTAGACCGACTGGTTCAAATGGAAGAACGAGACCACCTTCAGCATGAAGTAGAGTCCTAAGGACTACCTTATCATGGTGGAACCATGTGTAAGGTGGGTCAGCCACTAAGGCCTGGAGCTCACTAATGCGCCTTGCTGAAGCGAGGGCAATGAGAAAAATTACTTTCCATGTGAGAAACTTAAGTGACGTAGTGGCTAGAGATTCAAAGGGTGGCTTGAGAAGCTGTCCTATAACTACATTGAGGTCCCATGCCACTGGTAGTGGCTTAATGGGAAGCTTGGTTAATAGAAGACCCCTCATGAGGCATGCTACAAGCAGCTGAGAGGAGATGGGTTGGCCATCTAAGGGCACGTGAGAGGCCACAATTGCACTTAGGTGTACTCTTACCGAATTGGTCTTGAGTCCAGAAGTAGATAGGTGGAGGAGATACTCAAGGAGCGCCTCCACCGGAGCTGAGAAAAGATTAAGATTCTTCTGAGAACACCAAAAAGAAAATCTATGCCACTTGAAAGCATAGGACCATCTGGTAGATGGCTTTCTAGAGGCTAAAAGAATGTCCTTAACCTCCTGGGGAAGGTTAATACCTTGGAAGGCTATGCCTTCAGCAGCCATGCTATGAGATGGAGAGACTGCGGATTGGGATGGAGCAGCATCCCCTCCTCCTGCGAGAGGAGATCTGGAGCAGACCCCAGATCTATAGGCTGAGCCTGAGACAAAACAGAAGGAGAATATCATGAAACCCCTGTCCATCTAGAGTTTGAAAAGAGTCTTGGGAATTAGGGGAATGGGAGGGAAGACATATAGGAAGCCGTGTCCCCAGTGGAAGTGAAAAGCATCCACCTGTTGGCTGTTCAGTGCAGGAATCCTGGTTCAGAAGCGAGGGAGCTTGGCATTCTGAGGACTTGTGAACAAGTCTATCTCTGGAGTCCCCCAGATCTCAAAAATGTAGGAGACTGTGTCTACATGAGAGACCAGCCGTGGGGGAGAAGGATTCGACTTAGTCTGTCCGCTAAAACATTGTGTTTGCCTGGGAGATACACCACTTGGAGGTGAATGCGATGATGTATGGCAAAGGACCAGAGACGCAGAGCCTCACTGCAGGGGGTCCAAGAACCTGTTCCGCCTTGCTTGTTCACATAGAACATGGCTTCTTGATTGTCAGTTTGGACTAGGACTCTGAGGCAACAAAGATGGTCCTAGAACACTTTGAGAGCATTGAGAATAGCTCTGAGCTCCAGCAGATTTATGTGGAGTTGTGACTGCTGCTGAAACCAGAGTCCTTGAATGGAGAGAGACCCCAGATGCCCAGTCTGGATGCGTCTGTCGTCCGTCGCCAGGGTACATTGATGTGCAGGCATTTGAAAAGGTGATCCTACAAGGAGATTTTCTGGGGATCACAACCACTGGAGAGACAAGAGCAGAAGCGTAGAGACTTTTATCTTATCCCCCAGGGGACCTGATGCCTGAGACCACTGGGATGCCAGTGTCCATTGGGCTGCATGCATGTGTAAACGGGCATATGGAACTACATGAACCATTGATGCCATATGACCCAGAGGTTGTAGCATTTCCCAAGCAGTCAGGTAATTCTTGAGACATGCCTGAGATGCTAGCTAATTGAGATGAACACAGCGGAGTTGGGGCAGAAATGCCCTTGACTGCTGAGTATAGGGCCCCTACAGAGTTTGAGAGGGGACGAGTTGGGACTTTGGAAGATTTATGGCAAACCCCAAGTGTTGTAAGACCTGTATGGTGCATGAGAGGGACAGACTGGCCTCTTGAGAGGTGCTTGATCTTATGAGTCAGTCATCTAAGTAAAGGAAGACAAATATCCCTAGCCCTTAGAAATGAGACTACTACTGCCATGTATTTTGTGAAGACTCTTGGGGCAGAGGCGAGGCCAAAAGGCAGGACTCTGTATTGACAGTGTCTTCCCTGAAACATGAAGGGCAGGAACTTTCTGTGCTCTGGATGGATAAGAATATGAGTGTACACATCTTTAGATCTAGAGAACAGAGCCAGCCCCGACTCTGGAGACAGGGAAGAAGGGTCCCCAGGGAGACCATCTTGAACTTCTCCTGTAGGAGATACTTGTTTAGGTCCCTGAGGTCTAGAATGGGTCTGTATCCCCCCATTTTCTTTGGGATAAGAAAGGAGAACAGAAGCCCATTCCCTGTTGGAATGTAAGAACCTCCTCTATTGCGCCCTGCAGTAGAAGGGAGGTGACCTCTTGTAGTAACAGAGCAGTGAGAGGGGGCTGAGAATGGAACTCTCTCAGTGAAGTCAGAGGGGGTAAACTTTGTAGATGAAGTCTGCATCCCTACTGTACTACTGTTAATGTCCACTGCTTCGAGGTAATGAGATGCCATCTGTGGACATAATGTCAGAGTCTGCCGGGAATGTGGATGGGATCGGGATTCTCCAGAGGCAGAACAGCTATGTTCTCTAGAAAGGAGTCAAAAACCCAGAGCAGACTGAGTCTGCTGAGGCGACTGAGACTTGGGAGTCTGAGCCTTTTTTTGCTGTTTTGGAGGTTGCTGTCCCTTCTGAGAAGCATGATGCTGACATTGAACAGCGTGGGTACATGAATGAAAATACTGCTTTTTATTGAAGAAGGCTTTCTTTGCTGCCTTCTTCTTAGCTGGGTTAGCAGTAGATCTAAAGAGTCTATTTAGGGTAGTGTTTTCAGACTCCAACTGTGAGGCCTTGTCTTGCCAATCCTTGCCAAAAAGGTTTTCAGCAATGCAAAGGATATTGTCCAGTTTATCTTGAACGCATTGCTCAAGATCCGATGCTTCGAGCCAAGCAATCCTGCGTGAAGTTTTTCTGATGCACTCAGAGCAATCAAATGTTGTTTTATTAACAAATTTTGAGACATTCCGAGCATGCTTTACAAGGGTGAGATAATCCGCCCTCTTGTCATCGGGAAGGAGGAGCCATTAACTCCAAATCTTTAACCACCTCTTTGAGGAATATACCCATATAGAGTATGTACGAACTAATTCTGGCTGATAGCATGGAGGCTTGAAAGCAACATCGACCAAAAGCATCGAGGATTCTCGATTCCCTATCCGGAGGGTTTGATGAATGTGTTTTCGCACTCTTGATTTGACGCATTGCCAATTCCACTACCATGGAATGGTAAGGCAATTGTGTCTTTTGAAAACCAGGACACTCCGGTACCTGGTACATAGTATCGAGCCAGCGGGTATGGGGAGAAATAGTCAGAGGTGTCTCCCACATACGAAGAATGAGGTCATGAAGTATCCGATTGATAGGAAGTATAGCCGCCTCTTTTGGAGCCCTCGGGTATTGAAGTATTTCCAATTCTTCGGCCCTAGGCTCTTACTCCGATGTTACTGTTATGGACAGGCCCCTAGCAACATCGCAAATAAAGACTTGGAAAGACATGTCCTCTGGTGGGGACAAGCGGCATTGTGGGGACGGAGATGGGTCCTCCGGGAGAGTTGGCATGTCTCGAGTATTGGCCAATTCATCGTCCAAGGAATCAAAATCCGAAGACTCAAAGTATCATCGGGCAGGGTGTTCCCACTCCATATGAACTCGGTACTGGTCGAAGCCAGTATCTGGAATCTATGTAGTCGGAACCTCAGTCCCGAAAACTGATTCAAGGGACAGCATAGGCAGTAGCATGGAAAGCGGCAAGAAAGTCGATGCAACCTGTATTGGTACCAATGCCTGCGGAACCAACTGTAAGGGTTTTACTGGAACTGAGGCCAACAGTAAGGCCGCTAAGCTCCTCTCAAGGGCAAGGATACGTTGATGCATAGAGCTTACCGATGCTTGTGTATCAGTAACGGAATTGCGGGGCACGAGCCCTTAGCATGGCACCAAGAGCTCTCCAGAGGTGGAGGCCTCAGGAGCATCCCGGGACCCCACTAAGGCTTTGGAGGGAAGGTCCTCCCACAGGGGTTGTTTGGCCAGTGTGTCCCCCTCCAGGCAACGCTGGAGGCATCTCAATGTTTAGAAGGAGATCTACCCTTGGAGGGCCGGCCAGTCTTCGATGAAGACTTAGATTTCGATACCTGAGATCCTTGCAAGAAAGATGAAGCTCTCAAAGACATTGATGCTAAAGAGACGGCATCAGAGGCGGTGCCCAGATTTGCAGCTCGATTCTGTAGGCCTCTCTTTGTCATCTTTCTACAGAGAGGACATTCTGATGGTTGATGATCAAGCCCTAAGCATTTTAGACACCAGATATGGGTGTCTGTGGCCGAGATGGTACCGCCACACTTAGAACACTTCTTAAAATCACTAGATAATTTCTCCATTTTATCAGAGACAAATGCAGGTCCTAAGTCTAAGATAGCATTGATGCACCTGAAGAAAAGAAAAAATCATTTTCTTCACAGTTTTGTTTGTTTTTAGAGAGGAAAGAAGAAAGAAAGAAAGTAGTGATGGAGGTCGGTACCAGCATTGATGGGAAGGCAGACGCGAACCACAAAAATATAAAAAAGAGGAATTTTCTGGGGTGACAGGATTTACTCCCTGTCGGCTCTGTGGAAAACAAAGAACTGAGAAGGGAGAGAGGGAAAGGCGGGAAGGCAGCTACGCAGGCGCAGTGGGATGCTCCCAAAAGCTTTCCTATTGGACGCTGGGGAGTGTTCCTGCGCGGGCTCCGTCGGTATTGACGTCACCCGTATGTGAAGACTACATTCCTGCTTGTTCCTGGAGATCATATGAAACACTGTCAATGTGGCAGTTACTGTGGGTGCACATAAAGATATCTCTATGGGTGATGTTGGGTGAACCTGCTTTATCTGCGCTGCCCTTTAGGGTATGCACCTGTGCATTAACTGCCAGAAATAGGAGTGGAGGAGTAGCCTACTGGTTAGAGCTCTGATTTGGGAACCAAGAGACCAGCATTCAATTCCCACTAGCACGCCTTGCGGCCTTGGGCAAGTCCCTTAACCCTCCATTGCTCAGAAAAATCCAAGTTATCAATGTCCCTGTTTAATGTACATTTACCAAGTTTAAGTTACAATGTAAACCGCTTTGATTGAAATGATAAAGCGGTATAAAAAAACTGTTAAATAAATAAATAAAGAAAAATAGGCCAACAACTACCTTGGAGGCTCTACACTTGCAAAATGCAATGTGTGCCTTTGAGTCAGTGCTGACTCCTGGTGACCCAGAAGCTGCTGGGTTTTCTTGGCAGTGTGACTGAAAGTAGATTGCCAGGCCTTTCTTCTGAGGCAATGGAGGGTTAAGTGACTTACCCAAGGCCACAAGGAGTGCTAGTGGGAATTGAACCCTAGTTGCTTGGTTACCAAGCCAAAGTTCTAACCACTAGGCTACTCCTCCACCCAGCTCTACACTTAATGCATGTTAATTTTCACGCTAAATATGCATTAAGTACCCTTAAAATACTAATGAAGTTTTACATAATTTTGTTAGACGTTTAACATACATGTATTGCTACAATTCCGCATTTTCATTCAGTTTTTCTGTTTAATTCTCTTGTAGATGTCAGTGAAGTTGTTAAAAGCACTTCCTAATTATCTATTCCACCCCCACCATCAATGCAAGAATATCCAGGTGCTCTGGAACACTGTAAACAGGTATGAACTCAAACAATAAAATTCTTCATTTATTTTTTAGGAATAGAAGAAAATGAAAGGAAATAATAGAAAGGGTCAAATGACAAAAAGAACCTTAACATAAGATATGCCATATTGGGTCAGACCAAGGTCCATCAAGCCCAGTATTCTGTTTCCAACAGTGGCCAATCTAGGTCATATGTACCTAGCAGTTTCCCCAAGAGACACAAATTCCACAATGCTTGTACTGGGTCCAGCATTGATATCTTCGGTCACTTCTTAATAATGGTTTATGGACCTTTCCTCCAGGAACTTGTCCAAACCTTTTTTAAACCCAGCTACACTAACAGCCTTTACTACATCCTCCGGTAACAAATTCCAGAGTTTGATTACACTTTGAGTGAAAAAATATTTTCTTTTATTAGTCTTAAATAGTTTACCCTGTAGCTTCATTGCATGTCCCCTAGTCTTTCTATATTCTGATAAGGTAAACAATCGATCTACGTTTACCCGTTCCACTCCGTTCATTAATTTATAGACTTCTATCATATCTCCCCTCAGCCGTCTCTTTTCCAGGTTAAAGAGCCCTAACCTTTTTAGCCTTTTTTCATAGGAGTATCCTTCCATCCCCTTTACCATTTTGGTGGCTCTTCTCTGTACCTTTTCTAAAATCGCTATATCCTTTTTAAGATACGGTGACCAGAATTGCACACAATATTCAAGGTGCGGTCTCACCATGGAACGATATAGAGGTATTATAATATCTTTTGTTTTATTTTCCATTCCTTTCCTTATCATACCTAGCATTCTATTTGCTCTCTTGGCCGCCGCTGCACACTGGGCCGAGGGTTTTAACATGGTATCCACAATGACGCCTAAATCTTTTTCCTGGGTGGTGGTTCCTAATGTGGAACCTTGCATCGTGTAACCATAGTTTGGGTTGTTCTTCTCTAGGTGCATAACCTTGCACTTGTCCACATTAAATTTCATCTGCCATTTTGATGCCCAGTCTTCCAATTTATCAAGATCCTCTTGCAATTTTTCACAATCCTCTTGGGTTTTAACAACTTTAAATAGTTTTGTGTCATCTGCAAATTTGATAACCTCACTCGTTATTCCATTTTCCAAGTCATTTATGAATATGTCAAAAAGCAGCGGACCCAGCACAGATCCCTGGGGTACACCACTATTCACCTTTCTCCACTGGGAAAATTGGCCATTTAGCCCTACCCTCTGCTTTCTATCTTTTAACCAGTTCCTGATCCACAATAGTGCACTGCCTCCTATCCCATGACTCTTTAGTTTTGCCAAAAGTCTCTGATGAGGGACCTTGTCAAAGGCTTTCTGAAAGTCCAGATACACAATATCAACCGACTCACCTTTGTCCACCTGTTTATTCACTCCTTCAAAAAAACATAACAGATTAGTAAGACAAGATCTTCCTTGTCTAAAGCCATATTGGCTGTCTCCCATTAGGTTGTGACTATCTACATGCTGAGTAATTTTATTCTTTATAATGGTGTCTACCATTTTTCCCGGTACTGACGTCAGGCTCACCGGTCTGTAGTTTCCCGGATCACCCATGGAACCCTTTTTAAAAATTGGTGTTACATTGGCGATCCTCCAATCTTCAGGTATTAGAGATGATTTTAATGATAGTTCACAGATTACTGATAGCTGGTCTGCAATCTCATATTTCAGTTCTTTCAACACCCTTGGATGTATACCATCCGGCCCAGGTGATTTGCTACTCTTCAGTTTATCTAATAGTTGTAAGACATCTTCCTGATGTATCGATATTTCCTTCAATTCTTCCGCACCTTTAAATACCACTTCAGTCATGGGTAACATCCCTACATCTTCCTCAGTAAAGACCGAAGCAAAGAATTCATTCAGTCTCTCCGCTATTGCTTTGTCGCCTTGGAAGAGACTATTAGAAAATATTTTCAGGACAGCATTGTTTCGTGTCAGTTCAGCACAGCAGAAAAAAGAAAGCTGAAGAGCTGAGGAAACCATTGCCTTTGGAAGGGCCACATAGACTCAGAGGTTTACACCTAGCTCTGAGCTCCAGAAGAACAGTGACATCACCCACTTGTATGCCTTGGAAAAGAAAGATGCACATAGTTTCTTTTACACGTATATCGAATAAAATGCATTAAAACAAAAGAAGATACAGAAGTAAAACCAAAAGGGCATGCAATAGTTAAGAACAGACAAGTTAATACTCTTAAAGAAGCTAGCTAGTATTGCTGCTTTAACAGTTACGACAAAATCCCAGGTTGTACCAGGAATGATCAAATGTGGTGAGTGGTGACCCACTGCAAATTGAATGCTCCCGAAGGACATCTTTTAAGACTTTTAACCCAGTTTCATGCTTTGACTGTTGCAAAACTACAAGTGCTCTGATTTTCAGAAGACAATACAACTGGAGCTGATCATGTACTTTCATGTCAGCAAGTACAAAAAAAGTCTGCTTTTTCACTTTTTATGAATAAAAAGGATAAATAGACTAGCAGAACTGAAAATGAATTTCATTTATATAGGACACTACATGCAGTTCAGAACACTGAAAGGCAAGATTCCTGATGCACAGGCAGGAGAGATTGAAGGGAAAGAGTGAAGAGCATATTCACTACCCCTGCCAATGTCGATGTGAACGATCTCCTCTTACAGCACGCTACTTGCATAAAGTGAATAAAGGTCAGGAAGGCTGACAATTGCAAACTATAAAAGAGCTGGAAAACAAATAAACAAGAGAGTCAGTCAACATTACCACACATATTAATATGCCACTCAACTGAAGGTCAATGAGTGTCTGGTGCTGTAAACAAAAACTGGCAATAAAAAATAAGGGAATAGAGTAAAATAAATACAGAAAACTAAAGGATTATTTGTAGTCTATGATACCTTTCACAGGGCCTCCAAGAAAATTATATGATGGTATCATGCATGGAAGTTTAAGATGTGATAAAGATCAAGGTAGGAAGTATATATACCACAGAAGCATCTGGTAGAGAGTCCATAATCCTCTATACTGTTTAGATATTGCTGGGTCAAACTGGGTTTCTTTCCTTTACAGTATGCAGAGCACCCGAATTATACTGCAAGCCTCAGCATCTTCTACTCAAACCTGCCCTAATGATCCAATACCCAGTGGGGTTTTCCAAAGAAATACTATGAAAGGCATAAACGTGCACGTAACAGCCAAAATGCTTCGAACACGAAAGCAGCTGTTCTAAACTAATTTAAGGCTGCTGAACATAGAAATCATAATGAAAATGGCTGATTAGGTCTAGTTGCTAAGATATATGCTATTAATTAGTCATTAGGGGCCATTAACTGTGTATTTTGCAACATTTGCGTGAGATTGTGTAATCTATACCTTGCAACCAATTAAAATATCTGTCCAAAACCAGATGATGCAATCAGTATTTAAATTTGCATCACTTGACAGTATAAATCTTAAGGTGTAGTCACAGAAAAATTAAAAATGAATTATTTTGCAATAATGCCAAAAGGTCAATCACAGCGTATTCGGCGATGCATCGTACTTGTGTTAATAATGCAGATAATTTCTGTTATATTTGTGGTGAAGTGACTTTTACATCACAAAAACGGAATATGACTGTGGCGGTTAAGAAAACCTATAACTTATATTCTGGCTGCAGAATAGGAGATCAATATAAGAACTGGGCGCCACACATATGCTGCAATACATGTGCAACAAATCTCAGGCAATGGATGAATGGGAAAAGGCAATCAATGCCTTTTGCAGTTCCAATGATCTGGAGAGAGCCCACGGATCATGTCAGCAATAGCTACTTCAGCATGGTTCCTCCAATTCAGAAAGTCATATCCAGAAAGAGTAAGTGGACCGTGCAATATCCAAACATTCCATCTGCAATACGCGCGGTGCCTCATGGAGAAGGGTTGCCGATTCCCAAAATGTCAAAATCATTATCATTAGAATCAAGTGAAGAAGAGGAAGACGTTTGTAGTCATGAACCGTCAACCTCACGTGACCCAGAGTTTCTTCTGGCCACTGCTAATGAGCCACACCTCATAACGCAAGGTGAATTGAATGACCTTGTCAGGGACTGGGATCTCCCGAAGAATAAAGCTGAGCTTTTGGGTTCCAGACTACAGCAGTGGAATCTTCTGGCTGGTGATGTTCGAATTTCTTTTTTCAAGGACTGTCAGAAAGACTTGGTGTCATTCTTTTTCAAAGAAGGTGATCTTGCTGCATGCAACAACGTAAAATGTTTAATGGCAGCTCTCAATATCAATTACAATGCAGATGATTGGAGGCTCTTCATTGATTCATCCAAAGCAAGTCTTAAAGCTGTATTACTGTATAATGGCAACTTGCTACCATCAATTCCTATTGGCCATGCAGCTTTTATGAAAGAGATTATGACAATATGAAACAACTTTTGAAATGTATAAACTATGATCAACATCTATGGTCAATCTGTGGTGACTTCAAAGTGGTCGCCCTCTTGCTTGGTCTTCAGGGTGGATACACCAAGTACTGCTGCTTCCTGTGTGAATGGGATAGTTGTGCTAGAGATTGTCATTTCATCAAAAGGGACTGGCCACTCTGTCAGTCACTGGATCCTGGAAGCAAAAATGTTCTGTTTCCAGCACTTGTAGACAGCAACAAGATTTTGATGCCTTCCTTGCACATCAAGTTGGGACTAATGAAAAACTTTGTCAAGACGATGGATAAAACTAAACCTGCTTTCAGGTATCTTAGTGGTAAATTTCCTAGACTGAGTGATGCCAAAGTTAAGGAAGGAGTTTTTGTTGGCCCTCAGATTCGTGCACTTCTTCAAGATGACAAATTTCTTCGTTTATTGCGTGGAAAGGAAAAGGCTGCATGGATAGCATTTGAATCAGTGGAAACAACAAAGCAAATAATTACCAAGAGATTGTTCAAGATCTTCTCAAGGCATACAAAAACCTTGGTTGCAACATGTCCTTAAAGATTCATTTTCTACACTCTCATCTAGATTTTTTCCCACAAAATTACGGAGCAGTAAGTGATGAACATGAAGAATGATTTCACCAAGACATTGCAGCCATGGAAAAGAGGTATCAGGGTAAATGGAATCCATCAATGCTTGCAGACAGGGCTGGCCCATCCATTGAGCAAGAATGTTTTTTGCATAGGGCACCGCGTTTCAGGAGTCCCGCGTAAAAAACATTCTGCATCAGCCCAGGTAGATAAAAAAACACAAACTGGCTGCCGCCATGGCAGCGGCAGAATCGAGCGTCTCACGGGGCCCCCCCTGCCCGGCAGAGCCCTCCCTGCAGCATCAGCTCCCTGAGCGTCGGCTGTCAGAGCCGCAAAGAGGGAGAGCTTCTCTGACCTCTCGCTGCTCTGTTAAGCCCACTGGGGCTGATGGGAAATTCCATCAGCCCCGGCGGGATTAACAGAGCCACGAGAAAGGGAAACTCTCCCTTCTCGGCTCTAAAAAGCCCGCACTTTGGGAGCTGATGCTGCAGGGAGGGCTCTGCCGGGCAGGGGGGCCCCAGGGGATGCTTGATTCTGCCACTGCCACGGCGGCAGCGGCAGCTGGATTGTTTTTTTTTAATCTACCTGGGCTGATGGGGGGAGGGGGGGGAGGACTGGTAATGGGATATGGGGGGGCTAAGACTGGAAGTGGGCTGATGGGGGGTTAGGACTGGTAATGGGCTATGGGGGGCTAGGACTGGAAATGGGATGATGGGTGGGTTAGGACTAGTAATGGGCTGTGGGGGGGGCTTGGACTGTAAATGGGCTGATGGGGGGTTAGGACTGGTAATGGGCTATGGGGGGACTAAGACTGGAAATGGGCTGATGGGGGGTTAGGACTGGTAATGGGCTATGGGGGGGCTACGACTGGAAGTGGGCTGATGGGGGTTAGGACTGGTAATGGGCTATGGGGGGCTATGACTGGAAGTGGGTTGATGGGGGTTAGGACTGGTAATGGGCTATGGGGGGGCTAGGACTGGTAATGGGCTATGGGGGTGCTACGACTGGAAGTGGGCTGATGGGGGTTAGGACTGGTAATGGCCTATGGGGGGCTATGACTGGAAGTGGGTTGATGGGGGTTAGGACTGGTAATGGGCTATGGGGGGCTAGGACTGGTAATGGGCTATGGGGGGGCTACGACTGGAAGTGGGCTGATGGGGGTTAGGACTGGTAATGGCCTATGGGGGGCTATGACTGGAAGTGGGTTGATGGGGGTTAGGACTGTTAATGGGCTATGGGGGGGATAGGATTGGTAATGGACTGGGGGGGAGCTAAGACTGGAAATGGGCTGATGGGGGATTAGGACTAGTAATAGGCTATGGGGTGGCTAGGACTGGAAATGGGATGATGGGTGGGTTAGGACTAGTAATGGGCTGTGGGGGGGCTTGGACTGGAAATGGGCTGATGGGGGGTTAGGACTGGTAATGGGCTATGGGGGGGGACTAAGACTGGAAATGGGCTGATGGGGGGTTAAGACTGGAAGTGGGCTGATGGGGGGTTAGGACTGGTAATGGGCTATGGGGGGCTACGACTGGAAGTGGGCTGATGGGGGTTAGGACTGGTAATGGGCTATGGGGGGCTATGACTGGAAGTGGGTTGATGGGGGTTAGGACTGGTAATGGGTTATGGGGGGGCTAGGACTGGTAATAGGCTGGGGGGGTTGCTAGGACTGGAAATGGGCTGAGTTGAAGGGGGGCTTAAACTGCAAATAGCTGATGGGGACGGGACTTGTAATGGAAATGGGCTGAGTGGAAGGGGGCTTGAACTGCAAATAGCTGATGGGGAGGGGGCTTGGAACAGAAATGGGCTATGAGGGGAGGGAGCTAGGACTGGAAATGGGCTGATGGGGGGTAGGACTGGTAATAGGCTATGGGGGGGGGCTAGGACTGGTAATGGGCTGGAGGGGTTGCTAGACTGCAAATGGGCTGATGGGGGTGTAGGACCAGTAATGGGCTATGAGGGAGCTAGGACTGGAAATGGGTGATGGGGGGGGGGGGTTAGGAATGGTCTAGAACAGGACTAGAACAGCTCCACAAGAGCCTCAGCACGGAGTTTCCGACCATTCAACAGAGAACTCATATTGTCAGAAACCGGCCCACTCCTCAACGATAGAACACTCAACCTAGATAACATGATCTCCTCTTGGAACAGCAACCTCAGCGCTATTGCTCAATGCCCTTATCATAACAACATCCCAAGGAAAAGAAAGTCCGCACCATGGTACTCCGCACAGCTGAGATCATCTCTCGCACATTTACGTAGGCTTGAAAAACGATGGCGCCGATCGCGCTCCATGGAGGACCAAGCATCCTACAAACTCCACCTAGCAATCCACCGGGATGCAATCATGATGAAAATGAAGCAATTTCACACAGACACATTCAAAAGATCACTAAACAAGCCACGAGACCTGTTCAACTTAGTCAACACCTTATCGAAGGAACCATCCACCGAGCAGCAAGATGAGATTCACTCTCAAAAATTCACTGATTACCTTCAGTCTAAACTACTACAGACTGACAGGATCTCAGTAGTCACATCACAAGAGTCAACCTGCACAATGTTCTTGTCAACGTTCTCCACACCTTCCAGGAAAAATGTCAAGGACACTATCACATCTCTCAATACCACCACAGCACAAACTGACCCCTGCACAGCCTACTGGATTAAGGAGCTACGCAACGAGTTCAGTCCCTTCATAACAAGACTTATGAACCTATCTTTCACAACTGGATCGTTTTCCAAAGCCCTTAAACATACTTCCATTAGACCTCTATTAAAAAGCACCAAACTAAACCCCCAGAAGGCTGACTCATATAGACCTATAGCCAGCATACCTCTCCTAGCTAAGATTATCGAGAAAGAAGCACAAAGACAAATACAAGAGCACATAGACTCCGCAGCCCCACCAGACCACTGCCAACATGGTTTTAGGGAGTCTCATGGCGTAGAAACCCTCCTCAACAACATAATCACAGGCATCGACAACATCCGTCTAGGATTTATGCTTATGTTCCTTGACATTGCTGCAGCATTCTACTCAGTGAATCACGAGCTTCTCCTGGGACGGCTTAAAGAGAAGGGCATCTGCGGCAATGCTCTAGAATGGTGTAAATCATATCTGGCTGAAAGACGGCAACATGTAAGATCTGGAGCAGCAACATCAGAACCATTCCACCAAAGCCAGGGAGTCCCACAAGGTTCCTCCCTATCATCACTCTTTTTCAACATATACATGCAACCCATCTGCAATCTCATCAGATCTTTCAATATGAACTGCCGGATATATGCCGACGATATCCTACTCTACACACCATTCTCTACAGAGCATCTGAACCTCTCCCCTCTGATAGAATGTTTCGACGCAGTCTCAGATTGGCTCCAATCCCAAAACCTCCGTATCCAACACAAGAAGACGGAAGTGCTATTCATCTCATGGGACCACAATTTCACCCCACCACCCCACATAAGCGTTAAAGAAGCAGAACTTCAAACAAAATCCACAATACGATACCTGGGGGTTACGTTGGATCAGCATCTTGATATGAAGATGCACATAGGTAACATAGTAAGAGCAGTTTATTTCAAGATCCGGACTCTCAGGCATTTGCGCTCTTTACTAGATCCAGAAGATTTCAGGACAATTTACCAGGCGTTAATTCTACCGCACTTTGACTATGCCAACGCAATCCTACAAGGCCTCCCACAGTCTACCATTAACCCTCTACAACTCACCATGAATACTGCAGCGAGAGTCCTTCAGGGCACCGCTAGAAACGAGCACGTGATGCCTATCTTAAAGTAGCTCCACTGGCTCCCCATACATGGAAGGCTCGTTTTCAAGACCTTACTGTTGACCTTCAAGGCCATCAACGGTCTTTCATACTCCTCACTAACTGAACTCATTCACACCATTCCACCTAATAGATCCAGAAGACCGACAGCAATAAACACACTAATAATTCCGAAAGCAGTAACAAAATGCGCCCAGACAACAGCAAACAGGGCATTCAGATTTTGCATCCCAAGATGCTGGAATGCTCTACCATCGAACATTCGTGCTATCACCGACTTAACCCAGTTCAGGAAAGCACTCAAATATCACCTATTCCTCAAATACTACCCACTCAGCAATACCCCAATCCAATTCCACCAACAAAAATAGCCACACCTTCATTATCAGATAGCCTCATCAACTTTCTCAGTACAATATCTAGGATCACTGTGCATTGTCATGACACCTGTATATAATTAATACTTGTAAATAGTTATCCTATGTTACCCAAGTTTTTACACCTGTTCTCTGTAAACATAGAATAGCTTGTTATTCTGTTGATTTTGTTTTCATGTAAACCGCGCTGATACCAAATAGCACGGTATATAAAAGATTGTAATAAATAATAAATAAATAAATAATGGGCTAATGGGGGGGGGGGCTAAGACTGGAAATGGGCTGATGGGGGGTTTAGGACTGGTAATGGGCTATGGGGGGTCTAAGACTGGAAATGGGCTGATGGGGGGGTTAGGACTGGAAGTGGGCTGATGGGGGATTAGGACTGGTAATGGGCTATGGGGGGGCTAAGACTGAAAATGGGGTGATGGGGGGCTTAGGACTGGAAATGGGCTGATGGGGGGCTTAGGACTGGTAATGGGCTATGGGGGGCTAGGACTGGTAATGGGCTGGGGGGGGGGGTTGCTAGGACTGGAAATGGGCTGAGTGGAAGGAGGGCCTGAACTGCAAATAGCTGATAGGGACGGGGGCTTGGAATGGAAATGGGCTGAGTGGAAGGGGGGCTTGAACTGCAGCTGATGGTGAGGGGGGCTTGGAATGGAAATGGGCTGTGAGGGGAAGGAGCTAGGACTGGAAATGGGCTGAGTAGGGGGGGCTAGGACAGGAAATGGGCTGATAGAGGGGCTAGGATAGGACTGGAAATGGACTATTGTTGGGGTGCTAAGATTGTAAATGGGCTGTGGTGGGGGCTTGGATTGAAATGGACTCATGGAGGGGCTAGAACTAGAAGTAGGCTCATTGGGGGCTTGGATTGGAAATGGGTTGAGTGGAGGGGAGCTAGGATTTGACATGGGCTGATGGTGGGGCTAGGAAAGGACTAGAAATGGGCTGATGGGGGGCTGGGATTGGAAATGAGTTGATGGAGGGACTCGGATAGGACTGGAAATGGATGGGGGAGCTAGGACTGGAAATGGGCTGATGGTGGGGCTAGGATAGGATTGGAAATGGGCTTATGGGGGGCTAGGACTGGAAATGGGCTGATGGGGGGCTAGGACTGGAAATGGGCTGATGGGGGGACTAGAAGGGAGCGGATGCTGGGTGGGGCTGGAAATTGAAGGGAGCTGATGTTGGGGGAGGATTAGAATGGGATGGAGCTGGGGGAGTGAAATGGAGAGGAAAAATATATTTTGTGTGGGAGAGAAGACAAATCTACAATTGGCCGGATATTGGGAGAGTAAGTGGGGATTGAGGATGGAGGGGTAAAATTTGAGTGGATGAAATAGGAATGAGGAAAGAGCAAAAGGAGAAAGATTAGTATGTTAAAGCAGATGTAGAGAGAGAATGGAAAAAAAACTAGAAGACAAATGGACAGCAGACAATGGAGAGTTAGCAGAAGACACGAAGTAACCAGAAGAAAGTGGCTGGAGCAATTGCAACTGAAAAAAAATGCACAAAAGGTAGAAAAATCTCTCTTTATTTTGAATTTATTAACTGGAATATGTCAGCTCTGGCAAATGTGCATCATTAACGTCTGCGCTTTGTTTAGTACAAGAGGAAATTAATTTATAGTTTTATTTCTACAGTGTTGTTGTACATTCCAAGTTTGGCTTTTGGGGTTCCCGGTTTAATTATTGTCTTCCTGTTTCTAAATTGTGACTCCTTGTTTGGTGATGGTCTATGTTCTGCATGTGTAACTGAGCTGAGGTATTCTGTTTATGTAATTCCTATTTGACATTGCCACTTGTTCTCTTTCCCCACTAAGTCATGTATTATTCTCTGAAATGTATTGGTTTAATATTTTCAGTGTAGCCTTTTGATAGGTAGGGTATGGTGCTTTGTGAGTCCTGGTAGTGCTGTTAGGATACGGCGGGTTTGCTATGGGTTCTAAATGGGCAGTGTTTGTAGTAGTTCCTAATGTGCCTGGCGGTTGGCACTGGATTATAGTAATGTAGAAATCTTTTAGTCTTTCTTTATCCATACATTCATTAAGAGGCATGTTTACTAAAAGTTAGTGTATGGTAACATTATGCAAATATTTATGCAAATGAGGTCCCTTATGCAAATGAGGCCCACACTGAGTCTCCGCACATGGTCCCGCACCTCCCTTGGGCCGCCCCTGCTTGCAGACTACTCCTGGACAGTGACAAGGGATATTCCATTGCTTCAGTACAAAAAACAGATCAGGAAGAGTCGTGAAGCCACTGAATGAGAACAAAAATTGCTAGAATGTACTTACAAATGTTCTTAATGAAAGTTAAATTGCAGACATAATTACTCCTCTGTTTCTTCTAAGTACGTTTATGAACTTTATTTTATAAAAACATGCTTGTTATTGTGCAAACTTGCATTTGTAATAAGATTTTGATTGACATCTTAGGATTTAGGCTCGATTTTCACCATATATAGCGGTAAAATGTACATTCTTCAACATATCAAAGAAACAGGAGCAAATTGACCAATTTCACTATCATATTTGAACTCAGCATATCAAATTCATTAAGAAATAGCACATTTAATTTCTGAAGCAAACAATTTTTGAAAATTTGTAGAACAGTGTAATTTTATAAAGAGTTCTCTATATGTAAAGCCTGTTTTGCACCCAGAAAAGGGTTTTAAAATAAATAAAAAACATAGAAAAACAATGGCAGAGAAAGCCCATACAGCCTATCTAATCTGCCCAGCCATTCCAACTCCTAGGCTCTACAATCCCTTCTTTTCCCTTAGAGATCCTTTGTTTTTGTCTCATGCTTTCTTGAATTCAGATACAGTCCTCATTTCTACTATCTCCACTGGGAGGCTATTCCTCGCAGTTCACCCTTTCTATTAATAAATATTTCCTCAGATTACTCCTGAGTCGATCCCCTTTCATCTTCATCCTATGCCCTTTGTTCCCGATCTTTCTTCCAATTGAAAGAGGCTCTCCTGCTTGCATTTATGCCACAGAGCTATTTAAATGCCTCTATCATATCTCTCCTCTCTCACTTTTCTTCATGTTGAGATCTTTGTCTGTCCCCATATGCTTTATGATGAAGACCACTGACCATTTTAGTATCCACCCTCTGCAATGACTCCATCCTGTTTATATCCTTTTGAAGATGCGGTTTCTTGCACCAGAGACTTATACAGAGGTACTATCACCTCCTTCTTCCTACTGACCATTTCTCTCCATTGCCTTTTCTAGCATTTGGCCACCTTAAGATCATCAGAAACAATCACCCCCAAACCCTGCTCTTTGTTTTTGGACAAAAGTACTTCACCCCCTATGCCGTACCTTTCCCTTGGATATTTGCAGGGGAGAAATGATAGAGGTCTATAAAATAATGGAATGGGTAAATGTAGATTGGTTGTTTACTCCTTCAGGGGTAGCAAGACTAGGGGGCACACAATAAAGCTACAATGTAGCGCATTTAAGACTAAACAGAGAAAATATTTGTTCACTCAACACAAAATCAAACTCTGGAATTCATTGCTGGAGGATATAATAAAAGCTGTTAGTGTAGATGGATTTAAAAGATGTTTGCACAAATTCCTGGAGGAAAAGTCCCTAAACCATTATTAAGGTGGACTGGGGAAATCAACTGCCTACATTGGAATAAGCAGAATGGAATCTGTGTACCTTCTGAGAATCTGACAGGTACTTGTGACCTGGATTGGCCACTGTTGGAAACAGGATATTGGAGTTGGTAGACCATTGGTTTGACCCAGTATGGCATATTTTATTTTCTTATTTATATTTATATAAATGCATGACCCTGCATTATTTTAGCATTAAATTTTGCCCAAAATCTTGACCATGCTTAAAGTTTTGCTAGATCCCTCCTCACGTTATCTATACCTTCCTGGGTCTCTACCCTATTGCAGGTTTTGGTATCTTCCACAGAAAGGCAAATCCTATCTGACAGCCTTTCCATAGTATCACTTACAAAAATGTTAAAACAAATCAGACCAAAGACCAATCCCTGAAGAACCCAATGGTAACATCTTTATCCTCAAAGAGAACTCCATTTACCAGTACCCTTTGTCACTTCCCACTCGACTTCCTTTTTCCTTACCTTTTCAGCTACTTCTTTTAAGTACCACAGAAGCCTCATTTCCTTCTACTTTTATTTTCTTTCCCAAACAAAACAGTTTGTTGCCCTTAAAATATCCTCTTTCAGTTTTCCCCACTACCTTTCTACATTCCCCTGCTATTCCTCTCCTGCTATTGACTCCTTGGGGTATTGTCCCATCTTAGCAAAGTTAGTTTCCTAAAGTCTTGGACCCTCACTTTTGAATGAACCATCTCCGTCCTTTTCCTAACACTGAATCACACCATCCAGTGATGACTGGGTGCAAGATGATCACCCACTATAATACCAGAAACACGTTCCCCATTCATAAGCACCAGGTCCAGTATGGCCCCCCCTCCCATAAGGGCTCTATTGCCAGTTGCTGGAATAGTTCTCCCTGCAGAGAATCCAGGATCTCCTTACTTCTAGATGACACAGCAGCAGGTATGTCCCAACCAACATCCGGCATATGGAAATCATCTTTCAGTAGCCTTCTCCTTTTATAGCAATAATATGAATGTCTTCAATTAAATCTCTGTCCACTTTTTTTTACCTATGGATGAAGGCCCGTATATCACATCATTGTAAATGGATGTTCCATTTCCTCTTTCCCTTTTTAACCTACAGTGCCTCCTCCTTACCTCATAAGCCCTGCAATTCTGTTGCTTTAATATTTTTTTAAATACAGTGCCACCCCTCCTCCCTCCCTGTCCTTCCTGAAAAAATTATAGTCCAGTATAATTATATCCCAGTCATAGTTATCCATGGACATGTCTTGGTGACTACCACTATATCCAAGTCAGCCTCTTCTATTTTACGATACATGTAGAGCCTATATCCAGAATCTTATTTCTTATACTCTGGGCATGAAATGTTGTCCACTTTTTCCTATTTCTACAGAGTTATTTAATGTTTTACTAACCCGAGGGCTTTTACTAGCCTGGGGGCTTTGTTCATCTATCCTCGACAAACCTATAAAGCTGCACAACTGCATACATGCATAAAAAGTAGGTACATGGAAAGAATGCATCTACTTTCATGCAATCGGCACAGATGCATTCTCGGGCTGTAGTTTGTGTGGTATGGAGGTAAACTTGGAATATATGTGCATATTTTATAAAATATGTGCATACACATGTTGAGTACACACATGCATTTATACTTTTTTAGAGCTGGTGTAAGTTTTTGTGTGGGCATCTGCATGCAGTTAGTGATGGTTCTGGAAGTCAATTTCATAAAGGCATAAAGCTGCCCAATTGCCTTTATAAAATAGGTTTAAAACAGGCGCCTTTTTGGACTTTTTACATAGACATCCTGTTTTAAAACCACCTCCACTGAATCTCCAGGGCATGAATATTTGTTCCATGCATATTTATGGATGTCCTGAAATTCTGACTTGCAGTGGGAGTTACCAGGACTGTTTTGGGAAACCCTGATGTATTGCAAGGTCTAGCAGTTCTATTGATCCTAGGAAACTAGATCCTATGTATGTTCTGCTACATTTAATTGGACCAACATGAAAATACACAAACCTAATTTGCCTAAATTCCTCACTTGGTTGGTTCCTAAGTCTCTTTTCTTTTTAATGTATCAGATTATTTTTTAATATGATTATGTTCATATTCTAAATGACTGAAAGGCATAATCAGTGGTTTCCTACCAGTGGTGTGTTGACCTCTGGGGGTTTGTGAGACTATTACAGAGGGTCTGCAGGACACAGAAAAGAGAAAAGAAAGAGAGGCTGGGGGGGGGGGGGGGCCGAGAGATGGGAAAAACAGGCTGGGGGGAGGGAGAGAGAAAGAATGACACTGGTGCGGACTGGCTGGAGGGAAAGACAGACTGATTGAGATATAAAGGAGAAAAGAGATGAAGAAAGCTAGTGGGGAGATTTGGTGTGGAGGGGAAAGGGTCCAGGAAGAGTGATGGGAATGAACGAGGGGTCCTTGAACTTTATTGAGATTAATAAGGGGTCCACATGACCAAAACGTTGGGAACCTCTGACACAGATGATTTTATCTTCTGCACTGCACAGACTATTAAACTCACATGTGGTTAACCCTTGAGGCATTTACAGTATGTTAAATTCAAACATTAAAAATATCAGCATAGGACTTGCACAATTGTCTGAAAATAATCAACAGTAAAACATGACAAAAGGCTCTGTTTTAGGTCCATATTTCTTTATCATCTATTTGCTCTCATTGTGCAAAGCCTTGCATGCAACAGGGTTGAGATAGTGTAGTTACTCAACTATAACAGGTGATCTCCGGGAACAGCAGGAATTTAGTCTTCACATATGGGCGACATCGGGTACCGATGGAGTCCACACGGGAAGCTCCCCATCTACAAATAGGAAAGCCTTTGGGAGCACTCCACTGAGCTACTGCCTTACCGCTTTCCCAACTCCCTCTCCTCAGCTGAGTTTGTAGCTGAACAGAAAGGAGTGAAAAGAAAAATCAACCCTATAACTCCCTTGGGAGGAGGGCGATTTGTGAAGACTAAGCTCCTGCTGTTCCCGGAGATGACCTGTTATTTTATTTTTTTATTTATTTTATTTAGTTGTATTTATATATCGCTTTTCACCAGGTCAAAGCGGTTTACATAGAACAAAACATTATACATTGAATGTTTGTTAAACAAGAAAACATTTTAACATCTGAATATTTCATACATTTTATTGATATAACATAACAATTAACTAACAAAAAATATCTAATTAACATTTTAATTGATGTATACAATCTATTTATATATATGTGATTTATTGAGCGCATTGTGTAATTTAGGTGATTAGGTAGGGGGTCCAAAGTGTTCTGTAATAGATAGGTCTTTAGGTGTTTACGGAATGTAGGGAGGTTGGTAATGTTTCTTAGGGCGTATGGGAGAGAGTTCCAAAGTGATGTGCGTACAGTTCAAATGCACTCTGACATGTTTGTTCATTATATTTAAGTTTGTCTTGTGGTATGTTGAGATTACTGATTGTTGTTTGTCTTCGTAGTCTGGATGTTGAGGTTTCTGCAATAAGGATTTGAGACAAGTTTCTTGTTGGAAGTGTATTGCTTTGTGTGTGAGGAGGATGCATTTATAGTTTATTCTGCTGGTGAGTGGCAACCAGTGCAATTGCTTTAGGATGGGGGTGATATGGTCATATTTATTTGCACCTTGTATGATGTGTGCGGCAGTGTGTAGGGCAGTTTGTAGAGGGAGGAGTGTTGATTGAGGTAATCCTTGGTATATGCTGTTACAGTAGTCTGCGTGAGGGAGTGTGAGGGTTTGTAGTACTGATCTGAAGTCTGTTGGTTCTAGAAGAGGTCTGAGTCGCTGTAGGGTCTTTGTTTTAAAATAGATTGTTCTCGCTGTTGTTGTAATTTGTTTTTTGAAGGATAATTGCTGGTCAATTGTGATGCCCAAGGTATTTCAGCTCAGTTTTTACAGTTATTGGTATGTTGTTTAGGTTTATGGTATGTTATAGGTGAGTAACTATGTTATTTCCAAGAACAAGCAGGAATGTAGTTTTCACCTATGGGACTCCCTAGCTCCCAGATCTCGGAAGAGTTGAACCAGGTCAGAAAATCGGACAAGATCATCTGAACCCAGACTTCCCCACCAAGGAAATATGGCAAGAAAGTGGGGCGGAGGTAGGAGTTGTTTCTATGTTCCAAAGAGATGTTGAAGGACCGCCTGGCCGCTGCATCCCGGCGGGAATCCTTGTCCAAGTAGTAATGGGTAGCAAAGGTATGGATAGAGGACCATGTTGCAGCTCGGCAAATCTCGTTGATGCCTACCGAATGTAGATTGGCCACCGATGTTGCCATTGCTCGGACATTATGTGCAGTGACATGACCTGTGAGGGTAAGACCTGCTTTGTTGTATGCCAGAGAAATACAATCCAATATCCATCTGGAGAGCATACGTTTGGTCACAGATGATTAGAATCAAAGGAGACAAACAATTGGGAAGACTTCCTAATGTCTTCCATCCTTTGAAGATAGAAGGCTAGAGCCCTCTTACAGTCAAGTGTATGCAAGGTTGCCTCTGCACGAGATGCATGAGGTCTTGGGAAGAAGACTGGAAGGATCCCTGACTCATTGATATGGAAAGGAGATACCACTTTTGGCAGAAAGTGGGGATGTGTCCGAAGGATGACTTTGTCACGATTAAATCTTGTATATGGTGGATGCGCCACTAAGGCCTGCAGCTCACTGATGTCTCTGGCTTAGGTCAGGGCGATGAGGAATAAAACTTTCCAAGACAGGCAACACAGGTGTGAGGTTGCTAAGGGCTCAAACGGAGGCTTAAGTTGAGGTCCCATGCTACTTGGGTTGATCGAAGGGGTGGCTTAGTGATGAGGCAGCCCCTCATGAAATGTGCCATGAGAGGAACTGTGGAGATGGGTCGACCATCTACAGGTTTATGAAAAGCTGAAATAGCACTGAGGTGCACCCGTACTGAATTAGTTTTGAGTCCTAGGGAGGACAAATGCAAAAGATATTGAAGAAGTGTGGGTACTGATGCTTCAAAGGGATTTTGATTACTCTGAGAGCACCATGAGGCATATCTACACCATTTGAAAGAGTACATCTTTCTGGTGGAAGGCTTTCTGGAAGAAAGGAAGATATCCTTCACAGCTGTTGAAAGTGATAGATGTTGAAAAATCATGCTCTCAGCATCCACGTTGCCAGGCAGAGAGACTGCAGAATTAGATGGAGGAATATTCCGTTGTCATGAGACATAAGACCCAGCTTGGATCCCAATGTGTCAGCTGAAGCAGGAGGGGAAACCAAGGCTGAAGAGGTCAGCGAGGGACTATGAGGATCACAGATCCCTTGTCTGCTTGCAGTTACAGGCGGGTCTTCAGAATTAGGGGGATGGGGAAAATGCATAAAGTAGTCCCCGATCTCAGTGTATCATGAAGGCATCGGATGCTAGACTGAATTTGGATGGCATCCAGGAGCAGAACTGCAGAAGCTGAGAGATCTGTGGAGTGGCAAAGATATCTATCTCTGGAGTTCCCCAGATTTGGAAGAGCTTTGTCAATGTTTTTGGATCTAAGGACCGCTTGTGAGGTTGTAAGATCCAACTTATCTTGACCACAAAGTAATTGGACTCCCATGGAATATAAAGTACATGAAGATGCATGTGGTGGAGAATGGCAAAGTTCCATAGGTGGCAGGCTTCCTGGCAGAGAGAAAGGGAGCCGTCCCCCCTTGTTTACTTAAGTAAAACATTGCCACTTGATTGTCTGACTGTTGGAGAAATGATGTTGGAAAACTCAGAGGGCATTCATGACTTCTTGAAGCTCGGGAAGATTTATCTGTTAGGTTGATTCCTAGGCTGTCCACAGACATTGTGTGGAGATGGAATCTAGATGTGCTCCCCAAATGAACTTGGAAACGTCTATAGTCAGGGTATACTGAGGGTGGGGCATCCGAAAAGGTGACCCTATGAGAAGATTTGTTGGGGTGCATCACTATAGGAGAGATTCAGCAAGAGGGTATGTTACTTGTATGATGTCCCATAGATTTCCTGTAGCCTGGTTCCACTGGGTTGAGACAGTCCATTAAGGACATAAAATATGCCATACTGGGTCAGACCAAGATCCATCAAGCCCAGTATCCTGTTTCCAACAGTGGCCAATCTAGGTCATACGTACTTAGCAGTTTCCCCAAAAGACACAGGTTCCACAATGCTTGTACTGGGTCAAGCATTGATATCCTGGGTCCCTTTTTAATAATGGTTTATGGACCTTTCCTCCAGGAACTTGTCCAAACCGTTTTTAAACCCAGCTACACTAACAGCCTTTACTACATCCTCCGGTAATAAATTCCAGAGTTTGATTACACGTTGAGTAAAAAAATATTTTCTTTTATTAGTCTTAAATAGTTTACCCTGTAGCTTCTTTGCATGTCCCCTAGTCTTTCTATATTCTGATAACGTAAACAATCGATCTACTTTTACCCGTTCCACTCCGTTCATTAATTTATAGACTTCTATCATATCTCCCCTCAGCCGTCTCTATTCCAGATTAAAGAGCCCTAACCTTTTTAGCCTTTCTTCATAGGAGAATCCTTCCATTCCCTTTACCATTTTAGTGGCTCTACCCTGAACCTTTTCTAATAACGCTATATCCTTTTTAAGATACGGTGACCAGAATTGCACACAATATTCAAGGTACGGCCTCACCATGGAATGTTTTATTTTCCATTCCTTTCCTTATGATACCTAGCATTCTATTTGCTCTCTTGGCTGCTGCTGCACACTAGGCCGAGGGTATTAACATGTTATCCACAATGACGCCTACATTTTTTTCCTGGGTGGTGGTTCCTAGTGCATCGTGTAACCATAGCTTGGGTTGTTCTTCCCTAGGTGCATAACTTTGCACTTGTCCACATTAAATTTCATCTGCCATTTTGATGCCCAGTCTTCCAATTTATCAAGATCCTCTTGCAATTTTCCACAATCCTCTTGGGTTTTGACAACTTTAAATAGTTTTATGTCATCTGCAAATTTGATAACCTCACTCGTTATTCCACTTTCCAGGTCATTTATGAATATGTCAAAAAGCAGAGGACCCAGCACAGATCCCTGGGGTACACCACTATTCACCTTTCTCCATTGGGAAAATTGGCCATTTAGCCCTACCCTCTGCTTTCTATCTTTTAACCAGTTCCTGATCCACAATAGTACACTGCCTCCTATCTCATGACTCTTTAGTTTTGCCAAAAGTCTCTGATGAGGGACCTTGTCAAAGGCTTTCTGAAAGTCCAGATACACTATATCAACTGACTCACCTTTGTCCACCTGTTTATTCACAACTTCAAAAAAACATAACAGATTAGTAAGAAAAGATCTTCCTTGTCTAAAGCCATGTTGGCTGTCTCCCATTAGGCCATGACTATCCACATGCTGAGTAATTTTATTCTTTATGATGGTTTCTACCATATTTCCCGGTACTGACGTCAGCGCCGCGCACCTTAGCGCATATTTAAATCACGTTTTTTCTTTTTCAGAAAGAAACGCCCACTCCTTATATGGCACCCGCACACTAGCGCGGCCCGCACATTAGCGGGGTTTTAGTAAACATACCCCATAGTTAAATTTCTGCATGAATGTATCTGAATAACTTCTAACATGCATTTTTTATCTCTCCTAATATACAATGAGTTATGTGGCATACTTTTACATCTTATTACCTCATTAACATATATTTTGCATTAACACTATCGCAGGCTAGTTTATGTCTGTGAACTGCTTGCAATACATAACACGAGCATGTGGAGGGTAATTTTACAAGGCACCTAGATTTGGAGGTAGAGAAGGTGCCTATTTTATTAAGACGTGGAGCCCGATTCAGGTAGGGGCACGACCAGGCCGTCTGGATGGCCCCAAGCAAGATGGCACTGTTTGGACCTGATTCTGGACCATGGGAACAAAGCGTTCCTGCGGTAACTAGAATCGGGTCTGAAGATGACCCGGTGAGACCCTGCCGGCTGACATCCTGACTCCCATGACTTCGGCCCCCCTTTTCCCTGCCGCTCAACCCATAGCTGGTGTGCCGTGGCCTGGATCGGGCAGCGGGGGCCCTCCTGCACCTGGACCTGGCTCCGAGGGGGATCCACGGGCCCGATTGCTGGTTTTGTGCTGCTTATGCCACCTTTGAGGTGACCTGAATCATCCCTGTACGTCCTGCTGGGTTGGTCCGCCCCGATCCCGCCCCCTGCTGGCTCTCCCCATACTGATGTTCAGGATGTACGGGGAGAGCCAGAGGGGGAATCAGGCCTGAACAGCTTATGGACCCGCATCCCAGAACTGGGCCCATAGGCATCTGTATGTGTAAATTGACACTGCCTATTCTCCACCCAAATCTCTTCCTTGAACACACCTACTTTACAAGTACACACCTATAAGAGGCCTTTAACTTGTGCAAATCAACATTTTATGCATGAAAATTACTTGCTTAACGCATTCATTATACAATTGAATATTCTGGCCTGTTATTAATCTCAGAATCTTCAATGCTGGATATGACACATGGCAAATATATGCTGGGATCGGCAATACAATTCTTCAATTTAATATATGATGTCATAATTACATAATAAAATAATCTAGTAGCATAGAGGCACATTCTGTAATGTGTGTCCTGGTCTGTGTGCGTCCAATCTGAACTGGACACACAGAGATAGACACAATTCTGATTTTGCGGGGCATGTCTAGCCCCCGTGAGATCAGAAATTTTGTCTAAGCCTGTACATGCAGGCCGAGACCTGCCCAGCTAACTCAGTCAGGCTCCTGAATGGAGCTGCAGTGCCATGGTGTCTGGTTGGAGCCACAATCCCTGGCCGCCAACAACTTTTTCCTTTCCTCGCAACCCAACCCCCGATTTGGCCTCCATTGCATGTCTACTGTGTTTTACAATGGCGACAAATGCGCTTTGACATTCAGACTTTGCAAACAATCAAATTATGCACAGGTGAAATTCTGCCTAAACAAAAGAGTCTTAATCTTTTACTGTACCTGGAGCAAACAATGTTTGCAACACAAGTCATGTAGTAATGCATTCCATAGCATTGGATCCATCACTGAATCACTGAAAAAAAAAATCCTCTGATATATTTCAGCTTTTCAACCTTCAGTGATGGAATGGCAAAGAACTCCTCTGAGAACTCAGTAAACATGGAGGTACATAACGGGTTAATTCCTTCTGCAAAAAAATCTTCCTGACCACGACTGATCTTAAATAAAATAGGTTTAAAATAGGTGCATTTTGGCTGCCTTAAACTAGGCATCTGGTTATAAATTATCCTCTAAGCTTCCATTTATGGTTCCTACACCACTAGGTAACCAATTTCATTGCTGATACTTTAGAGCACCTTATGATCTCGGCATCATCCTCTGCTCGAATTAAGAGCTAGACATCATTTGCAGATATATAAAATCTCCTCCTTCAATCTAAACCAGTCAGTATTCTACTGATTTTCTTCCTTAAACCACATGTGTCTTGGGCTGAAGCAGCGCTATACACCTTAGACTGCAAGCGAGCTGTAGCTTACTACTTTGATAGAACTAAGGCTCACAGAAAATCTTCTCAATAATTGATCCAAGTCACCTTGGGCTACCGGTAGCAAAACAAACTCTATCCAGATGGATAGCAGATTGCATTTCATTTGCTTGTGCACAAGCAGGACTCTCTTTGGAAGGTCATGTCACTGCTCGTAATGTGTGGGCTATAGCAACCTCTGTAGCTAATCTCCGTTCAGTATCCATTGAGATTTTTCAGGCAGCTACCTGGTCCTCCATTCATACTTTTGATGCACATTATTGTCTGGACAGGGACTCCCATCGGGATGCTGTCATTGGCCAAGCTGTACTCCAGCATCTCTTTGGGACTTTAACTCAACTCCTACCCTCTATCCTGGACTTCAACAAGAGACCAGACTATCATTACAGTCTCATGGAATTGAGTCCAACAGGCCACATCATGTCCACATTCTTTGGCTCTAGCCTTTAGCTTCAGGGATCACACTGCACTCCCCTCCCCCCCCCCCCCCCCCTGCTAGTCTGGTGCCTGGGAGCTAGTGGGTCCCATATGTGAAGACTGCATTCCTGCTTCTTCCTGGATATAGTGTAGTTACTTTCCTGTAACAGGTGATCTCTGGGAACAGCAGGAATTAGTCTCCACAACCTGCCTCCTCCCTTAGGATTTGAAGGATTGGTTTATTTTTTTTCTCTTCCTCTCAGCTACAAATTCAACTGAGGAGAAGAGTTGGGGAAGCGGTAAGGCAGGCACGCATGCAGGCGCAGTGGAGTATTCCTAAAAGCTTTCTTATTGGACGCTGGGGAACGTTCCTGCGCGGGCTCCGTCGGTGCCAACGTCACCCATATGTGAAGACTAATTCCTGCTGTTCCTTGAGATTACCATTACCTGTAGTTACTCACCTGTGCTTTATTTGTCAACAAAGCAGCTTATTAGTGAGGGAGGCATATTCATAAATGTTATGCCAGTTAGCAGGACCTAGTAAGCGGCTAAACTGCAGCGATCCCGATATTCAGTGGTATTATCTGGATAGTGCAACTGAATATTGCCATAGACTACAGAAAAGAAGCCCAATTAAAACTGGGGCAATCTGTAAGTAGAGAAGGGGTGGTCCTGGTAGCTATCCTGTTAGCGGCAATACTCAGTTGCTAATTGAATAGCTAAACACAAAGTTATGACAGATCGATAGCTTTTTGGTTTGTGGCTGAATATTGCCATTGACTGGATAGCCAGCACTCTGGCAAAACTAGATGCACTGGATAAGTTTGAGTACTGTATATTCAATTGTATTAAAGCAGTGAGACCAGGTGCTTTAAAGTGCTGACCTGTGCTGCTGAATATCGGCACCTGGATTTTTTACTGTAACATTCTTTAAATAATAATGAATTGTGAAACATGCAAATACATGCAAAGTAACTCATTATTATTCAAAAAGAATATGCAGCTTCTGTTAAACTTTGGAAACGGTATTATTAATGGGAAAGCTAACAACACTTCAGAGATCTTGTTCTCTCTGGGAATGCCAGGTCACTAATGTATGGCCTGTGTGATGGTCTTGTCAGTGGAAAGGACCTAAGAACGATGAGTGGCAAGGTCCACGAGCAGGTTGTCCACAGAAGAGGACATCGCAGATCAGCAATAGTTAGGATGTAATAGCCATCTTCTCTTCAGGTTGAGCCCTCTGGTGCAGGTGGCTTCCAGGTCTATGCTTCCCAAGATAAGAAGCATCAAACATGAGCACAGGATACTCACCAATCATGTAGCCAGTCCTGGGTTTATTTAGAAATCCAAGACAGGAACAAGATGGCCTCCAAAAGGAAGAAGCAGCAGGCATAAAGCAGACAAGGCAGCCAGCCAACCAATTGGAATCTACTGACACCTGTTGGCTGGAGGCCAGAGGTTCATTCAGGTAAGGTTCTTCTGGGAACTGAGTTACCTGCAGGCTTGTGGCAAAATCCCATGTTACCAGCACCTGCTCCCCCCCTTGCCCCCCCCCAAAAAAGGTTGGCCTGCAGATATTTGGCCCAAGGTTTCTTCAGGAGGACAGAGGCATGAAGGTCAGATGAATCAACTCAGGACCTTTCCTCCATCCCAAAGCCTTTCCAGTGCACTGGGTATTTTATTTATTTATTTATTTTTATTTCTTATATACCGCGCTCTTTTAATCAGTGCGGTTTACATATGAACAAATTTAAAACACAATGACATGGTCAGCATTGGTTTTTTACAATGAACAGGGTACAAAAACTTGGCAGTAAACAGGGTTAACTATATAAAAATGTGGCGGTAAGCAAGGTTAACTATATACATGGTATATTTTTGGTTAATTACATGGTAGTAGTAAATACATAAATCGCAGGTAAATGGTAATTATTAATTACATGGTAGTGGAAAATAAATCACAAGTACAGTATAAATACGGTATGGGTAGAGTGTGCAGGTATGAACCGGCATGATTAACCATTTTCTACTGGGGTAAAGTGGGAAAGACCAACATGAGGGCTATGTTCATTCGGAGTAGCTTCAGGGTAGTATATTAGGAAATTAGGTATTGTTACTTCTGGTGGGAAACCCTATAATCCAGAATCTTCTCCACCTCAAATTTTGTGTACATATATACTTGCACCTGATTGCATGTTAGTCATGATAGTGCAGGCTTTCTGAGAGTATGTTGTAAAGACCCATAAGTACCTAGAAGATTTTTATGCCTCAAAATAGGCAACTACTTGGATTTTCAACCTAGATGAGCTGTTATAACATTGCTCTCTTAATGTCACTACTGGTGTTCCTTGTTGCTGCAAAGTGCTGAGAGCAGATCCCATGTGTTGGCCTGAGTATCAGGCAGTAGGGACTTTTAACCATGACATATCTGATCACGTCTGATCAGAAATGTTGTTAAGGCATGTTGTTTGGGAAACGCTGGTGTAAGCTAATGTAAAGGTTAGGATAAACCAAAGAGTGGGTCAGTTTTCAAAACCACCGGCGTATTCAGCACCATTATCTGGATAGACGATGGCACTGAATATATTTGAAGAATGCTCACTGCCAGTTCTATACATATATCAGTGATATTCAGCCACTATGGAGGTAATTTTTGAAGGAGCTGCGTAAAATTATGCGAAAATGAACAATTCTGTGAGTACCCACATCAGGCGCATACTGTCACTGTGGGTGTGCACAGGGGCATTGCATGGATGCAGCATAGGTGTAATACAAATCTATGTGCGTAAGTTAGAAAATGCTATAACTTACGTGCGTTCCTTAAAAGCTAGGCAGAGATATTTACTCCAGCCCTAGGCTTGGTGTACAGGTGAAGCGCTTCCTCATCTAGGGATAGGATCCCATCCTCTCTGTTTGTTCACATAGAACATGGCAACTTGGTTGTCTGTTCTGATTAATAACTGTTGCCTGAAAGTCGGGGCTGAAAAACCTGAAGGGCATTTGTTAGTACCCATAGTTCTAAGAAGTTGATTTACAGAGCAGAATCCTGTTGAGTCCACAGTCCCTGTGTGGTTAAGTCATTCAGATGTGCTTCCCAACCCAGCTTGGAGGCATCCTTCATCAGGGTGCATTGAGGTAGAGGCATTTGACAGGGTGATCTGCTGAGTAGGGTCTGTGGGAAACACCACCACTGAAGAGACTCAGTCAGTTGAGGGGTGATGTGGATTTTATCTCTGAGATGCCCCTTTGCTTGCTTCCATTGCGAAGACACAGGTGTATTCAAGCATAGGAGACGACATGGACCATGGAGGCCATGTGTCCCAACAAACATAGCATCTCTCAAGTTGTTATGTGGCTTTGCTGTTGCATTTATTTCGTCAGCTCAATGAGGCGGGCACAGTGATCTTGAGGAAGAAAAGCCCATGTCTTTTGAGTGTCTAGGAATGCACCAATGAACTCTAGATGCTGAGTTGGACAGAGGTGAGACTTTGGGAATTTAGGACGAAGCCAAGATGTTGGAGCACTGTGATGGTGCAATGAAGGGAGAGTTTTACCTCCTGAGGAGAGTCTCCCCTGACTAGCTAGTCATCAAAGACCCCCAAAGTGTGGAGATAGACAGCGACGACTGCCATGCATTATGTGAATACTCGTGGTGCAGAGATTAAGCCGAAGAGCAGCACCTAGTATTGGTAGTAATTTCCTTGAAACGTGAAGCACAGATACTGTTTGTGCTGAGGATGGATCACTAAATGTGGGTACGCCTCCTTTAGGTCTAGAGAACATAACCAATCATGCCTCTAGAGGTATGAGAGAAGAGTTCTCAGAAATCATTTTGAATTTTTCTCTGACCAGGAACTTGTTTGCATACTAATATAGTAACATAGTATATGATGGAAGATAAAGACCAGTTTGGTCCATCTAGTCTGCCCAGCAAGGCTGCAAGAGCAGGTGCGCCTGCCACTCCATGGCATTGTTTAGGGGTATACCCACCGCTCCATGTAGGTCAACCCTATTTGTTGAGATATGAAAGATAGTTATTTATTTATTTATTTACATTTTCTTATATACCGCGCTATTCTGCATCAGTGCGGTTTACATTGAACAAACTGAAATTACATTGAACAGGACATTATAACTTGGAGATAACTATTTTACACGGAACAGTTATGTTTATTTTGATTTTATCCTGTTGCTATAAAGCAGGGGTCTCAAACTCAAATTGCTTTGAGGGCCGAATGAGGACTTGTAAAGTAACCCGGGGGCCGCATAAGACACGGGCCTCATTTGCATAAGGGGCCTCATTTGCATACATATTTGCATAATATTGCATAATGAGTGCATGGATAAAGAAAGACTAGAAAATTTCTATATTACTATAATCCAGTGCCAACCGCCAGGCACATTAGGAACTACTACTAACACTGCCCATTTGGAACCCATAGCAAACCCCCCGTATCATAACAGCACTACCAGGACTCACAAAGCACCAGACCCTACCTATCAAAAGGCAACACTGCAAATATTAAATCAATACATTTCAGAGAACAATACATGACCTACTGGGAAAAGAGAACAAGTAGCAATGTCAAATAGGAATTACACAGAATACCTCAGCACTGTAGAAATAAAACTATAAATAATTTCTTGTACCAAAGCACAGACATTAATGATGCACATTTCCCAGAGCTGACATATTCCAGTTAATAAATTCAAAATAAAGAGATATTTTTCTACCTTTTGTGCATTTTTTTTCAGTTGCAATTGCTCCAGCCACTTCTGGTTTCTTCGTGTCTTCTGCTATCTCCATCGTCTGCTGTCCATTTGTCCTTTCTTCTCTCTTCTAGTTTTTTTCCATTCTCTCTCTCTACATCTGCTTTAACATACTAATCTTTCTCCTTTTGCTCTTTCCTCATTCCTATTTCATCCACTCAAATTTTACCCCTCCATCCTCAATCCCCACTTACTCTCCCAATACCTGGCCAATTGTAGATTTGTCTTCTCTTCCAGACAAAATATTTTTCCCCTCTCCATTTCACTTTCCCAGCTCCATCCCATTCTAATCCTCCCCCAACATCAGCTCCCTTCTAGTTCCAGCCCCACCCAGCATCTGCTCCTTTCTAGTCCCTGCATCAGTCCATTTCCAGTCCTATCCTAGCCTCACCATCAGCCCATTTCCAATCCTAGCCCCCCATCAGCCCATTTCCAATCCTAGCTCCCTCCCCTCACAGCCCATTTCCATTCCAAGCCCCCCTCCCCATCAGCCATTTGCAGTTCAAGCCCCCCTTCCACTCAGCCCATTTCCAGTCCTAGCAACCCCCCCAGCCCATTACCAGTCCTAGACCCCCCATAGCCCATAACCAGTCCTAACCTCCCCATAGCGCACTTCCAGTCTTACCCCCCCATCACCCCATTTTCAGTCTTACACCCCCCATAGCCCATTACCAGTCCTATTCCCCCACATTGCCAACTTGCTTTCTTATCCCCCATCACCCCATTTTCAGTCTTACCTCCCCTCATAGGCCATTACCAGTCCTAACCCCCCAATCAGCCCACCTCCAGTCCTAACCCCCATCACCCCATTTTCAGTCCTAGCCCCCACCATAGCCCATTACCAGTCATAACCCCCCCTGCCGATAGCCCACTTCCAGTCCTAACCCCCATCTGCCCATTTCCAGTCCTAGCCCCCACCATAGCCCATTACCAGTCATAACCCCCCCCCTGCCAATAGCCCACTTCCAGTCCTAACCCCCATCTGCCCATTTCCAGTCCTAGCCCCCACCATAGCCCATTACTAGTTATAACCCCCCCCCAGCCCATTACCAGTCATAACCCCCCCTGCCAATAGCCCACTTCCAGTCCTAACCCCCATCTGCCCTTTTCCAGTCCTAGCCCCCACCTTAGCCCATTACCTGTTATAACCCCCCCCAGCCCATTACCCGTCATAACCCCCCCCTCCCCCCTCTGCCAATAGCCCACTTCCAGTTCAGTCAGCCCCTCCATAGCTCATTACCGGCCAACCAAAAATCCCCCAAAACCCTGGCTTCTGCTGCTGCCGTTGCCGCCGTGGCAGCAGCAGAATCAATTGTCAAATTTAAAAAAAAACTGACTTCTGCTGCTCAAGCAGCTGTCCTGCGGCCCCTTTCCCTCTGCCCGGAGATCCGACTCTGCTCTATCAGCGGCGTGCTTTTCAAGCCGCGACGAGAGTATTCCCCTCTCGCGCGGTTTTTCAAGCCGCGCGAGAGGGGAATACTCTCTTCGCGGCTTGAAAAGCACGCCGCTGAGAGCAGAGTCGGATCTCCGGGCAGAGGGAAAGGGGCCGCAGGACAGCTGCTTGAGCAGCAGAAGTCAGTTTTTTTTTTAAATTTGACAATTGATTCTGCTGCTGCCACGGCGGCAACGGCAGCAGCAGAAGCCAGGGTTTTGGGGGATTTTTGGTTTTCCGCCGTCGCGGGCCGCACAAAGTTGTCTCGCGGGCCGCATGCGGCCCGCGGGCCGCGTGTTTGAGACCCCTGCTATAAAGGAATCCACTGTGTCTGTCCCATGCCATTTTGAATTCTGTCACTGCATTTGCCCCCACCACTTCCATCGGAAGGGCATTCCAAGCATCTACCACCCTTTCAGTGACAAAGTATTTCCTGACATTGCCTTTCAGTTTACCCCTTTGCAGCTTCATGTTATGCCCTCTAATTTTACAGCTTCCCCGTCTTTGGAAGAGGTTTGTTTGTTCATTAATGCTCTTTTAAGTATTTAAAGGTCTGAATCATATCTCCCCTGTCCCTCTTCTCTTCTAGAGTTTACATATTTAGGTCTTCAAGTCTCTTCTCATAAGTCTTCTGACGCAGGCTCCAAATCATTTTGGTCGCCTTCCTCTGAACCGTTTCCAGTCTTTTTATATCCTTTGCAAGATATAGTCTCCAAAACTGAACACAATATTCTTTTCTGCTAGTAATTCCTCTCTGTATGCAACCCAGCATCCTTCTGGCTTTTATCACACTGTTTCACCACCTTGAGATCCTCAGAAACAATCAGTCCGAGGTCCTTCTCCTGTTCCGTGCACACCAATCTCTTGCCAATTATTGCAAACAATTGCTTTGGATTTCTGCTTCCCAAGTGCATGACACTGCACTTCTTCACATTAAATCTTAACTGCCAAGCAATGGACCATTCTTCCAGCTTTTGTAGATCTTTCCTCATGTTATCCACTTCCTCAGATGAATCCACTCAGTTGCAAATTTTCGTGTGATCTGCAAAAAGACAGACTTTTCCATTCAGTCCCTCAGCAATATCACTCACAAATATATTGAACAGTACCGGTCCCAGGACTGAACCCTGGGGTACACCACTAATCACCTTCCTTTCATCCGAGTGAGGTCCGTTTACCATCATCTTCTGTCGTCTGTCGGTCAACCAATTTCTGATCCAGGACACCACTTTGGGACCCATCCCCAAGCTGTTTAGTTTATTGATAAGCCTCCTATGAGGAACAGTATCAAAGGTTTTGCTGAAATCACATGCCCTTGATCTATTTTCTGGTCACCCAGTCAAAGAACTCAATCAGATTTGTTTGGCAAGTCAACTCTTCTGACGTTATGAGGTGCCACCTGTAGGCATAGGAACAGAGTCTGCCTGCTTTGTGGAGGGGCTGGGGACCTTCCAGAGGCAAAGTGGGAATGCTCTGTAGGCAGGAGTCAAAAACTAGGTGCTGGTTGTGCCTGAGCTGCTGATCGAGGCTTGAGAGCCTTGGGTTTTTTGGGTTGGCAAGGGCCCTGCTGCTGCTGTTGAGGATGCTGAGGCTGGTAGGCATCTGAAGGTGGGTAGGAAGGATAATATTGCTTCTTCTTAGAATAGAAAGGTTTCTTGGGAAGAGCCTTCCTTTTGGAGGGGTAAGCCATTTTCCTGGAAAGGCGTTTGAGGGTGAGATCATCTGTCTCAATCTCCCCGGCTTTTTCTCTCCAACCTTTTCCAAAAAGGTTTTCTCCTGTACATAGGATATTGGTCAGCTTGTCCTGGACCCACTGTTTCAGATCTGATGCCTGTAACCAGGCCATCCTGTGAGCCCCAATGCAGACTGCTGAAGCTCTGCTTATCGACTCAAAGGCATCAAAAGAGGCTCTGGTAATAATTTTTGTAGTATTTTGGCCTTGCTTGATGAGTGCCTGGAATGCACTTCATTTATCATCAGGAAGCATGGGGGCAAACATCTCCAGATCCCTGGTGACATCCTTGAGAAACATGCCCATATATAGCATGTAGGAGTTTATCCTGGAGGCCAACATGCATGCCTGAAAGCATCGATTCCCAAAAGTATTGAGCATCCTCAGAAGCATGAGTGATTTTTAGAACTCTTTATTTGGCGTATTGCCGATTCCACCTCCATTGAGTGGTGGAGGAGTTGAGACTTCTGGAAGCCTGGACACTCAGGAACTTGGTACTTGGTATCAAGTCTCTTGCTGATAGGCGGAACCGTGAGACGAGCCTCCCACATGTGGAGCATAAGATCTTGTAAAATGCAATGCACTGGAAACGTAGCTGCTTCCTTGGGCATGAGAGGATATTAGAGTATCTCCAACTCCTCTGCCTTCAGTTCCTTCTCTGAGGCTACTGTGATGGTCAGTCCTGCTGCCATGTACCAGATGAAGTCCTGGAAAGACATATCTTCTGGTGGGGAGCTGTGCTGCTCCTGTGAAGGGGAAGGATCTGAAGGGATGTCTGGAAGATCCCTCGTCAGAATCGGAAGAGCTGGACTCTGACAAAAAGTCAAAGTATCGGCGCTCTTGTGTTTGACTTCAATGCTTTGTTGACGTCAAGAGTTGATGCATGCAGGTTTTAGCCTCTTGGGTATCAGTGGTATTGGTTGGTTCCAATGGAGGCATCGGCCTCGGGGGATCCAATGATGCACGTTCGAGGGCTGGCATCAGGGCTGATACTGTTAGCTGTAGGCAGGATGGCAAAGCCTGCACTGCTGGAGCTGTCGATACTATCTATACCGAGGCTGCCAGGAGTGCAGCCAAACTCCTCTTGAGATCCAGAAGGGCTTGAGACGAGAGAAAGAACTGAAGAGGATATGAAGGCCTAAAGGTCTATTTAGTGGTGAAACCTGCAGAAAAAGAAAAGAAAAAAATAGAAAATTTTATAACTAAAAAAGAAAACTTTATCGGGGCCTGTGTAAATCTTTTTTCTTTTTTTTATTTGATTTTGATGAACATTACACCAAATTAACAAAGGTAAATCAGAATACAATGTACCATAAAGTAATAAAACAAAAGGAAAAATAGCGATGATAAAGTCCACATCACGGAATGCGGTCAGAAAATGACAAGAAAACAATAGAAAATAAATCAGAAAACAAGGCGAAAGGCCTACAATATCGGAGAATATCTATCAACCAGCATTATCCCCAACGACTGTACCTGAGTGATCAGGAACACATTTCTCTAACTGAGTTACATCCATAAAAATATATGTGGCTTCCTCAAAATTAACAACACACTTACATGGGAAGCGTAAAAAAAAAGTAGCTCCAATTGCTAAAACCTAAGGAAGTATTAGAGATACAGGAGCCTGTTGTAATTTTGCAAACTTATTACCTTCTTTCTAGTACTAAAAAGGTTAATCCCACTGAGGGTGCCCTTGACAAAATTGTCCCTACTATTTCGAATTTAACTGCTTTTCTGGAAGACTCTACGGATAATATTCCTTCTCATCCTACTCTGCTGGTTACTTTTGCCTCTGTCGAAGTTAAGCAGCGTATCTTGCGTGCCTTTTTTAAAGTAAAGTCTGCCATATTTTGTGGTCAGGCTATAAACATATTTCCTGATGTTTCCCGCGAGACTCAGCTCCGGCGGAGGCAATTTTTGGCACTAAAACCTAAGGTTTTAGCAATTGGGGCCTGTGTAAATCTGATGGGACTGGCATCGACAGAAAGGAAGAGCACGGTATTTCACCAAAAAATGTTTTTTGACAGTGACAGGATTCTACAACCTGCTGGCTCCATGGAAAATGAAGAACTGAGGAGAGGAGTTGGAAAGGCAGGCATGCAGGCATAGTGGAGTGCTCCCAAAGGCTTTCTTATTGGACGCTTGGGAGCATTCCCACGCAGGCTCCGTCGTTGCCGACGTCACCCATGTGTGAAGACTACATTCCTATTTGTTCCTAGAGATGGCACATTACTGCTAATTAGCACCCATTAATTTACAGTAGGACTGTATTGGGAGGGTAATATTTGTAGTTAGTTTGGTTAATATGTATTTGTACATCACACTGCGTGAGAACCGATCATGCGGTTAATGATTGTTAATTAATTAATAAATAGTTTAATAGTTGAAGAGGACACCAATATTCCAGCCAGTAGTAGCTGGCACTAAGCGTTTTGTACCCTCAACTTTCCCCTTCTCTGCAAGCACATCAGCAACCCCAACTGCATCATTTGACTTTAAATCTTGGAAAACAAATGCTGACACACCAGCTTAGTATTGCAACCTGTAATTTACTTGCATATTAAGGCAACAATAGCCTTCCTTAGCTCATTCTCCACTGACTCAATGAAGGGAGTATAGTTCTTAAAACTAGTCACAAATGTTAAGTCAACCTACAACTTATTTATAGATCCATATTTATAGTGATTTTATACAGATATTCCTAGAACATTCATTACAGATAATAAAAGCTCCCATTTCCAGGAGTCACTCATGCAGCATTGTTCAGGTTTGTCAAGTGCATTTTTTTAACCGAAGAAGAGAACTGATTTTTCATTGACTCTCATAGACCACCTGCTGCTATAAATGCATTCACCTATCATCACTGAGTTAACATTGTTTTCCATTGTGCTACAGTATGTGGCACCTAAAAAAGTCATCTTATTGTAGCTTATTATACCCAGGGTGGTTTATGCAATACTATGGTAACCAGGCATTTGAAGTAAAGATAAATGAAATGTCAGGAAACAGAACAATGCATACACACTATCAAGTCATTGGAGAGTAGAAATGTGAGTTGCTGCTCTTTTGGAATGATGATAAAGTTTAATAAAACAATTATGAGACTGATAGATCCAGGTAACACTGGAAGTTACCCAGACAAATGTTTACATTTGGAAACGAGGACCCAAAAATCGGTTACACGTTTGCCCAAACAAAATTTAATCAGTTAAATGTGGAAGGAGAGAGCGGTATGCCAGAGGTACAGTTAAATCAAATAATGTAGCCCCAGCTTCAAACCTCCGTGTATACCATAAAATCCTTAAAGGTGCTCATGCAACACTTTATCCAATTCTTTTTGTCGGAGTACCCGATCAGAGGATACAGGAACTGTCACCCGTCCCCCACCACGGTCATTCCATTTTAATCATTTTAAATGCTTGAAAAAACTTTACTTATCATTTTTCAAGGGATTCTAGCTTTTCACCTGATGCAGAGCCAGTGATTGTTGGAGGGCTCGAAACGTGGCACGTTGTGTCTTTTGAATTCCTTATTGGCTGAATTCAAGCAAGATAAGTAAAGTTTTTTCAAGCATTTAAAATGATTAAAATGGAATGACCGTGGTGGGGGACGGGTGACAGTTCCTGTATCCTCTGATCGGTTACTCCGACAAAAAGAATTGGATAAAGTATTGCATGAGCACCTTTAAGGATTTTATGGTATACACGGAGGTTTGAAGCTGGGGCTACATTATTTGATTTGGAATTTCTCTGCCTTGAGCTGGGTGTTTTTTTTGTCAGAGGTACAGTTAAGTCAGGCCACAGAAATAGCAGGTCTAAAGATAACAGCACAATGTATCTTGTTATTTTTATCAGAGTATATTCAGTAGCACCCCTTATCACTGTATTTAAATATCTTGCTAAAATTAAGGGGACACCATATCTGATTAATTTTGAAAACAATAAGACACCACTGAATACTGCAGGCCCGATATTCGAAAGGCATTTACACGGTTTACAGTCCATTAAACAGTATAAATGCCCTCCATCGGCATATTCAACGGCACTTCCATGGTTAGTGCCACTGATTATCCCCTTCAAAGCCTGCTACATGCCCTGATGCTCAGCCATTAGCATTGGGGAGTGTTGGGGGTGTTCTGGGGAGGAACGGAGGTGGAGAATGCCGCTAACTAGACAGCGGCAATATTGCACCGCTACCCAGTTAGCTATCTGCGGCTAAAAATAGACCAGCTTTTGGCTCACTTCGTTTTATCTGTGGATGCTAACTGCATAGTGGTGCAATATCGCCGCTACCCAGTTAGCCTTGGTGGCTCCGGAGCACTGCAGCGTGGCATTGAATTTCCGGTGTTAAGGATCGGTGGGCAGGGCTATGTATCATAGCGGAGCATAGCCTGCCCAATACAATTTCGGGCCCTGTATGTATGTCACAGAAAATACAGCACTGCTAATAACAAAAAGCAGGTGTGTGTTACTAGTAATATTTGTAATTCATCTATATACCAATGAGGAACTCACCTGTTCTGTATGGACATGATCTTCAGGCACTTCCAGTAACCTGACTGGTATGTTTCAATTGTCTTCTGAATTGAGTATTGTGCCAAAACTAACTCATGCACTCAAAACAAAAAATAAAAACAGTATTGGATGCTCTGACCAGAGCACAAACTAAGGACCAGGGGATCTCTTTCTCAGATCCCTGACTGGAAAGAGACAGTCATCTTTCATGATTTTTCGCTTGTTTATGCTATTACAAAATGAAAACATTTATCAAAAATGAAAAAATAAATTAACGGCACCAGGACCATACCGAGCTAAAAGTGTTCCCTGTGCGATTAACAAATCTCGTCCGTCCCCCCGTCCCCCCCCCCCACACCACCCAGCCACATTCAGTAACTCAGTCTTTTTGAGCTTTCTGGAAGCCCAATGGTAATATCAGTGCCCCCCTTCTGTGCTTACTAGAAACATAGAAAAATGACGACAGAAAAAGACCACATGGCCTATCTAGTCTGTCCTTCCATATTAACAACTACACCAGCCCCAAGATTCTCTGTGTTTGTCCCATGCTTTTTTGAATTCAGATACTGTCCTCATCTCTACCACCTCCACTGGGAGACTATTCCATGGATCCACCACTCTTTCCGTAAAGAAATATTCCCACATATCACTCCTGAATCTATCCCTCTTCACTCTCATCCCATGTCCCCTCATAGCAGAACTTGCTTTCAATTGAAAGAGGCTCTCCTCCTGTACATTTATGCCATGGAGGTATTTAAACATCTCAATCATATCACCTCTATCCCGCCTTTCCTCTAAGGTGTACATATTAACATCCTTAACTCTGTCCTCATATGCTTTATAATGAAGACCACTAACCATTTTAGTAGCCACGCTCTGTACCGACTCCATCCTGTTTATATCCTTTTGAAGCTGCGGTCTCCAGAATTGCACACTATACTCCAAATGAGGTCGCACCAAAGACTTATACAGAGGCACTATCACCTCCTTTTTTCTGCTAGCCATTCCTCTCCGTATGCACCCAAGCATCCTTCTAGCTTTTGCCATCGCCTTTTCTACCCGCTTAGCTACTTTAAGATCATCAGACACAACCACGCCTAGGTCCCGCTCTTCTTTAGTGGACAAAAGTACTTCACCCCCTATACTATATTGCTCCCTTGGATTGCTGCAGCCCAAATGCATGACCTTACATTTTTTAACATTAAATCCCAGCTGCCAAATTCTGGACCATTCTTCAAGCTTAGCTAGATCCCTCCTCATGTTATCTACAATTTCCTGGGTGTCTACTCTATTGCAGATTTTGGTATCATCTGCAAAGAGGCAAACCTTACCCAACAGCCCTTCCGCTATATCACTAACAAAGATGTTAAAAAGAATCGGACCAAGGACAGATCCCTGGGGCACACCACTGGTAACATCCTTCTCCTCAGAGTGAGCTCCATTTACCTGTACTCTTTGTGGCCTCCCACCCAACCAATTTCTAACCCAAGCAGTAACTTTAGGGTCCATCCCTAGGGTGCTCAGTTTGTTTATAAGTCACCTGTGAGGAACAGTGTCAAAGGATTTACTGAAATCTAAATACACTACATCTAGGGCTCTCTCTCGGTCCAACTGCCTGGTCATCCAGTCAAAGAAATCAATCAGATTTGTCTGACAAGACCTGCCTCTGGTGAATCCATGCTGCCTCGGATCCTGTAATCCGCTGGACTCCAGAAACCTCACTATTTTCTCTTTCAGCAGCATTTCCAATAATTTACTCACCACCAAAGTTAAACTAACCGGCCTGTAGTTTTCAACCACATCTTTACTTCCGCTTTTGTGTAAAGGCACCACATGAGCCTCTCTCCAGTACTTTGGCACCACTCCAGACTCCAAAGAGGCATTGAAAAGGTCAGTCAGTGGAGCTGCTAGAACATCCCCAAGTTCCCTCAGTATTCTAGGGTGTATCCCATCTGGTCCCATCGCTTTGTCTACTTTAAGTTTAGCTAGTTTCTCACAAACACAGTCTTCTGAAAATTGTTCAAGATGTCCCTCGATTCTGTTCCTGTTTGTGGATGTTTTCTGAGGTCCTGCTCCTGGTGCTTCATCTGTGAACACAGAACAGAAATATTTGTTAAGCAATTCCGCTTTATCCTCATCAGCTTCTACATATTCCTCCCCTTCACCCTTGAGTCTGACAATACCACTTTTGTCCTTCCTCTTTTCACTAACATACCTGAAAAATGTCTTATCCCCCCATTTTATTGCATTGGCTATTTCCTCCTCTTTTTGAATCTTTGCTTTCCTGACTACTTTGCTAGCTTCTCTAAGTTTTTCCAAATATAGATGCCTGTCTTCCTCTCTCTGTGCTCTCTTGTATTTCATGAAGGCCTCCCTCTTTTTCTTCACCTTTTCAGCTACTTCTTTTGAAAGCCATAGCGGTCTCCTTTTATTTATTTATTTATTTATTTAACAATGATTTATATACCGCATTTTCCATAGTTCAGTTGCGGTTCACAATAAACAACAGTTAACAAATCGGAGTTTGTTTTACATAAAACATCATATGACCAAATAACAATAAGATAAACAACTAGTGTTAATACAGAACAGTATAGAACAGTGTAAACTATATACATTATGTACAAATACACATTATGTGGGGCATAATGTGTACTTTTCCTTTTACCTTTATTTACCATTTTAACAAAAAGGTTGGTTGCCCTTAAAATATCCCTTTTCAGTTTTGCCCACTGTTTTTCTACATCCCCCAGCTGTTCCCATCCCGCTAATGACTCCCTGAGGTATTGGCCCATCTTCGCAAAGTTAGTCTTCCTAAAGTCTAAGACCCTCACCTTTGAATGGATTCTAACAGCCCTAGTCCTAATACTGAACCACGCCTCTGGTGATCACTGGATGCAAAATGATCTCCTACTATAACATCAGAAACACTTTCACCATTGGTAGGCACCAAGTGCAGTATGGCCCCTTCACATGTGGGGTCTGTTACCAATTGCCTGAATAGTTCTCCCTGTAGAGAATCCAGGACTCTTCTAGATGATACTGCAGCAGGAATGTGCCAATCAACATCTGGCATATTGAAATCCTCTATCAGTAGCACTTCCCTTTTCCTAGCAATGCTGCATATGTCTTCAATTAACTCTCTGTCCACCTCTTCCTCTTGTGAGGGAGGTCTGTATATCATGCCAATGCAAATAGATTTCTCTTTCCCTCTTTCTAGTTTAACCCATAATACCTCCTCTCTCCCTTTTAAGCTCTGTAATTCCAAAGCTTTAATAGTATTTGTTACATATAGTGCCACTCCTCCTCCCCTTCTTCCTACCTTGTCCTTTCTGAATAAAATATAGCCTGGTATAGTTACATCCCAGTCATGGTTTTCTGTGAACCATGTTTCTGTAACTGCCACTAAATCCAAGTCAGCCATTCCCACCAAAGCTTTAACATCAGGGATCTTATTTTCCATGCTATGGGCATTTATACACACTGCTTTCCATATTTTACCCATGTTACCCATTTCCATAAAGGTATTTAATGTATCTCCTTTGCCCTATGTGGCCGCATTGCTAACACAGCCCTTGGTATGGCCCGGAAAGGCACATTTTAGATAGTATGTGGAAATTGGAATTGAATCATTGAGGTGGGACAATTCTATTCAACATTTATATACAACCAGTTTGCAGCATATTCAGGAAGCACAATACTGTATACAATATGCCATATATGCAGATGATATTATGGCCTACACCCCTGTACAGTTAGACTCTCTAGACTTCACTACAATATCAACGTGCCTCAAAGAAATGATAACCTAGCTTACCAAAAACAACCTCAACATCAACATCAAGAAAAGTGAAGCAATAATCATAACAAGGAACACTGATTTCAAACCCCCCCCCCCCCGCCTCAATCAAAATTGCCAATTCTCAAATCACAATAAAGGATGAAGTCCGATACCTGGGAATCATCATTGACAAGCATCTCAACCTACAAGCCCATATCAACAAAACTTCCAGGTCTGCCTTCCACAAGCTAGCAATAATCAGGAGATTAAAACCTCTCCTCAATCAAGACCACTTTTGAACAGTATGTCAGTCCATCATAACGCCATCCCTGGACTACTGTAATGCTCTCTTCCAAGGTCTACCTAAACAATCTACCCGACCCCTGCAACTAGTACAAAACACCGCTGCGTGAACCATCATGGGATCATCTCGGTGAGAGCACATAACTCTCCTCCTGCACCAACTGCACTGGTTGCCAATCACATCACGTGCCAAATACAAATCTGCCCTGACCATCTTCAAGATAAAAAACAACCTAACAGCCAGAGGTGTGCAGGATCTCATCTGCACCAAACCCAACAGACCAGCGAGAAGTAGCAACATCAATAACATACCAACACCCAACCTGTTCACAAAGCCAAACAAGCAACATCCAAGAGGGCCCTCTTGCTTGCTGCCCCATCTATCTGGAACACTCTCACAGAGAAAATGAAAACCACCACAGACATTAAGGAATTCCGGAAACAGCTCAAGACCTTCCTATTCATTGAGCACTTCAATGAAACATGATGCCCCCTCTCAAGAACTCCTACATATACATCACCTTGTACATAAGTTATAATTTATCATTCCCAGTTCCCTCCCCCCCCCCCCAATGTTTGCTTAGGAAGTTTTTTTTGTATTGGAACAAAGTGTTAATTGTTACTTTTAAAAGTTCTCTGTAAATTGAAGTTTTTTGTAAACTGCCTTGATTTTAAGATAAGGCGGTATAGAAAAAGTTTTAAATAAATAAAATAAATAAATTCTGGTGGTATTTTAAAAAAGGCTCTGCCAAACATGAAGCCTTTTCTACCTTACATATAAAGAACTGCAGGAGTGCATGTGGGTATGCATCCAGGTACAGCACAAGGAGACGTTTTACAAACCAACAGACTGGAAAGGTTAATGGAGGAAACTCGGCACCCCACTCTCACCACATCTCATCACACCTCCAGGGAATTTAAACATGGTAAGCATCATCACATTTAAAAAGCCCCTATTCTAAAATGCTACTTACATGTTTATGCCAATCTACAAGTATAAAATACGGCTTTTTAGATATGGCGATGCTTCTAAATAACACCCATAACAACATCATAAAAAATTATGATCCAGGCACAATAAGCAAGTTTTAACTTTCTCTTTAAAGCTCTTAATTAAACTACAGCCTAATCTCTCTGTGGGAGATAATTCCAAACATCTAATATGGATTCTCTCTCACACATGTTCGATCATCAGGATTGTTAGTGCAGCATGCTAAGAACCACAGAAGCCAGGATTCAAATCCCACTGCTGCTCTTTATAAGCCTGGGCAAGTCACTTAATCCTCCATTATCCCTAGGGTTGCCAATCGGCCACTTTTAGTAATGGGGAGGAGGCTGGAAGGGAGGGGGGCTCTGGGACTAGAAGGGAGCAGACATATGGGGATGGCACTGGAAGAGGGATGGACAGAGGATAGGGTGACTGGAAGGGAGCTGACATGGGGATGGCACTGAGAATGGAAGTGAGCTGATACCTGGGATGGTATTTGGACTAGAAGAGGCTGGACAGTGAGAAAGGAGGGGGACTAGTCCTGGAAATGCAAGGGGGTTGACATTGGAATGTAATGGGAGGGGAGGACTGGAAAGGGGCTGATACTGTTGAGGGTTACTGGGACTGGAAATAGACTGATGGAAAGAAGTGAAGAAAACAAAAGAAGAGATAAGAAATGGCAGATGGACTATAGACTATAGAAAGAGAGCTAAGAGAAGACAGGAAAACAGAAACCTCAGATCAGAACCAGCATGATCAGAGAATAAAATGGTCAGACAACAAAGGTATAAAAAATAATTTTATTTTCAATTTAATGATTGGACTTTGTGCTACCTTTATATTTTATAGTTTTGGGAAATGCATCTCTTATTTATCTGATGTTTCAATGCATGCGGAGTCTGGCTTCTTGGGGTTTCAGTTTAATTTTTGTCTATATATTTCTCTTTCTGTTTTGTGCTCATTTATTGATGAAGGCCTGTCTGTTTTCTGTGTGTGTGTACGTACAACCAATGCTGCGTATTCTGTCAATATAGAATTTCTGTTTAAGAATGTGTAGCAATCTTGCTTGTTCAGTTTGCACTTAGATTGTGAGCCCTGCGGGAACAAGGGAATAAAAAAGTACCTGTTAGTATACATGTAAACCGCTCTGATGCGTAAGTAAAGGGCGGTATATCAAATGCCTAAACCATAAACCAAACCATAAACCATTGCCCTCTCTGCAGTTTTATTGGGGACAGGTGGTGGAGCAAAGGTGGGGTGGGGCGGGACGGGGGAAGGACAGAGGGTGGGGAAAGGGTGGAGTTGGGTGGGCATGGGCGGAGCATGACTAGCCAAAGGCAGTGGGTTTTTCTTTATCAAAAATTGGCAACCCTTATTACCCCAACCAGGGGCCCTTTTACTAAACAGTGTAGACTTTTGTACTTAACACACATTTAGCACTGAAACCTACGTGCTTTAAGTGCAAATCCTACGTGGTAGCTGTCATGGGCATGGCCAACATGTTCCCAACAGTTGACACATAGATGCATATGAAACAATTATCACAGGTGCACCTAACTCCATATTTAGATGGCATTAGTTTTATCCGTGCTAACTGCAACATTGTTAACTTGCAGTAAGTCCCCCCATGCTACCTGCAATGTGCTCTCCATGCCCACTCTCCACCCCTAGCCCACCCATTCACCACCCCAAAGTGCAACTTGCAGTTGACATGCAAATCAACACACAGTAATTGTCATGTCCCTGTGGTAAAACTCATCCTCATCCCCTGAGATCTTCTCCTCCACCATCACTGCTTTGAGCTCTGTTTAATTTCCAACATGCTTGGGTTTGGAAGACTGATCACCTCATAAATCAGGTATTGATCGCTTTTAGCCATAATTAAATAGCTGGCCATGTGTCTCCAGTTTATAAATGTAGGATGAACCAAGGGAGATATGAGTCTGCACTGCTGAACCTATGACAATCAGGGCATAATTTTATACAGTTATTTTCAGGCATACGTGGCCACATATGTGCATAACTTATAAAAAACTAACCAGTGTAAAAATATGATGTTGGTATGAAAGTGCATACTTTGCTGGAAAGCTTAGCCAGGGCATAGTCTGGGTTGAGCACAGGTGGATTTTGCAAGTAGACCATTGATTATGAAATACATGAATCTACGCACATATTGCATATTTTACATGCATTCATTTACACCTATTCTCTAGCAGGTATAAATGTCCACGACTGTATTTAAGCCACAATGTCTGTTCCTTATGCCCTCTTAAACTAGGTGGTACTTTTATAAAGGCCAGTAAGGGCGCAGCATTTGCAAATGCTAAACAACATCATTAAGGATCCCTTCGTGAGATAAAGGCCGGGGCAGGGAGTAGGCATTCGGGCGATAAGGGCCTAGCAGACAGTAAGTGGGTGTTAACAGGACATCGGGCAGTAAGAGTGCCAAGCATGCATGTTAACACCCGATAAGGCTTGTTACCTTAATGAGGGATAAGGGAGCCGTACTGCAAGTCACATATCAGGTGCTGGATGGAAGTATAGATAATACTGTAACTGATGGACATGTCACAGCCACATATCCCTTATGTGTTAGACAGTGAGTGTAAGGATAATGTGGGAGGCAGGTGGATGGTATTCTTGAGGGGTGCTCTGCCCATTTGGGGGGAAGTCAGTGGGAGGCAGAGAAGTAGGGATGCATGTGCCAGTGAGGAGTTGCAGTGACAGAGCATGAGTGGTGACCTACACATCCTTCGAAGGCGCTGTATGTGAGATATGTCCAAGGGAGCAAATAGCTATTGTGTGGGCCTGGGTGTACCAGTTGTCATGAGAATACATAAGTGATCGCAAAGCCTATGTGGAGAATAATGCATGGATGTGGAGACTGAGGCATGGAGGTGAAACAGTGTGTTGCATGGGCTCACCGATCCAAATCACCCCTGTTGCAAATTTGCCCCCAATATTATGCATAGTGACATTTGTGGGGACAAATCAATGTCATTCATGTATGGTTTGGTAAGCATCACACCGAAAACATAGGTAGTGTCATTGTGACTAAACAAGCATGCATCAGTCGGGTCTGTGACACTCAGGTCTGAAATATGTGCTCAGACTCCCAGCAGGAAGGAGAAATGCAGAATGTCATGGTAATCTCATTGTCACAATCACAGAAAGGAAAGTCATTAATTCTAGTCTGACAGATACAGCAGGCCATGATAGAAAGTGCAGAATTGACTAGCAATGGCTGAGTGGGCACCTTGGCACAGAGGTTCATGGCAGCACGTATGGGCCACAACAACTTTCAGACCATAAAATGTGGGCTGGCAGGAACCAACACAATATGGATAACCATAGTAGCCTGATGGTCTGAGAATTGGTTCAGTCATCAAAGGAATGGTGGTTTGAATCCCACTAAAACTCTGTCCACCCTCACATATGTATCTGCACACATAGCTCTTGTCAATGATCATGGTGTGGTAGTGCTTCCACTTTTAATGGCTGTATAGGGTCTGCAAGATAGGCACACATCACTCAAGGGCAGGAGGTAGGCTGAGGGGGAGTATAGAAGCAGCACATCCTGTCTGAAACACTGTCCTACACAACCAGGATCACATGCTATCAGTAGGGGAGTTAGCACAGTGAACAGTTGTATGGGATATTCAGAAATTATGATGTATGTCATCCCCTTTTCAAGTACGGATAAGGAACTGCATGCTATAGGGCTACTTTGTGAATCCTGTATTCAATGGCCAATGCACATATTTCCTGCACTGTGAGCCACTTCAGGTAGTCAACCTTGATCGGTACTGAAATTGACCTGTGTGTGTGTGTATTTGCCTGCCCCTGCCACTACATGCTACCAACTTCCTGCATGCAATGCCCTACACCCAGGCCCGACACCTACCTCAGTGGTACGTCTTTAGGCAGTTGCCCAGGCCGCATACGATTTGGTCAGTCACATGAAAGCATAATGAACAGGTTCCTATGAGCAGATATTCTACCTTGGTCACTCTGCTTGCAATTGTGACCATGTCTCACAGCATAGACGAGACCGTACATTTCCCATGATCCTCCTCCATATGTGAACACATATGGGTCACATGAGAAGATATGGAGAATTCACATAGTCACATAGTCCTTACATGTGGCAGGTCAGTGTGTGCAACTGGCAAGAGAAAGCAAACACATATGACATTCCACATTCTTACCACTCACCCTGACTGTGGGGATAGGCCCACATAGCCTAGTGACCATCTCCAGAAACACTACAGATAGTCTTCCCATGGTATGCAGCAGATCTCTATTAGTGTCAGAGTATAGCAGGGCCCCTCAGGTGGCTATAGGGTTCAGTGCTGCACTGTGCGGTACCATCTCATAGCCCATCTCATAGCAATGGCTAACATGAGTCAGTTGGTCACAGGGCATATTCAGTGGTTGCTAAACCTCAATGCTGTGAGTGGTGTTCAGACCAAAGGGGGTTGGGGAACTGGCCTTTCTGAGGTAGGCATGTGGCAATGGGGTGGGATGGGGTGGGGTGGGGTGGGGTGGGGGATAGGAAGGTGGTGTGCAGGCCAGACAGATCCATTCAGCTATGCCTTTACCAGAAACTCCCATCCAATGGCCCTCATCTAGCAGGCGGTCCATACCTTTTACTCATAGACATCTAACTCACAGTTGACCTGAGAGAATCATGGCTGTGTCACTCACCCACACATTATGTGGGTACAGCCAGTTGCACAACACACACTGCATTGGCATATAGCCACCATGAAGATGTTGGCTCCATACAAACAGCATGGACACCCAGCAGGCTGGCTAGTGACTGGACTGCCATAAGGAAGCAGTGCCCAGGGGATAACATGGTGTGATGGTCCAGTAAGGATGTATTCTTCACGAATCTGGAACTCCTCACCTTTACCCAGCCTTATACCCTATTGAAAACCATGGTAACCCGGGATTCAACTGGTGTTCTGGTTGTTGGAGAGCTGATCTGCCTGACCGTAGCCCATGTTGTTGCTGTGGGCCCCAATGGCTGCTAAATTAATGAAGAAGGATAAATGCCCAGGGGCAGAGGCTGATGGAGGAGGAGTCATCCCCGAATCCGCAGAAAGAGATGGCGCCCTCCACTGTAGTTATCAAGGAGATGTCGGCAATGGTAGCAAAGGCATTAGAGGGACACTTAACGGCCTCTCTGCACAGATTGCCCAAGTCGCACAATCCTTAACTGAGTTTAAAACTCGTGTTTCTCAACTGCAGCAAAAGGTCTCTGACATGGAGGACAGTGAACGGGCAGTGGATGCTACCATTCAGTGTTTGAAAGAACAGTTGAAGAGACAGGCCGCCAAGCTGGACGACCTCGAGAATTGGGGTCGTTGAAAAAAACTTAAGATTCATCAGCATTGTGTAGACTGTGGCTGAGACCGAATTGCACAGTTTTCTTGAAACATGGCTGCCCATGAGCCTCCATCTGGAGGGTCTAGAGGGGAAGTTGATGATAAAGAGGATGCACGAACCTGGGCTCTGCCATAAAGGTGATCACCATCCTCAATCACCATCATCACTAGATTCCTCGATTACCACCACAAGGATCTAGTACTGTGAGCAGCGCAGAATCTTTGTTCAGTGGAGCACAATGGTACCCGCATCCTCATGTTCCAGGACTACTCCGCAGTGGTGTCGGTGCAGTGGATAGCTTTCTCTGAAGTATGTGGTCGGCTGATCCAGAAAGAAGTGTGTTTTGCTCTAGTCTACCTGACTGAGATTCCAGCAGCAGAGTCAACAGCGAGTGTTCACCATGCCAGAGGAGACCATGGCCTATTGCCAGGATCATCTTCCTTGATGAAGCAGCAATCATGGGCCAGTGAATCTTTTGGACTGAGCCAAGTGTGGCAACTGCCTACTTCACTGGATTCACCATTGCAGGAGAACATTGAATTTGGACTGGATCTGTAGTCTTGGCTGGTGGCCAGTCTGGTTTATTCATTTTATTTTTATTTCTTATTTTATTCTATTTTATTTTTCTTTTATTATTTCTATTTTGGGCTCTTAATTTCTTTCTTTCTGGGCCTCTCTTGCTCTTTTTTCTCTCAGCCTTTTGGGTTATTATGTTGGCCTGATGGGGCGATTACTCTATGGGGTGATGTGGAGGTGGGTGGCTGAGTGATGTACACTTGGTAGTATGTGTATGGCTGGTGGGGGTGGACAGAGATTGGATAGGGGGCTCCCCAGAATGGTTGCAGTAACTCTGTCATTGTTTGTTCAATGAGGCGGTGACTTGTGCCCTGAGCGCACTATGTGCAAAAGCCTGGGTTGGGGCTTTGCAGCAGGTACTCTCTCCCAGAAGGATTACCTTCCCGTATTGGTTGGGACCAGGGAGCAACTTTTGCCTGAAGCATGGGGACCAGTAGTAAGATTAATGTGGGAGAGAGACAGGGTGCCTCTGGGTTTGGGGAGGAGCTGAGGAGTTGCATGTTGGTGTGCGTGGCAGGGGCAGGGGCTGGAAGTTTGTTGGGTGCAATGGGTTGCAACTGTGTGCTATGGGGGGAGGGGAGTTGAATGTTAGGACAGTATGCCAGAGAGAATGGTATGGTACAGTTGTTGGGGAGTGTGGGGAGGTGGTAGGGGCAGATCCAGGTCTCAATGTCGGAGACCCAGGAACCTAGGCCTACCTGGCCAGGCAATCGCGGTTGGTTCCCTAGGGGTAGGGCTGGTTAAGGGTTGGCCTACTAGGTGTTTGAGGGGTAACCTTTCAGATGAGACTGGAGGAGTTGTTGCTGCCTTAGGCTAGAAAGATACAGCCCGTGCTACTTGGCGCTGCAAGGGGGGGTTGGGAGGGGTGGGGAGTTTACAACCACATGGAAATGGGGAGTGCTCCGGGAGAGGAGTGGTGAATCAGTTGTATGCAGGGCTGTGGGGGGAGGAGTAGTTGAAAGGGGGGGGGGTTTGGGGGTAGTGGGGCGGAGGGGAGGGTTAGGCGTGGATGGAGGAGGTGATTTCTGGCAACTTTGTGAGGCACTGGATAATTGGTGGAGAGCCCTGGGCCGGGGGGGCCATTGTTGCTTCTATTGGTGTAGTGACGTACTGACTTCCTGTTGAGACTCAGCAAGGTTGCCTGCTATCTCCATTGCTCTTTGTGCTTACTTTAGAGTCTTTCTGTGTCAGATTCACCTGGACCCCTTCCCATGTGGGGTGCAATTAGGATATGAGGAATTTTGCATTGTTGCTTTTGCAGATGACATTCTAGTACACCTCAAGGACACAGAGCATGGGATTCCAGTCCTTCTGCGTCTTTTTGAGGAGTATGATTGCCTCTCTGGGTTGAAGCTTAACCTGGATAAGTCAGAGCCCCTTCCACTAGATCTAGCTATTCAGTGTAACTGGCAAGGAAATTTTCCACTAAAGTGGGCAGAGGAGTGCTTTAAATATTTGGGCATTCAGCTAACAGCCAAGCTTGCTGAGTTCTACACGACAAATGTGTCTCCTCTCCTGGCAGATAGTGTGTAGTGGATCCAGTGATGGCGAGATCTCCCCTTGTCTTTGGGATGCTGGGCAGCACTGTACAAGATGGTGCTTTTTCACCAATGGTTTTACACTCTGCAAATGCTCCCATTCGTGCTCAAGAGGAGTGATCTCCTGCTTCTTGAGCAGATCAATATACTGATATGGAGGGGGTGTCATCCCTGGATCTGTCTCACGATTCTTCAGTGAGCCTGGGAGCATGGAGGGATAGGTTTTCCGGATTTGGGACAATACAATATGGCATGCCTGTTGCACCATGTCAGGGACTGAATCTAGGATATGTCTGACTACACATCCTTAACTTGGAAGTAGTCTTTGGTGGCACTGTTACATTTGCGCTATGTTATGCATTCAGAGCCATCTCACTGCCTTTCCAAAACACGTCGGAATATCCTCTTCTAATAAGTTCGGCATGCTTGGCAATATTTATCCTCATTGTTCGGATAGTCAGCCTCCTGTTTGCGTTATCTACCCGTGTGGGGTAATGTGGACTATTCAGGGTCTGGATGAGTCCAGCTTTATGAGGTGGGAGAGGCTGGGCATTGTTAATTTAGAGCATCTTATCTCCAAGGAGGGTGCTCTGCTCTTGTTTTGTAAACTGCAGGAGTGCTATAATCTGTGAGGAGCTGATGTGTTTCCCTATATGCAAGTACGCAGCTATGTGCGCAGCTTATCTCGGGAGGCATTATAGAGCAATTTTTTTTCTCGGGTTAAGGAACTACTTATGGGGGAGACTAGCGGGTCCCTATCTCATATATACATAAGGCTATCTCTAGGGTGCTCCCATTAGTGGCAGAAGAGGGGTTGGCAGCAACTTGGGTGCAGGATCTGTGTGCCCCGGTTGATGGCTTCTTAACTGCTCTGGGAAGTGTGCTGATATTAACCACCCAAGTAGAGCTCAGAGACATGCAGTTCAAGCTGTTGAGTCACCTCTACTTTACCCCTTGGAGGGCTTGGATGGCAGGGCTGGTGCGATCAAAAGTGTGTCCTCAAGTGGAGCCACTGTGGCGACTCCAGGCCACATGTTTTGGCATTGCCTAGTTGTGACGCAATATTGAATCTAAGTGTTGGATCCCACATACATTCCGGGATATTTGAACGGATTGTTTTGAGGGGCTGCCGAGCTTCCTCCTGTGGTGGTGATCTTAGACATTTGGTAGAGGTCGGGTTTGCCTGAAGGTGTGGCTTAGATTTGGCTAGGTTGGCTCTTTTGCTCACCTGTAAATCCCTAGTGCATAACTGGTTGACTCCTGCAGGTCCAACTTATTGGCAATGGCGTTATGGTCTGCATGGCATCCTACTAATGGAACAGGAGCAGGTGCGGGGGCATACCTGCTGGTGGGCCTCTTTCTTAGAGATTTGGGGCCCTTATTTTCAATCTCTGTCTAGGAGTCGAGTGATCAATCACTATGGATGAATGTGGAATATTTCTGGTATGTGCATGTATAGTTCATATGTTAGTAATCAAGTTGGATGAGAGGGGATGTGGCAGGGGGATGGAATGAGGGTGGATGAGTTGTGATTGTACACAGTAGCATGGCTAGCTTCAGATAGTGTGAAATGTACATGCACACTGGAGCATGAGGCTTTGCCTGATTCGCCCTGGGGTGTAGATGGCTGACCCTGAGTGGACGATAGGATTGGATGTGGGGAAGACGTCCCCTGAATCTTAGCCATGGTGGTATGACCTCTGTCGGTACTTGTCATAAGTGATTAATATCCTGTTGCCCTGCAGCTGAGATCTTGTTGTGCATCTTCTCCCCCAGTCTGTTAGGTGGTTGTGCTCCATTGTGGGAACCATGGGGGGAGGGGTAAAAAGAGAAAATGATGTTTGCGAATCTATATATGTAACTGCACTAGTTGCTGGTTTATCCTGATATAGTGTTCTTTGTTCATGTGCTTTTGCTTGTGTTTCAATAAAACATTGTCATCCTAAAGAAACAGTGTCCATGTCACAGCAGATTGATCTTATATAGGACTATGTGGATACATAGCAGTGATATGGTCAGAGTGAGGGTGGTCTCTCAGCATGAACGGATGTGTGCAGTCAGGCCATGCTCCTGCCAGACCCATGTTAAGATGGCTCAGCCAGGGGGGCGGAGCCTGATGTCCAGCGGGTAAGACGCTTCGCGCTGAAGCTCCCGAGAGGCCTACTTAGAATCCTGACTTAATACCTATACAAACTTACTATTTCGCTCCGGGCTGACCGGGGTACCTCGGGGGGGATGGCGGCCCATAAACCAGCGCGCTTGGACTTCGGGTCTCCTTCTTCTTCTCACGGAAAACGCTCCAAAACAGAGGTGTCCTCCCCACAGAAGATGGTTCCATTTCGGGAAAACCCCGAAATGCACCTGGAGATTTTAGAGGAAATACGCGGCGTGAAGGAATTGGTGCAGTCCAATGGAGAAGCGCTTAGAGCCATGCGAGAAGACTTTGGAGTGCTCCAGGACCGACTTGAAAGTCTCTCATTACGGCAGGACAATATGGCAGGGGTCCTCGACTCGCACGCGGTGCGCTTGGGCACACTGGACAAGGCTGAGCGCCAGATACAGAATCTTCAAAAGGAGTTAGAAGATAGCAATAATCGAGCCCGTCGCAACAATGTGAGGCTCATTGGAATACCGGAGGGGGTGGAAGCGGGAGATATGAGAGAATTCCTGCTCAAAACTCTTCCCTCCTTGCTGAAGATCACCTTTCATAAAGAACTGGAAATCGATCGTGCACACCGTGTTCCTACCCACATGGCGCTCAACCGAACGACCCCCCGGCCTATTATCTTTCGCTTGCTACGATATCAACAAGTGGAACAAATCTTAAATGCTGCCCGGGCGAACCATCATTTGGAATTTGAAGGTCACAAAGTCTCCTTCTTCCCTGATTTGGCAAAGCCTACCGTTGACCGACGGAAGAAACTCCTTGCTTTTCGCCCTCGACTTCAACAGCTACAGGCTCGCTTTGGCCTGTTGTATCCCGCGAAGCTCCGAGTGACTCTCCACAACCAAACCAGGACATTCGAAGATCCTGATCTACTATCAACATTTTTAGACTCCAAAGAAGCAGAGCAGATGCGCTAATCCAACGACTTGGACTTTTATTTGCCGGCTCTGTCCGCCATTTTGAAGGGCCCGATGCGGCGGTCATAGTCAAGCACAGAGACTACCTGGACTTTCTTTCTTTCTTTCTATGACTTTTGTTTTTTGGTCTTCTATCCCTCCATGATGTGTGCCTCGGTCGGATTCGGAGCACGCACAGTCCTACAGGTTATGTGTTATTTCAATTTCGGCCTTCTCTGGGGCTTCTCCCCGCAGACACATGGTCGCCAGTAATTTTTGGGGTTCTGCTTCTTCTCTAACGCGCTGCGGTTTTTCTTTTTTAATGTGGGGCGCTTCATTGTATTATCTAAGCTTATTTTCTTTTATGCCATATGTACAGCCAGATACAGTCAATATGAGGGACATTGTGAAATTATGTGCGCTATCATGCTCAGAATTTTTAACCTGTCTGAATGGCCTTATGTAAAATCTTATCACTCAACGTAAAGGGCATTAATAGTCCAATCAAAAGAAAGAAAATCCTTAGCTATCTTAGCCATGAACATGCTGATTTAGCGTTTCTTCAGGAAACGCACTTAAACTCTGCTGAAACACTGAAACTCAATGTTAAGCCTTACATGGTGGCTGCCTATTCTCCCGCCGTTTCCAAACGGTGCGGGGTAGCCATTCTGGTTAAGAAATCTTTGCAAGCTACTGTAATTGATACTAGCGCTGACAAGGAGGGTAGATGGGCCCGAGTGCATCTTAAGGTTGGAGATAGTGAATTTACATGTATTTGCATTTATGCCCCGAATGTGGACAACCCTGCTTACTATGCAAGTATTGCGCAGTTGGCACAGGCCTCTGCCAATACTCCATTAATACTTGGTGGTGATTTTAATCAAGTGTTAGACCCTCTGATAGATAGACAGCCGCCTAGAACGAGTAGTCCACCCAAGAGTCTTGCTACCCTTACAGCTCTGATGCAAGATCTTGCGCTGGTAGATATATGGAGGCTGCTTCACCCCTCCGACTTAGAGTTCACTTTCTTTTCTGCCCCCCATCACTCCCAATCTAGAATAGATTTCTTTCTCATTTCCAAAGCACTGATTTCTCAAGTAGACACGACTAGGACTCATCCTCTCCATATTTCAGATCATGCTGCCATATCTTTATCATTACATGTCACTGCGCGGGACGATTCTCCCCGAGCTGGTTTTTTGATAGATCCCTACTGGGTCAAAAAGATTTTCAGGTTGATATAAAGGCCGCTATCCAAGATTATTTTCATTTTAACTCACCCCATGACACAGCGAGCTGGGCTTGGTGGGAGGGTTTTAAAGCATCTATCCGCGCAACTATAACTAGCTATCAAATTCGGCAGGGGAAACAAAGAAAGCAGCATTTACTGATTCTAGAGCAGCAGATACAAGCTGGGGAGCGTCTCCTCACGTCCCGTACTGACCCATGTATTTTACTCCGTTTACAACGCTTGCGTTTTCAATACAATCAGCTTTTGTACACTGCTGCTGTTAAAAATATTGAATCACAACAAGGGCTATATTATCGGGAAAATAATCGTGCTGGCAAATTATTAGCAAATGCCCTAAAAGGTCAAAAAGAAGCCAAGCGTGTTACCGCCCTCCGTAATCCGTCGGGGGGGGGCTTGGTCACTAAAGATACCGAAATCTTAGAACTCTTTCGTGATTTTTATACTCGGCTTTATCAATCTGAATGTGATTTTGAGCCAGATGTATTTGAACGCTTACTTTCAGGGGTACAAAGACCGACCCTATCTGACGAAGATAGAGTGGCCTTGGACACACCATTTACTGTCTCAGAAATTCATTCTGCTATCAAGAAATGTGCCTCAGGTCGAGCCGCAGGCCCAGACGGTCTCCCTGCTGAATTCTACAAAACCTTTCACGCTGACTTAGCTCCAGTTTTGAAACTTTATTTTTCTGCTCTGGCCGAGGAGGGTTCTCCTTCTGGGTCCTTTTCAATGGCAAATGTAGTAGTTTTTGAGAAAGAGGGGAGAGACCCGCAACTAACAGCTAATTATCGTCCAATTTCCCTCCTAAACGCGGACTATAAAATATTTGCCACCATTCTCTCTACCCGGCTCTCTGATAGGATGCCTACCTTAATACACCCAGATCAATGCGGTTTCATTCCTGGTAGATCAACTGCTGACAATGCTCGGACTCTATGCCATGTACTGACTACCGCAGTTAATCTTGATCGCCCATTTGTTGGCCTCTCACTTGATGCTGAGAAGGCCTTTGATCGCTTAGAGTGGCCCTTCCTGTTTGCAGTCCTCCGCTGGTACGGATTCGGGGAAGGTTTTCTCCGTTGTCTTCGCACCATGTACGCACAGCCTACAGCCAGTATATGTGCCAATGCTTTAAAGTCTCAGCCTTTTCCCCTTCAACGCGGCACTCGCCAGGGATGCCCACTGTCTCCACTTCTCTTCGATCTTGCACTCGAACCCTTGGCTTTACTAATCCGGCAATCGGAGGAGATTCATGGAGTCCCCTTCACCCATAGGGAAATCAAAATTTCAGCGTATGCTGATGACCTTATGCTTTTTGTCTCTATAGACTCAGTACCGGCTGTCCTAGAGCAAATTGGTAAATACTCACAACTGTCCGGTTATAGGATAAATTGGACCAAGTCGGTGGCCTTTCCATTAAATCCTTTGCTTCATCAGGCAGATATGCAACCCTTCCCCTTTTTATGGCAACCTCGCATGGTCAAATACCTTGGGGTTCACTATTGTTCTCCTTTGGAAGACACTATCTCCTTCAATGCCAAAGACTTAACCTCTAAAGTCCGGGCGCTTACTCACCGCTGGACTCCTTTAACACTTACCTGGTGGGGTCGATTAGAAACCATAAAAATGATGATTGTTCCGAAAGTGAATTATATCTTAGAAATGTTGCCCTGCCTCTTACCTCGACGTACATATAAAGATATAGAGGGCCTTCTGACTAGATACTTGTGGCAAAACAAGACACCTAGGATAGCGAAACATAAGCTGCAAGCAGATAAGGAAAATGGGGGTGTCAGATTCCCTGATTTCCTGAAGTATCATCAATCTTTTCTTCTCAAACAAGGCGCTCGTTGGCTGGAAGATCCAGTACCGAGTAGACCTGTGTGGCTAGACATAGAAGAGGACCTTTGCAAACCGATTCCTCTTACTTTTCTCCCTGGTATGACTCTCCCATCAGACTCCCACTTTCCACCAATGCTTTTAGACACCTTAGGTGCCTTTAATAATCTTATGCAATCTTTAGACTCCCGACTCTGTCTGTTAGACAAGCTCCCACTTTGGTACAATACTCGATTTCGAATACAAAATAAGCCGATGGCGTGGAGCCCCTGGTACACTAGGGGCATTTGGATTCCTAGTCAGTTGTTCCATGAAGGTCGCTGGAAAACTTTTAGTGAATTGCAAATTGAATTTGGTCTCCCAGCGAAACACTACTTTCAGTTGGTGCAACTTCAGCATTGCCTTCGGAGTGCTAAGGTGCTCCCGCCATCGGCCTCCCCTACACAAGGTTGGTTGGAGACTATCCGATCTATCGGTAGTTCACCGGGTGTAGCATCCAATTTTTACAAAACCTTATGTAATGCTATAACTAGAGATACCCCTATAGCGCAGAAAGCATGGGAGAGAGAATTGCATGTGACTTTGACCCCGGAGCAATGGAGCCTTGTCTGGAGTAGAGTGACACGGGTCTCCCGATCCGCCTCACTCACTCAGACACTCTTCTTTCTAGCCCACCGGTGTTTTTACACTCCTGACAGATTAGCCAAATGGAACACTACTCAGGGCAATAGTTGTTGGACATGTCATGCGGCCATTGGTTCACTACCTCATGTTATGTATGAATGTCCCGCACTACAGTATTACTGGCGTCGGGTCTGGGGTCGTATCCAGTCTATTTTGCACTTTCAAGAGCCCCTTTCTTGGAGGATAGTGGGACTTCGCTCAGCTGCGGGGATCCCCTCTCTTCCAAAAACGGCTTACTTCCTTTTGGACTTTATGCTTGGCATTGCTATTTCCCTAATTACGAAATACTGGAAAAATAGCTCCCATCTGAGCCCCAATGAATGGTGGAATCATGTCTGTCTCTACAGTAAATATGAACAAATACCTCGTATGTTTGCTTCCCCCATTCAGACTCCTCATCATCGGTCTAAATGGAAGATGCTCAATGACTATGTACATTCTGCTCAATGCTCTCATCTGACTGTCTAAATTTGTATATATCTTTGTCCCATGATTATTCTGTATCGCAGATACTCTTTTGATTGTTTTGATGTATAATCACTGTTGTTTGGAAGCGCTCACATGCTGACATAATCAGCTAGAGAAGAAGCGTGGGGGTGGGGGGTAATTGGGTTTACTTTTCTTTATTGTATACTTGTTTTGTCTCCTTTGGTGTGTTGTTTCTTTTGTTTGTTGCAAAATGAAAATAAAAGTTTAAAAAAAAAAAAGATGGCTCAGCCGTTTACCAAATCTTTGACCCATGTACATCATGTGCAAACTGCTCTGTGTTAGACAATACCCAGAATCCTTAGCTCCTCATTTGTGCACTCTTCTAGTTTGAACTTAGGGATTGCTAATGCAGTGCAAAGAGCACTGAAACTGAACCAGAGACCAGCTGTGAATGCATGCTGGCTCACAATGGCCTACGTCTGTCACATACCAGAAGACTGTGTCCCCCTACACAGGTTTTAGCAGTGAGCAGTGAACATAGTGCCATGCTCGTACTCCCATATTATGTCATGTCCCTGGCCATGGACATTGCAAAAATGGCCAGTGCAGCACATGCACTCTCCCACATTTTGGAGTTCTCCCCCTCCTCAAGAGCACGTGGAAGCATGGCAGGTTGGACATGGGGTTAAATGTTGGTACAGTTGCTGGCTACACATACATCACCATCTCCTACCTCTTTGTACTCTAACATTGTCCTTATGGCTGTCACACTTTGTGTCCATGGAGAGTGGGTGAGGCTGTCATGCAGGGCCTTTGATTTGAAACAAAACATGCAGAGACACATTATAATGCTCCTGTATCGTTCTATGTTGCTACCGCACCTTGAATATTGTGTCCAATTCTGGTCACCGTATCTTAAAAAGGATATAGCATTATTAGAAAAAGTACAGAGAAGAGCTACCAAAATGGTAAAGGGGATGGAAGGTTACTCCTATGAAGAGGCTAAAAAGGTCAGGACATTTCAACCTGAAAAAGAGATGGCTGAGGGGAGATATGATAGAGGTTTATAAATTAATGAATGGAGTGGAACGGGTAAACGTAGATAGATGGTTTACATCATCAGAGTATAAAAAGACTAGGGGACATGCAATGAAGCTACAGGGTAACCTATTTAAGACTAATAAGAAAATATTTTTTCACTCAAAGTGTAATCAAACTCTGGAATTTGTTACCGGAGGATGTAGTAAAAGCTTTTAGTGTAGCTGGGTTTAAAAAAGGTTTGGACAAGTTCCTGGAGGAAAGGTCCATAAACCATTATTAAAAGGAACTCAGGATATCACTGCTTGACCCAGTACAAGCATTGAAGAACCTGTGTCTTTTGGGGAGACTGCTAGGTACTGTGGTGAAGATGGACCTTCAGAAGAAATGTATGTTGAGGAAAATCCTGAGAGCAGAGCTAACTCACACAGGATTTCCAAAACTGACCTGAAAAAAAACACAGTTCTCTGCTGAGCCGAAGACACACCCCAGTCCACGGGAGGAGTTAGGCTTCAGCTCTCATTGGGCACACCCAAGGGAACGGCAGGGACTGCCGGGAATTGAAGCCCTTTTTAAAACCTCAGAGAGAGCTGAAAGAGTGGTGAGGAAGGAGGAGAAAGGTGAACAGGTTGTTGTTGCAGAGAGGACCACGGAGAATATCCCAGAGGATAGCGTGGGGAAGGATATCCAAGTCCAAAAGAACGTTGTGAGAGGAGTGCAGAGTGCTGGAACCCTGGAAGCAAGGAGAAGAGCACTAGGACCTTGTGAGAAGACAGAACCCCGGAAGAGCCAGCCTGGGAGTCCAACGTACCCTGCAAGAAACTCTTACTGCCGGGTAAAGCCTAGACCTAGCCAGCCTCGAGAAAGCAGCACGTGGAGAAAAGGTACTTCTAATGCCAACAAGCAGTGCTATAAAGACAGAGAACTACAGCCAGGAGAAAGTTTTCCTAAGAGAAGTTCTTTTATAAATGCCTCTAAACAAGGTAAAGCACAATTTCCTAATTTGTATGCTTGGCTGAAGAAACCTTCATATAGTGCTGAACTGTGCAAACCTAACTTTGCTACTGACGTAGATAGTGAGTGGGGGAAGGGCGTAACCTTTGCCAATAACTATCCACCAGATGAAAAGCAAACACAGGCTGAATTGCTACTGAAGGAATTTCAGAAGTTCCTGGAGCTGAAGTCAGGGCAAAATAAAGAACCTGATACGGACAGTAATTCTGTTTGTTCAGAAGAATACATGCAGGTAGAAAGTTCTTTGCCTACCTTAAATTCTGAGCCTTGTGCCATGGATTGCTCTTTCTGCTGTATTGAATAACAGTTTAAAGAAGCACATAAGTTTTATATGAAGAGAATATAAAACGTTGGCTTTTCTTGTTGTTTAATCGTAAGAGTTCCTGATTGTGTTCAGCTGTTTCCAAGTCACGCTGTGAAGAGAACAGCTATTGATATAAAGCTGCAATATTTTCTAACAACCACATGAGGCAATGCTGAGTTAAGCTGCTGAAGTTTATGAAGAGCTGAGTTAAAGCCAATTTGATTTCACTGCTTCCTGAGTTCCTGTTTTCCTCTGTTTATCCTAAAAGTTCCACTTTTTGCATTTGTTGCTTTGAGCTTTTGATGCGCTGGAAACGATCCCCAAGACAAATAAATTTTCTTGCTTGCCTAACCACATCTGGTCACGACTACAATTCTTCCATAAGGAATATATAAGAGCACTACAGTTCCCAAGATTCATTGGGAACCATGCCTGCTAATTCTTCAAGGGACAATATAAGGCCACTCCTGCCTGTAAGCTCTAGGGCGCAGACAGGAGCGTCGCAGTACTTATGACCTAGATTGGCCACTGTTGGAAACAGGATACTGGGTTTGATGGACCTTGGTCTGACCCAGTATGGCATACCTTATGTTCTTATGAGTAGGCCTCAGAGCTTCAGCGCATCTGAACAAAGCCTCTGGATGGCTGTGCCACCTACCAGGGCTACATTCAAAACATGTATGGACTGTACCCCCCTCACCTCCACCCCAACATTCACCTCCAGACACTGCCTTCCCACATAGTGGCAGGAAATGCAGAGACCAACATGACATCCAGTGGCACATTCCTCCAGCTAGAGTTGCGCAGGGACCATTCAGAGGTCAGTGTCCCATATTCACAATCAGTCAACCCAAAACATGTAATCTCTGTAAACATGAGACCGGTTGTTGTTAGAGTAATACATAATGCCATACTGACTGCTGTGGTCAATGATCAGTAGACAGTGCTGAGATAGTGTATACTGTGTGCAGATGTGCCGGAGATGGGCAGGCCTATATGTGCATACTGGGCATGGAGCTAAGAAATCCCCAGAGTGCACTCTGTGACTGTAGCTTAGGACAAGAGCACATATTCTTTACTGTCTCACCAACTCAGTGACTCCATTAAACATTCACAGAGGCCAGCCCTCCACATGAACCTAGCTCCCAATAGGCTACAGCTGTACCAAGGGGGCTGACAGTATTGCCATGGATACAGCTATTATGGCAGTTGACATTAATCAAGCCTCTCACCTGTGCAGCCAGGTGTGCCCTGAGGCCTGGAGGCTCAGTCAGAGATGAGAGTTGCTGCACACACACGTGATGGAGATCTCCCTAGTGAGACTGTCTCCCCAGCTCACTCCAGTCAAAGCACCAGAAAATATGGGAGATGTAGAGCAGTGTCATGTTGGGAGGTAAGTGTAGGGACATGCTGTGGGGATGGGCCTTGAGGATGGTGTCACTAGGTGCCTCATAACGCCTGCACAGTGGGTGGGCACTAGTAGCGTGCTCTGCCATCCAGCTGGTGTCGGTGCAGCTTCTCAGTGTGGCAGCAGAGTGTGAGGGAGGGTTGCACAAGCTGATACAGCCCTGGAAATGTAGGATAAAGTTAACACACCAGGACTTATGATTCCTGATCCACAGGCTAGTCTTGAACCCTTGACCCTTCTCTTTCACACACACAGTGGCCATGTGTTTAGAGCCCAGAGTAGTCATGTGGAAATGTGGGTGCATCAATTCATGTGTGTATAAGCGGTCATTGTCAAGATGAATGAGAGCATGAGCTGGGGTAAGCTTATCTGTGTAGCTCTCTGCAGGCTCTTTGCCATACTTGTCTGACAAGGTATGTGAGGCTGCTGTGGGAGAGGGGCATCTTGTTAGGTTAGTCTGTAGAATTGCACTGATATGCTGCTGATGAAACTGATGCTCATGTCTTAAATGTGGGATCTGTCCTGCCGAAGGGGCAGAGCATGATACATGAACACATACATGCAAGATTCTGGGTGACCTAGCAGAGTGACCAACATTACCATTTCATGGAGTGTGCATATGGGCAAGTCCTGGTATAATCTCATGGTTGACAGGCCAGAGTGAGTAGTTTGGACTCTCCTGTGCCTTATGCCCTCCCTGATCACCTCAGAGAAATCCGTGACCTCCAATCATTCAGAAGACACCTCAAAACACATCTATTTACAATACATTATAGCACACAGGACCTAACCCACCCCCTAGAAACAACACAGAGGCCTAGCCAAGCCACACAAGCTAACATGACTTAACCCAATTCATCCCTACAAACACGGAATTGTACATAGGTACCTTATTACTACCTTGTCAGTAAGATAAATCTGACTGTATTACTTCAATGTAGATAGTTACCTGTTTCAATGTAATTGAGCAAGTACCTGTTGTACCTCTCAAACTTGTTCTCTGTAAACCGCAATTGATCTTTGGAAATTGCGGTACATAAATCACTGTTAAATAAATAAAAATAAAATAAATGTGCTCAGGTGGATGTGATACCTAAATGAGTGCTTACTCATGAAAAGGCCACTGGTTCATGAATAGACCCTGGTCATCATTTGGCAACTGAGAAAACAGCATGGTAATTTTTCCTCTGAGATGAGGTATTATCATATTGCCTAATCTTATGGCCTTGGGGGAATTTTTCCCTCCCACATGCACATATCCATTCAAGATGTGCATGTGTGTGGGGGGGGGGGGGGGGAAGCATTCTGATCCAATCCTGCACTGTCAAAGTGCTGTGACATGGCTGATTACTGCAGGTTGAAGGGGTCATGGGTGGACACAGGCAACCTGTGCAGCACTTTGGGACTGATGATGTAGCCAGGAGACACCATATGCACAATGAGGGCATGAAGGCAATAGCGGTTGGCAAACACCACTTCCCTGTCACTCGATGTTATAGATGCCATATGTGTACTGAGTACAGGCACCATATGCTTCCTGTGCATTCTCTCATACTGCCGGTTAAGGATCATGAACTATTGTCTCTAGTTAGGAAATGTGCGGTCAATTATGGCGCAGCAGCTCATGGCTCACAGTACACAGGGGTGACCCATTCACTAAGGGGGTCATTCTGACCCATGTTTAGAGGGTCTGGATGTCTGATTCGGAAGTCCAGACCCACTAAACATTGTGATGACTATCCTGCTGACAGAGCTACCCGCACATACAGGCAGCTTGTGTGGGGAGCTATGTTTGTGGGTGGGAAAGGGTGGTCCCTAGAAGTGAGAGTGGGGAAAGGGAGGGTACCTGACCTTGGATATACAGGGCCAATTCTGAGGTCAGCCCTGTATGTCCGGGGTTGGCCATGTGGACGGGGGACTTATTCCATCATGGAGGTGGAATGTCCCCCTAGACAGAGGCACTTGCAGCAGCGGGCATGGAGAAGCAAGGTGAGGGGGTGCAGGGGGTTCCCCGCAGCCTGACCCTGGCCACGGTAGCCTGATCAGGCTGCAGGGAAAGATTCCAATGGTCAGCCATGATGCCATGGCAACATGACGCCATGGTACGGCGGCTCCATACAAGAGCCAGGCTGGGCTAGCCGGTTAATGGATTGGACGTATGGGTACTTAGAATTGGGGCATGGCCTGCATATCCGGCCAGTTGCACCTGATTCTGATCCCGCAGGCACATCTAGCCCCTGTGGAATCAGAATCAGGTGCAACTGGGTCACATCCAGATTCTGGGTACCCAGACAGGCAGGAGATGCCCAGATCAGAATTGGCCTCCACGTGAATTAGGCAGCTGCCTAGGTATGCAGATCCTGATGGGCGGCTTCCTAGTTTATTCCTCCATCCCTGACAGCATGGCACAGCCACCACTTCAGTATTGCAGATGGCCTTACAGCTGCAGCATACATGCGGTTAGTCTTGGCATAGCACTCTGGTCCCCATCCGGCAGGGGATTATATTGCCTCTATACCGTTCTATGTTGCGACCACACCTTGAATACTGTGTGCTATTCTGGTCACCATATCTTACACCAAGGATATAGTAGAATTAGAAAAGGTACAGAGAAGTGCCACCAAAATGGTAAATGGGGTGGAAGGATGCCCCTATAACAGAGGTTCCCAACTCCAGTCCTGGAGGGCCAAACACCATTCAGGTTTTCAGGCTGTCCCTAATGAATATGCATGAGATACATTTGAATACAATGGGGGCTGTGCATGCAAATACATGAACAGCTACATGAACAGCTTTTACTACATCTTCCGGTAATGAATTCCAGAGTTTGGTTAAGTGTTGCATGGAAAACTATCTTCTCTTATTAGTCTTACATGGGTTACACTGTAGCCTCATTGCATGTCCTCTAGTCTTTCCACATTTGGATGGCGTAAACAATCGATCTACATTTACCCGTTTCAATCATTCATTAATTTATAGAACACTATCATAATATCCACTCAACCATCTCTTCTCTGGGTTGATGAGCCCTAACCTTTTTGGCCTCACCTCAAAGGGTATCCTTCCATTCACAGTACCATCTATGATGTCTGTCATGATCCCAGAGTGACAGTGGCAGCACACAGACAAGCTGCTGCTGCAGAAAGGTGATGTGCCACATGGGGCAGTCTAGGGGACCTGGCACCCTAGGCGGAGATCCCCTGCTGCCACTGAACCCAGCTGTGGAAGAGGTAGCCAATAGTGCCAGCAGTTGTAGCCCTCCAGGTAGCTGCAAGATGCAGGTGCCTCTGCCCACCCCCCCTCCCCCATCCGGACCTTCCACCCTAGGTGTACACCAAGCCCACATGTTGGACAGGCTGGGGACTGCACACCACCACCACTGAGAGCATGCAGGCATTTATTTATTTATTTTATTTATTTAACTGAATTTTTATACCGTCTTTCTACAAGTCAAAACGGTTTACATAAAACAATTAATGCAGTATGTTTCAACTGTTTACATAGAACAAGGTAACAGAGGTATATATAGGTAACAAAAGAACTAGTTACAAGAGCAGTGAGCAACTATATACAACGGTAAATACCGGAAATCATGGCTGTATGATAGGTTTTTGAAAGGGCAGGAGCGGGGAAGTGGGAGAAGGTTAGGTACTAAGGTGGTAGGGAAAAATGTTCAAGGAAAAGAAGGGTTTTTAGCTTCTTTCGGAACTCAGAGTGGGTTGGACAGTTCCGCAGCTCATATGGAAGGGAGTTCCATAAGAATGGAGCATAAAGGGAGAAGGCCTTGTTACTGGTAGATTGTTTGCAATATCTTTTTGATGTGGGGATAGTCAGAAGGTTTTTGGTAATTGAGTGGCGGGTTCTTGTGTTAACGGGGAAGGGAAGGAGTGGGGAGAGTCATGGAGCTGACTCTTTGGAAATGATTTTATGTATGAGGGTAAGCACTTTGAATTTGATCCTGTATTGAATGGGGAGCCAGTGGAGATCATATAGGACTGGTGTGATCAGTGAACGTCTGGGGTGGTTGGTTATAAGCCGTGCAATCGTGTTCTGGGCTAAGAGGAGCGGTTGTATGGTGTTCTTGGAAAGGCCATGATAGATGAGGTTACAGTAATCAAGAGAAGGAGTTGTGAGGGCCTGACAGACAGAACGAAATGAGGTAGGGCTTAAAAGTGGTTTGAGGTTCCGGAGGGTTCGTAGCTTTGCATATATTGTGTTGGTAGTTCTCTTGATTTGATTAGTGAAGGAGAGGTTCTGATCGAGGATGACACCAAGATATTTCACTTGGTTTTTTATAGTAAGATTGAGGTCTCCAATATTGATGGTTGGAGGTGGAGTGTATAAGGTATTGGAAAACACCTGTAGGACTTCAGTCTTGGATTGGTTAATTAGGAGGTTGTGCTGGGCTAGCCAGGATTTTAGAGTGGTTAGGCAATCGCATAGTTTAGTAAAGTCAGGGTTAGTGAGATTAAATGGGGTGAAGCACATCATGTCATCCGCATATAATTGGTACTGAATATCATAGTTTTGGAAGATGTTGCAGACAGTTTGAAGGAAAATATTGAATAGGAGAGCAGACAGACTAGATCCTTGGGGGACACCTTGTTTAAGAGTAAATGGGAGGGAGGTATCATTTCCAATACGGACCTGTTGGGTTCTGTCATCTAGGTAGGATCGGAACCAGTTTAGGGTTGTTCCTCTGAGTCCTATTTCGTGGAGTCTGTTTAAAAGTTGATGGTGAGGAAGGGAGTCAAAAGCAGCGGATAAATTGAGGAATATGAGTAAGCATCCCTGGGTAGGATTCTGAGTGTGCAGGTACAGGGAGTCTAGTAGGGAGGTAAGAAGGGTTTCAACTCCATGGTTCTTTTTGAAACCATGTTGGAATAGGTCAAGGGGAGAGTGGTCATCAATATAGTTCTGGAGTTGGGTTTGAACTAGTTTCTCAGTTATTTGTGCAAGAAAAGGGATGCTAGAAATGGGTCTGTAGGAGGTAGGGGAAGTAGGGTCAAGTTTTGTTCCTTTTAGAATTGGCCGGATAGTGGCACACTTGAGTGGAGGTGGTACGGATCCAGTCTGGAGGGAGGTTTGTACAATAGACAGGATGAAGGGGCTGAGAGAACCTCTAGTAGATTTGATCCAAGGGACTGGGCAAGGGTCAAGGGCAGAGGTAGAGGCATTTAAGTCTTTTATAACATTAGAAACATTTTCTAGAGTGAGGGGGTCAAATTCATTCCAAGAGGTAGGGAGGGTAGGTTCAAGCAGTTGGGTGTTGAAGTCATGTGTGGATTGGGAGTTATTGGTTGAGGAGGGCGGGAGGAATTTAGAGATTAGGTGGTTGGCAATAGCTTGTGCAGTTATTTTTGGTGGCTGGTCCTGTGGTGAGGGTTCATTTATTAAGGATTTGGCAATGGAGAAAAGTTCTCTTGGTTTGTTGAATGATCGTTGGATCATGTTTTCATTGTATTCCTTTTTATGGTTGAGGGTCTCAGAGCAGTAGGTTTGGAGTTTAGTTGTGTAAGTAGTATGTGCATTAGGGTCATTAATGCATGGTGTCAGGATGTTGGTGGCAGGGGCAGCAGCACCCTCCTGCAGCAGACCAGAGCCATGTCCTGGCCCTGAGTGCCGTGCGCATTGCAACATGTGGCAAGCTCTGTCTGATGGGAAACATGTCAGCCCCAGGGACTCTTATATCCATTTGGCAGCATTTTGGCTCAACACACACAGTTGGTCTATATATTAGCAGAGGGTCACAGGTCCTAGTCCTGGCTGAGGATCATGTATTGCCCTGTGGCTAAACTTTAGCCTATAGTGCAGGTACAGCACCAGCATGTGCAACCCCCAATGAAAAGGCCAGCAAGGGTACAAACACCCATCAGCCACACAGACAGGCTCTACTATCCCCACAGTTGGATGGAGAGGCAGGCTTATAGCACCTGCACACTGAGTGGGCATTAATGTCAGGGCATGCTACTAGTGCCTGCACAATGAGCACACGTTAACAATGCTTGAGCTGATATGGAGACCAATGTGGCAGCCAGGAATGCCAACCATTTCCTTCTTTGCACAGTGCAGCGATGTGCGTGCATGTGTGTCTCTCCATTGTTCTGTGGCTTTCTGCACTTCACTGTGCCTTGCATTGCCTAAGCTGTTCCCAGTGTTAGTCTGCAAATATTCATGTTGAGGAGCAGAGGATTGTGGGTATGGCCTGACACAGAGCAGACTGGCCAGGATGTGTCTGCCTCGGCAGTAAGGCCAATGGCTGTGACTTTGCAGTGCCCGTCTGTGACGTGCATGTCCTGGGTGGCCACTGCATATCATACTGAGAAGGCACTCTCACTCTGACCGAGCAGTGATCATGGGACGGCTATGTATCCATATAGTGCTATATCCATATGGTGCTATATATGTTCCCTGTAAAATAGTTATCTCCAAGTTATAATGCCCTGTTCAATGTAATTTCAGTTTGTTCAATGTAAACCGCACTGATGCAGAATAGCGCGGTATATAAGAGAATGTAAATAAATAAAATATAGTGCCTGGCTCCATTAATACGGGTGCAATTTCTATCTGGGGATTGTAATTACTGAAACAAATGCTAGGTATCTATGCCGTTTACCCCAAGCCAGGGTGCACATGGTCACTCTGTGCACATGCACTGTGTGCTGCACATGCAGCTAGAGTGTGCATGGCTGGCACAGCCTAGTAGTGGGCAGTAGGTGCAGTCTGACAGAGATTGCTGTGGTGGGTTGTTAGTCCTAAATGGTTGGGATAGCAGTTGTTCCTGGCCTACTCGCTGCAGTCATGGCCGGGCAGTAGCTGCAGCCCCACACAAGCCTAGAGGTCTCACACCCCTGCATTTGGCATCCATGACAATAGCTTTATAATACTGTGCACCGACATGCACTGTTCTAGGAGGGTCCCTGTTCAAAAGGAGTAGGACACAGGGTCTAGCTGTGACTGGCACCTACAACATGCTGCGATTGTGCAGGAAACAAAGTGACTAGCATAACACACTGCAGACATTACCTGCCACACGGCCGGCAGAGACCATCTCTAGCAGTGCAAGTTCTGGGGACCACGTGCTGGGCGCCCATCCTCACCCTCAGGGTGATTGCTATAACCACTCAGTAGCACAATTTGTAGCTGTTATATGCATGTCACACACACTGTCAGTACGTCTTACTGAGTGGATATGATGGATCAGTGCATTCTCCATTTGGTGATCAGCTGCAGATTGCTGTTACGCCTCATGAGTACTGGAGAAGCTAACCTATACCAGAACACACAGCAGGCAGTTTAGGCAGTAACCTGCAGGCTCTTTGAATCCTGATATTGCTGTGTAGAGAGGTGTGGAGGTGTAGCCTACTGGTTAGTGCAATGTCTTCATACACAGGGGTTTGATTCCCACTTGTTCATTTTGGGCCTGTGTGCTACTCAGATAATTTCCCTGCCTGTAACTGTCCTGGTTCTACTGTGATTTGCAGACACTCATCCTACTTTGTTATGCATTCTGGCCAACTTTAGGTCAACAAACATGCTATCATGGCCTTCTGCGAGCATGGCTTTATTGCCTCTGATACAACCCATTGCAGGGGGTCTGACATGTTCAACCTGCATATGTCAGGACCCTGTTTGGAGGCATGGCATGATGGTCATGGCAATGGCTTGGGGGCCAAGATGCTATGGTTTGAGACCCATTACCACTCCTTATGTGACGTTTTGGAATGAGTTATTGTCGTATTTTATGTCTGCCACAACCTTCATGGACTAACACCTCCTTGTGACCTGGAGCAGGTCACTTAATGCACCATTGGCTCAGCTGACTGCAGGTCCATACAGTCCCTGGTTATCATCAGACATTACAAATTGATGGTAAGGTGTACCTCAACGTGACTGCACTGTTTCAGAAGTATACTAACAGGCAGTTACATGCATACAGCTGTAACCAACTTGGAAAACATGAATCACATGTGACAACATGTCTGTTACTGTACACCTTTGGCTCCCTTACATCTCTGCAGTACATGCAGACACATACTACCCCTCGAATATCCACCTGTAGGTCTCAGCTCATGTCCATACGTACCCCATTTGCCCAGTATGGATGACACCTGTGAAATTGTTATCTGCACATTTGTCTGAGGTGCTGTATGGTGGCTGTGTGACTAGGATAGGTGCAAGACCCACATGTCTGGTATCAGGCCTTCCAAGTGGCACTGGTGCACATTTTCACCAGTGCATGAATGCCACTACAGATACATTGAGGATACAGTACAGATACATTGAGGATGGCACCTACGACACATTTGTGCTGCCAGCCCATACCACCCTTTCCTCCTCTACCATCTGTCCTTCAGCCAATCCATCCATCTCTGTCAGCTGGGTGCATTCATGTCTTCTACATGGCCTACACTGGTACTCTTTTCCACATTTTGGCTCTTCACAAACACCTCTGATCTACATGTTACTACTCCTACTCTGTCCTCCTGCTGCTGCACACATCCTGCTACTTCTGACTCCACTGGGGGACAGGTGTTCCCCATCCTAAGCCACACATTGACATTGTGCCATATTACATTGGCAACCCCCTGTGCATTGGTATTCCTGCCTCCCACATACTCATCCACTTTACTGGCTGCCACATAGGGTATCCACGGGTCTGGCAGGTCCATCATCTCCCACCTGTCCTTCTATCCATCACCTTCAGATTGACTTCCTTTGTTGCTCCTTTATCCAGCATTAGGGTTACAGCTGTTTTTGGATGTTAAGGTGCATGTTTGACATCTTAATGCCCAATGTCCTATTACCACACATTAAATGACCCTTAATACCGGAAAGCCTCCTACACACCCAGACCCTTTTTCGCATGGAAAACCCCTTTTTTGCTGCCATTAAGAATATAAGAATATAAGATATGCCATACTGGGTCAGACCAAGGTCCATCAAGCCTAGTATCCTGTTTCCAACAGTGGCCAAACCAGGTCATAAGTACCTAGAGCAGTCTCCCCAAAAGACACAGGTTCCTCAATGCTTGTATTGGGTCAAGCAGTGATATCCTGGGTCCCTTTTAATAATGGCTTATGGACCTTTCCTCCAGGAACTTGTCCAAACCTTTTTTAAACCCAGCTACACTAACATCTTTTACTACATCCTCCGGTAACAAATTCCAGAGTTTGATTACACGTTGAGTGAAAAAATGCTTGATAATGCCTGCTCCCTTACCACCCTTTAGTAAACATACCCTATAGTCTTAATATGGGTCTGCACCTTAACGTTAAGACGAAAAAGATCCTGACAACTGGCAAAATCAGTAAGTTCATCATTGATGGAGAAGAAATAGAAATAGTTGATAATATTATCCTACTTGGATCAACCAGCAGTCAAGAAATCTGACAACGCATTGCTGTTGGCAGAATGGCTATGAAGGCTCTAGATAAGATTCTCAAGAGCAGAGATGTTTCTCCATATAAAGATTTGACTTGTTCAAGCCATGGTGTTTTCAATAATATCATATTGATGCGAACGTTGGACAGCGAAAAAGATAGACAGGAAGAAAATTGATGCCTTTGAATTATGGTGCTGGCGATGAATGCTGTGTATATCATGGACTGCCTGAAGAACAAACCAATCAGTACTAGAGATCAAAACTAAGCTTTCCTTAGAAGCTCAGATAACAAGACTTTGACTTTCATACTTTGGACACATCGTGCGAAGACAGAGATCTTTGGAGAAAGACATAATGCTTGGAAGGTAGAAGGTCAACGTAAAAGAGGAAGGCCAGCAATGAGATGGATTGATACAATAACAGCAGCTATGGATGCCACTCTATCAACAATAAGCAGCCTGATTGAAGACCGAACACAGTTTAGGTCAACTATCCAGAGGGTCGCCATGAGTCAACATCAACTAGATGGCACTTAAGAACAACAACAAAAATGGTGAAAGTATTTCTGGTGTTATGGTGGGAGATCATCTTGCATCCAGTAATCACCAGATGTTATGGCTCATTATTAAGACTAGGATTGACAAAATCCATTCAAAAGTGAGGATCTTAGACTTTAGGAAAACTAACTTTGCCAAGACAGAACAATACCTCAAGGAGTCATCAGCGGGATGGGAACAGTTGGGGTATATAGAAAAACAGTGCGCAAAACTGAAAGGGGATATTATAAGGGCCTGTTAGAAAAGCAAATAAATGTAAAAGGAAAAGGAAAAGGAGGCCACTATGGTTCTTAAAAGAAGTAGCTGAAAAAGTGAAGAAAAAGAGGGAAGAATTGAGGAAATAAAACATATCACAGAGAGTGGAAGACAGGCATCTAATATTTGGAAAAACTTAGAGAAGCTAGCAAAGTAGTCAGGAAAGCAAAGATACAAAAAGAAGAAGAAATAGCCAATGCAATAAAATGAGGGGATAAGACATTTTTCAAATATGATAGTGAGAAGAGGAAGAGCAACAGTGGTATTGTCAGACTCCTGGGTGAAGGGAAGGAATATGTAGAAGCTGATGAGGATAAAGCAGAATTGTTTAACAAATATTTCTGTTCTGTGTTCACAAAGGAAACAAAACAAAAAAACCAAACCAGCAGAAGAAGATGGGATCCGCAGGAATACAAGAGAAAGTAAAGCGGACCACCAGAAACCACGGCCTGACACAAAGGGTAGTAAAAAACTTTTATTTGGTAGACCCAACTAACAAGTTTCGGTCAGAGGCCTTCTTCAGGGGTCTAAAAATAAACATAAACATAAAATTATACATACATAATAAGAATTTAATAACATTAAAAAATACATGTGTATCAATATGTGTAAAACAACTCAACATATACATTACCACAAAGGGTAGGAAACAGCATATGAAATGTGGACCAAGCCACCACTCTTCCCAATCTGTATTGGATAAATTGCAAAAATAAAATCAGATGAAGATTATTAAATCTGTACAGCTAAAATGCTGGCAAGCAGACTATAATGGATGCCTACTATGCAAAAAAACTATCAGAAAGAAAATAAATGGCATAATTGCACATTTATAAAAAGTATGCAAACACAACAGAACATAAAGACTTCTTACTGAAAACAGGACAATAGAAACAAAAAACCCAAAACAGACATAAATAGCAAAGCAACAGCTCTGTTGTATCTGATAGCCAAATAGCTCGAATAGTGACCAATATGGAAAGAGGTCTAAAGAAAGTCTAAAAATGTTTATAAGGCAATAGTTAAAATTATGAATAAAACTAAGCTTTATTAACCGAAAAGCACTAACTGAAAAAACATGCAAGGAATTAGAAACGTACAAATGTCACAAACACACGTAGTCAAAAATTTTAGCTCCAATGAAACCCTCCATTTTTAAAGAGGCAATGAGCGTACAGCAGTAATATGCATGATTCTGGAAGATTGAAGATAAAAGCTAATTTATAATAATAATAACTATGACAATGGAGAGAAGGAAAGCAACCATAAAAACTAATACATTAGAAATAGAGATCAAGGGGGATATAAGGAGAGAGCCATGTTGTACTTATCAAAAGGACACAAACCATAACACAAGCATACAACTAAAATAAAGAGCTAACCACACAAAAAAGGACCGAAACAACGGACCAGAAAACAAACTTAGCCAGCGTCGCTGCTATAGGCGAGGAATCGCCGCGCAAATGCACAAAGGACTTTTTTTTTTAAAAAGACTGTAAAAAAGAACTTTAAAAAAAACCCATATATACATACAGTGATTAACAGATAGAAGTGGACCAAATGTAGCAGGCACACATTGTCGAAAAGTCTTGACACCAATAAAAACACTTCATTTTAAAAGAGGCATAAAGACAAAGCCGTGCTTTTTATAGAACAGTAAACCAAAAATGACAATACTTAGAACTAAAAATAGTCAAGTGTACAGAACACAGATCAAAAGATTGATAAATTGACAGAATCTACTAAAAATGTTTATATTGTCAAAAAGAAATTAGATGATAGCGCTTTGTGGACACAGACATGAAAACGCACAAGAGCATGGACATTGAGCATTCGGCAATGGTGTACATAATACTGAGATATTAAGGATAAATCTACAATGAGAGCCATTACTCCTCATCTAAAAAAAGGATATGTAAACTGTAACATTAGGGTTGTAAACGTAAACGCTAATACATTAAAAGTAAAAAACAAGAAAAACATAGTGGGCTTCACTAGATTGGAAAGGTCCATGTGGTACTTGTAAAAAAGGGGCAGAAAACCATGACGAAAGCTGTTACTTAAAACTAGCCACACAGAAGATAAGGCCCAAGAGCAAACTCACCAGCAACACTGCTATAGACGAGAAAGCGCCACGCAAGTGCAAAAAAAGTTTGTTTTTAGACCACATCGGGGTGCCTCCCACACAATTACGTACAGTGATTGACAGATAAAAGTGTGCCAAAGGGAAACATTAAGAGGAAAGAACGAGCAATAAAAGGACAAAAAAAATGATGGAATTGATACATACATAAGCGCGTAAGAATAAACATAATCTTAGCAATAAACCTATAACAGAAAAGTTATCCATATGGATGCGTAAAAACGATAATCACATCAAATAAAATGCAGAATGCACAAAATACAAAGAAACAGAATATTTGTATAACATGGTAATATAAGACCGTATATACAAACATCACATCAAGGACGCTAAAGGCACAAAAAACAAAGTACAGCAATGATATATATAATTCTGAGATATTAAGGGTAGATCTACAATCAAAGCCGTAACTACTTATTACAAAAGGGGAGGAGGGAATAGACACATAGACGCTGATACATTGTAAACAAACATCAAAAGGAGACATGAAAGGGCTTCACTAAATTAAAAAGAACCATATTGTGCTTGTTAAAAGGACAGGAACCATGACAAGAGCTAAAAGCTAGCCTCACAAACAATGAAAAAGAGAGAAAAGAATTCACCAGCATTGCTGCTAAGGCGGGAAACACCGCACAAGTGCAGAGAGGATTTTTAAAATACATCGGGGTGCCTCCCACACACGTAGTGATTGACAGATGGAGGTATATCGATTGAGAAGGGGGAGTAAAAAACAGGCATTGGGAGGACAAGAACAAATGGACTTATGTTTATGTTTATTTTTAGACCCCTGAAGAAGGCCTCTGGCCGAAACTTGTTAGTTGGTTGGGTCTACCAAATAAAAGTTTTTTACTACCCTTTGTGTCAGGCCATGGTTTCTGGTGGTCCGCTTTACTTTCTCTTGTGTTCACAAAGGGCCAGGAACAGGACCTCAGAAAACACCCACAAATAGGAAACGAAGTGATGGGGAGCTCAAACGATTGTCAGAAGACTGTGTTGGTGAGGAACTAGCTAAACTAAAAGTAGATAAAGCAATGGGACCAGATGGGATACATCCGAGAATACTGAAGGAACTTGGGAAAGTTCTAGCGGCTCCACTGACTGACCTTTTCAATGCTTCTTTGCAGTTGGGAGTGGTAAAAGAGGCACATGTGGTTCCTTTACACAAAAGTGGAAGTAAGAATGAGGTTGAAAGCTACAGGCTGGTTAGTCTAACCTCTGTGGTGAAATTGGAAAACATTGCTAAAAGAGAGAATAGTGAGGTTTCTGGAGTCCAATGGATTGCAGGATCTGAGGCAGCATGGATTCACCAGAGGCAGGTCTTGTCAGACAAATCTAATTGATTTTTTTGACTGGTGACCAGGGTGTTGGACTGAGAGAGAGCCCTAGATATGGTGTATTTAGATTTCAGTAAAGCCTTTGACACTGTTCCACACAGGAGACTTATAAATAAACTGAGCACTCTAAGGATGGACTCAAAACTGACTGATTGGGCTAGAAATTGATTGAGTGGGAGGCAACAAATAATACAGGTAAATGGAGCTCACTCTGAGGAGAAGGAGGTTATCAGTGGTGTGCCGCAGGATCCGTCCTTGGCCCGATTCTGTTTAACATTTTTTTTAGTGATATTGCGGAAGGACTTTCAAATAAGGTTTACTTGTTTGCGGATGATACCAAAATCTGCAATAGATACCCAGGAAGAATTTGATAACATGAGGAGGGATCTAGCTAAGCTTGAAGAATGGTTTAGAATTTGACTGCTGAAATTTAACGCTAAAAAATGCAGGGTCATGCATTTGGACTGCAAAAATCCAAAGAAGCTGTACAGTGTAGGGGGTGAGGTACTTCTGTCCACAAAAGAAGAGCGGGACCTGGGCATAATTGCGTCTGACAATCTTACAGTAGCTAAACAGGTATCCAGACTTGCATGGGGTTGTTAATAGTGTCCTGCTGGCTCTACCAGTACCACTGGGGGTAGGCCTGGAACACCTCATGTCCCAACCACCTAGGTCTATCATTCACCCAGAACAAGCACAGTCAGACTGCATCTGCTGCCCACCACTGGATTTTCCAGCCATGCACATACCAACTGCAGACAAGCCACTGGTCAGTACACACTGCATGTGCATCCAGCAGTTGGCTCAGTGATCAGGCCTCCAGGCAGGAGATGCACCCACATCACTAGAACCAGACACTATATAGCATTATGTGGATACATAGCCGTGCCATGGTCACTGCTTGGTCAGAGTGAGAGTGCCCTCCAGGCATGACATGCTGTGGTCACCCAGGCCATGCACATGGCAGATGGGCACTATGACATTTCAGCTATTCACCCTATCTCCAATGCAGACCCATCCTGGCCAATCTGCCCTGTTCCAGCCCATACCCACAATACTTTGTTCCTCATCATGCACATTTGCAGACTAATGCTGGAAACATCTTAGGCACTGTGAGGCTCAGTGAGGTGTAGAAAGCCACAACTGCTCAGGCTTTGTTAATGTGTGCTCCTTGTGCAGGAGCTAGTTGCATGCTCTGATGTTAACGCTCGCTCAGTGTGCTGGTACTGACTCTCCATGCAGCTGTAGATAGCGGAGCCTATCTGTGTGGCTGATGAGTGTTTTTACCCTTGCTGGCTGATTCATTGGGGGTTGCACATGTTGGTGCTGTACCTGTACTGTGGGCTAAAGTTCAGCCAAAGGGACATGCAATGCATAATCTACAGCCAGGACCCAAACCTATGACCCTCCACTCATATACACACCAACTGTGTGCATTGAGCCACAGTGCTGCCATATGGCTACAGCACTCCCTGGGGCTGACATACTTTGCATCAGTCAGATCTTGGCACATGTTGCAATGTGCATGGCGCACAGAACCAGGACATGGCTTTGGTCTGCTGCCAGCGGGTGCCACTGGCCCCTCTGCCAACACCCCCACACCATGCTGACATGCCTATGTGCTGTCTGTGTTGGTGGTGTGTGGGCTGGTGGATGCCTATGGCGCACCATCCAGATAGGGGGGGCAGAGGCCTACATGGATGGCCACACAGCCCCCTCCCCAACCATCTGCCTCTGCAGGGGCCCCATCACCGCCTGCCAATGATACGTCTCCGGGGGAGGATGACAGCCACTGCTGTGGTAGTTCTCTGGGCACCTACATGTTGCAGCTGCCTGAGGGGTTACAGCGTCTAGCACTAATCAGCCACTTCCCCCACAGCTGGGTTCTGTGGCAGCGGGGGGGGGGGGGGGGTGCAGCCTTGATCTCTGCCTGGGGTGCCAAGACCCATGGACCACCCCATGTGGCACATTGCCTTTCTGCAGCAGTAGCAGGACTGTGTGCTGCAACTGTCACTGTGGGATCATGACAAACATCACAGATGGTACTGTGGATGGCAGAATACCCCTTTGTGGAGAGGCTAAAAAGACTGGGGTTCATTAACCTGAGGAAGAGACAGCTGAAGGGAGATATGATAGAGGTCTATAGATTATTGACTGTAATGGAACAGGTAAACATAGGCTGCTTTTTTTATGCCATCAGACTGTGGACAGACTAGGAGACTTGCAATGCGGCTTCAGTGTAAACCATTTGGGTCTTCTAGGTGAAAATATTTTTTCAGTCAATGCATAATCAAACCCTGCAATCCATTACTGGAGGATGTGGTAAAAGCTGTAAAAGTAGCTGGGTTTAAAAACGTTTGGACGGGTTCCTGGGTAACGGTCCATAAACCATTGCTAAAGAGGACCTGGGCTATGCACTGCTTGCCGCATTATAGTTATTGGGGATCCTGTGTGTCTTTTGGAGAACCTGCTAGGTACTTGTGACCTAGCTTGGCCACTGTTGGACACGGGATACTGGGCACGATGGACTTTAGTCTGACACAGTTTGGCATATTTTGTAGTCTTATGTTCCTATGTGCCATCTAGGCAGCTGCTTGATCCCCCCTGTGCAACAGCAGCCCTCGCTGCATGACCTATGTGCCACCTCGTTTACTCCCATTTGCACCATCAACATAGTGCCCTTTCATACTTGGGCACTATGCTGTTGCTGCTAATGGAGCACTACTATCACTCACTTGAGCTCCCCTGTCTGTGCAGACGTAAAATAGGCTCTCTCTCCTCAAAAAACACCCTTTCCGCGAGGTTTTGAGTTGCGTTAAGGTTCCTGCCGTTAAGGTGCCTGTGTTAAGGGAGCAAGCCTTGTGCCTGCCCCCTCCCCACCCATTGACCCCCACTCTCCGGCCCATGCATGCCTTATCTCCACCCACAGGTACCGTTAGCGTGCGCTAAAGTGGCTTTTTGGATGCATTAAGGGCACAGATGCAGTTAGCATGTGCTAATGGCACACTTGCTCCTTTGCTGTGGTTTAGTAAAGATACCCCCAAGTGTGCACTGCAGGGAAGCAGTGATTCATCTTGGATAAAACTAAGGAATATATGTTGGTGAAGTGAACCTGGAGGATATCATCCTCGTAACAGAAACCACTGATAAGAAGGCTCTGGACAAGGGGACTAAGAAAGATGTTGAATAATGCATGTGTGAGCACAGAGCCCTGAGGAACTCCACAGCAGAGAGGAAAGGAGTTGGAAGAGGAAGCATCTATGATAACATGGAAGAAATGGCTCTTCAGGAAGGAATGGAACCTGTGGAGAACAGTACCAACTATCCCAATCTCCTATAGCCTAGCAAGTAGAAGAGTATAGTCTACTAGTCCAAACGCCAAGGTAAAATCAAGTGATACCGTTAGTGCAGCCCAACAAGCTGGACCATACCAAGCTAAAAATGCTCCCTGTGCAACTAATGAATCTGGTGCCCCCCTCCACTCAGCCATGTTCAGTAACTCACTCTTTTTGAGCTTCCCGGAAGTCCAGTGATGATATCAGTGCTCCCTTTTATGCCTGTGCCCTGTGCGGCCACACCGCTCGCACAGCCCTTGGTACAGCCTTGCCAACGTATCTAAAGAGCTACAGGTTTCACTCAGGAAGACAGCTAAAATTGTTTCAGTACTGTGGTGGGATCTGAAGCTTGCCTGCCAAGGATGGAGAACATTAGTTTTATCAACATAATTCCAGAGTTGAGAGAATACTAATTTTCCTGTGAGTCTGGATAGATTACATAAACTAGAAATTGGTCGATAATTGGTTGGATCAGTAGAGTCAAGAAAAGTTTTTTTCAGGATTGGGCAGACCATAGCACATTTCCAGGCATCAGGGACACTACCTGAGGAGAGCTGAGATTAATTATTATTAATACCTTAACACCTTTCCATTTTTATGGGAAGATGTTAAGAAGACAGATAATAGATTTTGAGGCTACAACCTTGGTGACAAAAAGTTTTGAGGCTAGGTTAAAAGTGATCCATAAGGGAGCCCTACAGAAGATAAGTCAGTCAGATGAACTTATCTGCTAAAGTCGGTGTGGATAATGAGAAAGGATGGGAAAAGTGTGATATACACCAGCTATTTTTGAACTAAAATGACTTTCCTGAGTGTTAATTGTTGGGATCTCAGAAAGAGCAGAGGATACACCATGGCTGGAGGAAGATAAACTAAAAATTAATGAGAAAGGTTTCTTTGGGTGGTTGCTAGAGGTGCTAATAATCTTGGTAAAGTAAACTTTTGTGTTCTAAAGTATGTTTAAGCATTATAAATAAATCTTTTCTAAAAATCAACATACTTTAGTCAGTCAAAGATTAGTCAGTAAAGTCAATATTTTATCATATATAGAAGAATGGTTGTGACAAATATGTTTTGGACTGGTGTGACTGCAGTCTGGAAAATACAAGATGCAGTCTTAAGGTGCAGGGAGCAGAGGAGAGGGAATGCTGTAAGGTAAAGAAACATTTATAAACACCCTTACAGAACTATTAACAAGAGCAATAGTATTTATTCAGGCTATGCATGTACAGTTTGTGCTAAAGGAGCCAATTTAGGGGACCCTAACAATTCCCATGTTCAGAAAAATGGGACTGCTGATGCAGGGATAGTATGGGCATGAGCAGTGAAAGGATTCCTTTGTGGGCAAGAAACAGAGATCATATTTTAGTCCTGGTACCCCATGTGATTATGTTATGCAATAGCTGCTATGATAGGTTCAAGGCATCTTTTTGGCAGAATCATGTTTTTGTGACAAAAAGTGACTGTGTGTGTGTGTGGTTTGAGGGGTGCACAGGGGGATATGATGTGCTCATCTGCAATTTCGGGGGGGACATGAAAGCCTGGCCAGTACCTGGACCACATGGATGACTGCAGCATCACCAGGTGCCAGTGTGATTGGGCAGTCAAACTCAGAGAAGGTTTACTATTTGCTACATGTCTAAACATATCCCCATCAATAATAAGGGACCCTCAGAATAACAGCATTCAACAATGCGAACAGCACTAATGCATATCCATAATGCACATTTTGTGGGACCAATGGTTTTGCTGTTTGCACTGTTGAATGCCTTTAGTGTGAGGGTCCCTATTATTGACAGTGATATGTTTTGAAATTTAGCCATAGGCAACCTATGCTGATTCCTCCTGGATTATTTTACATACGGTACTCTGATTAAATCAGTTATTGTTGGCAGTATGATGGGGTAGCCATACATCTGCTGTGCCTGGCACTGAGAGACACGACTGATGTACTTCCAACATTCCCCAGATTGTCCCATGCGGCCTACATCCCTACCCAGGCCAGGATCAATGAGAGCTGCAAGAGTGGTGTTATATCAGGAGCTTGGCTATGTAGTATGATGGCAAAGGAATCTCCCCTCCCTTGTCCACACAACCCTGACCAGGGGAGCAGTGCCACAAAGCTGGCTGTGGGAAGGCAGACAGGATTGCCCCATAGGTAGCGGATGTATACAGACCGACATATGCCACGATGGGACAAGTATTGCTGCTGTGAGAAATGCCAGAAGTCCCTACTCCTACAACTACAACAACTACTACTGATATAGCGCTACAAGGCGTATGCAGCACTGTACAGACCCGTGTTAACAGATGGTCCCTGCTCAGCAGAACCCACAATCTAGTCAGGACAGACAATACAGCAGCTGTGAACAAGATACATCCAGGGGAATGGTCAGGAAACACAAGGGAACTTAGGTGGATCTGATCCAACAGCAGCAACAATGAGGTGAGCGCTCAGCCTGGATTAGAGAGGGGCCAGGGAAGAAGCCTGATGTACAAACTCAGGCAGTTTGTTCCAGGCATATGGAGTAGTAAGTTGAAGGGAGTGCCATCCAGAGTTGGCAATAGAAGGGAAAAGCACAGATAGAAGCAATCTGACAGAAGAGCAGTGTTCACAGGGAGGGGTGTAGGGAGAGATAAGAGGGAAATGGTAGTGCAGAGCAGCAGAATGAGTGCACTTATAGGCTAGAGGCATGAATAGGGCATACATTTGTTGTTCAGCAAAATTATGCATACTTTGGTGATCTGCAAGGTTAGTTTGGGGTTTTGTGGAGCAGTTTAAGGTGTGTTTGTAGAGATGACCAGGGCAGGAATCACTGGGGCTGGTTCCTACTGCCACGTACCATTTGATGCAAGGTATGTCTTAACATTTTTTTTTTTTTTTAGTGCCATCAAGTCAGTGTTGACTCCTAGCGACTCAGCTGCCTCTGGGTTTTCTTAGCAATAAAACAAAATATCAATGGAGTGGAAAGAACATAAGAACATAAGATATGCTATACTGGGTCAGACCAAGGTCCATCAAGCCCAGTATCCTGTTTCCAACAGTGGCCAATCTAGGTCATACATTCCTAGCAGTTTCCCCAAAAGACACAGGTTCCACAATGCTTGTACTGGGTCAAGCATTGATATTCTGGGTCCCTTCTTAATAATGGTTTATGGACCTTTCCTCCAGGAACTTCTCTAAACCTTTTTTTAAACCCAGCTGCACTAACTGCCTTAACTACATTCTCCGGTAACAAATTCCAGAGTTTGATTACATGTTGAGTGAAAAAATATTTTCTTTTATTAGTTTTAAATAGTTTGCCTTGTAGCTTCATTGCTTGTCCCCTAGTCTTTCTATATTCTGATAACGTAAACAATCGATCTACGTTTACCCGTTCCACTCCATTAATTTATAGACTTCTATCATATTTCCCCTCAGCCGTTTCTTTTCCAGGTTAAAGAGCCCTAACCTTTTTAGCTTTTCTTCATAGGAGTATCCTTCCATCCCCTTTACCATTTTGGTGGCTCTTCTCTGAACCTTTTCTAATAACGCTATATCCTTTTTAAGATACGGCGACCAGAACTGCACACAATATTCAAGATGCGGTCTCACCATGGAACGATATAGAGGCATTATAATATCTATTGTTTTATTTTCCATTCCTTTCCTTATGATACCTAGCATTCTATTTGCTCTCTTGGCCGCCGCTGCACACTGGACCGAGGGTTTTAACATGTTATCCACAATGATGCCTAAATCTTTTTCCTGGGTGGTGGTTCCTAATGTGGAACCTTGCATCGTGTAACCATAGTTTGGGTTGTTCTTCGCTAGGTGCATAACTTTGCACTTGTCCACATTAAATTTCATCTGCCATTTTGATGCCCAGTCTTCCAATTTATCAAGATCCTCTTGCAATTTTACACAATCTTCTTGGGTTTTAACAACTTTAAATAGTTTGTGTCATCTGCAAATTTGATAACCTCACTCGTTATTCCCTTTTCCAGGTCATTTATGAATATCTCAAAAAGCAGCAGACCCAGCACAGATCCCTGGGGTACACCACTATTCACCTTTCTCCATTGGGAAAACTGGCCATTTAGCAATACCCTCTGCTTTCTATCTTTTAACCAGTTCCTGATCCACAATAGTACACTGCCTCCTATCCCATGACTCTTGTCAAAGGCCTTCTGAAAGTCCAGATACACTGTATCAACCGACTCACCTTTGTCCACCTGTTTATTCACACCTTCAAAAAAACATAACAGATTAGTAAGACAAGATCTTCCTTGTCTAAAGCCATGTTGGCTGTCTCCCATTAGGCCATGACTATCTACATGCTGAGTAATTTTGTTCTGTAAGATGGTTTCTACCATTTTTCCCGGTACAGACGTCAGGCTCACTGGTCTGTAGTTTCCCGGATCACCCCTAGAACCCTTTTTAAAAATTGGTGTTACATTGGCGATCCTCCAATCTTCAGGTATTACAGATGATTTTAATGAAAATTCACAGATTACTAATAGCAGGTCTGCAATCTCATTTTTCAGTTCTTTCAACACCCTTGGATGTATACCATCCGGCCCAGGTGGTTTGCTACTCTTCAGTTTATCTAATAGTTGTAATACATCTTCCCGATGTATCGATATTTCCTTCAATTCTTCCGCACCTTTAAATACCACTTCAGTCATGGGTAATATCCCTACATCTTCCTCAGTAAAGACCGAAGCAAAGAATTCATTCAGTCTCTCCGCTATCGCCTTGTCACCTCTTAGTGCCCCTTTAACCCCTCTATCATCTAATGGACCAACTGACTCTCTCACAGGTTTTTTGCTACAAATGTACTTGAAAAAGTCTTTATTTCACGTTTTTGCTTCCGCAGCAAGCTTCTTCTCGAATTCTCCCTTTGCCTGCCTTATCAATGCCTTGCATTTAACTTGCCAGTGCTTGTGCTGTTTCCAGGTTTTGTTGTTTGGCTCTTTTTTCCATTTCCTGAAAGATGGTTTTTGGCAACAACAGCCTCTCTGACCTCACCTTTAAACCATGCTGGCAGTTTTTTGGACTTCCTTCCACTTTTCTTAAAGCGTGGAATACAGCTGGTCTGGGCTTCCAAGATAGTAGTTTTCAACAACACCCAAGCTTGAGGTAAGTCTTTAACCTTTGCAACTGCTCCTTTTAGTTTTTTCTTTACTATTTTTCTTATTTTATCATAGTCTCCCTTTCAAAAGTTAAAAGGTAGTACTGTGGATTTCCTTACTATCCCTCCTCCACTAATTAAATCAAAGGCGATCATGCTATGATCGCTATTGCCAAGTGGCCCCAACACCCTTATCTCTTGCACAAGATCTGGTGTTCCACTAAGGACTAGGTCTAATATGGCTTCCCCTCTGGTTGGTCCAAGAAGCAGTCATTTATTTCATCTAGGAACTTTATCTCCCTAGCATGTACTGCCGTGATACTGACCCCGTCAATACCGGGGTAATTGAAATCACCCATTATTATTACTGCGCTGTAACTTTTGTTAGCTTCCTTGATTTCTTTGAGCATTTCATCATCCATTTGTTCATTCTGGCCAGGCGGTCAATAGTACACCCCCACTGCCATCGCCTTCCCCTTTTTACATGGAATTTCAAGCCATAGAGATTCTACAGCAAATTTTGTTTCCTGCAAAACTTTAATCCTTTCTAACTCAATGCCCTCTCTAACATAGAGCGCAACCCCTCCACCAATTTGATCAGCTCTATCATTACGATATAGTTTGTACCCAAGTATCACAGTGTCCCACTGGTTGTCCTCCTTCCACCATGTCTCTGATATTCCGATCATATCTAACCTCTCATTTAGTGCTATATATTCTAACTCTCCCATCTTATTTTTTAGACTTCTAGCATTTGCATACAAGAGTAGCCTAGTGGTTAGAGTAACTGCCTAGTTACCCAGACAATCAAGGGTTTGATTCCCACTGGCATTCCTCATGACCTTGGAAAGTTACTTTACCCTCCATTGCCTTGGAAGAAAAGTCCTGACATACATGTTCATATTTACTATCTTGTATACCATGGGGTGTACTGGGCGTACCTAGCACTTTTCATGGCATTAGGGGGACCAATATATGGTCTAGGTTGCAGCAGCTTCCTTTTCTAATTGGTATTTATGTCTAATGTGCATCAGCACATCTGTGAGGAGCGGTTTAGGAGATGCACATTTTTCCTGCAGGCTGTAGTGTCCGTGGGTACATCACGGGGATGGACAGGATCTGAAACATGTAACGTTTCAGAATATGGTGGGTGCAGGGACATCCAAAATGTTTACCCATATCTGAGGCATGGGGTTGGCTGGATAGCACTTGAATGTGCCTGCTGAACATGTCTATCTCCCCGATTCCGGCCCCGCAGACATGTCCAGACCCACGGATGTGGAATTATGGGGGTTCAAAGGGGGCCCATTTTTTATTTAGAGATGTCTGTGGGTCAGACTTGCATGTTATGAAATTGGCCTCCACGTGCATAACTTTGTACTTGTCCACATTAAATTTAATCTGCCATTTGGATGCCCAGTCTCCCAATTTTTCAAGGTCCTCTTGCAATTTTTCACAATCCTCTTGCATTTTAACAACTTTAAAAATTTGTGTCACCTGCAAATTTGATCACCTATTTCCAGATCATTTATAAATATGCTTTTTCTCTTAAAGGACAGCTGAGGAACAGGTAGGGACTTTGGTAGCTCTCTTTTACTTCAAAAGATACCAAAGCTCCATCAACTAAACAAGGGCTGGGGAAAATCATATTGCTAAATTGTTGCCCCCATTACAGCTTCTGCCTCTGTCCAGATAGAGAACCCAATGCCAGTTGAAGGGCCAGTTTCATGTGCAGGATGGCTGCATGCTGAGGCTCTCAGGAAAGAAGTGAAGGAGCTCAGGGAAGAGGTGGAGAGGTTGAGAAGCATTCGACACAGTGAGAAGTACATTGATGAGATGCTTCTTGAAACATCCAAGCTCTCCAAAAGAGGTAAAGATGGGACGCTACAGAAGGCAAAAGGTTGGATACAAGTCACCAGAGCCTGCAGTATCAATGCTCCAACTTCTCCAGCCCTTGAATTGAAGAACAGGTATGCAGCCCTGGAAGTGGAAGAGGTGGACGCATCCGAGAAAAGGGAAGAATCATCACTCAAGCACCCCAACGTTGCAGAATCAGTCACCACAAGAAAGAAAAGGGTATTGGTGGTTGGTGACTCTCTTCTGAGAGGTACTGAGGTGTCCATCTGCCGACCAGATTTGATGTCCAGAGAGGTGTGCAGTCTGCCAGGTGCCAAAATCTGAGACGTTACGGAGAATTTGCCAAGACTCATCAAGCCTACTGACTATTATCCGATGTTGCTCATCCATGTTGGCACAATCGATACTGCTAGGTATCCCTCCGAGCATATCAAAAGTGACTTCATGACTCTGGGACAGAGAGCAAAGCAGAGAGGGGTGCAGGTGGTATTCTCTTCAATCCTCCCTGTTGAGCATAAAGGCCGAGGCAGAGAAGCTTGTATACTGGAGATCACAGAGAGAGGAAGACAGGCATCTATATTTGGAAAAACTTAGAGAAGTTAGCAAAGTAGTCCAGAAAGCTAAGATACAAAAAGAAGAAGAAATAGCGAATGCAATAAAATGTATTTATTTATTTAAACATTTTTCTATACCGCCTCTTCCAGAGATCAGTGGCGGTTTACAATGAACATTAAAAACTTAATAATAGGAAACTATTATTTTACATATAACAATTGCAGAACATTGTTTAACATTTAAACCATAAAAAAGCATCAGAATAAAATTAGAAAAGCGGCTAAAAAGGGGGGTTAACACATTTTTGAGATATGTAAGTGAGAGGAGGAAAGGTAAAAGTGGTATTGTCGAGTGAAGAGGAGGAATACGTAAAAGCTGATGAGGATAAAGCGGAATTGCTTAACAAGTAATTTTGTTCTGTGTTCACAGATGAAGGGCCAAGAGCAGGACCTCAGAAAACACCACAAACAGGCACAGAAGTAACAGGGATCTCAAATGATTTTCAGAAGACTGTGTTTGTAAGGAACTAGCTAAACTAAAAGTAGACAAAGCGATGGGACCAGATGGGATACATCCAAAAATACTGAAGGAACTTGGGGATGTTCTAGCAGTTCCACTGATTGACCTTTTCAATGCCTCTTTGGAGATGGGAGTGGTTCCAGAAGACTGGAGAGAGGCACATGTGGTCCCTTTACACAAAAGCAGAAGTAAAGATGTGGTTGAAAACTACAGGCCAGTTAGTCTAACTTCTGTGATGAGTAAATTATTGGAAACACTGATGAAAGAAAAATAATGAGGTTTCTGGAGTCCAATGGATTACAGGATTGGTGGCAGCATGGATTCACCAGAGGCAGGTTTGGTTAGACAAATCTAATTGATTTCTTTGACTGGGTGACCAGGGAGTTGGAACAAAGGAGAGACCTAGATGTGATGTACTTAGATTTCAGTAAAGCCTTTGACACCGTTCCACACAGGAGACTTATAAACAAACTGAGCACCCTAGAGATGGACCCTAAAGTTACTGATTGGGTTAGAAATTAGTTGAGTGGGAGGCGACAAAGGGTACAGGTAAACGGAGCTCACTCTGAGGAGAAAGAGATTACCAATGGTGTGCCACAGGGATCTGGCCTTGGTCCGATTCTTTTTAACATCTTTGTTAGTGATATTGTGGAAGGGCTGTCAGGTAAGCTTATCTTTGCGGATAATACCAAGAAAGGAGTAGATAACATGAGGAGGGATCTAGCTGAGCTTAAAGAATGGTCAAAATTTTGGCAACTGAGATTTAATCCTAAAAAATGCCGGGTCATGCATTTGGGCTAAAATAATCCAAGGTAGAAGCACAGTGTAGGGGGTTGAAGTACTTCTGTCCACAAAAGAAAAGTGGTACGTGGGCATGATTGTGTGACAATCTTAAAGTAGCTAAACAGGTCGAAAAGGCGACGGTGACAACTAGAAGGTTGCTTGGGTGCATAGGGAGAGAAATGGACAAGTCTTTGGTGTGACCTCATTTGGAGTATTCTGTACAATTCTGGAGACCACAACTTCAAAAGTATATAAACAGGTTGGAGTTGGTGAAGAGGGTGACTACTAAAATGGTTAGTGGTCTTTATTATAAAATATGAGAACAGACTTAAGGATCTTAATATGTATACGTTAGAGGAAAGGCAGGATAGAGGAGATATGATAGAGATGTTTAAATACCTCCATGGCATAAATGCACAGGAGGAGAGCCTCCTTAGATTTAAAGAAAGCTCTGCTAAAGTGGACATAGAAAGAGGGTGAAAGGGGATAGATTCAGGAGTAATATGTGGAAATACATCTTTACGGAAAGAGTGGTAGATGCATGGAATAGTTTCTCAGTTGAGATGGTGAACATGAGGATGGTATCTGACTTCAAAAAAGCATGGGGTAAACACAGATGATCTCTAAGGGTAAACAGAGGACTATTGTAGTTGATATGGAAGGGCAGACTAGATAGGCCATGTGATCTTTTCATTGCCGTCATGTTTCTATGAATGCATAGCTGTATGGACGATGTCATCGAGAGCATTTCGGTTTCCTGGACCATGGGATGATGTTCCAAGGCTGCAGAGCAGAGATGGTGTCCAAGAAGGATCTAAGTGTCTTCAGCAGCAGACTGGCTAACCTACTGAAGAAGGCTTTAAACTAGATTCATTGGGGATGGGTGAAAAGAGCCCCCAGTTAAGTGAAGAAAGCCCCCAGGTAAGTGAAACATTAAATGTCTTTGTAGAAATGGGTAATTGGAGCAACATCTGGAAAGGGGTGTGTATATATTCCTGTAGCATTGGAAATAAGATACCAGATATTGAGGCTTTAATCAAAGAGGCTGACTTGGATTTAGTGGCGGTTACGGAGACATGGTTCACGGAAAACCATGACTGGGATGTAATTATATCAGGCTATACTTTATTCAGGAAGGATAGAGTAGGAAGAAGGGGAGGTGGAGTGGCCTTATATGTAATACATAATATTAAAGCTATAGAATTGCAGGGCATAAAAGGAAGAGTGGAGGCACTGTGGGTTAAACTACAAAGAGGGAAAGGAAATCCATTTGCACTGGAGTTATATACAGGTCCTCCTCACAGGGAGTAGAAGTGGATGAAGATTTAATAGAAGACATACACAATATTGCTATGAGAGGAGAAGTACTACTGATAAGATAATTTCAATAAGTCAGATGTGGATTGGCACATCTCTACTGTCATCTAGAAGTAAGGAGATCCTGGATTCTCTACAGGAAGAAATATTCTGGCAATTGGTAACAGAACCCACACGTGATAGGACCATACTGGACTCAGTGCTTACCAATGGGGAAAGTGTTTCTGATGTAACACTGGGAGATCATATCATATCCAGTGATCACCAGATAGTATGGTACAGTATTAGGACTAGGGCTGATAAAATCCATTCAAAAGCAAGCGTCTTAGACTTTAGGAAAACTAACTTTGCCAAGATGGGACAATACCTCAAAGAGTTGTTAGTGGGATGGGAAGAACTGGGGGATGTAGAACATGGTGGGCAAAACTGAAAGGGGATATTTTAAGGGCAACAAACCTTTTTTGTAAGAAAGATAATTAAATATTAAAGGAAAAGGAAGTTGCTATGGTTCTCAAAAGAAGTAGCTGAAAATGTGAAGAAAAAGAGGGAGACCTTCATGAAATACAAGAGATCACAGAGAAAGAAAGACAGGCATCTATATTTGGAAAAACTTAGAGGAGCTAGCAAAGTAGTCAGGAAAGCAAAGGTACAAAAAGAAGAAGAAATAGCCAATGCAATAAAATGGTGGGTTAGCACATTTTTAAGATATGTGAGAGGAGGAAAGGAAAAAGTGGTATTATCAAAGGGTGAAGACCTCAGAAAACACCCACAAATAGGAACAGAAGCAATGGGGATCTCAAATGATTTTCAGAAGACTGTGTTCGTGAGAAACTAGCTAAACTAAAAGTAGACAAAGCCATGGGTCCAGATGGGATACATCCAAGAATACTGAGGGAACTTGGGGAAATTCTAGTGGCTCCACTGTCTGACCCTTTTAATGCCTCTTTGGAGCTGGGAGTGGTGCCAGAAGACTAGAGAAAGACATATGTGGTCCTTTTACACAAAAGCGGACGTAAGGATAACATTGAGGCCAGCTAGTCTAACCTCTGTGGTTAATAAATTATTAGAAAGGCTACTAAAGGAGAGAATAGTGAGATTTCTGGAATCCAATGGATTGCAGGTTCCGAGGCAGCATGGATTCATTAGAGGCAGGTCTTGTCAGACATATCTGAAAGATTTCTTTGACTGGGTGACCAGGGATTTGGATCGAGGGAGAGCCCTAGATGTATTGTATTTAGATTTCAGTAAAGTTTTTACATCATTCCACACAGGCGACTTATAAACAAAATGATCACCCTAGGGAGGTTATCAGTGGTGTGCCACAGGGATCTGTTCTTTGTCCGATTCTGTGCAACATCTTTATTTTGATATTATGGAAGGACTGTCGGGTAAGGTTTACTTGTTTCCGGATGGTACCAAAATCTGCAATAGAGTAGACACCCAGGAAGGAGTTGATAACATGAGGAGGGATCTAGCTAAGCTTGAAGAATGGTCTAGAATTTGACAGCTGAAATTTAATGCTAAAAAATGCAGGGTCGTGCATATAGGCTCCAAAAATCCAAAGGAGCTGTACAGTGTAGGAGGTGAGGTACTTCTGTCCACAAAAGATGAGCGGGACCTGGGCGTAATTTTGTCTGATGATCTTAAAGTATCTAAATAGGTAGAAAAGGTGACGCAAAAGCCAGAAGGATGCTTGGGTGTATAGGGAGAGGAATGGCCAGCAGAAAAAAGGAGGCTATAATGCCTTTGTATAAGTCTCTGGCACGACCTCATTCAGAGTATTCTGTGCAATTCTGGAGACCACACCTTCAAAAGGATATAAGCAGGTTGGAGTCTGTGCAGAGGGTGGCTACAAAAATGGTTAGTGGTCTTCGTTATGAAACATATGAGGGCAGACTTAAAGATCTTAATATGTATACTTTAAAGACAGGATAGGAGCAATATGATAGAGAAGTTTAAATACCTCCGTGGCATAAATGAAGGGCTTCTTTCAATTGAAGGCAAGCTCTGCTACGAGGGGACATAGGATGAGAGTGAAAGGGATAGATTCAATGGTAATATGCGGAAATATTTCTTTATGGAAAGAGTGGTAAATGCGTGGAATAGTCTCCCAGTGGAGGTGGTAGACACGAGGACAGTATGTGAATTCAAAAAAGCATGGGACAGACACAGAGGATCTCTAAAGGTAGAAAGGTGACTATTGTAGTTGATATGGAAGGGCAGACTAGATAGGCCATGTGGTGTTTTTCTGCCGTGCTGTTTCTATGTTAGAAAGCAGCAGGCCCAACACAGATTCCTGGGGTACTCCACTAATCAACTTTCTCCATTGAGAAAATTGTCCATTTAGCCCTACTCTCTCTTTTCTATCTTTTAACCATTTCCTAATCCACAATGGTACACTGCCTCCTATCTAATGACCTTTTAATTTCCACACGAGTCTCTTGAGGGACCTTGTCAAAGGCTTTATGAAAATCCAAATGTTGTCCCGTGAATAGCGGGGGACGTCCATCTCCGCTATTCAACCTCCTGCCAGCCCTGGCAAAAGCCTCCCATAACAAACAATGAGTTTGTACAGGGAGGCTTAGACGGGGGCTGGAGGGGCGTTCCAGAGGCAGAGCGAGGGTGGGGCAAGGGCGGCCCGCAACCCCGGACGTACAGGGTCGATTCAGAGGTCGGCCCCATACGTCTGGGGCTGTGAACGTAGATGGGGAACATATTCTACCACCGAGGTGGAATAAGTCCCCCTGGATGTCGGGGGTTCAAGCTGCCAAGCCAGAACGAAAAGATAGAGGGGTGCAGGAAGTTTCCCGCAGCTCAACCCTGGCCATGGGAGGCTGAATCGAGAGTCTGGCTACGGGGAAAGAAGGATATCGGCGGCAGCCGGCACTCACAGCTCCTGAATGGAGCCGCTGTGTCATGCTGACGGGACAAGTGGCTGGGAGTGCAGGCCGATCAGAAGCGGGGTTCAGCCTGCATGTTCAGGCCGTAGACCAGATTCTGATCCCGTGGACACGTCTAGCCCTCATGGATCAGAATCAGGTCTACCTCTGGGCGTCCTGATTCTAATCGGCTGCACAGCTGCCTTGATGGCCACATTGGAATGTGCCTCCACATCAACCAACTCACCTTTATCTACTTTTTTATTCACACCTTCAAAAAAAAAAATAACAGAGTAGTGAGACAAGATTTTCCTAGATTAAATCCATATTGTCTTTCTGTCTTTAAGTCATGACTATCCACATATTCATTTATAGACATCTATCATATCTCCCCTCACCGTCTTTTTTTCAAGTTCAAGAGCCCTAGTCTTTTAACCCTTTCCAGGCCGAGCCCAAAACTCTCGGGATCCAAAAATTCTGACTAAATATTCCTATCAAATGGTATATAATACATGACCATAGCAGAAGGAAAATCACTATTAGAACATATTGAATAAGACGGGTACAATTTTCCTGAAATATGCAAAAATTAACCCGGCTGCAGAATGTGGATTAAAAATTTTAAGTAGGCCTTCAAAGGGTTAAGCCTTTCCTTGTATGGGTATCCTTCCATCCCCTTTACCATTTTTGTGGCTATGTAAGGAACAGATTAAATCAGTCCTAGATTTGCCCAGTCACATCTATTAACTTGCTTACAAGCCCAGTAATGCAATGAGACAAAGCCAGAATTGATTCAAAGTTGTGGCATTGAGTCAGTTGGTAACCATATCTTGAAAGTCTAAAATCTATTAATTTGGGGGTGGAGTTATTGTTATTTAGTGGAGCACTGAAAGTCCTTAGTTTAGACAGACACCATTAAAGAAAATAATAAATTACCAAAGAGTAAACCACTGCAATCCGAGTTCCATGCAGAATCTCCTTTCTCCTCCTCTGCACACTTTATCTCAGAAGCAAGAGGGAGAAATAGAATGGAATCTCTGAAGGGTCTGTACGACGGAATATTGACAGCCCCTGCAGAAGCAGCTACACTCCTGCTAACTAGTGTTTGAGCAGTGCCAATTTTGCCAGTAATGCTGACAGATGCCGGTACTTTCATATTTTCACCAGCAGATGCCAGCACTTTTGCATTTTTCAGGAATTATCATGGTTATCCAAAAAGAATATCTCAGGTACCTGACAGCATTCACATCCTCTTTAACGTTTTGCTACTTAAAGTATCATTTTTGAATCATTAACTAAGCTACAGTATAATTCCATGTTTCTCCCCCAAAGACTACAGTGAATCTCAGAGAAATAAAACTGAACTAATACAGATCCCAGAATAGTTTCTTACCTGCCGGCAGCTGTAATGTTATATTGTTGCAAAAATTTGAGAAACAACATTCTGTTCTTGTTATGTTGTTTGAGCTTCGGCAGAAGACTTGTGCATTTAACTCTGGGAGAGAGATGCATGACTTTATCACCTCTTCTTTGCCATTCGTTAACATGACTGAAGCCCAGCAGGCTCCTTCTGTTTGGCAGGTAAAGTTTGTATTCTCGCACAGTAGACATACACATTTCAGACCTAAAGAATAATAATAATTTAAAATAAATATAATATAAAATTTACAGACATCCCTAGGAGAAGTTTACATTTCAGGCAAGAAAACTACATCAATGCATTTGCACTATTTTAATATGATGCATTTCTTGCACAAAACCTTATTTTCCTGCAACTTTGGGAAGGAATACACAGAAAATCCAAACAAGCAAAATCTTGAGGTTGAAAGTATCCTGCGTCTTTCTCAGAAAGTGCTCAATGCAAGGGGATCTTTTACTAAAGTGTTCGGAATAGTTAATGTGTGTTTTTGCACACAACTGCCTGCTTTGGCCCACAGTAACTGTTACCAGGGAGACATGACAGTTACCGCATGCTGATTCATGTGCTAACTGCCATTCATGGGTGCAGAGTGAGCAGAATAGGGGTAGAGAATAGGCATGGTGAGAACATAGTGCGGCACACCTAACACCACCTCAATAGGTGTAGATAAGTGCATCTGTAGTAACAGAGACGTGCGTTCGGCTACCCATCCATGTGTTAACTGTCAGGAACAAGCTGGCCACACCCCTGACAATTACCAGAGAGGTTTTGCACTTAATGCACATTCGTTTTTATGCTAAATGTGCTAGGTACAAAAACCTAACACACTTTAGTAAAAGAACTCCTAAGAATCAAAAGGTCAATGTTTTGGGAATAATTTTGCAACTGAACATGTGTTAAAAATTCACACATACTTTGCCCTGTATGGCCTTCAGCAAATTGCAAAATAAAAGTATAGATACACTTTTGCTTTGAAAATTACACAATGGAACTTATAGGGAGGAATTCTACAAACTGATAATTTTCTTTTCCTTGAATCCCGCTAGGCCAGTCCAGATATGTGTTTATGCTCCCTTGCCAACAGGTAGGGGCAGATATGAGCAACCTTTCGTCATGTCTTAACTTTGTATATCCCCTGGTGCAACACAGAGAATCCAGTATGAAACTTCCCAAGCAGTATGCAACACTGAAACACTCAGAAGAAACTCAGAGATACATATTGTTATTTACCAGCAAAACAACTTTATAATAAATATCTTGAGCTAGTATTTGGCTTTCTTAACACAATGTAATCTGTATCAGACCTTGGCATTCTATGGCAAGCTGGATTCCCAAATTTGCAGAAAAGAGTCTTCCAGGGTGGATCCTGGACAAGTCTAGCAGGATTCAAGAAAAGAAAATTATCAGGTATGTAAAATGTATCCTTCCTTATCCTGCTGGACAATTCCAGAAGTGTAAGATGTACCCAAGCTGTCCGGACACATGGTGGGAGGAACATAATTCACAGGACAGACTATCCTGCCAAAGACACCATCTGTATCCACCCCAACAAGCAATCTGTAGTGCTTCACAAAGGTACTCACAAATTATAGATTTCCTCCAGAGACACCATCATGGACTCCCCCCAGGAGAAGATCTGTGCAGAGTGGAGTAAGCTCTTATCAGCCAGAACAAAAACACCAATCCAATGGCCTCCTGAAGCCAATAGGCAATAGAGGACTTAGCTACTGCCAGTCCAGTCTTCAGATCACCAGGGAGGACAAAGGATGATCCAAATAGTGGAAGGAATTAACAATTGCCATGTATCTGATCAAACACCCTCCACATGTCTGACAGACACAGTGAAGGTTTCTTCTGAAAATCCTTCTCTGAAAATGAAGGCAGAACAACAGTCTGGTCAAAATGAAAGGGGGAGGGGTGGCACAGCATAGTCCACCAGGAGAAGCTGTTGAGATGACCAAGGTTCCTTCAAATAAGGTCTATAGCTCAGACACCTACCTGGCAGATGTTAGCACTTCCCCCCCAGGAAAACGACCTTAAGGGTCAAACCCTCAAAAGAGGCCTTATGAACCAAAGAGGAGCCCTTTCAGTGCCTTCAACATCAGGGAGAGACTTCACTGATGCAAAACAGGGCACACTGGCAGCCATAACTGCTTCACTCTCATGAGCAAGTGTGAGACATTGGGGCACACTGCCAGTGAAATCCTTTAGATATGACTCCTGTAGAACATTGGGACCTCAATCTGAACCTTGCGAGTGCAGGGCCAAGCCCTGGTCCAGGTTGGGCTGCAAAAAAGGACTCTCACGTAAGCTAAAACCATAGACGCCCTCCAGACCTTGTGTGAGGTGCCTACCACCACTCCAGAGAACCTATGCCCCTCAAGGGCCAGGTCATAAGCAAAAAGGGGTCTGGGAACCTCTATTATCAGGAGCCCCTACTGCAATAGATCCTTCTCTTGAGGTAGCAAGAAAGTGAACCACATCCAATGGATCAAAAAAGCCATATACCACAGCCTGTGAGGATAGTCCAAGGCCACTAGGGTCACCAGGCCCAGATAGGCCAGAAACTTGTGCAAAAGTTGGTTCACCCAGGGCAAGGGAAGGAGATATAACTACCATTGCCAAAGTCACTCCTGAAGTACGGCATCCAAGCCCATCACCAACAGATCTTTCCCACAGTGGAAATAGCCCCTCACTATGGCATTCTCCAGAGTGGCCATCAAGTAGAATATTGGAAGGCCTCATCTTTGCATTATGAGGTTGCACATGTGAGGGCTAAACTCTCACTCATGTGGAATCATGTAATTCCAATTCAGGAAGTCAGACTGTATGTTGCTGATGTTTGTGATGGGCACTGCAGACAAGGCAATCAGATGCTCCTCTGTTCAACACCCCAGCTCCATGACATCAAGATCCACTCCAATACTGCAAGCTCTGCATCGATAGTAGACATACACCACTGCCTTAACATTGCCTGAGAACAACCAGATCACTTTGCCATTAAAAGAGGCCTGAATCTCTCCAAGGCAGATGATCACTTAGGAGGCCTCCTAAGGAGATCTTCTTCTTCTTCTTTAATCCCTAGCTGGCATTTGGGGAGAAGGCCGTTCTCTCAGCCACTACGCTGATGTAGGTGCCATTGCATTCCGTGTGTTGCTCACAATATGCTTCCAACCTTGATCAGAATCCTTGGGTCAATTGTCCAGGTATTGTCCATCCCCGCCCTTCAGGCTGGCATCCAAGGTGATAATCATTCAATCCGGTGCTTCCAACAGTACCCCAGTCATCAGATGGTGGAACCACAACCACCACCTCAACTGCCCCTTGATCTCCCAGGGAAGAGAAAGGGTCCAGTCAAACAACAGGGAAAAAGGAAACCAGAAGGTTAGCAGGTACCTCTGCAGTGGGTGCATATGTACCCTGGTCCAAAGAACCAGATCCAACGTGGATGCCATGTACAAGAGGACCTGCATGCAGTCCCCAGTCAATGGAGTTGATTGAACACCAAATGCCATGAGTTGGTTCTGAATCTTGAGAGACCCAGTCCAGGAGAGTATGGAAGTCCTAGGAACTCCAAATCCTGGAAAAGAATCAGGCTGTTCTAAAGACAGTTGATCACTGAACCCTGCCTTTCCCACTAGTAAATCACTAGGCCTGGGTCATCTCCAGAGGCACTGACTAGACCAGTCAGATGTCCAGGCATGGGGTAACCCCAGGATACAGTGCTACCATCAGGCAAACTAGGTGGCCATCTGAAGTGCTGTTGTCCCAGGAGCCACTTAATGCCACATCTGCCACACCTCTCCAGATTCTGCAACCGTGGCCATGGCTTTCAAATCACAATGCAGCACTTACCTCAAGCCTCCAGAACTACATCACAGTTCATGGCTTTTAAGATCTGCCTGCTTTATAAACTGGATGTTGTGTTGGAAGGATGTGGAAGCAGCAGGTCCTAGAAGCTATGAACTGCAACGCAGCACTAGAGCCTGAGATAAGTGCTGAGTCACATTTGAAAGCTGTTGCTGCTGCTGAAGGCCCCAGAGAGGGATGACAGCAGTGGCGGTAGGATGGAGTGCCCACCAAGGACACCTCTAATCCTTTCACCGGTCCTGTGTAACCCTGGGTTGCCTACTTTACTCCCGCTGGAATTCTACACAGAAAACTCAAAGTTCTGTTTCAAAAGGTCTGAATTATGCAATATTCTCCATTCTTTGTCAAAATAACACATTGTTTTGGAATGATACTTAATTTAAAATACAATATAGAAAACAAATATCACCAAAAGTGCAAACCTTTTAATGATTATGTGCAGAATTCCAGGAGGAGTACTACTTGCAAAGCAATACCGCTATCACTACCACCACCTTGGAAAAGGTACAGGGAGCCACATTTAGGCCAAACGGCAGGGCCCGGGCCTGGAAGGCAGCTCAGAATACAGGAATGGATAAGTTACTGATGCCACTCCTACATGAGATGTCAATATGCCTTCGCAAGGCCTACAGAGGTGAAGAAGACCCGCTGCTTGACAATGCCATGACAGACCCGAAGGTTCTCATATGGAAATGAGAGACTCAGAATCCAAAAACGATGTTTAGGTCCCAGTAATAATGGAATAAGTCACCCTGGACACTGCTATGTAGATGGAATAATGTCCTTGGCCCTGCTGTGGAGGGCATGGGAAAAACTGCCTACAATTGCAAGAAGCACTGGGATTTCCTTGAACACCACCCACATGAGCATACCAGTGAGTTCCCTATAGGCACTGCCATAATTTGAGTATTCTGGAGACTGGAGGTCTGAAAAAAGCCTCTCTCTACCAGGGCTGTTTATAGGACAATAACCCATTCTCAAGGCTGTAACACTTGAAACAAAAATCACTGCAACACATTCAACTGGCAAAACAGCCTACAGGTAACCGGGCAAAGTTTCATATACATGTCAACGCTGTTTTAAAGAACACATAGCCATGTAACATGCGGTATTAATTTTGTACAGTTATGTAGCTTGGCAGTGTCAGCGCTGTGGTGAAAAATACAGAGCCATGCAATATATGGCATAAGTCTAGCACAGACTATCCCTGTTTAAGGCCTTTGAGGACCCTATGGGTGCCCAGCATGTCGTAGAGCCTGCTTTTGGATGAGGTTAGCAGGCAGGAACTTCTTCTTCTGGTAGGGTATCTGGTGTCCAGTTGTGTTCATGCCTCCACCTGGTGCTATGTAGCAGCATGTAGACATTTCGGCAGGAAACCCCTGAGCCGGATTTCAGGGGCCCTAAGGTCCTGTCCCAGCTGTATCCTTGGCCAAGGGGTAAGTGGGATCAGCCTTTCCGGCTCCCTGGCATGTGAGTCCTGGTCACAACAGTGAATTAGCAAATGACCATCCCTGTGGAGGAAGGTGCTGTGCTCAAGGAGTCTCTGGTTCAGAGGAGTGTTCTAGTAATGTGGGTGCTTCTCCTGCCTGGGGGCCTGATCACTGAGCCAACTACTGGATGCACATGGTTGCTTTGTGCACATGCAATGTGTACTGACCAGCGGATTGTCCGCAGTTGGTATGTGCATGGCTGGAAAATCCAGTGGTGGACGGCAGATGCAGTCTGACTGTGCTTGCTGTGGGTGATTGATAGACCTAGGTGGTTGGGACATGAGGCATTCCAGGCCTACTCCCAGTGGTACTGGTAGAGCCAGCAGTACACTGAACCACCCCATGCAAGTCTGGAAACACCCCCCCCCCCCAGTAGTCGGCCACAATGGCATCGGCATTGTAACACTGGGTATTGACATGCATTGTTCTAGTGGATCCCTGACCAACAAGGCCAGAGTCAGATGTGACTGGCGCATGCTACTGGACACAAGGTGACTAGCATATCACACTGCAGACAATACCCGCCACACATGTGCCTTGTGGAATGCACACTCCATCTCTAATAAACTTGCTTTTACTCATGATCTCTTTATCTCTAATGCTCTCCATCTTCTTGCTCTAATTGAGACCTAGTTCCTCCCAGAAGATACTGCATCTGTTGCTGCTCTCTGTCATGGGAGCTATCAGTTCTCCCACATGCCTCATCCCGCTGGCTGTGGTGGTGGTGTTGGGCTTCTACTTTCTCCCTCCTGCCAATTCCAACCCCTCCTGCTGCCTCAGTCTCACTCCTTTCAGTCTTTTGAAGTCCACTGCATCCGCCTTTTCACTCCACTACCTCTTAGGGTAGCTGTTATTTATCAACCTCCTGACAAGTCTACTTCTACCTTTCTCACTGACTTTGACTCGTGGCTCTCCTTCTTTCTGGATTCCTCTTCCCCCACTCTTATTCTCGTGGATTTTAACATTCATGTTGATAGCCCCTCTGATCCTTATTCTTTAAAGTTCCTCTCCCTTGCCTCCTCGTTTGACCTCCATCTTTGCTCTACTGCCCCCACCCCCAGCATGGCCACTGCCTTGACCTGGCCTTTTTCTCTAATTGCTTACCCTCAAACTTCTGTAGCTCAGTTCTTCCCTTATCTGACCATCACCTTTTAAGCTTCACTCTTCATCACCTGCCGCCTCAACCTCATCCTGTCTCCTCCAACCTATTTAGAAATTTTCATGCTATTGATCCTTTGGTTCTCTCTTCCATTGTTTCTTCATCTCTTTCCTCCACTATGTCATCTAAGCCTGACGAGGCAGTAGCCTCCTATAACACTGCATTCTCCTCTGCTCTGTATGCTCTCACTCTGCCCCTGCCATGTCCTATGAGGCATACTGCATGCCAACCCTGGCTTTCATCCACTACCCGCTATCTACGTTCCTGTGCCCATTCTGCTGAGCATGCTTGGCTCAAAACCTGCTCCCTTGCAGACTTTCTACACTTCAAATTCATGCTTGTCTCTTTCCAGTAAGCCATAGCTCTTGCCAAACAAGACTATTATGTCCATCTAATTCTCTTGCCTCTGACTCTTGCCGTCTCTTTACTACTATCAGCTCTTTCCTCAAAGTGACTCTGCCTCCGACTCCTCCCTCCCTTTCTGCCCAAACCCGGGCTGAATATTTCCATGACAAAGTCCACAAGATCACCCTCCAATTCCCCACAGTAAGCTACTTCCCCTCCTCCCACTCTTCACTTCCAACCTTCCCCCCTCTACCTCTGCTACCCTCTCTTCTTTTCCTGTGATCTCTGAAGAGGAAACTGCACAGCTTCTTTCTTCCTCCAAACTCACCACTGCTCCTCTGATCCTATCCCCGGCCTTCTCCTAAGCCACATCTCCTCCATTGTTGTCCCTTCCATCTCTCATATTCTTTATTGAAAGCAACGGAGAGCCAAATACTGCCCATTGGAACCAATGGGATAAAAACAAAATCTGAAAAAATATAAAGCATGCAGATAAGGACACTAAAGGGAAGGGGGGGCTTGGGCCAAATTGACCAACCCACCTCAATGACCCCATGGAGTCTGCCTGCTCTTCATCAGGCCCATCAAGCACTAGGAACCTGTAGGTAACAGTGCTGGACACAATGACTGTCAACATCAGGAGATAAGGGTGTACAAGCTATATTAGGCCTTACCAGACTCGTTCACATTAATCACAACATCAGGGTATAGGCCAGGCCTATCTGCATTGCTCACCAGTCCAAACACCTTGTCATCTTCTGGAGGCAGACCAATACGGGCTTCTCTCTGTGCTGCACCAGAGGAAATACCAAGTGATGACATCACTGAAAGTTGCTCAAGTTTGTTCTTCACCTGCTAGCAAGAGAGCATAACCAACACATCTGGATTGGTTTAGCAAGATGATAAGAGAGTGTATATTTACGCCTGCTCTTTAGCAGATACATATTTCCTGGGTTAATTTATAAGCAAGTTGCTCACATACTTCCATAAATGTTGCTAATACAAATCCCTTCCCAACTCTAATGCCAAGAATGCCTAGGGTTGCAAACTGGCCACTGGTTTTAATATGGTCAGGCCAACTGCCAGCAGAACCCTAAAGCTGGCACTTGAAAAGCCATTTTTTTGTCACTTGAGGATCAGAGGTGGTGTTCTGCAGCTTTTATTTCCTCACCTCATGTTGTCATCTCTGCCGCTTCTCCCATACCCAAACTTGGTGGCAGCAGCAATGAAATCCACACTAAATGTGGCAGCAGGACATTTCAGACATCCCCACACTTCAAAGGCCTTGCTGGTCCCACCCACTCTGACGAATATATCATTAGAAGGGATGGGACCAGCAAGGCCTTTGAAGGGTGGGGATGTTCCAAAGGTCCTGCCATCGCGTTTAGAGTGGATTTTATTGCCGCTGCCGCCGAGTTTGGGTCTGAGAGAAGTGGCAGAGATGATAACACCAAGTGGGGAAATAAAAGTTGCTGAGCCTACCGACGCGGGTTGGGGGTGAGATAAATATTACTGCTGAGCAGCGATGAGGGGAATACTAAAATAACAGAGTCTGAATAAGGTGAAGAGAAGAAGTAAAAGTTGCTTTACAGGGGGGCAGTGAGACAGAGGGGGCGTGTACAAAGAGAGGACATTGGATATGGGGGTACCAAGAGAGAGAGGGACTATGCTGGACGGGGGAAGGGATGATGATGGATGTGAGGTGGGGAGGGGAAAGGGAGATGCTCAACATAGGGAGAGATCCTGGATTCATGAGATAGGGGGAGGGAAAGAGAAGGGAGAAATTGAACATGAGAGTAAGAGAGAGGAGATGCTGGAGCTAGAAGAGGAGGTAGGGAAGGATGATCTGGACTTACGGGGAATATGGGGAGCGAGAGAGAGAGTGAGGAGAAGATGGATACAGAGAGAGAGATGGAAGATGCTGAACATGGGAGGATAGGAAGAAAGAGGGAAGATACTGGACATGGGTGGGGAGATACAGAAAGAGAAGGACCATGCTGGACATGGGGTGATGGGGTGAGAAGATGGGGAGGAAGCACTGAATGGGGGGGAGAAAAAGGCAGCAGATACTAGATGAGATCAATTTGGATAGGGGAGGAGAGAAGGGGATAAATTCTGGACATGGAGAAGAGGCAGAGAGAAGGGGAGATAGTTAATTAAAGGCTGGGAGAGAGTTGGGAAATGGAAGGGCCCTGTTAAGAGGTGAAAAGTGATTGCTAGATGCGGTAAAAAGAGGAAAACTGAGGACTGGAAGTAAGAAAGAGGACTGGAATCTGAGATGATAGAAAAAGAGAATAATAAATGGAAAAACACTGAAAGGAAGAGATACTGTAAATAATATCTATGGAAGGAAGTGAAGAAGATAGGACTGGACTAGAGATCCTAGAAAGCAAGTTAAAGACAGAAGAAAGCAGAAACCAAAGACTGAGATCAAGATAGTTAGAGAATAGACTGGCCATACAACAAAATGTAGAAATAAAGAACTTTACTTTCAATTTGGTGATTAGAATATATCAGCCTTTGTAACTTGGGGCATGCCATTCAGAACTCTTAACTGGATGGCCAACAGAAAGCAGTCCAGATAAAGGTGCTGACCACAATATTCAACAGTACTATTCGGATATTGCCATTCAATATTTCCAGAGACCTCTCCTGCACAATTGTCTTTCTTCAGCATGTGTGACTGAGGCCAGGTATTCTGTTAGCTGGATTTTCTATGTAGAAGAAGAGTTGCCAAGTTACCCGGTACCAGAAGTGAGATTTTAAGCTGGTCCTGGATTTCTGACAATCTCATTCTGATGTATTATCAGACCTGCAACACTGATTCCAATGGGTCAAATTAGGGACTACAAATACCATACTGGATTGCAATGCAAGTTTAAAATCAGAACTGGCAAAAAGTCTCACTCCTGGAACTGGGTAATTTCGTAACTCGATAGTGGCCTATAGTAATCCAGCTTGTTCGGTTTTCCCAGTAGGTAGATTGATGTGCTAGGGCTCACTGTAATGTTTAATGTGCTGCCTTTTCCTAGGTAGAGACTTTAACAGTATATGTGAAGTTTAGACGTTAGTGTTGGCATGGTAGATTTGGTCTAGGTCCTAAGCGACTTTTTGGTATAGTTTTGCATTACTTCACAATATGCCTGGCACTCAGAGAGTTTATGTTGCTGCTAATCAGATGATACTATGGGGGAAATGTCCTAGCTCTGCTCTGCACTGGTTTTTGATGAAGGTGCTAGGGGAGGGGTTCTGTGGATATAGAATCAGAGTTGTCAAGTTACCAAGTTCCATGAGATAATTTTTGTCATTCTGGTTTTAAATTTGCATTGAATGCAGTATGATGTTTGAGGTCCCCAATTTTCCCATTGGACTCAGTGCTGCAGATCCTAATACATCCGAATGAGATTGTCTGTCTGTCAGAAATCCAGGACTGGCTTAAAATCTTACTGCTGGAACTGGGTAACTTGGCAACTCTGATAGTGCAACTTCTTGTAGGCCTCACCTTCCCCACCCCACCCCAATGTAGCCAACATGTGCTGAAGCTTGCACTGCTGCCATTACTGCAGTTATCTTGGAGGGTGGGGCAAGGGGCAAGACAGGGGGTGAGATAAAGCACAGGCATGACATGTGGTAGTTTTTTTCTCTTTCAAAAAGTTAGCAAGCCTAAGAATGCCTCCATTAGGTACAGGCAGAATTGCTCATGTACAGGCTGCACATACATGAATTCAGCTTCATATTAGGTGGGCTATCATATACCAGCTTATTTTGGCAGAGACAGCACCGTTTTACCTGGGAAAATGATCTTGAAAATAAACCTCAGACAGGGCTGGTCCAAGGGTATCTGCCTTCCCAGGTAAACCTTGAGTCAAGTGCCCCCCTTATCTCCCCTGTGGCAGCCCAGAGTTCTATCCCCCCCCCCCCAATAGTCAACACTTCCTCTCCCCCACTCCAAGATGTCCAACTTCTGCCCTTCCCTACACCCTCTCACCAAGTTTCTAGCATCTCCTCTTCTCTTCCCTACCCCCCAAGTTGTCCTGCCCATCCCCCCTCCCCCAAGTTATCCAGCATCTCTCTTCCCCTTCCTCCTCACCTAAGTGTGTGGCAAGACAGTGGCAGTAAAAATGGCTGTCAGTGCGGCACAGGCTTTCCGTAAGCGCATGTATTTATGGCCTTATGGTCCTGCTTCCTCTGGCACAAACTACTTGTCAGAGGAGATGAGAGCTGAAGGCTCCGAGCATGTGCCCACTGCATTTACAGTGGTTTGCACTATTGCTATCTTGTTGGGGGCAATTTCTCCAAATGGGTTAGTTTTGCAAATACCATGACAGTCATGAGCCTCTCTCCTAATCCAGAGTATGGGGAGTATGATCTCAGTCTTTCAAATTTACTGCTAACACTCGCCATCATACTTGTATTCTGCCAAGGAGGGCTTTCTTCTGGAATTCATAAGATGTAGCATACATAGGCAACTTGTCAAGGTGCAATGGAAATTCTTAATTAGGGCCGTGGCTCTCAATATGGGAAATATTTCTGTTATCTTTCTGCCACATTTTCTTGATCTCTGACAGCTGTGCAGGAGCTGTGGTATTGCCCCCACTCCACCCAAGTTCTGCCACCCTAGGTGGACACCTAGGGGACAGGCCAGCCCTGACCTCAGGTCTTTGCTTGAATGAGTTTTTCAAGGATGTATTTTTTTCTTACTACAGTTGAAGGAAATTGTACAAGGAAATATACTTGCTAATTCTGTACCTTTTTTGCCTTTAAACTTAAATCTGGCTACCAATAAGTTATCTTTAAACTTATATACACCGCAGTGGTTGCATTTGGGCTACTTTTTGCTTGACACGAAGCCAATAAGAAATTTAGAAAACCATTCTAAAGCATAGTGAGGAATTTTCCATTTGAAAATTACCTACAAGGTCCATAGGTATAAAAAAGTGCTAATATAATGAAGTCTACAGAAAGTACGTGCCTATCTTATAAAATATGGTTCTATCAGTATTGGTCAATCTGCCAGAAAAATGGGAAAACTGTCTATTGTAAGGAACCAGTCAAAACACACACCCCTAGAAAGATATGCTTCCTGGGAATCTATATGTGCAAACAGTGGCTTCCTAAAATTGCTATTTGCACATGTGTGGGATCTGTAGGTATAAATGTTGCCATTTTCACATGTACATACTTCAAAAAAGCCAGATATTTGTTCATGATTAGAGGTATATTAAATCAGATCTCATTATTACATATTTTTTGCACCTGGGGGAATTCTGAGCAAAAAAATGTAAAATTCTGGTACAAATATTTTAAAAATTATGCATGTAGTATTTTAAAATTCTGCATTAGTAAATTTTTGCGCAGAATTCCTCCATCATAAAGCTTAATTCCTCCTCTAGACCTGAAATTCCTCCTGTCTTTTTCCTCTTTAGCTCTCTTGCTCCAAACCTAGTTCTGTCCCCAACTCATCCTTGTTTCCCGTTTTCTCTCCCTTTAATTTCTAGCCCACAGCCACCCCAGCCCATCTTCAGCCCCAAATAACATCCAGTATCATCAGCAGCCCATGTCCAGCCCCCAGCAACCTCCTGACTCACCAGCAGCCCATCTTCAGCTCCCAGCAGCCTCCCCCGACTCACCAGTAGCCCTTCTCCAGCCCCCAGCAGCCCCCTAGTCACCTGCAGCCCATCTCCAATCCCTAGAACTCCCCCAGATTCACGAGCAGCACTTCTCCTGCCACAGCCGCTCTACCCACTCTTCAGCAGCCCTTCTCCTGTACCCAGTAATCCCTCCCTGCTCACCCATAGCCCTTCTCTTGCCACAGCAGCCCCCCCACTCACCAGTATACCTTCTTCCTGCCACCAGCAGCTCCCCCCTCACCAGCAGCCCTTTTTTGCTACCAGCCCCCCCTCTTCTCACCAGCAACCCTTTCCTGCTCCCAGCCAATCCCCCCCTCCCCGATTCCTGATCACAGCAACACAGCCACAGGGGCACTTCTATTTGTATCCCATGGCTGTGGTAGAGTCTAACACCTGTGTACCTTTCAAAACGTGCTGGTGACTATAGCACAGCCATGGGAGCAAACAGTGAGGTGTTCTTAAAGCTTGTGGGCCCAGTCCTGCCTCACTGTCTGTCTGGCCGATGCCTGCACAAAATTTGGAACAGCAAATGCAGAATTCTGCGCAGGTAGGGATTCTGTGCAAATTCTGCATTGCGCAGTTGCACAGAATTCCCCCAGGAGTAATTTTTGCATTAGTTATGATAAGCTCATAAATGCCAATTTAATGCACATTAGGGTCTTGCATTTAGTCTGGCATTTATGTGCATTAATACTTTCAGTAGTGATAAGACTTTCATAAATGGACATAATTGTGTCTATCGCCTCACAAATCAAATTTTGCATTCCACTTTGAAAATAGAGGTGCTAAGCATACTCTGAATATAACTTTCCATGGCAAAACTGTATATACGTAACATGATTCAACTCCAAACCATTTAGTAGGGATGCGCACGACCGAAAAAAAAAGTTTGGTTCATTTGCGAATTTTACAAATTTGTCCCAGTGTTCATGGCGTTTTTCATGGTTTTTCCCCACATTCCCTTTAATGTGTGCCTAATAGGGGTAGTTTAGAAGCCCTGTTCACATTTTGCTCATGTATGTATGAGCACATAAACATGCAAACTACAATTCATATGCAAACAACCATTTTAGAAGAATCCAAATTTACCCATGTTTGCCCCGATCACATGCAAATTACATGGGGGCATGTCAACAGCGTGCCAGGGATGTGGCCTGGCAGTACAAGTTTCATTTCATATAGAAACATGATGGCAGAAAAAGACCACATGGCCTATCTAGTCTGTCCCTTCCATATCAACCAGTACAACAATTCCCATTTTCCCCTTAGAGATCCTCTTTGTTTGTCCCACGTTTTTTTGAATTCAGATCATCTCTACCACCTCCACTGGGAGACTATTCCACGCATCTACCACTTTTTCTGTAAAGAAATATTTTCAGATATTACTCCTGAGTCTATCTCCTGAGTCATCGGCATGTTCTGAGTCTATCCCCCTCGTCCTATGTCCCCTCGTAGCAGAGCTTACTTTCAATCGAAAGAGGCTCTCCTCCTGTGCATTTATGCTACGGAGGTATTTAAGCATCTCAATCATATCACCTCTATCCTGCCTTTCCTCTAAAGTATACATGTTAAGATCCTTAATTCTGTCCTCATATGCTTTATAAGGAAGACCATTAACCATTTTAGTAGCCACGCTCTGCACCGACTCCAACCTGTTTATATCCCCTTGAAGGTGCGGTCTCCAGAATTGCACATAATACTCCAAATGAGGTGGCACCAAAGATTTATACAGAGGCAATTCACCTCCCTTCTTCTGCTGACCATTCCTCTCCCTATGCACTCAAGCATCCTTCTAACTTTCGCCGACACCTTTTCTACCTGTTTAGCTACTTTAAGATCATCAGACACAATCACGCCTAGGTTCCACTCTTCTTTTGTGGACAGAAGTACTTCACCCTCTATACTATATCGCTCCCTTGGATTGCTGCAGCCCAAATGCATAACCCTGCATTTTTTGACATTAAATTTCAGCTGCCAAATTCTACATCGTTCTTCATGCTTAGCTAGATCCCTCCTCATGTTATCTACATCTTCCTGGGTATCTACTCTATTGCAGATTTTGGTATCATCCACAAAGAGGCAAACCTTACCCGACGGTCCTTCCATAATATCACTAACAAAGATGTTAAAAAGAATATAGTGGCTGCAGATTTAAGGCTGAAATTGTCCATGTCTGGATTTACATCTACTCCCTACTCTGAATAAGTTTTTAAAAAGTGCTTGTTTCAGCCAATCCTTTACAGGGGAAGTAAGTGAGATATCCCCCTTAATCCCCAAATTTTTATTTCCCCTTCTACAAGTTAATGAAATAAGCATTGCGTCCTCTTTTGATCCCCCACTTGGTTTGCATCTTGTCATGCAGTGAGGGCTTGTGTGCATCAGTGATGCTGAGAGCTAAGCTATCAGTAGCTTAGCTACTGGCAGGGTCTCCCAAGATAGACAGGTCTCAGCTGAGGTGACAGGCAAAGACAAACCATCCATCTGGGCAGCAGCAGAATGGGATGGTGTTGTAAGCGGAGGATCATATTTCTGTAACAAATGCAACAACATTGGAATTAACTGTGCAGAAGAAAGGCTTGGCAAATCTACTTCTGTATCTAGCCACGAAAACCCAATGGATAGTCACTAAACAAATTGCACTATAGTGCTGGAAGATGAGACCCCTAGTTTGGAAGGCACTCAAATGACTACTGGGGATGAGCTGAAGACTTCTCAGAGTAAAGCCAGCATTTATGATGTGGTTGGATCTGCTGATGTAGCTGCACATGAAAAGAGAGTCAGAAGTTGCAAAGATATCTTACATATTGTGACATGGAACATACAAAGCATGAACCAAGGGAAGTTGGAGGTGATCAAGAATGAAATGGAATGTGTACAACTCGATCTGGTGGGTGTCAGTGAACTGAAATGGACTGGCTTTGGGCATTTTGCATCTGATATGGTCTATTATGCTGGAAATGACAGACAAAGAAGAAATGGTGTTACATTTATAATTAAGAAACTTGCAAGAACTGTAATGAAATACAATGCAGCCAGTGAACGTTTAATTTCTATTCTTCTACAAGGAAAGACCATCAACACAACTATAATTCAGATATATGCCCCAACAACAGCTGCAGAAGAGGAAAACGTTAATGAGTCCTATGAACAATTGCAAGCTGAAATTGACAGAATATCTAAACAGGATATCCTGATAGTCATGGGAGACTGGAACACAAAAGTTGCCAACAAGAAAGAAGGCCAAGTGGTTGGAAAATATGGACTTGGCAAAAGAAACTAAGCTAGAGAAAGACTGATAGAATTCTGCAAGACCAATTATCTATTCATCTCAAACACTTTCTTCCAGCAACACAAGCGCAGACTGTACACATGGACGTCACCCAATAGATTGAACAGAAATCAAATTGACTATATCTGTGGAAAACAATGATGGAAAAGCTTGATAACATCAACAAAAAAAACCTGGAACTGACTGTGGTACACATCACCAACAACTAGTATGCAAACTCAAGCTAAAGTTGAAAAAGAGCAAGCCACTCATGCATGTAGCAAAATATGACCTTGAGAATACACCATTAGAATTTAAAGACTGCCTGAAAAATCGATTTGCTGCTTTAGATACAAATGACAGAGTTCCAGAAGAGTTATGGGATGACATAAAGAAGGTTGTGTTGGAAGAAAGCAAGAAGTCTCTACAAAGGGTGAAAAAGAAAAAATGGCCAAAATGGATGACTAAAGAAACTCTGAAAATTGTCCAGAAACGCAGAGAAGCTAAAGTCAGAGGAAAAAGAGAGGCAATCGCAGAACTCAGAGATTTCCAACATGCAGCAAGACAAGACAAAGAGAAGTACTTCAATAGCACATGCGAGGAAATAGAACCAGAAGCTATTAGATGAAGAACAAGATCAGCTTTCCTAAAGCAACAAGAGTTAAAGAAAAAATTCCAGTCTCAAACTGAAATGTTACAAGATGCTCAAGGATCCATGTTGAATGATGCTGAGAAGATCAAGAAAAGGTGGAAAGAATATACAGAGTCATTATAGCATAAAGATCAAGTGGACCAACAGCTATTTCAACCTGTACCTTATGATCAGGAACCATTAGTGATGAAAGAAGAAGTTGAAGCAGCATTGAAAGCCTTATCAAAGAACAAAGCACAGGGCATTGATGGCATTCCCTTTGAAGTATTACAGCAATTGGATGAAGCTGTTACCATATGGCTCTGCTAGGAAATTTGGAAGACAAATTCATGGCCAACTGACTGGAAAAGATCTGTGTTTATACCATTACTGAAGAAAGGTGACCCAACTGACTGTGGAAATTATCGCACAATCACTCTGATTCCACATGCCAGCAAGACTCTACTCAAGATCATTCAGCAGAGGCTACAACCATACCTGAAATGAGAACTGCCTGAAATGAAGCACGGTTCAGGAAAGGGCGAAGAATGAGAGACATTTTCATGGATGTGAGATGGATCCTTGGAAACACAAAAGAATACCAAAATTTATTTTATTTATTTATTTATTTATTTATTTACATTCTCTTATATACCGCGCTATTCTGCATCAGTGCGGTTTACATTGAACAAACTGAAATTACATTGAACAGGGCATTATAACTTGGAGATAACTATTTTACAGGGAACATGGGCTATGGAGGGTTAAGTGGCTTGCCCAAGACCACAAGGAGCACCTGTGGGACTAGAAACCCCAGTCCTTCCGGCCCAAAAGGATATCCATACATGTTTTATTGACTACAGCAAGGCTTTTGACTGTGTAAACCATGAGAAACTCTGGGCCACGTTAAGAAGCATGGGTATACCAGAGCACCTGATTGTTCTCTTGCACAACCTTTACATTGATCAAGAAGCAACAGTCTGAACGGAACTAGGAGAAACAGAATGGCTTAAAATCAGCAAAGGTGTATGCAAGGCTGCATACTTTCCTCCTACCTGTTTAATTTTTATGCAGAGCAAATCTTTAGAGAAGCAGGACTATATGAAGACAACCGAGGTGTGAAGATTGGTGGAAGGCTCATCAACAGCCTTCGCTATGCTGATGATACCACATTACTGGTTGAAAGTGAAGACCTGGACGCAGTAGTGCAAGGCGAAATTGTTCACTGAAGCCCAGGTCGCAGCCCGGCAGATGTCTGAAAGCAGCATGGAGCGCAACGAAGCCACCGAAGTTGCCTTGGCTCATACGCTGTGTGCGGTGACCCGCCGATCCGGCAGGGCGCCTGCCTTCACGTGAGCGAAGGCGATGCAGTCTGCCACCCAAATGGAGAGAGTGTGCTTTGTTACTGCCTACGATCCCAATGGCCTGGGGCAGCCAGACTTGAGATGAGGCAGGGTGAACTGCAGATAGAAGGCAAGAGCCCCCTTGCAGTTGAGTGTATGCTAAAGCGCCGACACTTGGTCAGCATGGGGTCTCGGAAAGAAGGTCGGCAAGACTATCTCCTGATTGAGATGAAAATCCGAGACAACCTTTGGCAGGAACTTGGGGTGGGTACGGAGGACCACCCTGTTCCTATAGAACCTGGTGTACAGGACTTCAGCCATGAGAGCCTGGAGTTCACTGACTCAGCAGACCGAGGTCAAAGCCACCAGGAAGACCACCTTCCAGGACAGGTGCTGAAACGAGCACGTCGCCATCGGCTCGAAGGGTGAACGCATAAGCTGCATGAGCACTACATTCAGATCCTATTCTGCCGGAGGAGGCTGGATGGGAGGTTTGGACAGCAAGAGGCCCTGCATGAAGCAGGAGACCAAGGTCTGCTCTGAGAGGGGTTTTCCCTCTACAGTGAAGTGATGCACCAAGATTGCGCTCAGGTGCACCCTGACAGAGTTCGACTTCAGCCCCTCCTTCGAGAGATGGAGAAGGTACTGGAGGACCCACCAAGTGGAACACGAAAAAGGGTCAATCTGGAGCTCAGAGCACCAGACTGAGAAGTGTCGCCACTTGAAGGCATAAGCTTGTCTTGTCAGGTCCTTCCTTGATGCGAGGAAGACCTCCTCGACCTCCTCCGGGAGGTCTAGTGTGGCTAGGGTGACCCATTCATCCGCCAGATTGTGAGGGACAACGAGGCCATGTTCAGGTGTAGTACCCGCCCCTCCTCCTGCATTAGCAGGCCTGGGGCACAGCCCAGGGGAATCGGAGGCTTGGACGCGAGTCAGAGCAGGAGTGGGAACCACAGTTGCTGAGGCCACGAGGGAGCGATGATATCATCGACGCTCGTTCCCACTGAGCTTTGTGAAGGTCCTCGCAATGAGAGGAGTGGGAGGGAATGCATAGAGAAGCCCTGAGGTCCAGCTCAAGAGGAACGCATCCTGCACCTCCCTGCTCAGGTGCAGAACTGGGCTGCAAAAGCGGGGAAGCTGAGTGTTCGCCGGGCTGGCGAACAGGTCCATGGTCAGGGTCCCCCACGATGCAACAGCCAGCTAGTCACTCCAGGTTCGAGCCGCCATTCATAAGGGTGGAGGATCCTGCTGAGTTTGTCCGTGAGAATGTTCTCGTGGCCTGGGAGGTAGATTGCTCATAGGGTCATCCCTCGATGGAAGGCGAAGGAGCAGAGGAGGACTGCTTCCCAGCAGAGAAGGTGTGATCCCATGCTCCCTTTCTTGATGACATAGAACATCGCTACTCAATTGTCGAGTACTGACTTTCCCTGGAGATGGTCCTCAAAGGCCCTCAGGGCCCATCGGACTGCCCGAAGCTCGAGCAAGTTGATCTGCTGTTGAGACTCTTCAGGCGATCATTGCCCCTGCATGCACACTGTACCGCAGAGGGTTCCCCATCCCAACAGGGAAGTGTCCGTTGTCAGCACTAGTTTGTGCTGCGGGGCTTGGAAGGGCACTCCCCGAAGAAGGTTGTGGAGGTCCTGCCACCGTCTAAGGCCCTAGAACGGTTGAGGGAGACCTGAATGGAGTCCCTGAGGTGACCAGAGGCCGGGCTCCACTGAGTGCTGAGGCACCACTGGGCTGTCTGCATGTGCATGCGGGCATGTGGGACCACATGGACGGTGGAGGCCATGTGCCCCAGGAAGCACAACATAGTCCGTGCCATGACCCGAGTGTTGCTCTGGATCTGGGCAGCCAATGCTTGGAGGCGAGCCGCACAGTCTGCCAGCAGAAAAGCAATCACCAGGTGAGTGTCGAGGCATGCACAGATAAACTCCAAGGCCTGGGCCGGCTCGAGGTGGAACTTGGGGTAGTTGACCAAGAAACCCAGGTGCTCGAGAAGGAGGATTGTGCGAGATGCTGCAAGGTGGGCTTCCTCGGCTGAGGGCCCCGTGATGAGCCAGTCATTGAGGTAAGGAAAGACCAGTATGCCCTGTCATCTGAGGGAGGCAGCTGCCGCAGAGAAGCACTTTGTAAAGACTCGCAGAGCAGATGCGAGTCCGAAGGGGAGCACCCTGTATTGGTAATGCTCCCTTTGCACCCTGAAGTACAGGAGCTGCCTGTGCTGGGGGTGAATCAGAATGTGGGCGTAAGTGTCCCTGAGATCCAAGGAGCATAGCTAGACGCCCTGCTGGAGGAAGGGCAGCAGGACGCCAAGAGATAGCATTTTGAACTTCTCCCACACCAGAAACCTGTTTAGTTTTTGGAGGTCGAGGATGAGCCATAGACCCTCATCTTCTTCAGGACAAGGAAGTACTGGGAATAGAAGCCCTGACCTCAGAGGTGTGTCGGTACCCTCTTGACCGCTCGCTCGGCGAGGAGGTTGTCTAACTCCCACTACAGGAAGGACTGGTGCGTGGGGAGTCGAGAAGGCTCCGCTGGGGAGAAGGGAGGGGGGAAGCCTGTCCAAACAGAGACAGTAGCTGTCCCAGACTACTCGGAGGACCCAAATTTCTGAAGTGATGAGGGGGTGAAGGAGGACAGGCATCCCCCCACAGGCTGCGGCGCTGCCAGGGAGCGAAAGGCTATGCTGCTGGCATCAAAACCCCTGGGCAGGCTGAGGCGGAGCCGGAGTTTGGGCCTTGGGCCCTTTTGGTTTGCGATGACCGTGTGGCCCAAGCTTTCCCTGCGTCGCGGTGGTCGGCGCAGGAGTGGGTGGGTATGGTGGGTAGCCTCAGTAGGGTAGGCCCTTCCATGGAAAGAACAGCTTCTTAGTTTGCTGTTTCTTTCGAGGAAGGGAGGAGGTCTTGTGCAAGAGGTGGGTACAGGTGACGAACTCCGTCTCAATCTCAGCGGACGTATCCTCTATCAGTTTACCGAAGAGCTGTTCACCAACGCAGAGTACGTCTAGGAGCTTTTCCTGGACCCACTGCTCCAAATCCAAGGACTGGAGCCATGCCTGGCGCCAGGTCCCGATGCCAGCGGCTGCGACTTGAGCCGAAGACTCAAATCTGTCGTAGGCGGTGCAGGAGAGGTATTTTAAGCACTCCACAACAGACTTGAAGAGGGTCCGGAACCTGTTGAGGGGTTTGCCCGCGAGGCCCGCGGAGAAGCCCCCAAGTTCCTTGGCTAGGTCACATAAAAACATTCCATGTACAATTGGTATGCCTGAATATGGCATGAGAGCATGGATCCTTGATAGGCCTTGTGGCCTAGGGCGCAAGGGCTTTCAACTCCCTGCCTGGTGGAACTGAAGAATCTGACTTCGGGCTCTTTTGTTTTCTCATGGCCGACTCCACCACCATGGAGGTGTGGGGGAATTGGGTTTTTCTGAACCCAGGGCTACGCTGGACTCTGTACATCGCATCAAAGCGCTTGCTCACGATGGGGACCGACGCAGGGGTCTCCCACATGCGGAGTAGCAGCCTGGACAAAATGGGAGGAACTGGGATAGCAAGAGATTCCCAAAGAGGGAACTCGTGCATCAAGATATCGAGCTCTTCAGTTCGAGGGTCCTCCTCCACCTGGGTAGCCAGATAGAGAGCCCATGCCATATCCCGGATGAACACCAAGAAGGCGGTGTCTTCGGGTGGGGAACGCTGCTGAAAGGTGGACGGGGACGGATCCGATGGGAGGTCCCGATGGGTACGGGTCTCAGGGGAAGTATCCCCATCCGACTCCTGGCCCAAAAATTCAGAAGAGGAGTCCAATTCTGGCTGGTTGCCTCATCCAGAGGCCGAGGCCGTTTGGAGCTGGAGACCCTGGAGGATCTCGCCCCCGAGGAATGGGAAGGCAAGAGAGACCGACGCCGAGGACCCTCACGAGCCCCATGGCTCTCGGGGGTTTCCAGGACCGATTTTGGTGTCCCTCTAGAGGGAACCTCAGTCTCTAGGTGTGGTCCAACGAAGCTGGATATGAGCGCCTGCTGGGAAGCTATGAACGCAGAAATGCTACATTCTAGTGCCAGCATACGGGACTCCCACAAAGGTGTGGGGCCCTGCGATGCCGACACAAGGGTCACTGGGTTGGGTGTCGAGGAGGAGAGAGGGTCCTTGCTGGGACAACCCTCAGAAGACCTGGTGTCATCGCCCGGGGCCTCCGAGTCTGTTCGAAGTACCTTATAAGGCCGCTCCTTGTCCGACTCTTGGGAACGCTGAAGGGGGCTGAGCGACCGCGCGCGGGAGTGCTTCGGCTTGTCGGGAGCCCCCGACAGCGACTTCAGGGTCGTCTTCTTCTTACGCCGCTCCACTTCAGGGGACCCCTGGTCGGAGTGCCGTCTTGAGCGCAGAGCCAAGGTGGGGAATCCCACCGGCGGAGAGATGACCAAGGGTGCCACCAGGGATTCCGAGGCAGCCTTTTGGAAAATGTCCTCGGACTTCTGCTTATGACTGAGCAGGGCTTTGGAGGACATTTTCTTACAAAGCGAACAGAGCTCTGGATCATGGTCGGCTCCAAGACACTGTAGACAACAGTCATGGGTGCCCGCAAGTGACATGTTCTTGGAGCATCTATCGCATTTTTTTAAACCGGTGGCCATCAGAACAAAAACGGCCCCCACGAGGTCGAAGACCCACGTGCCCAGCAGTTAGGAGGAAAAAAAGGGCACGAAGCCCATCAAACATAAAAATTAGGGAAAAAATGTCCCTTTGCTCAAAGGAGATAGGAGCAAGGGGAAGGATAGAGAACCGGTGCAACCAGAAAACAGCAGGCCAGAGGCCAGAAAACAAAACACTTTTTCTGAGGGACGAGGACGTGTGTCCGAAGGGCTCCGCAGAAAAAGGGAGAATAAGCATGATGGCACCCTTGGGCGGGAAGAGGACCACGCATGCGTGGCATCAATCCCAAAGGCTTTCTTTGAAAGCGGGGGAATTGTTCCATCGGTGCCAACGTCACCCATAAGTGAGGACTGACTTCCTGCTTGTTCCTGGAGAACAGTCAGTACTAGAGGAGATCAAACCTAAGCTTTCATTAGAAGCTCAGATAACAAGACTTTGACTTTCATACTTTGTGAAGAGAAAGATCATTGGAGAAAGATATAATGCTTGTCAAGATAGAAGGTCACTGTAAAAGAGGAAGGCCGGCAATGAGATGGATCAATACAATAACAGCAACTATGGATACCACTCTATCAATAATAAGCCACTTGTCTAAAGACCGAACAAAGTTTAGGTCAACTATCCAGAGGGTCGCCAGGAGTTGACATCGACTCAACAGCACTTAACAACATAACAACCTTTTGTGATTAAGAGTGGCTGCACATCTAGGTTTTTAAAATGGCCCAGATACACCTGTAAGTGCCGACATAAGCACGTGCATGTTGTGAAATGCTGGTACTTACACATGTAAGTTCCTGAAGTTACCTTGACAATGCTTCCCACCTGTATGTTTCTGAAATAGTGCCTCTTGCTGCATGTGGATGTCCATCCCTGTGCATGCTTGCACTCCTTTTTATGACTTAAAACACAGATTCATTGTAAGGGGTGGAGTTATATCGACTTTGCATAGGCCTTACACATGCACCCGCTGTCTTCTAAAATTGATATTGATTTACAGGCATTTTCAGAATGTGCATTTATATGCATGCTAGAACTCTTTTGCACATGCAAATTGATTGTAAGTGCATTAATTCATATGTATACAAAAACAGAAGTGAATTGCGTGCACTTAAGGACTAGCATGGTCCAGAAGCTGGAGGCTATCAGCATTGATGATACATATATTGAAATAGCCCTTGTATACTCCATAGTTCCATACTGTACACCAGTATGGAACAGCAGCACTTACACCTAACTCCTTCAAATTCAACTAAGCACTGTAATGCAGAAACCCTTAAGTCAGCTCCAATACTCCATCTGCCTATGCTGTCTCAGCTCACTATCTGACCTATTCATCAGGAAGCAGCAGCTCTATAGGAAAGCAAAAGAAGACCAAGATTCAGAACTGCCCACTGTGAACATATTACTGCAAAAGGGATTTCACAATAGTAATCCTACCTGCTTCTGATCGCTGGAAGGAGCGGGCTACAAATGCTTGCTAAATAATACAGCTGGTTCCCTTCCAGTATATTCTTGATGGAGTCAGGACAATAAAACTAAACAAGAAAAATACATCAATAAAAAAAAGGAGAGCAGGGAAGGAGTCAAGCTCAACAACCTCCATCCAACCAGGGGGTAAACTGTTACCAACATATACTGAGTAGAGTGATTCCACTCTGAATTTGATCCTCTTCCCACATTCAAACAGACAGACCAACAAACTCTTAACTGCGGCCAACTGCAGGGAGAGAATATGCAACCACCACTCAGATATAGGCTTCCTGGAGAGAGTACTGGACAAGTCTTGAAGAATTCAAGGAAAGAAAATTAGCAGAGAAGCTTAAATTTCATCTTCTATCTGGACCAGTCCAGATGTGTGAGACGTATTCAAGCCTCACTGCCCTGGATGGGAATAAGCCAAGGCTGTTCAGTGTACCTTAGTCTCAAATATCAGCTTCTTCCTAATCTGCACATCCAAACGATAATGCTTGTGAAAGGAAGGCAGTGAAGCCCAAGTGGCAGCCTTCAAATCTTTTCTGGAGACAATGACTAATACTCTGCCACAGCAAAGCTTGTACCCTGCTGGAATGAACCTGTAGCCTCACTGAGATGAGAAGGCCCTTTATGATGTAGGTCAATGCCAACTGCCTCTTTATGAAGCTCACTTTAGAGATCGCCTCTTCTATGCAAAAATCTGCACGCATACAATACCATCAACCTGTCCGATCTCTTGAAGGGATTCATTACCTTAGATACCACATCTAATCATTGAAAGACCCCCCTTCTGAATTCCCAGCTTCTGATTTCCAGAAAGCTGAAAGAGGGATAATGTGATTCAAGTGGAATACAGAGACTATCTTTGGTAAAATTGAAGGAACTGGTCCAGGGTGACAATATGATCCAAAAAAGCAAATAGGGGTACTTACAGGACAAGGGTTGTAGTTATGAAAGGTGCTTTGCCAAGCAAATAGCTATAAGAAATGCCATCATCATCGACAGGTCCTTCAAGATTGCTTGCCTGATAGGTTCAAATTGAAGGGAAGATAAGCTTTGCAACACCTAACCGAGATGCCAAGAGCTGAAAAGGACAGATGGATTGGACATACTTGACTCTTCTAAGGAAGCGAACCACATTCAAGTTCACAGCCACCCTGGACCCTCCAATATGGCCTCTGTAGTAGGTCAAAGCTGCTTGTTGTACCTGCAAGGAATTAAGGACAAAACTCTTGTTTAAGCTCTTCTGTATAAAGGCCAAGATGGATGGAATATCTGCCCTCCGGGGGGGGGGGGGGGGGGAATGGGCTCTGCCACGCACTACATCTCAAATATGCACCAGATTCAAACATATGCCAAGCAGGTAGACCTCCTATGAGCCTTAGCAGAATGGAGATTACATTGGATCCTGTGCAACTAGAACCTCTCAAGGGTCAGGTTGTAAGCCAGAACACTGTTGAGCCTTCTATCATAATGAGTCCCTGACACATAAGATCCTTGATGAGAGGAAAACAGCTAGAGTCCCAATCAGGAATCTCATCATATCAGCATACCACAGCCTCTTGGGACATTCTGTGGCAATGAGAATGACTGAACCTAGGTGATCTTCTATCCTCTGCAAAGTCAATCCCAGTAGGGGTCACAGAGGGAACACATAATATAACTGGTCCATCAGGCACTGCTGGACTACAGTATCAATACCTCCAGATTCTGGCTCCCTGTAATGACTGAAGAACTTCTCTAACCTGGCATTTCTGTGTATCACCATGAGGTCCCTTCTTGGACTGCACACCTGTCTTACACCAGCTGATACTGTTCCCAGCTGAGTTCCCATTCCCCTGGGTGCAACATGTCACAACTCAAAAAATCCTCTTGAATGGTTTTTTCTCCCACAATGTGAACTTTCAATAAGATTTGAAGGTTACCCTTTGCCCAGTAAAGATGCATGCAATGCAATGTGTGCCTTCGAGTCAGTCCTGACTCCTGGCGACCCAGAAGCTCCTGGGTTTTCTTGGCAACCTACTTCCAAAACCAACATCACCCTCTTCATTCCACCCTGCCTATTAAAATATGCTTTGCCCGTGGTATAGTCAGAGAGTATACACACTGTAGACCTTGGAACAAGAGATAAAAATGAAGCATCACCAATTGAATAGCCCTCATTTCAATCCTGTTGATAGACCAAGCAGTCTCCGCTCTGGACCATTGACTCTAGGCTTCCTGGTTCTGACAGTGAGCACTCTGCCACAATAGGTTTATATACATGGTCCCCACAAACTAGGCAAGGGTTTCAGATTGAGAATATCCAACCACAACCTCAGACCTCACTTGATCTGTAGTGACATCAGAAGAAAATTCTCAAAGTTCTGGATAAAACAGATGCCATGCACTTCAAAACATGGAGGTATCTGCATGCTTGAGACTAGTTCATTGCCATGATGCCTGTGCAGCTTGTCATTTCTCTTCATGATGAGAAAAAATGCCCAGCTGAGCACTGAGGGAGCATCTATATATTTTTGAGACTGGGAGGGAATCAGATGGCTCTTGGGATAATTCACTATCCACCTGAGTTTTTCAAGACACTGAATTAAAGTAATCCTTTTAAAAACATCGATTGCTGAGGCACTTGCATCATGTATTATCTTTAGATGACTTTCAAATCATCTTGCAAGCTGTAGTGTTAACCATGCTCGAAAACTGCAATAGCCTGTATATCAGTTTAACATCTGCGTATTATGTTCACTGCAGCTCATTCAGAATGCGGCTGTCCAGCTGTTAACAGGTACTAAGAAGTACAACCATACAACCCCAGTTTTGTGCTCCCTTCACAAGCTTCCTATACACCAAAGAATTAAATTAAAAATCTGCAGGTTGATATTCCACATGATGCAGATTGATATCATTTTGCCTCGTTTCTCAAGACATGTTACAGTGGTATCTCCCAATGTGGATCTTGAGCTCTGGGGGAACCTACTTTGTTGGAGACGCCTACCTTAAAAACAGCATGGCTAGCTAGGGCATGTGCATAAGCATTTTCCATTGCTGTTCCTTCATTGTGGAATAGTCTACCTCTAGCTATTTGGCTGGAGACTGATGTTAAGCACTTTCACAAACCACTGAAAGCACACTTTTTTAAAGAAACATTTCCTTCACTACTTAATTAATTGAAGTGTTATTTTTTTCCAGGATAGATCAAATCAGTGGAGTGGTGCCACTCTATGTTAAAGAGGGCATTGTGTCAAAGTGAATAAAAGTTCTGCAGGAAACATAAAGCACTGTAAAATATTTATAGATAGAAATTTCAATAGCAGTGGGAGTGTACTACCATCCACCTGGCCAGAATTAACAGACAAATGATGAACTGCTAACATGAATTAGGGAAGCTAACAAAATTGGCAGCACAGTTAGATGATACATCAGGACATGCTAGAGAAATAAAGCTTCTAGTTGAATTAAAAGCCTGCGTCATAGTGCAGATGGTTCAAGAAGTAACATGAGTGGGGATCCGTTTTAGACTTAGTTTTTAGCAGAACACAGGTGAAAGAGGTAATGGTGTTAGAGTCACTTGGCAACAGCGATCATAGAATGATCACATTTGATTTAATAAAAGGAAGGAGGATAGTATGGAAATCTACTGTGCTAGTATTTAACATTCCAAAGGAAGACTATGATAAAATGATGAAAATGGTTAGAAAAAAACAAAAAGAAGCTGCTGCAAATATTAAGAGTTTACATCACGCCTGGACACTTTAAAAATACCATCTCGGGAGCCCAGACCAGATGTATTCCACACCTCATAAAAAGGTGAAAAGAAAGCCAAATGACTGCTGACATGGTTAAAAGGTGGCATGAGAGAAGCTATTATAGTCAAAAGAATATCTTTCAAAAAATGAAAAAAAGGATCTGAATAAAGAAAACAGGAAACAGCATAAGTACTGGCAAGTCAAATGCAAAACATTGATAAGGCAGGCAAAGAGAAAATTTTAAAATAAACTCACTGTGAAAGCAATAATGCATAATAAAAACTTTTTCAGGGACAAAATAAGAAACCTGTAAGATATTCAGTTGTCCATTAGATGAGAGTATACAATCCCTTTCTGTGTGATCCTCACAGTTCATCAACCAATAGTAGGCAAGGGAGCACACCAATCCTATGAGCTTTTTATTTACTCGTTACTCTGTAACTCATGGATTTTTAAGTATCAGGGTTCTTTTTGGTGGGGTCTAGCATAAGCCAGGAGGCCTTTCGCACTTGACACTCCCATATCACTCACTTCTTAAATGAGTCCAGGCCAGAAATTGTGTTCAGAACCAAAGATTTACTTAAGCATAAAAGTCACTGGGAAAAACAGAACAACAACAAATGGCTGGAATAATGATCAAGAACTATATTACGAGAAGTTAACTCCTTCCTGTTAGTAAAAAAAAAATGGTTACAAGCAGATTATCTCTTGCTTTCCTCTCAATCTATTTTACTCAACTCCTTTGATTACTTTTTTCTTCACCACTTTTTTCACCCGTTACTTAATTTTTCTGTCACATATAGACCTTTAGAGGGCAATGCAGAAATGCTTCCCCTTCCTCCCCAAGCAGCCAATCATCCGCCCAGCTCAACGGCTGAAGAACTGCCATTGCCGGGGCCGCAGCTCAGCAGCGCGTCAGTCCGGGGTGAGAGCAGGAGCTCCCCCTTCCTCCCCGAGCAGCCAATCATCCGCCCAGCTCAACAGCTGAAGAACTGCCGTTGCCGGGGCGCGCCCGCGCCTTGCGGGCCCGCACCTGAGGGCCTCGCCAGAGGGCCCTTTGGCATGGCCCTTAGGCATTGGCTCGTGGCGTCAGTCTCTGGAGGCTATATTGAAGTCCTGCTTATTTATCTGGGTAATGTGCTGTTCCGTGTCTTTCTCCTCTTATCTGTTTGACTGTGTCTGTATCTACTCTGTCCTATTTTATAATTGGCGTTCCTTTCTTTTTCCCTAAATGATGTAGTATTGTAAACCGCTCTAATACCTTTTTTGGTCTGAGCGGTATATCAAATTCAAATAAACATAAACATAATGGGCTATGGGGAGGCTAGGACTGGTAATGGGCTGATGGGGTTAGGACTGCAGGTGGACTGATGGGGGTTAGGACTGATAATGGGCTATGGGGGGGCTAAAACTGAAAATGGGGTGATGAGGGGTTTAGGACTGGTAATGGGCTATGGGGGGCTAGGACTGGTAATGGGCTGGGGGTTGCTAGTACTGGAAATGGGCTGGGTGGAAGGGGGAACTTGAACTGCAAATAGCTGATGGGGACAGGGGCTTGGAATGGAAATGGGCTATGGGGGGCTAGGACTGGAAATAGGGTGATGAGGAGGTTAGGACTGGTAATGGGCTTGGGGGGGATAGGACTGGTAATGGGCTATGGGGGGGCTAGGACTGGAGGTGGGCTGATGGGGGGTTAAGACTGGTAATGGGCTATGGGGGGCTAGGACTGGCAATAGGCTGGGGGGGTTGCTAGTACTGGAAATGGGCTGAGTGGAAGGGGGGACTTGAACCACAAATAGCTGATGGGGACGGGGCTTGGAATGGAAATGGGCTGAGTGGAAGGGGGGCTTGAACTGCAAATAGCTGATGGGGAGGGGGGCTTGGAATGGAAATGGGCTGAGTGGAAGGTGGGCTTGAACTGCAAATAACTGATGGGAAGGGGGCTTTGAATGGAATTGGGCTGTGAGGGGAGGGAGCTAGGACAGGAAATGAGCTGATGGAGGGGCTAGGATAGGACTGGAAATGGGCTGTTGGGGGTGCTAAGATTGGAAATGGGCTGTGGTGGGGGCTTGCATTGAAATGGACTCATGGAGGGGCTAGAACTGGAAGTAGGCTCATGGGGGGCTTGGATTGGAAATGGGCTGAGTGGAGGGGAGCCAGGATTTGACATAGGCTGATGCTGGGGATATGAAAGGACTAGAAATGGGCTGATGGGGGGCTGGGATTGGAAATGAGCTGATGGAGGGACTCGGATAGGACTGGAAATGGGCTGATGGTGGGGCTAGGATAGGATTGGAAATGGGCTGATGGGGGCTAGGACTGGAAAAAGGCTGATGCGGGGACTAGATGGGAGTGGATGCTGGGTGGGGCTGGAACTAGAAGGGAGCTGATGTTGGGGGAGGATTAGAATGGGATGGAGCTGGGAAAGTGAAATGGAGAGGGGAAAAATATTTTGTGTGGGAGGGAAGAAAAATCTACAATTGGCCGGGTACTGGGAGAGTAAGTGGGGATTGAGGATGGAGGGGTAAAGTTTGAGTGGATGAAATAAGAATGAGGAAAGAGCAAAAGGAGAAAGATTACTATGTTAAAGCAGATGTAGAGAGAAAATGGAAAAAAACTAGAAGAGAGAAGAAAGGACAAATGGACAGCAGATGATGGAGAGTTAACATAAGACATGAAGAAACCAGAAGAAAGTGGCTGGAGCAATTGCAACTGAAAAAGAAATGCACAAAAGGTAGAAAAATCTGTATTTTGAATTTATTAACTGGAATATGTCAGCTCTGGCAAATGTGCATCATTAACGTCTGCGCTTTGTTTAGTACAAGAGGAAATTAATTTATAGTTTTATTTCTACAGTGTTTTTGTACATTCCAAGTTTGGCTTTTGGGGTTCCCAGTTTAATTATTGTCTTCCTGTTTCTAAATTGTGATTCCTTGTTTGGTGATGGTCTATGTTCTGCATGTGTAACTAAGCTGAGGTATTCTGTTTATGTAATTCCTATTTGACATTGCCACTTATTCTCTTTCCCCAGTAGGTCATGTATTGTTATTCTCTGAAATGTATATATTTGCAGTGTTGCCTTTTGATAGGTAGAGTATGGCGCTTTGTGAGTCCTGGTAGTGCTGTTATGATATGGCGAGTTTGCTATGGGTTTACATGGGCAGTGTTTGTAGTAGTTTCTAATGTGCCTGGCGGTTGGCACTGGATTATAGTAATGTAGAAATCTTTTAGTCTTTCTTTATCCACTCATTAAGACACTTTATCCACTCATTAAGAGGCATGTTTACTAAAAGTTAGTGTATGGTAACATTATGCAAATATTTATGCAAATGAGGCCCCGCACCGATTCTCCGCACATGACCCCGCACCCCCCTTGGGCCACCCCTGCTCTTAAGAGCAAAGACTGAACTAATGCTGGAACTTTAACACCCATTCAAAGGAGAAGTAAGGAGTCCCCAAAACTGCTCTACAAGGCTTCTGGCTCTGATGAACTGGAAGGCTGGGTTTCAGATACATATCTTAGAACCTCTTTCTCAGGCTGAGCCGCTTCCTTGTGAGACAGTGGGGTGCTAGCAAGGTTTGCACAGAATTCAACCTTCTGCTATTTTCTCCCATGCAAATGCTCTAAAGCCTGCTACACATTCTGAACAATATGTGTGGCTGGTGCAAAAAGACTCTTCTCTTCCCTCATGATGCTATTGCAGTGTGCCATAGATACTTACCCCTTATGGACAGAGGCCCTACTCCATCCTCCTAGTACAATGGCTGGCTTCCAAAAACAAGATTCTGCCTTTGGGAAAGGTTTATATTCAAAGTGAGATTTTCCCTCTCAGAGAAGTCTCCTTCCACTATAAAATGACTGTAAAGTTGTTGGTGAGGCCTCACTAGGGAGTATTGTGTTCAATTTGGAGGCAATACCTCACAAAGGATATAGAAAGGCTTGAAATAGTTCAGAGGAAGGTGACCAAAATGATTGGGAGCCTTGAAGACCTAAATATGTATACTCTAGAGGAGAGGACGGACAGTGGAGCTATGGTACAGGTGTTTAAATACTTAAAGTGTATTAATGAACAAACAAACCTTTTTCAAAGAAGGGGTAGTAAAACGTGAGGGTATAAAACGAAGCTGCGAGGAGGTAAATTTAAAAGCAATGTCAGGAAATACTTTTTCACTGGAAAGGTAGCGGATGCTTGGAATGCCCTCCTGATGGAGGTGGTAGAGGTAATACAGTGACAGAATTCAAAAAGATGTGGGACAGAGACAGAGGATCCCTATTTAGCAAGAGGATGGAATCAAAACAAACTTAAATATCTCATACTTCAACAAATAGAGGGGGTGACCTCCACAGAGAAGGAGGTAGAAGCTTAAACAAAGAGAGAGGTAGGTGACCTGCATGGAGTGGTGGGTACAACCACTTTGGCCACCTTACTGAGTAGGCTAAATGGACAATTCTGGTCTTTACCTGATGTTACCTACTATGTATTTGCTTCAGTATTTACTGAAAAAGATGTAGGAGAGATACTCATGCCAGAAATGATATTTAAATGTGATTATTCAGAAGAACTGAAACAAATCTTGGTGAACTTGGAAGATATAATAGAGCAATTTGACAAATTAAATTGTAGCAAATCACAGATGGTATGCATCCCAGGGTACCAAACAAACTAAAAAATGAAATTGCATACCTACTATTAGTAATCTGTAAATTATCATTAAAATTATCTATAATTTCGTATGTAGTCTAGTGTAGCTTGTTTATGTTTTTCTTCTTTTTTATGTTCAATTTAGCTCTTCCTTGATATATTTTGAGAATAGTACAGTGTGCATGAGGAACCTAGTATATTATGTTTTTCTTGTACTATTTTCTATTTCTTGTGTACTCTCAGAGTTCTTTCTGCTTATTTCCTTCCTTTTTACATTTTGAAATGTAATAAATATTTTAAAAAATTGTCAATAGTACCTGAAAACTGGAGGGTGGCCAATATGATGCCAATTTTTAAAAAGGGTTGCAAGAGTGATCTAGGAAACTACAGACAGATGAATGGGATGTCAGTACTAGAAAAAATGGTAGAAACCATTATAAAGAACAACATTACTGAACATATAGGTTGTCATAGTTTAACTGAATAAAGTTAACATGGATTTAGCCAAGAGAAGTCATGTGTCACCAATATTTATATTTCTCTGAGTCAGCATTGACTCGAAGGCACACATTGCATTTTTAAAGACGTAAATATTGACTCCGTGCCGCAGGGCCGGGTCCTGAGGCCAGCATGTACCTGGGTTCCCGGGGCCCGGCCCGCTGCCGATTGTTGCGCGGGGGTGGGGGCAGGGGGGGTGAGACGTGTGTCGTGCCATTTTTTGAATTGCACCACATCAGATGCGTGGGGCGATTCTATTGGTGGTCAGTGTTGGAGGCGGGGCAGGCAGGGCGTGTGGGAGACCGGCAGAGTGCGGTCTGCCTCTTCCTGGTTGCCCGTCGCACGAAGAGCATTTGTGGAGGCTAGGTCCATGTGTGCATCGGGCCGACAGTACCGGGGGGTTGCTTTTCCAGGTACGGTGGGGGTAGAGTGTCGGTGCAAGCAGGGGTGCTGTTTTGCAGTGGTGGGGGGATCATAACGGGGGGCGGTGAGGGTAGAGCAACTGTCCTTGCAACCGGAGCTGTCTTAACTCTATGGGCAAGGCAGCTGCCCTCTAACTGAAGAAGTCTTTGGTCGGAGGCAGGCCTCTCCCTGTGAAAGAGCAGCAGGAGGGTTCTAAATCCTTTTCAGCTGTTTCGAGGGTTTATTTGGCAGCAGGTCGGTGGGGAAATTTTAAAAAAAACGGAGTTAATTTGTAGTGGGAGGAGGAGGGGGGTTGTTGGAGCCTGGATTGATTGTAGGCTGCAAAGAGGGAGGTGGGGTGGTAGCTTAGCAGTATAGCAAGTCTGAGTAGGCTGGTTGATAGTGAGTGGCCTAGTGGTAAGGTCAACTTGATTAGGGCCAGCAGGTTAAGAGCTTGAATCCCACTTTGGACTGGGGGTTGTTTCTAGTCTTTTATTTATTTATTTATTTATTTATTTATTTACATTCTCTTATATACCGCGCTATTCTGCATCAGTGCGGTTTACATTGAACAAACTGAAATTACATTGAACAGGGCATTATAACTTGGAGATAACTATTTTACAGGGAACATGGGCTATGGAGGGTTAAGTGGCTTGCCCAAGACCACAAGGAGCACCTGTGGGACTAGAAACCTCAGTCCTTCCGGCCCAAGGTTGCTGTCCTCTAGTGGGATTTGAACCCCCCGACCTTCCGGCCTGAAGTACCTTGCCCCAACCACTAGGCCACTCCTCCACTCCTTGGGTCTTGAGGAGGAGTCTTAAGGATGGTGCGGACTCCAAAAGGGCTAGGGGCGGGGAGATGGCGAGGAGGCCCAGCGTCGCGGTCTGCCGGAAAAAGGAGTCGTGGACGGGGGGCAGTCCTGGGTGGTCACATGGCAGCAGCATCGTCACAGGGTCTGCAGGCCAGGGGGTCACCGGAGGTGGGGGGTGGTGGAAGGGGAGTGAGAAGGTCTCAAAGAAGGAGGCCGGGGAGGGGGTCAGGGCCACATGGCAGGGTAGTGGGTTCCGCGGTGCAGGCCCCAGGAGCGGGGTGGCAGGTCCGGCCTGTCGGGAGGAGGGGAGGGCAGGTGTTGCTGCACCTAACGCAATCTCTAGTATTGTCACTTTTCAGAGCTTTATACTATACAGCTACAAATTTCGGTTTTAAGCTCCACTATTCACCATTGATTATATTGACTAACTTACTATTTAGCGATCAGGTCTCAGATTTGACTTTGGCTACTTACTGAATCTGCTTGTATGATACAGTGAACAACGCCTTCAATACATCAATGACCTGTTGTGTATCGCTATTTTTATCCCTAAGTACTATTTTTTTCTTTTTTAATATTTTATCTTAAACTGGACTGCAGAGTATATCCATATTATCCAGGAGATTTTGTCTATCGAGATTACTTATCTTGGTGCATCTCGCCTCCTCGAGCGATGTTTTATCTTATCCACGGAACAAGATTAAAGCCCGACGGCTGTGATGTGCATGAAAGTCTTCCTGTTATCAGGTCCTAACTCCAGCAGTACCATTAACTTCTGCTCCCAGGCAATGTTTTCAACTTATGCTCCCAACGCACTGTCGTGGCGCCGTAGCGTTTCACTTATAGCGTTTCATCAGGGGAATGCCTTAATCAAAATAAAAGCATTTACCTTAATTGTAATATACTCAATTTGAAAGAAAGTGAAAGTTAGTCAAATGCTCTCCACTGAGTTACTCACGGCTCTTTCCGATTCAGGTCCAACTCCTAAAAAACGCCGCGCATGCGGGTTGAGTTTTCACACTTGAATTTTAAGCTCTTACGGAAAAAGTCAGGTGGGAATAATTCTCTCTTATTATTGGTGAGCTTTCACTGACACGCTCCCCATTCAATGGAAGTGTTTAAGCCTTTTGGGGGGGGGGGTGCAGGAGGTGGGTCCCAGGCTGGATCTCAAGCGGCGATTGTGGGTCCATTGTCCTTTCGGGTACCAGTTGGACCCACCGCTACATCGAAGGATGGACAGGAGGGGGTGATTTGTGCTGGCATTTTAACACGTCTTCTTGTCCTTTCCTGGATTGCAAGTTCAGACATGCTTGTTCCCTCTGCAGGGGCGGACATGCAGCCATGAAGTGTAGTAGAAAGGGGGTTGCAGGAGCTCCAACAAGGAGTAAGTGAGGTAGCAAGTTGGGGTTTGGCTCCTACTCCTATAAAGGTTGAAACTTTGCATCCATGGTTGCTTTGTTTTGGGGGGAGTCGGCAGGGTAAGGTTTGGAGGGTGATTTTGTTAGGTTTCTTACAAGGATTTTGTATTCCGTTTCAAGGTGTGGTGGCGGATGTGCTGGGCAAGAATTCCAGCTCAGTAAGGCTTTTGGTTGATATTGTTCATAAGAAAATCGAGGCAGAATGTATGTTGGGCAGAATAGCTGGTCCGTTTCATGAACCCCCATTTTCACCTTTTGTTGTTTCTCCATTGGGAGTGGTCCCCAAAAAGGAACCGAGCAAATATAGATTAATTCATAACTTGTCTTTTCCGCCTGGGAATTCGGTTAATGATCATATTCCTCATGAGCTGTGCATGGTTCGTTATGCTTCGATTGATATGGCAGTCGCTTTGTACGTCAGTGTGGAGCAGGGGCGTTGATGGCCAAGGTGGATATCGAATCTACGTTTTGGTTGTTGCTCATCCACCGGTCCGCATCTCAGTTTTATTTCGATAAGTGTATGCCTATGGGTTGCGCGATATCTTGTGCATATTTCGAGGCCTTTAGCACTTTTTACATTGGGTTTTGGAGCAGCTGACGGGATTCTCCACTATTGTCCATTATTTGGATGATTTTTTGTTCGTGGGCCCCAGTCAGGTTGAGACTTGTTCTACCTTGCTGGCATCATTTCAAATGCTGGCAGGTGACTTTGATATTCCTCTAGCAGTTGATAAGACAGTGGAACCTATGACGTGCCTCACCTTTCTGGGGATTGAAATAGATTCAGTGGAAATGTTAGTTTGCCTACCGGCGCAAAAAGTCAAGCGCCTAAAGGGATTGGTCACGGCTGTAGGGTCATCCACTAGGACTACGCTCAAGGAAATGCAGTCATTAGTGGGGCATCTTAATTTTGCTTGTCAGGTTATCCCGATGGGGCGCCCCTTCGTGCGGCAGTTGTTGCTGGCGATGGCAGGGGTGCAACTTCCTTATCATTGGATTCGCGTGTCTTCCGGAATGCGGGAAGATTTGCGGGTATGGGACTCCTTTTTATCCAACTTCAGTGGTTGCACGGTATTGCAGTTGCCGGAGGTATCTAACGCAGATATGCAGTTGTTTTCTGATGCTGCAGGCAGTTTGGGGTTTGGTGTATACTGTCAAGGGGCGTGGTGCGCGGAGGCTTGGCCTTCGGAATGGCGGGTTTCCGGGTTGACTCGCAACATTGCATTGCTAGAGTTATTTCCCATTGTGGTCGCGCTTTGGGTGTGGCCAGAGCGTTTGCAGAACAGGAGGGTCGCCGCCGTTGGAGATCAAAGGGCAGCGGCCCTTTAAAAGCAGCGTGCTCCATCGGAGGAGCAGAGCACGCCGCCGTCGGAGATCAAAGGGCAGCAGCCCTTTAAAAGCGGCGTGCTCCATCGGACAAGCAGAGCACGCCGCCGTCGGAGCGGGCGCGTCCGCGCCTGAGGGCCTTGCCAGAGTTGGCGTGGCCCTTAGGCACGGGCCCCGGAGCGCTCTGGTGTGAGCCGTGAACCCTGCTCCTCCTAATCATCACAGCTGCCTGGAGCCGGCCCTGGATCTGGGTAGGCACGATCGCTCCTCCACACTTCTCCTCCAGACCTCAATCATCTCGCCAACACCACCTTCCTTCAAGCAACTTTCCTTGACTTGCTGCCCACTGCTGACACCGACCTTTCCTTCCATCACCCGCCTTGTACTTGCTACCCATTGTCTGCTTAGTACTGTTACCTACTGCCTGCCTAGAGCTGCTAACCATTGTTTGCACTGAACCGCTACTCACTGTTTGCCTAGACTTGTTGCCCACTGCCTGCACTGAACTGCTACCCAGTACTTGCACAGAACTGCTGCTCACTGCCTGCACCCCAGCGGAACTGCTACCCAGTACTACTCTGAACTGCTACCCATTGCTGCGCAGAACTGCTACCCAGTGTTGCGTAGACCTGCTACCCAGTGTTGCGTAGACCTGCTTCCCAATGTTGCTTAGAACTGCTTCCCAGTGTTGCTTAGAACTGCTATCTATTGTTGCGTACAACTGCTCCCAGTATTGTACAGAACTGCTACCTATTGTTGTTTAGAGCTGCCACCCATTATTGCCTAGACCTGCTACCCAGTGTTGCATAGAATTGCTTCCCAGTGTTGCACAATACTGCTACCCATTGTTGCTTAAAACTGCTACCCATTGTTACATAGAACTGCTCCCAGTGTTGCACAGAACTGCTACCTATTGTTGCCTAGAACTGCTACCTATTGTTGTTTAGAACTGCTACCCGGTGTTTGCTCAGACCTTGCTGCCCACCCCCATGGCCCCACATCTCACTGTCCTTCTCTCCCTCATCCTCCCCAACTGCCTCCCCTCCTATCAACACCCTCCCTCCTCTTCCCCTACCCTCCTCACTTCTCCCTCCACTCTTTCCCCAAACCTAGCATCTACCTTCCTCACTTCTCCCTCCACTCTCCCCCCTAGCCTAGCATCTGCTTTCAAGCCTCTCCACACTATCCCCCGCACTTACCCAGCCCCCCTCTCCACCTTCCTCACTTCTCCCTCCATTCTGCCCCCTACCCTAGCACCTGCTCTTGAGCTTCTCCACACCATCCCCCACATTCAACCTGCCCCCCTCTCTTTAAGGCAACCCCACCCTTGCTTCTGCCATACTATCTCCACTTTACCTCGCTCTCTAATAATCATTCTCCTTCTCTCATCAGGTAATATCAACCCTAACCCTGGTCCCCCCCAATTTCTCTCCCACTCTAAAGATAATTCCTCACGTACCCTATCTAATCTCATCCACATCCCACTCCTCCCTCCTTCCACCCCCTCCCAGTCATCCCTCAATCACTCACCCATAAATATCAACTCCAACCCTACCCCCAAAAATAATCCCTCACATAACCTACTCGGCACCATCAAATTATCCCTCATTCCCCCCCCCCCCTTATTTTCCTCTCGGGGAGCACATACACCCAAACATACCCATCCTCACCCTTCTCCATCTAAAGCTCGCTACTACCCTAAAAATAGACCTCCGTGCTATTCTAATAAGAAATCTGCATGTAACTTATCCAACCTTATCCATATCCCTCTCCTTCCCCCCTCCGCTTTCCCGTTTACTTGCGCCCTAAGGAACGCATGCTCAGTCATTAAAAAGAACCTCTTTTATTCACGATCTTTTCATCTCTAATGCCCTACACCTCCTTGCCCTGACCGAGACCTGGCTCCCCCCAGACGACACCGCATCCATCGCCTCTCTCTGCTATGGGGGCTACCAATTCTCCCATACACCTCGATCTACTGGTCGCTGTGGTGGCGTTGGCCTCCTACTTTCTCCCTCCTGCCAATTCCAACCCCTCCTGCCACCCCAATCACACTCCCCCCTCTCCTTCGAAGTCCACTCCATTCGCCTCCTCACACCACTTCCCCTCCGAGTAGCGGTTATTTATCGCCCACCCGACTACTCCAAATCAACCTTCCTCACCGACTTCGACTCCTGGCTCTCTGCCTTTATGGATCCCTTCTCTCCCACTTTTATTCTTGGCGATTTCAACATTCACATCGACAACCCGTCCGACCCCCATGCCTCAAAGTTCCTCGCTCTTACCACCTTGTTTGACCTCCAACTTTGCTCCACTGCCCCCACACACCTACACGGCCACTGCCTTGACCTAATACTCTTCTCTAAGTCCTCTCCCTCAAACTTCCGCAAATCAATCCTTCCCTTATCTGACCATCACCTCTTAACTTTTACTCTACAGCTCCCGCCATCCCAACCTCGTCCTGTCTCCTCTGACCTATTTAGAAATCTGCATAATATTGATCCCCTGACTTTCTCCTCCACCATTTCTCCATCTCTTTCCTCCATTTTATCATCCGACTCCGTCGATGAGGCATTATCCTCATACACTATCCTCAGCCCTTGACACTCTTGCCCCTTCCACCCCACGTCCTGTTGAACGAGCTACTTCCCAACCCTGGTTTTCACCCACAATCTGTTATTTACGCATCTGCGCCCGTTCTGCTGAACGAGCCTGGTCCAAATCCTGCTCCCCAGAAAACCACCTACACTTCAAATTCATGCTTGGCTCCTTCCAGTTAGCCTTAGCACTTGACAAACAAGACTACTACATTCATCTGACGAATTCCCTTGCCTCTGATCCTCGCCGTCTCTTTAACACCCTCAATTCTCTCCTCAAGGTCCCGCCCGCCCCCAATCCTGCCCTCCCTTTCTGCCCAAACCCTAGCCGACTACTTCCATGACAAAATCCTCAAAATTACCCTCCAATTCCCTACCCCCTCATCTACCTCCCCTCCTCCACATTTCTCCTCCCCATCCATACTCCCCTGCCACCCTCTCCTCCTTCCCTTCGATCTCTGATGAAGAAACCACACTCCTTCTTTCCCCCTCCAAACCCACCACCTGTTCTTCAGACCCTATCCCCACCCATCTCCTACATTCCATCTCCCTCACCATTGTCCCCTTCATCACTCATATCCTCAACCTTTCATTCTCCACTGCAACTGTCCCTGCTGACTTCAAACACGCTGTTGTCACATCCCTCCTCAAGAAACCCTCACTTGATCCCACATGCCCTTCTAACTATCGACCCATCTCCCTCCTTCCCTTCATATCCAAACTATTAGAATGAGCAGTCCACCGTCGCTGCCTTGACTTCCTCACCTCCCAGGCCCTCCTGGACCCACTTCAATCCGGCTTCCATCCCCTACATTCCACTGAAACGGCACTCACTAAAGTCACAAACAACCTGTTCCTGGCTAAATCCAAGGGCCTCTACTCTATCCTCATCCTTCTTGACCTTTCTGCTGCCTTTAACATCATTGACCATGACCTTCTCCTCATCACCCTCTTCTCGCTGAGCTTCAAGGATTCCATACTATCCTGGTTCTCCTCCTACCTCTCCCATCACTCGTTCAGTGTATGCTCTGGTGGCTCCTCCTCCTCCCCTACCCCACTCCATGTAGGAGTACCCCATGGATCTGTTCTGGGCCCCTTCCTCTTCTCTCTCTATACCCAAGGCCTTGGTGCACTCATCTCCTCCCATGGCTTTCAATACCATCTCTATGCCGATGACTCCCAAATCTACCTCTCTACACCTGATATTTCCCCGGCAACCCTGTCCAAGATCTCTGTCTGTCTTTCGGACATCGCTGCCTGGATGTCTCATCGCCGATTAAAATTGAACATGACCAAGACTGAACTCCTTGTCTTTCGACCTAACTCCTCCCCCCCACTTCCCCCTCTCTCAATCCATGTGGATGGATCTACTATCCTTCCTGTTCCCTCGGCCCGCAATCTGGGGGTTATCTTTGACACCTATCTCTCCTTTTCTGCTCATATACAGCTTGTAGCTAAGACCTGCCGCCTCTTTCTCTACATCAGCAAAATCCGCCCCTTCCTCTCTGAACACACTACCAAAATGCTTATCCACTCCTTAATCTCCTCTCGCCTTGATTACTGTAACCTACTTCTCGCTGGTCTTCCCGCTAGCCACCTCCTTCCCCTCCAATCCATACAAAATCACGCCGCTCGACTAATCTTCTGCCAACCTTGCCATGCCCACATTACTCTTCTTCTCAGGTCACTTCACTGGCTCCCTGTCCAATCCTCCATCCAATTCAAGCTTCTCCTGCTAACCTATAAGTGCATCCACTCTATGGCCCCCTAACTACCTCTTATCTCTCCCTACATCCCCTCTCGAAATCTGTGCTCCACTAACAAATTACTTCTATCAATGCCTTTCACATGCACCGTGAACTCCCGACTGCGCTCCTTTCACCTTGCTGCACATTACGCCTGGAACAGCCTACCTGCGTCTGTGCGCCTGGCATCCTCCTTGGCCCTCTGAAAATCCAGATTTAAGTCCCACCTCTTCACTGTTATTTATTTTATTTATTTATTTATTTATTTTATTTACATTCTCTTATATACCGCGCTATTCTGCATCAGTGCGGTTTACATTGAACAAACTGAAATTACATTGAACAGGGCATTATAACTTGGAGAGAACTATTTTACAGGGAACATGGGCTATGGAGGGTTAAGTGGCTTGCCCAAGACCACAAGGAGCACCTGTGGGACTAGAAACCCCAGTCCTTCCGGCCCAAGGTTGCTGTCCTCTAGTGGGATTTGAACCCCCGACCTTCCGGCCTGAAGTACCTTGCCCCAACCACTAGGCCACTCCTCCACTCCACTGTTGCATTCAGATCCTGACTCCTTTCTCATCTTACCCTAACCCCCGTCATCATTTATGACCAAACTACTGACCAAACCGTACCTTGTGCAGAACTGACTAATGCTCTACCCTGCGCAGAACTGATTAATGCTCTAAACTGTTCTAACTTATGTTTTGTTCTAACTAGATTTTAAGCTCCGATGAGTTTGACTCTGACGGACAGGGACTGTCTCTTGTATGTTGGCTACCTCTTGTAGGTCAGCTGTGCAGTGCTGCGTGCGTGGCGCTTTACAAGTGCTGAATAGTAGTAGTAGTAGTAGTGTCGTGTTTTGGTGCGACAATGCGGCGGTGGTGGAAATGATCAATTGGCATTCGCCCAAGTGCCCACGAGTGGCGGCTTTGGTGAGAGTATTCGTATTGGCTTGCTTGTGTCTTAATGTTACAGCCAGAGCGTGCCATGTGCCGGGAATCAAGAATTCAATTGCTGACACTTTGTCCCGTTTTCAGTGGATGCAGTTTTGTCTATTGGCTCCAGACGCAGAGGAGGCAGCCTCGGCAGTCCCGGATCATCTCTGGCAGATTGGGACCCTGAAGTGATGGCGTTGTTGTCTGCATCGGTGGCACAGGGGACATGGTTGACATATCTGCGTGGATAGGTGGTAGATCATTGGTCACTCATTTGTGTACTGGGCAGAGCGCAGGGCCATGTCACACCCTCTTGGAGTGCATCTGGGACTGGCAACTTCCAGCATTCGGCTGTGCTGGATGGGCAAGCGCAGCATGTGATGGTGGCAGTTGGTATCCTTCATGCAGTCGAAAACTGGACAGCGGCAGCGGCCAGCAGGACTCGTGATTCATCTGGACGGCAATGACCTATCCAACTGGTCCTGCAGGCAGTTCATTCGGATGGTGCAGAGGGACATTGGACTGATACGGATTTGTTGCCCGGGGCGGTGAACATCTGGTCAGACATCATTCCATGCCCTTCCTGCTGGTTCCAGCATCGGTGGTCCCTGGGCCTGATCAAGGTCAATAGACAGAATGGGCGCTGGGTCCAGCAGACTGGTGGGCTTCAGGTGCAAACAACTTGGGCGGAGGTGAAGTGTGCGGGTTTATATCACACTGATGGCATACACCTTTCTCCGGTGGGGCAAGATTTGTTAATGAATGATTGGCAGGAAGTATTGGAGGGGTTGTATTGGTCGCTACTTTTTTTGGGGGGGGGGGCGGCACAAGGTTAGGTGTGCTACCATGTGCCGGTGGCGGGGTATCCCGCTAACGCTCGCCGAGATGGTGGGGCATATACGGCTGAGGGCGTATTGAGGGGAGCGGAGTGCTCCCAGGGTGGGCGAGACATCTCTGTTGGGGTCTCTGCTCGGTGTAAGGCAAGTGGAGCCGGCCTTTGCTAATAATATGGTGAGGCGGGCGGTAGGGGCAAGGGGGGAAGATGATGCACCACCTTGCTAATAAATGGTTGGTGGTGGGCATTATCAGGGAATGGGTGGTGGTGGTGGGGTTGGTCTTGTTTGGTAATTATGAATGTTTATTGGCCCATGTTGGGCCGGTGTTATAATATGGTTAATAAAGCTGTGACCAAAAGTTGTTCCAGAATTTTGTGTGAGCGTGTTTTGTGATGGAAGAGGTGTGGGAGGAGGTGTCAATTGTTGGGCATCGGGTGGGGGGTTTCTTATGGGCACGAGTTGCCGGGCATCCGGGATACCCCGGTTAAAATATGTAGAGAGCCAGCTGATACAGTATATTTGGATTTTCAGAAAACATTTGACAAAGTGCTTCATGAGAGGCTCTTAAGGAAATTAAAAAGTCATGGGATAGAAGGCAATTTTATGTTATGGACTGAAACAGATTAAAATATTTAAAACAGAGAGTAGGGCTAAATGTGTCCCCAAGCATCTGTATTGGGCCTACTGGTTTTTTTTTTTAACATATTTATAAATTACTAGGAAATGTGAAGACAAGTGAGGTGATTAAATTTGCAGATGACACAAAATTATCCATAGGCCACTGTTGGAAGCAGGACACTTGGCTTGACGGACCTTTGGTCTGGTCCAGAATGGCATTTCCTATGTTCAAAAATAGGTCTATTACTATTTTGCCAATGAAAGGGCTGAACTGGCTAAATATGCCTGCTTTATAAACTTGCAGGTAAATACCTCATGCGATGGAGTATTTCTTCTCATTGATGGGACCATTCTTTTCAGCAGTGGGGGGGGGGGGGGGTGCTCGATTTTGCATTGTAATTTAAGGACAATGAATCTCAGAACATTGCATATTTGCAGATGTTCTCTACAGTACAACTGAATTTTGTAAAGTGGGAGGGACAATTTAGAATGCTGGACTGCCTAACAATGCCAGCTTAATCCATTCTTTAGTGAGATATTGCTATGTTATTAAGAGACTTGAGAGGGAGAACCTTTCTATTTTAATTCTTTTGAAGGCGCATTTTTGGAAAGCTTCTACAAATATGAAAGTTAAATTCTACAAAATGAAAGTTAAATGTCCTGTGTTTGGGATTGCTTTACGCTGAAACACTGTTACTATTAATGTTTGCTAAATATGAGCGCAGTGACATTTGCACCTAGCACAAAGAAAATTTATGTACATTCTGGTCCAAGCTAGAATGGCTCAGCTTGGTTTTGCTATGTTATTTCCTTGAATACAAATAAGTCACATGGTATTTTATAATGCTAGTGCAGGGATGGCAGAGAGATTTTGTTATATTATTGATCCAAATTTTTTGGATTTATGCAGTCTTACTGCAAACATAATCACAGGACATAATGGGGGTAACTTTATAAAGTGATTTTTACATATATGTGGTCTTTTATAAAATACCAACCAGCATAAAAATATGTACATTGATATGAATGTGCATACTTTGCTGGTATGCCTAACAGGAGTGCAGTCTGTATAGAGCACGGGCGGAGTTTACAGGTAAGTTATTTTATAAGCAACATACATAATTTCTATGCATATTTCCTTTCCATGTGTTCATTTACAGATCCTATACAGCAGTTGTAAATGTCCACATCTGCTTTTACGCTAATAGTTTATAAAGACAAATATAGGTGCCGGCAGGAGAGGGTGGAGAGGGGGCGGGCCAGTCCGGCAGGATGTACAGGGCCGATTCAGGTCATAGCCCTGTACGTCTTGCCGGGGTGGAATAAGCAGCAAAAATCCAGCAATTGGGCCCAGGGATCCCCCCCCCCCAGGATCAAGGCCAGGGCTGGGTGCTGGAACATCCCTGCTGCCCGATCTAAGCCACAGCAGGCCAGCCTTGGGTCAGGTGGTAGGAAAAAGGGGGCCGAGGACGCAGAAGGCGGGGGTGCCTACAGGGGACACTTCTCCGCAGGTTGCAGGGGCACGCCAGGCCATCCTCAGACCCGATTCTAGTTACCACTGGAATGTTTTGTTCCCCGGTCCAGAATCGGGTCCAAACGGCCCGTCTTGCTTGGGGCCATCTGGACGTTCCCTTATCTGAATCGGGCTCTATGTGTCTTTATAAAATAGGCATAAAATAGGTGCTTACTTGCCCTTTTATCCCAAGTGCTCTGTTTGCAAAATGGCACAGATACCCATATACATGCTGAGATTTTTACGACATGTAATGAGATCCTGCCACGTAAGCATGTAAGCTGCCAAAATATAACATAAGCAGCTTTTACATGGCATGTTTACTATAAGTGCAATACATTTTAAAAAATAAAGCAGGTATTTACTATGGGGTGATTTTGTAAAATGCAATGTAGTAGTATTTAGCTCATGCCTTTCCAGGGTGAGATAAAATGAGATACCTACTGCACCTAAATGTATTTCCCTATCCCTGAAGGGCTCACAATCTAAGTTTGTACCTGAGCCAATGGAGGGTTAAGTGCCTTGTCCAAGCCCACAAGGAGTGCCAGCGGGATTTTAATGCTGGTCTTTTTGGCTCTAGAGTGTTGCCCTAACCACTAGGCCACTCCTCATCTTCTAGAGACCCAGTAACCCCTGGGTTTTCTTGGCAAGGTGTGACCGGAACTAGATTGCCAGTCTATTCTTGAGGCATGGAGGGTAAAGCATAGTTACTCACCTGTAACAGGTGATCTCCGGGAACAGCAGGAATTTAGCCTTCACATATGGGTATCGTCGATACCAACAGAGCCTGCGCGGGAACGCTCCCCAGCGTCCAATAGGAGAGCTTTCGGGAGCATCCCACAGCGCCTGCATGCTGCCTTCCCGCCTTTCCCAACTGTCCCTCTCCAGTTGAGTTTAAAGCTGAGACAAAAGAGAGAGGGAGAGAGAGAAAGAGAGAGATAGAGAGATACAACTCCTAGGGGAGGTAGGTGGGTTATGAAGACTAAATTCCTGCTGTTCCCGGCGATCACCTGTTACAGGTGAGTAACTATGCTATCTCCAGGAACAAGCAGGAATGCAGTCTTCACATATGGGGACTCCCTAGCTGCAGATGCCAGGGAGAAGACCTCAGAAGTTGTGTGCCCTTGTGAAAGGGCTCCTCTTCCCCCCATGGATCTCTGGCATCCTACCAGGGATGGTGGGAAGGAGTTGATTAAGTATGGAACAGGTGTTGAAGAACAGCCTGACCAAACAAGGCATCCTGGTGGGAGTCCTTGTCTAAGCAGTAATGGGCTGTGAAGGTATGAACCAAAGCGCAAGTAGCTGCTTGGCAGATGTCGTCGATAGACACAGAGTGAAGATGAGCCATACAGGCTGCCATGGCTCTCACATTGTGAGCTGTGACATGGCCTTCCAGAGGAAGGTGTTTACTCTCATAGGCAAAAGATATACACTGTGCAATCCAGTTGGACAGTGTTCTTTTGGAGACTGGAAGTCCCAAATGACTAGGATCAAAAGCAACAAAAAGTTAGGGGGGGCGGAGCTTGCCACTGAACAGAATGGACGCCTGAATTTTTGCTCCCGTTGCTGCCCAAGAATCCTGAACATATCTCGGCATTAAATTGGTGCTTGTACCCCCTTCCTACATCACTAACATCGGAATATTGCTGGATGGCGTCCCTGAAGCCTGCCCGGCTGGAATTTCAGCAGGGATCCGGCTCAGCAGCGAAACGATCTAAACCCGAAGTAGGTTCCCCACAGAAAATGGCCGCGGGAGAGAAGGAGGGAGTGATTACCGGTGGCCTACGCGAAGTGTTGCAGGAGCTAAAATGCGTTAAAGAAATGATTGCAGCTAATTCTAGCTCACTGAATATGATCCAAGAAGATCTAATGGAGGTAAAAGAGAAACTCCTCACCATCACCACTCGACTTAGCGCAGTTGAAATGCAAACTCAGAAGCATGGCACTGCATTAGAGCAATTGGGCCCTCTGGTCAAACGAGTCAGACACATAGAAAGTCAGATTGAAGATCAAAACAACCGTGCCCGTAGAAATAATATCCGCTTAGTTGGAGTCCCTGAAGGAGCCGAAGGCACCGATCCGATCGGATTTTTGGAGAAAATCTTGCCGGAGATGCTGCAACTTGTCTTTGCAAGGCCTTTTGAGCTGGAACGGGCCCACCGAATCCCCACACACAAGGCTGAAAATACCCGATACCCATGCCCTCTCATCATGAAAGTATTGAGATACCCGCAGGTCCTGCAGATTTTTCAAGCTGCACGGAAAGCTGGATCGCTGCAAATTCAGGGACACAAAGTGGCACTCTATCCGGATTTAAGCAAGCAGACGGTGGATCGGAGGAAGGCGTTGCTGGCCTGCAGACCCATGCTGCAAAGTGCACAGGCAAGATACGGGCTGTACTACCCAGAAACCATGCGGGTCACGCTACATAATGAAACGAGGAATTTTGTTGAAGCTGAAAAATTGAAAACTTTCCTCCAAGAAAAATGTGGAATGGAAACCTGAGGACATAACTATGGTCTCTCTCACTGCGTAGAGAATTCAACATACATTCAGGGGGTGCGGCCGTGCGTTCTCGCAAATTTTAGAACGCCCTTAAGCCTTGATAAACACTACGCTGACTGTATTTTCGTAGTTCTAAATAGATTTAATAGCCAGATACTCCTGTTAAGATATATGGGTGGCAATGGGAGGTCGGGGTTGGTTTCTGTTTAAGTGGATTGTGTTCACCTTAGCGATACTATGTTTGCCAGTTGTGCAGTTAAATGTGTCAGTCCGAGTGAGCACTTGGGGAGTAACTAAGATGGCGGATGTGAGCGCCTTCGAGTGAGCTGCTTTTCTGAACGCTCCTGTGCTGCTGAGCCGCTGCCGTCAGAATGGGATGGAGAAAGCGAAAATTAGCCACCCTACCTCCGGGTGCGAATCCATCAAGCTCGGATGGCCAGCGAACGCTTGGGGAGTGCGGATTCGGTGTGCGTTCTGGAGCAGTGTCTTTGGCTGGGGTGGTGGAAGGAGTTTCCCCCCAGAGCGTTTCTGGTGCCTCGCTGTCTTCGATCGAGCGGACACCCCCACCGCGTCCAGGAAATTCGTTCACAGCTGATGTCCTGCCCTTGGAATTCGTGGCGAGTACCCCGACTTCAAGGGGAGCTGGAGGTGCATTGGCTGTGCTGGGCCCCCCTCCAGAGGAATCGGGCCAGAGTCGATTGGGAGGAGTGGTGAGAACAACGGATTGCTCTGTGTCTGGACCCTTAGTGGAGAGGGGCGAGTTTCCTGGCTTCTCCGTGTTGGTGAGACCTGCGGTATTCTCTTTGCAGACGCTATGGGAAGGACTGGCGACTTTGAACGATTCCATGAATAGAGTTTGTGGGACTTTAGTAAAAGACATTAATTTGGTTAGAGATTCTTGTGGTCTCCTTACTGAAGCTAATGAGAATCAATGCACTAGATTAGCCAGCTTGGAAAGGGAGATGGGGGAGGTTCGAGATTTGGTGAACACCCAGGTTAAGGATAATAATGTTTCTGGCAGAAAATTGGAATACTTGGAGAATCAGGTTCGGAGAAATAATCTCCGTTTTCTGAGTTTTCCTAGATCTCCAGTGCTGTCAGCAACTGAAATGGTTCGCAAGTATTTTGGTGAGGTGTTGAAAATCCCGTCGGAACAGTTCCCTCCTATTACCAGGGCTGTGTATTTATCCCTGGGAACTAGGGGTGGAACAGTTGTCCCCCCCCCCCCTTTTACAGTCTGGGCTAGAGGACCTTACGGGTCTCCTTGAAACTTCTTTGGAGACTGTAATGGAGAGAACCACCTTGCTTGTTACTTTTGCTTTGGAAACGGATAAAGTTTTTATCCTTAGAATGTTTTTTCGTAATGCTAATGAAGCTTTTCTGGGGTCTAGGGTTAGGGTATTTCCTGATGTTTCACGAATTACACAGTTGCGGAGGAGGGAGTTCTTGGCCCTTCGCTCTAGGGTTGTGGCCTTGGGTGCCTCCTTCCAACTTAAATTTCCTGTTAAATGTTTTGTAAATTATAATCAAAAGATGTATTTGTTTTTTGACCCCAAGCAGCTGCTAGCTTTCTTAGAGTCTCGGGAAAGGAGTAGTATTGAGGTTGCTATTTCTCCCCATACAGCTGACATGTAAGTCTCCCTTCTGCCCTATTTTTCTTGTGTTAATGCTAGATTCTTGGCATGTTATGGATGTTTCCTTGTACTCCCCTCATGTTGGGGTCTAATTTAGATGGAGATAAGTTGTATTTGAGGGCGTTTATTTTCTTTATTATCCTCTATTTTGAAAGTTCCATTGTATTTCCTCTGTCGTTTATGGAATGATATTCGAATGTTTAATTTTGATAAATAAATTAAAAAAAAAAAAAAATGTGTCAGTCCAGTCCAGTGCAAAGCCTTCCGCATATACAAAAGTGCAAGTGCACAGCAGACCTATCCATTCGATAGATTTCACCTATAAGATAGCCCATTCCAGTGCTGATGTCTGGTGACCTCCTAATACTTTCACTGAATGTAAAAGGCATTACAGGCCCTGTCAAACGAAAGAAGATCCTAGCGTACTGTCAACAAAAAAAAGTGGATATTGCCCTCTTGCAAGAGACGCATTTATCAGATACCGAATCTCAGAAAGTAACCTCTAAATATTTTCAGGTGGCGGCCTCGGCCTCTTCCACACAACGCAAAGGGGGGGTGATAATATTAGTACGCAAGTTCCTGCAATCTGCCATTACAGACACACAGACTGATCCGCTGGGTCGATGGGCCAGAGTGACCATGAAAATAAATCAACAACTCTATACACTCTTTAATATTTATGCGCCCAATCTGGACGATCCTAACTTCTTTAAATTGATAGCTAAAGAAGTTACAGCCGCAGCTCACACCAATATCATATTAGGAGGCGACTTTAATGTCATTTTGGATCCACTGTTAGACCGTGCACCCTATCGAGCTGTAGACAAAGTCAAATCACAGGCGATTCTCAAAGGAATCATTGCAGAGCTCCATTTGGTAGACCCATGGCGACTACTCCATCCCCAAGAAAGAGACTATACATTTTACTCTATCCCACATAATACCCAAACAAGGATCGATTTCTTCCTGCTGTCTACAGAGATGATGCAACAAGTGCTGGCAGCGGAGATATATGCTGCAACGGTATCGGATCATGCTGCTATCTCCCTAGTGCTGGATACCAACTGTATACAACATGTTCCACCTAGATGGACATTTGATAAATCCCTGCTTTCAGATGACTCCCTCATACATCTACTGACCGGGGAAATTGAGACCAATTTTAAGTATAACACGCCCGCTGATACCTCCATTTGGAGCTGGTGGGAAGGTTTTAAAGCGACAATGCGAGCTCACATTACCACTTATACCATTCGGCGGCGTAAAGCCAGGAAAAAAGAAAAGTATGAGCTGGAACTCCAAATAAAAGCTGGGGAAAGACTACTTACCAAAAGAGCCGACTCAATGATATTGATTAGACTCCAAAAACTGAGATACCAATATAATGCTATCCTCAACAAAGAAGCATTAAGTAGCGTCCAGCTACAACGTAGTACATACTACTATGAAAGCAACCGTTCTGGATCCCTGTTAGCCCGGCAACTCAAACCAAAGAGCTGCAAGACCTCTATAGCAGCGATGCAAGATAAAACCGGGGGCCTTCTGTTGAGACCTGATAAAATACTAGACCGCTGCAAAGAATTCTATGAGGAATTGTACCGATCGGATACCCAATGTAGTGACAAAGCCTTTGAAGATTTTGTCTCCAATATAGTAGGACCCACACTGTCCAGTCATCAAAGCCGAACGCTGGATCAAGAGATCTCTGTGACCGAAATACAAGATGCGATCAAGCAGATGGCCCGTGGTAAAGCCGCTGGTCCAGATGGCATCCCACTGGAATTCTATAATAAATATCATACTCACTTGGCTCCCATGCTACAGATCTACTACAGTGGCCTGCACGATGAAACCCCAGAGGTTGGTGCCTTAGCAGAGGCCGTGGTGGTAATTCACCCGAAGCCGGGCAGGGATCCACAAAAGATAGAGAACTACAGACCCATCTCCCTCCTAAACTCTGATTATAAGATCTATGCTAAAGTGCTTGCTAACCGATTAGGACGGATCCTAAAAGATTTGATACATGAAGATCAATGTGGATTTATACAAAATAGATCCACTATGGACAATGGGAGACTATTGGCGCATGTGCTGACTTCTGCCAAAACTATGGCCGAGCCCCTGATAGGGTTAGCATTGGATGCCGAAAAGACCTTCGACCGACTGGAATGGTCCTTTTTATTTCGATCCCTGCGTTGGTTTGGGATAGGAGAGAAATTCCTAAAAAGCATTGAGTTGTTATACACCAAACCCACAGCTCGAATAGCGGTTAACTCGCACCTCTCAGCCCCCTTTCAGTTGCAAAGAGGAACCAGACAGGGCTGCCCTCTGTCCCCGATGCTTTTTAATTTAGCCCTGGAACCCTTGCTGATAGCGATCCGACAAAAGGAAAGTATAAAAGGAATTGAGTTAGCTGATGGTCCCTGTAAATTGTCAGCATATGCAGATGACCTGCTCATTTTCCTGCAACCATCAGACCTTCCTGAAACACTGCAGCTTATAGATACTTATTCAGTGATATCTGGATATAAAGTAAATCTGAATAAAACAACAATCATACCTCTGAATGATCGGGTCAGCGAAGAAACGGCACATGGATATCCCTTTCAATATGAGAAGTCGTCCTTTAGATATCTGGGAGTGACCTATGGTACCACTTTGGATGAGACTATAGCACTCAACATTAGAGCGTGTCAAGAAATCGTACATGATAACGTCTGCAGGTGGACCCCCCTACACTTGAGTTGGTGGGGCAGGCTAGAGACTATAAAAATGATGTTGGTACCTAAACTCAGCTATATATTAAGCATGATCCCCCTGCGATTCCCGTCAGCTTTCTATAAGAAAATGAATAGTCAGCTGATAGCTTTCTTGTGGAACAACCGAGTACCTAGAATAGCCGCGTGGAAATTGAAGTTGTCTAGAGCGCAAGGAGGTGTTCATTTCCCAGATCTCGGTTGGCTGCACACCGCCTCTATTTTAAAACAAGGTGCTCAATGGGTCGATACTGAAGACATGGATAAGGGGCCTAGATGGTTGCATGTGGAGCGTGCTCTACATTCTCCCCTTCCTGCACAGCTGATGGTAGGCACAGTGGTAGACCTGACTACACAACATAATGCTATTATGCGGGAAACACAGCTTGCTTGTCGACTATTGGCATCATGTATTGATGGAGGTGAAGACTTCACCGCAGATATGCCCTTGTGGCTGAATCCGCGCTTTCTCATTGGAGGGAAGCCTGTCTTATGGAAAAAATGGGTGGAACAGGATCTTATAACCATTGGACAACTGATTAGTGGAAATGCTTTTAAAACCTTTGACGGATTAAGAACGGAATTTGGATTGCCTAACGCATGCTATTTCCAATGGTGCCAGCTTCGACACTGCTTGAGTAAAGCAGGTGTGTCACCGGTCTTGATACGTACCGGATGGCCATTGCGACAGAAACTCCAAGAACTGCAAACAGATACTAAAGCTGTTTCGAGATGTGTAGCGATTCTCCGTTCCAAAAGTGACAAGATATGCACTAAGATACAGTCGGTGTGGGCTACTGAAACCGGTGATGATATAAATCCAGAGAGTTGGGACACTTTTTGGGGGACTCAAATACGAATCACAAGAGCCGCGTCTCTCACACAATCTATGTACTTTATAGCACATCGGGCGCATATTACACCGGTTAAGAAAATGAAATGGACATTGCAGGAGGGAAATCGATGTTGGTCCTGCAACATGGGTATTGGGACACTGGCGCATATGCTGTTCCATTGTAAATCCCTGGAAATATATTGGAATAGAGTATGGGAACGCATATCACAAATCTTAAACCTTCAAACTCCTATCTCTTATCGGATAGTAATATATAAATCCATAGCTCTGGAACCTACTTTGATGAAATGGGATAGTCAACTACTGGACTTAATGCTCGGGATAGCGCTTAAAATAGTTTTAATACACTGGAAGAATCTTGACAAAGCTTGTTTTGAGCATTGGTGGAGTCTCTTAATCCTACACAAGACCTACGAAGAACTTTATATAGCTAAAAACCCATGGTCTGGCAAACTGAGTAAGAAATGGACAGCTCTGCAAAGTTATGTTTTATGAAGGCGATTAGGTGAAGTCTACTCTGTGGAATAGTACCTGCTACAACCACATTGAGCGGGGGGGGGGGGGGGTGGCGTACTGGCATGGACTGATACTGATTCTTGTTAAAGTTATTGTATTGTTTTGTTATTTTGATTAATGGCATCTGCTTGTATCCTGTCATGTTAATAACCGTTTATATTGTTGCTACATGTGTTCAAAATGAATAAAAAATATAATTAAAAAAAAAAAATAAAGCAACAAAAAGTTGAGAGGACTTCCTATGTTGCTGTGTCCTTTGTAAGTAAAAAGTCAGAGCCCTTTTACAATCCAAAGTATGAAGATACCTTTCTGCATTTGAGGCATGAGGCCTTGGGAAGAATACAGGAAGGTAAACTGCTTGGTTTAAATGAAAAGGTGACACCACCTTTGGCATAAAACGTGGATGAGTCCTAAGGACTACCTTATGATGAAACCTTGTATAAGGAGGATCAGCCACCAATGCTTGCAATTCACTGATGCGATGTGCTGATGTGATAGCAATAAGAAAGATGACCTTCCGAAAAATTATAAATAAATAAATAAAAAAAAGAAAGATGACCTTCCAGGAAAGAAATTTCAAAGAGGTAGTGGCTAATGATTCAAAAGACGGTTTCATAAGCTTCCCAAGAACCAAATTTAAGTCTCATGCCACCGGTGGTGGTTTAATGGGAGGCTTAGCTAAAAGAAGGCCTCTCATAAATCTCGCTATGAGAGGATGAGAGGAAATAGGTTGCCCATTTAGAGGCTTGAAAGAAGCTGCAATAGCACTCAAATGAACTCTCACTGAATTGGTCTTAAGCCCTGCATTAGATAAATGAAGGAAATACTCCAGTAATGATTCCAGAGGTATCGCAAGAGAGTTAAGACCCTTCTGCGAGCACCATATGGTAAACCTTTTCCACTTGAAAGCATAAGAGCGTCTTGTGGAAGACTTCCTGGAAGCATAAAGGATATCCTTTACCTGCTGAGAAAGGTTAAGACCGTGAAGTTCTAGGCTTTCAGCAACCAGGCCCTGAGATGCAGAGACTGGGGATTGGGATGCCACAGCATCCCATCCTCCTGAGAAAGGAGATTTGGAGCAGATCCTAACTCCAGAGGCAGAGCTTGAGAGAGATGTAGGAGCAGAGGGTACCACATTTGCTGTGGCCAATGTGGAGCTATGAGAATCATATGACCTCTGTCTCTCTGAAGCTTGAACAGGGTTTTGGGAATTAGGGGAATGGGTGGAAAGGCATACAGGAAGTCCTGGCCACAATGGAGGAGGAAAGCATCCCTGGCTTGACAACCCTGAGCCGGAATTCTGGAACAGAACTGGAGAAGTTTGGCATTCAGCGGACTTGCAAAGAGGTCTATGTCCGGGGTTCCCCAAATTTGGAAAATTTTGGCCACCTGGTCTGCATGGAGAGACCATTCGTGTGGAAGCAGAACTCGACTGAGTCTGTCTGCCCAAGAGTTTTGAATGCCTGGAAGATACACCGCAAGGAAATGAATCTGATGCTCTCTGGCGAGGGCCCATAGTCGCAAAGCTTCGTTGCATAGTGACAGAGAGCCTGTTCCACCCTGTTTGTTCACATAGAACATGGCTACCTGATTGTCTGTTTGAACTAGGACTGTCTTGTAGCTGAGCCGGGTGTGAAATACTCGAAGAGGAAGGAAGATTGCTCTGAGTTCCAGGAGACTGATATGTAGATAGGTCTCCTGTGGAGTCCAGGTATCCTGGGCAGAGAGGCCTTGCAGGTGGGCTCCCCAACCCACCTGTGAGGCATCTGTTGTTAGAGTGGCTTGGGGTGTGAGTTGCTGAAAAAGGGACCCCACGAAAAGGTTTTGGGGTGATTGCCACCATTGGAGGGACAAAATAAGGCAATCTGAGTTTGCTATTTTGTCTGACAGGCAACCTGACGCCTGAGTCCTGTGATAAGGCAGAAGCCACTGAAAGCAGAAACTTAGAAAAAAAAGCTGTTTCTTATAAAACAGATAACTTGCAGAAGATGCAGTTCCCTTGCAAAGCAGCTAGAGGGAGCGTGCATGAACCTACAGAGGCTGAGCTAACACACCTAGGGACTGATTGTGGAGGAGCTAATCAGCTCCACCTGAAGAGTAGCTCGAAGAACTCAGAAGTAAAACGGCTTTATAAGCAGAGAGCCAGCTCAGAAGAAGAGAGCCCGGCCTGGAGAGAGGAAGGAACCTCGGAAGAGAGCTCAGAAGGAGAGAGAGAAAGATACAGACCAAGAAGTGCTGGAGTGAGACCTGGGAGAGCCATACTGGAAAGAGACCCGGTAAGAAGAAATCCCAGAGGCAGTGAGCTCAGGAGAAGAGAGCCTAGCCTGGAGAGAGGTCTATGCTCACCAGAAGGGTCTGTAACAAGATTTAAAGGTATTGGAAGAGAAAGTCCTGATAAGAGGATTACTTGTGCTAGAAAGCCAAGAAGCCTGGAGGCTTTATCTGGTCTTCCCAAGCTGCAGAGAAGGCAAGCACTATCCAGGAGGATTCCAGAGGGAGTCTACAAAAGAGACCGTGACCAGAGAGAGGTGCCTGTTTGGGCAAGTACCGGTCACACGGACGTTACAAAGCCAAGGTACAGTGACTCTTTTTGTCTAAAGAGAAACCCAGCTCATAAGAGCGTCTGTGAGAGCAGATAAGCAGTCTGAGAGAAAAGAAAGCAGGCAGGAGTTTTACAAGCCATTGCCTAGAGGTGTGGGGACAAGCCCTGCTGTTTACTTGAAAGCCCTAGAACAGCCCAGCTGGAGGCTAGGGAGAAGGAATATTGACTTTCAAACCACTGCAGTCAGGGAAAGGTCAATTGCTGAGGGAAGCACAAATGACCCAGAGCCCATGCAGGTGGAATCTGGAGTTTCAGTTATATCGTCCCAGGAAGATTTAATGGATTGCTCTGTGTGTATAGCAGGAAGCCTTGAGTCACTTCCTGAGCCGTAATTGTATATGGACAAGCTCTAATATTGTTTTGTTTGTGCTGAGCGAAAGAGAAAAGCTCACCAAGTTATTTTTGCTCCAAAGTTGGAAAGCCTGTGTTGTTTTTACAAAGAAGCTGTGAAAGTATGTAACAGTTTATTTGTTCACCTTATGCCTTGGTAGAAGAACCTGACAAGAAGGAAGTACTTTCATTTCTCTGTTACCTAGCGAACCTCAGTGCATATAAGGGAAATAAAAGCCTTATTTACCCTCCATTTTGGCTCACACAACTTATTCTCATAAGGAGGAGGACTACAATACCCAGGATGCATCTGTCTTAAAGAGTCTTTTACCTCCACCAATAATAAAATGCTCAACCTGCCCTTGCAGCCACAGGCCACCAGGGGGGGGGGGTTTGATGACAGTCCATTGAGTGGATAAAGTCCACTGGGCTGCCCTCATATGGAGGCGAGCATAAGGAACCACATGCACGGTGGATGCCATGTGGCCTAGCAACTGTAACATTTCACGAGCAGTGAGGTGAGGTTTTAACACTGCTTGGGAATCTAACCGCACAATGTGAAGGCAGCAGGCCTGTGGAAGGTATGCCCTTGTCTGTCTCGTATCCAGCAAAGCTTCTATAAACTCCAGGGACTGAGTAGGAGCAAGGTTGGATTTTGGGAAGTTTATGACAAGTCCCAAATACTGAAGGATGCGCATTGTGCGAGAGAGAGCAACCCTGGCCTCTGGCTCTGAAGGGGCTCGAATGAGCCAGTCGTCTAAGTAAGGGAAGACGAATATTCCTAGGGTGCGAAGAAATGCTGTCACCACAGGGATGCATTTTGTGAACACCCTTGGTGCAGAGGCCAGGCCAAAAGGAAGAACCCTGTATTGGTAGCACTTCCCTTGAAACAGAAAGCGAAGGAACTTTTGATGAGTTGGATGGATGACAACATGAGTGTATGCATCCTTGAAATCTAGAGAACAAAGCCAATCCCGACTCTGAAGGTATGGCAGCAGAGTTCCTAGAGAAATCTTTTTGAATTTCTCTTTGAACAGGAATTTGTTCAATTCTCTGAGGTCTAGAATGGGCCTGTGTCCTCCTGTTTTCTTTGGAATAAGGAAATAGGGGGAGTAAAACTCTGTACCCTGTTGGAGAATGGGTACCTCTTCTATTGCCCCTTGAGCAACAAGCACAGTGATCTCTTGGTCATTGAGAGAGGTCTGAGAATTGAACTGTCTTACCATTGTAGGAGGGGGCATGCTGGTGAAATGAAGCTTGTACCCCTGTCTTACAATAGACAGAGTCCAATTTTCTGCTCTAATCTGACCCCATCTGGTGGCAAAATGACATAACCGTCCTGGGATGGTGAAAGGTTCTGGACCGTTCAGGGCCAGGAAGGCAAAGTTCTCTAGATAGGAGTCAAAGTCCCTGTGGAGGCTGAGTCTGCTGAGCCGGTTGAGGCTTAGCTGCTTTTGTTTTTCTTTGTCTAGGTTGTTGCTGCTGTCCCTTTTGGGCAGATTGATCTAAACAATGCCCCTGCTCGGTATAGGAGGGATAAAACTTCTTCTTCTTACTGAAGAATGGTTTCTTGTAGGATTTTTTTCCTTACAGGATCAGCTGTAGATTTAGACAATCTATCCAAAGTGATATTGTCAGCATCTCTCTCATTAGCATTTTCCTGCCAATTTTTGCCAAAAAGATTCTCCCCTATGCAAGGAATATTCCCTAGTTTATCCTGAACCCAAATTTCCAAGTCAGATGCCTGGAGCCAGGCAATCCTACGTGCACCTATGGCAATGGCAGAGATTCTGCTTATGCACTCAAAGCAGTCAAAGGCTGCACGATTGACAAACTTGGAAACATCCTGGGCATGTTTGACATGGGCGAGGTAATCTTGCCTCTTATCATCAGGAAGAAGAGGGCTCATAAGCTCTAAATCTCCTGTGACCTCCTTAAGGAACATTCCCATATATAAAATATAGGAACTGATCCTAGCAGAAAGCATGGAAGCCTGGAAGATGACATCCAAAGGCATCAAGAGTCCTACACTCACGTCCTGGAGGATTAGATGCATGCCTTTTTGCACTCTTTATCCTTCTCATTGCTGACTCCACCACCATGGAATGATGTGGTAATTGAGTCTTCTGAAACCCAGGACATGGAGGAATTCAATACATGGTGTCAAGTCTTCGAGAGTGAGGAGATGTGGTTAGAGGTGTCTCCCACATTCTCAACATGAGATCATGCAAGATCTCATGAATAGGTAAGGTAGCTGCCTCCTTGGGAGCTTTAGGGTATTGCAGGATTTCTAATTCCTTTGCCCTAGGCTCTTTTTCAGGAGCCACTGTGATGGCAAGACCTCGAGCCACATCTCGGATAAAATCCTAAAGGACATATCCTCTGGTGGAGACATCCTATGCTGAGGAGAAGAAGAATCCTCGGGAAGAAGTACTCTGGTATCGGCAGAGCTTTCAGAGTCTTCAGACTCATCCGAGGATTCGAAGTATCTCCGATCCGGGTGATCGTGCAAGGCACAGTACCGGTACCGATCGAAGTCGGCATCGGAGGGGTCAGGTACTGACTTGTCGATACCGGATGGATAGGCATGACTCGGTCCTGGTAGAATAACTGCCGATGTTGATGCAGTCGGTACCGGTACCGGAGTCGGTGCCGGTACCGGTTGAATTGTCTGAAGCAGTTTCAGGGGCACCGAGGCCGTGAGAAGAGCCGCCAGACTGCATTCAATAGCCAAGAATCTCTGGTCTATCGACGCTGCCGATGCTTGGGTATCGGTACCGGATGAAGCAGCCGGTACCCCAGAGCATGGCACCAGTAGTTCTGCCAAGGTTGAAGCCTTGAGAACATCCTGGAGCCCCGTTAGTGCTGTGGAAGCCGAAGCCTCCCGCCAGGGCAATTTTGCCGGTGAAAGTCCCTGAAGGGCAATGCCAGAGGAATCTCGATGCTTGGAAGGAGATCAATCCTTTGAGGACCGGCTAGATTTATGTTTAGTTACCTGAGATCCATGGGAGGAAGACGAAGCCCTGGAAGACGTCAATGCCACAGAGGCTGCATCGGAGGAAAAAGGGTGCTAAGTTTAGCAGCTCGATTCTGCCGGCCCCTTTTTGACATCATCCCACAGGCAACACACTCCGAAATGGAGTGGTCAGGACCTAAACATTTGAGGCACCACTCATGGGTGTCGGTGACGGAGATGGTACCGCCACACTTGAAACACTTTTTAAAACCCGAAGCGGGTTTTTCCATTTTAAAGGAAAAAGTTGGGCCTAGTGCCCAAAATGGCGCGTGGCACCTGAGGAGAAAATAACTGGAAAAGGCTCCAGAAGAAAGGGGGGTTTTTTTAGAAAAAAAAAAAGAAGAACCGGCGGTACCGGTGTAGCGTCGAAGGAAGGCAGACGCGACCACAAAAAAGAAGAATAGAAGGGAATTATTTTCTGCGGTGACAGGATGTGCGACCTGCCGGCTCCACAGAAAACGAAGAACTGGAGAGGGACAGTTGGGAAAGGTGGGAAGGCTGCACGCAGGTGCTGTGGGATGCTCCCAAGCGCTTTCCTATTGGATGCTGGGGAGCATTCCCGCAGAGGCTCCGTCAGCACCGATGATACCCATATGTGAAGACTACATTCCTGCTTGTTCCTGGAGATAGTGACTTACCTAAGGCCACCAAGAGTACCAGTGGGAACCAAACGCTGGTCTCTGGGTTATCAGGCCACTGCTCTAAGCACTAGGCCACTCCTCAACACCAAGGGGCAATTTTAGAAGCCCAATTGTGATTTAAACATGTATAATTGCTCATACACATTTAAATCACATCCACATGTGAATGGCCATTTTAGAAAGGTCCAATTCACATGTAAACTCCATACCTTGTCCAAAGTGCATAGGGCCGTGTTGGGGCATGTCAGGAATGTAGCCTGGGAGACAACAAAATCAACACATATCACCTACCTCATTATAGAGGATGCATGTGCAAGCTTGAAATTGTCAGTCTTCAGATTTACACTAGGTCCTCAACACAAACAAGCATTTAAGAAGTGCTCACTTCGGCCAGTGCTTTACAGGAGGGATTCATGGCGATACCTATTATGACAATCTCATCACCTCTGCCCCTAACCCTACTGCCAGCTCTACTCAGTCTTCTCATCTTTGACCACCACTAGACCCTCTTCATCTTGGTCCTCAGTTCTTCCACTCTGTCACCTACAGACCTTGCATAGTATTTCCACACGAAGGTTCATATTTTATGGTCTAACTTCGCTGCCTGCCCGCCCTTGTTATCACCTGGCTCTCCTTGTCCCTTCTCCCCTCCCTCCTCTGCCCCACCCATTCATACTAATTCCTGGTCTACCTTTCATGATATCTCTTCAGCTGAGTTACTGAAAGTTATGTCATCTTTTCGCAAAACTACCTGCCCCTCTGACCCTATTCCTTCTGCTTGGCTCAATGAACCCTCTCTTGCTTTGTTACCACCAGTACTTACTATCGTCAACAGTCTGTCCACCGGCTCTTTCCCTTCCCTCTGGAAAAATGCCCTGATCAAGTCTATCCTCAAGGACTCCTCCATTTCTGCTTATTACCGTCCCATCTCTACCCTTCCCTTTCTCTCCAAGATACTCAAAAAGCTAGTTTTCTCTCAATTTTCCTCTTACCTAGATGCTACCCATGCTCTACACCCCAACTATCAGGATTCCGCACTGGTCATAGTACAGAAGCCACCCCCCTTTCCTTCCTCAGTGAAATTAATCAGTCCCAAGACTGTGGTAACATTTCTATTGCTGTTTCCCTTGAACTCTCCTCTGTATTTGACCTTGTAGATCACGCCACCCTTCTTGTGCACCTTAACAGTCTTGGAGTTTGGGGTACTGTGCTTTGCTGGTTTCATTCCTTTCTCTTTCACTGATCTTTTTCTATCCAGATTGGCTCCTCTTCTTCCTCTCCTCTGTCACTCTCCTGTGATGTCCCCCAAGGTTCTGTCTTAGCCCCTCTTCTCTTCAAAGTTTTTCTTACCCCACAGCACTGTATGTCAGCATATTCTTCTGCAAATAATATAATTATCTGACCCTGTTGCTTCCAATCTTCAAGCTCTCAATCACTGTCTCTCCACTGTCTCATCCTAGCTATTGCAGCATTTTCTTCATCTTAATCCTTCAAAAATGGCAGCAATCTGGTTCTCTTTGTCTGGCTCCTCTCCTTCTCTTGTCCCTTCATTTTCCTCTAGCCCTATCCCCCTAGTTGACTCTTTCAGCTACCTTGGAGTGATCTTAGACTCCTCTCTCACTTTCAGCTCTCATATTTCCTCTCGTCTGCTGCTCCTTCATTTTACTTCCCCAAATCTGCACCGTTTGTCCCTTCCTCTCCCCTTCTCTCACCACCTTTCTCCTGGCCCTCATCATGTCAAGATTAGATTATTGTAATGTTGTTTTGTTAGGCCTTCCCCAGTACCAGATCCACTGCTCACCTCCTAGCACATGCCACTCGCTCCGACCACATCACCCCCCTCCTGATTCAGTTCCACTGGCTTCCCCTCAAGTATCATCTGCAATACAAGTGCCTCACAATTGTCCATACCGGAACAACCACTTGCCTCTCTAATGTTTTGCACCTTCATGCCCCCCACAAGTTCTCTAGACTATCCATACCAACTACCTTCACCTTCCCTCCGCATCCAACGCCCATTTAGAATCCATTCGCTTCCCTGTGTTTTATGTCCTTGGACCCGCCCTCTGGAACTCTCTACCCTCTGACTTCCGCCTTGAGTCCACTTTCCCCAATTTCAAATCCAAGCTCAAGACCCATCTCTTCCTCACAGACTTTGCCTCTAACATGCTAATCCCTGACCCTCCCTACTGCTCTCCCCCCCTTCCCTATGTGAATGCCTGCTCTTTCATATCATACTACTTGCATTCCCTCTCCTTTTACATTGTACACTGCTCTGATGCCCTGGTGAAGGGCAGTATATCAAGCTCAATAAAACATAAAACATCTCCAGTTAAACCCCAATATTCACTTCCCCCTCTAAATCTAAATGAGATAAAAATACAGAACTCCATAGATGCTTTAGAGTGACTGCACATCTAGGTTTGCAAATTGGCCAAGATATATATGTAAGTGCTGACATTTGCATGTGTACACTGTGAAATGCCGGCACTTACACATGTACGAGGTGTGATCAAAAAATATCAAGACTTGTTGTATAGTTATATAACAATACGTCGCACCACAATGCTATTTAGCATGCAGTAACCTAGTTATGTGCTCTGCATGTGCAGAGCGTAGCATGGTTGCAGCACACCTGTACTTTTTTTAATCACATGATGCTTGGTATCGTGTAAAAAGCAGTTCGTCAGATTTATGAGTGAAAAAGTTGAACAGCGAATTTGTATTAAATTCTTACAGAAACTTAGAGATTCGTGCATAAAGACTAATGACAAGTTACAGCAAGTGTATGGCAATGAATTCATGTCGAGTTTATGACTGCTACAAACATTTCCAAAAGGGCCGCCAAGTGTTGACAGTGACAAATGTTCTGGAAGGCCATCCACGAGCAGGAATGAAAACAAAGTTGAAGAAGTGCGTGTTGCAATATGCTCAAGTCGTTGATTGACTATCAGGGTGCTTGCTGAGGACATGGACATCAATTTCGGGTTGGTACAGTTTTGCTGTCTATTTGGGGATGAGACATGTGTCTGCAAAATTCATGCCAAAACTCCTGTCCCCTGACCAAAAAGAAGATTGACTGTCTGCAGCCAGGGAGCTGTTGGGATGCGTTGAAAATGACTCAGATTTCATCAAAAAGATTATTACTGGTGATGAATCATGGGTTTATGGTTATGAGCCTGTCAGGTAAAGAGCAATGTCAAGGTCATGTTCAGTTTTCTTTGATTACCAGAGTATTTTTCATCATGAGCATGTTCCAAAAGGCCAAACCATCAAGTTCTGACTTGTTTAAGAGATGCAGTTCATTGTAAGAGGCCAGAGTTGCACAGGAATGGTGAATGGTTTCTTCATCACGATAACGGCCCAGCTCGCACATCACATCTTGTCCAACAGTTCTTGGCCAAACACCAAATCGAGCAAGTCTGTCAGCCTCTGTACTTACCTGACCTCGCACCCTGTGACTTTTTCTTGTTTCCAAAACTGAAATTACCACTGAAAGGAAGGAGATTCAATGACTTGAAGTAAGTAAGTAAAGACATGGGTAGTGGTGCACCTACTCCTGTCATATTGCTGAGCAGACTGGATGGACCATACTGGTCTTTATCTGCTGTCATTTACTGTTACTATGTTACTATTAAGCAAAATTTGACAGCAGCTTCACAGTATAACGAAAGAGGCATTTCAAAATTGTTTCTAGCAGTGGCAGGAATGCTGGAGGAAGTGTGTTTTATCGGCAGGGGACTACTTTGAAGGAGAGTGAGTGCAATAACTGTCAGTATTATACTTCTTGTGTTATTGTACAAGTCTCAATACTTTTTGATCGTGCCTCGTAAGTTCCCAGGTTTCCACGGTCTTTTTCTGCTGCACATGACTATCCCTCCTTGTGCATTCCTGCACTTTCTTTGGTCTGCATCTGTTTTGAGGGGCGGAAATATGTCAGTTTTACACATGCCTACCCTCTTTTCTGAATCAGACACAGATTTTCAGACGTTTTCACTTCCATGTTCCTCCTACATTAACAACTTTTCTAAAACATGCCTTTACATTTTACGACGTTATACATCAGTGTGCAAATATTCCTTCCCATTTTCCTTTTTGCCTCTAATGGAGAAATTTTGCATACCTGATCATTTTTTTGCTTGAATCTTGGTGAACCAGTATAGAGGAGTGGGTTACACTCCCCAGCCAGCAGATGGAGGTAGACTTAAGCAACTTTCATTGATGTCATCACACAGTGTATCTCCTGGTGCAGTACTGAGAAAAGCCAGTATGGCACTTCCTGAGCAGTAATCAAACTGAAAAAGTCAGAAAAAAAATAACAGAAACTATGAACACTATTAACCAAAAACCTTGACTTGGAATTGTCATTTGGAGCAAGTATTTGTCTCTCTTAAAACAAATGATTCTGCATCAGATACTGAAACTGACAATTCAATCAACCAGCAGCAGGGCTTCCTGGATTGGTCTAGCGGGAATTAAGGAAAGAAAATTATCAGGTATATGAAATTTCTCCTTCCTTATCATCCTGCTAGATTAGTCCAGATGAGCAGGCTGTACCCAGGCATCCAGGACCCAGGAAGGAAGGAAGATGATGCTCTGTGCAAAACTGTCCGCCCAAAGGTACTATCTGCATGGCTACCACGCAGGGCGTATCAATTTTAGGAGTAGATTTTTATTTTAACAAACTTTACAAATTATTAGTGACCAAATTGAGGAATGGGTACCTCTTCTATTGCCCCTTGGGCAAGAAGTATAGTGACCTCTTGACCTAACTGGTCATTGAGAGAGGTCTGAGAATTGAACTGTCTTACCATTGTAGGAGGGGGCATGCTGAGGAAATGAAGCTTGTACCCCTCTCTTACAACAGACAGAGTCCAATTTTCTGGTGTTATCTGACCCCATCTGGGGGCAAAATGACATAACCTTCCTGGGATGGTGGAGGGTTCTGGGCCGTTCAGGGCCAGGAAGGCAAAGTTCTCTAGATAGAGTCAAAGACCTTGTGGAGGCTGAATCTGCTGAACCGGTTGAGGATTAGCTGCTTTTGTCTTTCTTTGTCTAGGTTGTTGCTGCTGTCCGTTTTGGGCAGACTGTCCTAAGCGATGCCGCTGTTGGATATAGGAGGGATAAAACTTCTTCTTCTTACTGAAGAATGGTTTCTTAGAGGATTTTTTCCTCGCAGGATCAGCTGTAGATTTAGACAATCTATCCAAAGTGATATTGTCAGTATCTATCTCATTAGCTTTTTCCTGCCAATTCTTGCCAAAGAGATTCTCTCCTGTTCAAGGAATATTCCCTATTTTATCCTGTACCCAAATTTCCAAGTCAGATGCCTGGAGCCAGGCAATCCTACATGCACCAATGACAATAGCAGAGGTTCTGCTTATGCACTCAAAGCAGTCAAATGCGGCACGATTCACAAACTTGGAAACATCCTGAGCATGTTTGACAAGGGCGAGGTAATCTTGCCTCTTATCATCAGGAAGGAGAGGGCTCATAAGCTCTAGATCTCCTGTGACCTCCTTATGGAACATTCCCATATATAAGATATAGGAACTGATCCTAGCAGAAAGCATGGAAGCCTGGAAGGTTCAACGCCCAAAGGCATCAAGAGTCCTACACTCACGTCCTGGAGGATTAGATGCATGCCTTTTTGCACTCTTTATCCTTCTCATAGCTGATTCCACCACCATGGAATGGTGTGGTAATTGAGTCTTCTGAAACCCAGGACAAGGAGGAACTCGATACATGGTGTCGAGTCTTCGAGAGTGAGGAGATGTGGTTAGAGGTGTTTCCCACATCCTTAACATGAGATCATGCAAGATCTCATGAATAGGTAAGGTAGCTGCCTCCCTGGGAGCTTTAGGGCACTGTTTCCTCTAAGCTGTGCGTGTATGCGCGCGCACACACCTCACCGAGCGAGCGCACATACTTTACAACAGAGCGCACAAAAATTACGGCTCTGATTCTGATAGAAAACACCACAGACGTCTTAAAATTTAAAAGTTATGATTGTAATTACTAGAAATTTCCCGCTTCATTTAGTAATCGTCTATTTTCATTTAATTTGATTAAAATCAATGTGGTGTACATACTGCATTCTGATGTGTAGTCAAATTTTAAAGTCTATAACTCCGTGTCGTTATGCGGCGCACAAAAATTTAACCTTCCTTCAAAAGCTGCACACAGCTAATATTTTATGCGCACACAGCCTACAGAAAATTAGAGGGAACATTGCTTTAGGGTATTGCAGGATTTCTAATTCCTTTGCCCTAAGCTCTTTTTCAGGAGCCACTGTGATGGAAAGACCTCGAGCCACATCTCGGATAAAATCCTGAAAGTACATATCCTCTGGTGGAGACATCCTACGCTGAGGAGAAGAAGAAGAATTCTCAGAAAGAAGTACTCTGGTATTGGCAGAGCTTCAAAGTCGAAACTCATATGAGGATTCGAAGTATCTCCGATCCGGGTGATTCTGCAAGGCACGGTACCATTACCGATCGAAGTTGGCATCGGAGTGGTCCGGTACCGACCTGTCGAAACAGGATGGATACGCATGACTCGGTCCCGGTAGAATACCTGCCGATGTCGATGCAGTCGGTGCCGGTACCGGAGTCGCTGCCGGTACCGGTTGAATTGTCTGAAGCAGTTTCAGGGGCATCGAGACCGTGAGAAGAGCCGCCAGACTGCGTTCAATAACCAAGAATCTCTGGTCTATCAACGCTGCCGATGCTTGGGTATCAGTACCGGATGAAGTGTCCAGTACCCTAGAGCATGGCACCAGTAGTTCTGCCACGGTTGAAGCGTCGAGAGCATCCTGGAGCCCTGTTAATGCTTTGGAAGCCGAAGCCTCCCGCCGGGGCAATTCTGCCGGTGAAAGTCCCTCAAGGGCAACGCCAGAGGCATCTCGCTGTCTAGAAGGAGATCTACCCTTTGAGGACCGGCTAGATTTATGTTTAGTTACCTGAGATCCATGGGAGGAAGACGAAGCCCTGGAAGACGTCGATGCCATGGAGGCCGCATCGGAGGGAAAAAGAGTGCCAAGTTTAGCAGCTCGGTTCTGCCGGCCCCTTTTCGACATCATCCCACAGGCAACACACTCAGAAATAGTGTGGACAGGACCTAAACATTTGAGGCACCACTCATGGGTGTCGGTGACGGAGATGGTACTGCCACACTTAGAACACTTTTTAAAACCCGAGACGGGTTTTTCCATTCTGAAGGAAAAGCTGGGCCTAGTGCCCAAAATGGCGCATGGCACCTGAAGAGAAAATTACTGGAAAGACTCCAGAAAAAAGTTTTGTTTTGTTTTTTTAAGAAAAGAAAGAAGAAGAACCGGTGGTACCGGTGTAGCATCGAGGGAAGGCAGACACGACCACAAAAAAGAAGAATAGAATGGATTTTTTTTCTGCGGTGACAGGGTGTGAAACCTGTCGGCTCCGCGGAAAATGAAGAACTGGAGAGGGACAGTTGGGAAAGGTGGGAAGGCAGCATGTAGGCGCTGTGGGATGCTCCCAAAAGCTTTCCTATTGGATGCTGGGGAGCGTTCCCGCTTAGGCTCCGTCGGTGCCGACGATACCCATATGTGAAGACTACATTCCTGCTTGTTCCAGGAGATGGGGTAAACACAGATCAGTTGTTTACTCCTTCAAAAAGTAAAAAGACTAGGGGACACCCAATGAAGCTACAATGTAATCCATTTAGGACTAATAAGTGAAAATATTTTTTCCCTCAACGAATAATAATTTAGTCTGCAACTAAAAAGCTGTTTGATTATTTTCATCTAATTTCCATGTATTTTGGTGTGCTGAAAACCAAATAAAATATTGAAAAAACTCCTAGACGTCATGATTTGCCACAACATGCAAAATTGTCTTCAAATTTATCAATTTTTTTCAAATTACTATTAATTAATTCAAATTACTATTAATTAATTCACATAAGTGCATTTAAGATATAAAATGCCAAAAAAATCTTAAAGGGGTTGTCCGAGTTATGTAAAAAAAAATATAGCACTGTAAATCTGATGGTCAGCAATATATACATAAGCTAAGCAAGTTTTAAGTCCGTGCTTCTAATGGTAGAAGGGGTTAATCTTTCCTGAAGAATCTAGTGGGAGGGAGACACAGGGCAGATAGCAGCAGCTCTGGTCAGTGCAGGGGGGCGTGGCCAGCACTGTGACGTCTTGTGTACAGACACAGAGCTGCTCTCTCCTGCATGCCATACTTATGCATGAATCATCATCAGGTTCTTGGTTCTAGGCTGTTCACACTTTTTCATCGCAATTCGTGTTAGCTCATCATTCTTCAACCGTTATGTTATGGCTCCGCGAAAGTGTATTAATTCGCCAGACAGTTTCTGTTTCATCTGTGGTGAATATAGAGTGTTGAAGCAACAGCAGAATATTACAGCCTTTGTGAAAAAAGTATACTTTGCATACTTTGGACTAAAAATTGGCGATCAAGATAAAGTCTGGGTGCCTCATAAAGTGTGCAAACGGTGTGTTGAGGACCTCCAAAACTGGTTCAAGGGTAAGAAAAAATCTTTCCGTTATGGGATTCCTATGGTATGGCGAGAGCAAAAGAACCATAGTGCCGACTGTTACTTTTGTTCATGTGATGTGAAAGGGTTTAATTCCAAATGGAAGCATTCCATTTCATACCCCAATCTTCACTCGGCAATTCGTCCCATCCCCCATGGCACAAATATACCAGTACCCAAGCCCCCTGCTACCTTGGAAGAGATACCTAGCTCCGATGAAGGTGAAGTCATACCTGAACCAGATGACGAATCAAGTTCTGACTTTGAAGATGATACAAGACCAACATTGTTTTCTCAGGAGGAGATGAATGATTTGGTAATTAACTTGAATCTTCCCAAAGATGCCGCTGAGTTACTCGGATCAAGGCTGAAAAGCAGGAATTTATTGTTGCCAGGAGTGTCATCTTCATGGTTCAGACATCGTGACAAGGAGTTCGTTCCTTACTTCGCCCAGGAAGACAAGTTGGTTTATTGCATCGATGTCGAAGGTCTGATGGGTCAATTTAAAATCCAATATGATTCAGAGCAATGGCGTCTTTTTATAGATTCTTCAAAAAGAAGTCTCAAAGCAGTTTTACTCCACAACGGTTTTTACGCTTCCATACCTGTAGGTCATTCCGTACACTTGAAGGAAACCTACGAGAACTTGGAATTGGTTCTTCGTAAACTTAAATATGAAGACCATGGTTGGCAAGTGTGTGGGGACTTGAAGGTCTTGTGCATGCTGCTCGGGCAACAAGCTGGGTATACCAAATATCCTTGTTTTCTGTGTCTATGGGACAGTCAAGACCGACAAAATCACTGGACCAAGAAGAGTTGGCAGCCAAGGGTGCTAACAGTCAGTGAAAAAAATGTCCTCCGAGAAACTTTGGTACCTTCCCATAAAGTTCTTCTACCACCTCTCCAAGCAATTCGTAAAATCACTTCCAAGAGATGGAGAATGCTTCAAATACTTGGTCACCAAGTTTCCAGGCCTGTTGGAGGCAAAATTGAAGTAAGGGGTATTCGTCGGACCAGACATTAGAAGGCTTATAGTTGATCAAGAGTTTGTCAATACCATGACGGATCCTCAAAAAGAAGGGTGGATTGCATTTAAAGAAGTCGTACAGAAACGTTTAGGCAATAACAAAGGTCCTCACTACAAAACGATCGTCGGACGAATGCTGAAAGCATTTCAAGCTTTAGGTTGCCTGATGAGTTTGAAAGTGCATTTCCTCCAGTCCCACCTTGACTACTTTCCTGAAAATTTGGGAGCTGTGAGTGAGGAACAAGGTGAACGATTCCACCAAGACATTAAAGAGATGGAAAGGAGATACCAGGGAAAATGGAGCATTACAATGATGGCAGACTACTGTTGGATGCTTCAGAGAGACATTCCAGATGCTACTCACAAGCGTAAATGCACCAAGAGGATCCTCACAAGGAAGAAGAATCGAGTTTAGTGTGTGTAGGTGAGCTCATTTCAGTTCAAAAAAGGATTTTCATGAAAATATTGTAAGAAAACTTTAATTTTATAAGTCTATTTCCATTTATTTTGAGGTATTGCCTTATTTAACATAGTTACCTAAATTGTCAGGAAACGTGATGTCCTATGACAAAATGGAGGTCATTTTCGGATTCAGCGCACCAAAAAACATAAAGATTACGTGGAATAACCAAAACAGCTCTCGAAAAAAATATAATCAAACTCTGGAATTCGTTACTGGAGGATGTAGTAAAAGCTGTTAGTGTAGCTGGGTTTAAAAAAGGGCAGGGAAACTTCCTGGAGCAAAGGTCCATAAACCATTATTAAAGAGGACCCAGGAAATCCACTGCTTACCCTAGGAAAAGCACTGTGGAATCTGTGTACCTTTTTGGGAACCTGACAGGTACTTGTGACATGGATTGACCACTGTTGGAAACAGGATACTGGCTTGATGGACGTGGGCTGACCCCGTATGGCATTTCTTATCTTCTTATATTCTTATGTCCCAGAATGATATGCAGTCCTTCACTCCTAGTGAACTCTTCTAGAACAAGAGTTACAATGATATGAAAATACTGCTTCAAGTCTGTAAATGGACTGTGCCTGTATATACATTTCATAAGACTATTATGGATGCTTGCAAATAGACTGTGTGTATACAGAAAAGGTTTTTTGAAAACACGATGGCATATGATTGAGGGTACTATTTACTGGCACACAAATATTGAGGTCTTTTTTCCTTCTCTTGAAATACAGTACAATAATTATAACACCTATCCCTGATTGATAGACATTTAGAATATCAGAAGGGGTCACTATATATATTTATTATATATCCATTTGTTAAACCTTAACCCTTACAGCTACCCCAGTGCCTGTTAGTCTGCCATCTAGCTCAGAGATGACATTTAGGAGGTAGATAGCACACACTGTGATTGCAGAAACACCCTTGCAGCCTGCCGTAAATCACACACATAGACAAAGACACAAATTCCATAATGTTTTAATGCCATGTCAGGGTCTGCAGAACCTGCAACTGGTGACAATGCACAGAGCAGGCACATGGCCAGAGAGCAAGGATGCTGAGGCCCTGCTCAAATACACATAACAGAATCAAACACCATCCATGCCACACAGGGGGACAAGACACACAGGCAGGCATGTTTGATCCCACTCCCCCTCGGTAAGCATGCAATACTCACCATAGTGGCATAGGTAGCACAGTCTCAGGGTGCTATGCAATTTACCTGATGTCCATTATAGGCCCCTAGAGGGGACACTGACAGAGATGCCATCAAAACCAGGGACAGAGGTTAGAAACACAGAAACATGACAGCAGAAAAGACCATATGGCCTATCTAGTCTGCCCTTCCATATCATATACTATAGTCCCTTTTTTTCCTTTACAGATCTTCTGTGTTTGTCTTATGCTTGCTTGAATTCAGATATTGTCCTTGTCTCTACTACCTCCACTGAGAGACTATTCCATACATCTACCACTCTTTCCATAAAGAAATATTTCTGCATATTACTCCTGAGTCTATCCCCTTTCATCCTCATCCTATGCCCCCTCGTTACAGTACTTTCAATCGAAAGAGGCTCTCATCTTGTGCATTTATGCCACAAAGGTATTTAAACATATCTATCATATCTCCTCTATCCCACCTTTCCTCTAATGTATACATATTAAGATCTTTAAATCTGTCCCCATATGGTTTATAATGAAGAGCACTGACCATTATAGTAGTCACCCTCTATACCAACTCCATCCTGTTTATATCCTTCTGAAGGTGTGGTCTCCAGAATTGCACACAATACTCCAAATGAGGTTGCACCAGAGACTTATACAGAGGCACTATCACCGCCTTTTTTCTGCTGGCCTTTCCTCTCCTTGTGCACCTAAGCATCCTTCTAGCTTTTGCCATTGCCTTTTCTACCTGTTTAGCCACTTTCAGGCTGATGCAGAAGCTAACACAGCCTTTAAGCACACATAATGCCACGTTTAAGCACACTTTACATCTTCTTGAATGCAGAAAACAGACGTAAACCCCCGCAGAAAAACTGACATCCATTTAACACTACGCAAATTTAAATGCATTTAAATGTATTTTAACCAGCTGCATAGTATGCAAATCATGGTATGCCTGATGCAGAGACAGGCGTAGATGATTTTGCAACCAACCATAGCGCCAAAAATTTTACTTTGCGGTTAGAGGTGACTTAAACCTCTAACGCATGCCCCTGACAGTATTTTGATGGCACTGGGTGCTTTCCCCATTGCCTAGATCATCTCCTCAGATGATCAGGCATCGGACAAAGCCCCCGATGCCATCAAAACACTGTTGGGGGCCATGCCCAATAAAAAGGAATCCCTGGTGGCCCAGCAGTCCGTTTCTCCCTCTCCCTGACAGTATTTTGATGGCATCAGAAAAAGCTCCTGATGCATCAAAATACTCTTGGTGGCCATGCCTGACAAAAAGTAATTACCTGGTAATCTAGCAACCCCTTGAATATCCCAACCCTCAACCCCAAGTAAAATTAAAATTACCTGATGGTCTAGCAGTTCCAGCAGCAGAGTCCCAGGCTCCAGGACTTGAGCCTGTGCTGCAGCCTTAACCACCAGTGAAAGGGCAGTATGCTGTAGCTGTGCCACATGGACATGGAGGACACAACACACATGGGGAAAGTCAGGAGCTGGAGGGTGAGGGCCTCAACAGGAAGGAGAGTTGGAACTTGTGGGATAGGGAGGAGGAGGTGGAAAAGTAATGACCTGAGGACCCACTGGAGTTATTAGCTACCCAGGCTGACCACTCTGCTGCCCTGCCTGACCAGATAGGTGGTTGTCTGGAAAAAGGTACAAACTTCTCCTTCTAGGCTAAAAACTCCTACAATAATGGGTTGTGCTCATTCATCAAAAGCGTGTTGTAGATGCTGGAACTACTGCAGAGAGGTGTTGTAGAGTAAAACAGTGATATCTAACAAAGTCTCTTTAACCTTGTCATCAAAAAGGGAATCACCAGTGCATGGCGTACCTGCTAAGCCAACATGCACAATTTCATGCAAGCATGAAGCTCACAACCATACAAGTCATCTGGTGGCAATGGCACACACTTTACAAAATCATTAAATATCTTTTATAAAAATGAGGTTTCTGTGCAAGCAGCTAGAGATGTGGACAGGACAAAAAATTTCATTTTTAGTTCATTTGGCTTTTTTCCTCAATTTCAGACTTTTTTTGTTTGTTTCACACATTAATTTTAATAAAAAACTTTTATGTGCATTTTAACACACGCTAATCAATTTGATGTATGTCAATTCATAAGTGTTTATGCATGTTAAATCGATTTAGCACACAATGCATTTTTTAAGTCATTTTAGCAAACTGGACACTAACATGCATATCCCTATTAGAGGCAGCAAGATAGATGGACAAGACTAGTCTGCTACTGTAACAAGAACTAGAGTAGACACTAGCGAAGGGTGGATGAGCAGTTATTGCACAAGAGATTGTCAATCTAGAGTTTTTCACCAAGTAAAGGAACCATACATGTTTGAATCGTTACTATGCATTGGATCTGTGCCAATGTGAAGTGCAGTTATGTCTCCTCTGGAAGATGGTAAAAGTCTGCACTGATGGCAAAAGGTGAAGGTCAGAGCTATGATCTTGTCAATGTTTTTAAGATGATACAGACAATACAGAAAAAGGCTGTGCCTGTTTGTGCATAAATGTGGTGCTCTGCAATCATATGCGTTGAAGTGCCAGCATTTCTTCAGTCCTTTAGAAGACATCTTCAAGTCACCTTAAACTCAGACTGATGCTTTTGCATGGGTGGGCCCCTCTACTATTGCTCACAAGCCTTATGTTGAGAGCCCATTGGGCAAGCCTATGTTGAGAATACATGGGAAAGCTCTATGTTGAGCGTACATGGGTAGACCCTTGTACTATTGCAGAGAAGCTCTATGTTTCATTGTTGCCTTACAAAAGGATTGTTTTCTTTGCTCTCTGCAGTAGATCTGGCAGAGGATCCTACTACTGATCCTAGAAACAGCAGGAGAACAGGAGAAGGAGGTGGCAGAGGATGAGGAAGAGGAGGTGGCAGAGGAGCAAAAGGGTACAGAGAGGGATCCTGCAGGGTCTGAGTGAGTGACAGGGAACCCTTGCTATAGTTGTGGTGGAGCTGCAAGGAATGAGGGCAGAGATATGAGACCTCACTGTACTGTGGAAACATGTATATATCCCATGGTAGATGCCTCCTTCTGGCCCTCCTCTGAGGCAAACGCCTGTATACCATTGCCCAGGGAAAACATTTCCTCTGGTATACAAATGCCCAGAGGAACCAGTAAATGATGGCACTCATACTGTACCCATACCCCATCACTAGTGTCAGAGCCACACACAGAAACACAGACACCCACTCACACTGTCACAGAAAGACTAACAGAAAGGCACTGAACAGGGACAGGCAGAGAAAGTAGAGGGAAGAAGAGAGGGAAAAAAGAACACAGGAGAAGAGGTTGGGATTATGATGACTGAAGAGGTCAAATGGAGAAATAGGATGATGAAGACTAAATGAAAGTGAACCCTCCACACCAAAGGTGGGTGTTTGAGAGTGTATTCAATAGAGAATCAAAGCTGAATGGTCATTTTACACTACTAAACAGGTCAGATAAGGGGCAACATTAAGGGAACAGCCAGCTGTGCAAATCACTGATTTTGGGATTCTGGGAAGAAGCCAGAGTTAACATTTGCTCATATTTATATCTATTATTCCCTTTTTGAAACTATAGAAAATAGTGTAGGGGAAAAAAAGTACACTCACTAGACAGAGGGTGGAAAGGAGAATACTGGGGCCGGTGGAAACTACCCACCATAAGGGAAATGGTATCAGTTGGCACTGGCATCAGCAGCCCTGTGCAGAAAAAAGCTTGAAGAGAGATGGAGTTTAGAATTTAGAGGCTGTTAAACTTCCTAATCTAAAGGAGCTTTCCCTACTGAAGATGGTGCTGGAAAGTCTCCTGACAGCCTAGACAGGCTCAGATTGAAGAAACCAGCAGAAAAACTCCTACAGACTTAGTTGGGGGTAGAAGTGAAAATGGGGGCAGACAGTATCCTTCCAACCCAGAGAATAAAGATGGCAGCAGAGAGACTCAGGAGAGCTTAATCCAGACTTGGAAATCCAGCAGCAGATCTACTCAAGAGAGAGCTGCAGTGGCAGATCAGTTCACTGGGGAACTGCAGTAGCAGGATCAGCTCCAGGGGGAGCTGCAGCAGCAGATCAGCTCAAGAGAGCTATAGCAGCAGCAGAGAGACCAGGAGCCACAAGGCCCAGGAAGGGCCAGTGGTAGATCAGCTCATTGGGAGCTGCAGTGGCAGAAAGTTCATTCCGGACGAGGAGCCACAAGACCCAGGGTGGTCCAGCGGCAGATCAGCTCAAGAGAGAGCTGCAACAGTTGTTCCTGATCGGACAGGAGTGCAAAACCCTCTCCAGATTGGAGGCAAGCTTGGAGAAGGTAGAGTCAAGGCTACAGCCTCAGCAATTGGACAGAACTACAAAACCAAGATGATCTGAAACATTTGCTTCTCACGATCAAAGAACATAGTTTCAAAATGGGCCTGCACCTTAATGTAAAGAAGACAAAGATCATGACAACTGGAAAAATCAACAAGTTCATCATTGAAGGAGAAGAAATTGAAATTGTGGACAACTTTAACCTACTTGGATCAACTATCAATAAAGAAGCAATAAGCAGTCAAGAAATCCGTCGACGCATTGCTCTTGGCAGAATGGCTATGAAAGACCTAGACAAGATTCTCAAGAGCAGAGATGTCTCTCTCCATACAAATATTCAACTTGTTCAAGCCATGGTATGGATGTGAAAGCTGGACAGTGAAAAAGATAGACAGGAAGAAAATTGATGCCTTTGAATTATGGTGCTGGCGGCCAATACTACGTATACCATGGACTGCCCGAAGAACAAACCAGTCAGTACTAGAGGAGATCAAACCTAAGCTTTCTTTAGAAGCTCAGATGACACGACTTCGACTTTCATACTTTAGACACATCATGCAAAGAGAGAGATCTTTAGAGAAAGACATCATGCTTGGCAAGGTCAACACAAAAGAGGAAGGCCAGCAATGAGATGGATCGATACAATAACAGCAGCTACGGGTACCAGTCTGAAGACCGAACCCAATTTAGGACAACTATCCAGAGGGTTGCCATGAGTCGACACCAACTTGAAGGCACTTAACAACGACAACAAAACCTCTCTATTCACAAGCAGCCACCAGTTCATAGCTCCAGCAGTGGGTGAGACTTGGGGCTGGTGGGCAAAGGGAACGGGAGGGAAGTTAGGAGACAGGTTAATAAGGTTAAATCCATCTTTAACGGTATATTTAAATCACTACGTATAAGTTAAGAGTTAGTTGTTTGAACTGCCTTATCTCTTATCTTATATTGTTATTTCACCTTACCTGCTTGAACCACTTATAATACGGGTCGTACATACTGCATTATTTTATCACAATCCTTGATATACATATATATATTTTATAAATAAATTGTAAATACTATTTAAGCTAGTCTTGTTCACATCACTGTTTTTAAGGGGCTTCCTGGGGTAAAAGGAGGGAAATCAGGGAACACCAATTGTAAATAAATTTCATACAATAAACACCTCAACAAGCACCAGCTCAAAAAACACTTTCAAAGGTATTTGTATGCCATTTATAGCTAGGGTAACGTTGGCATTTAAATTTGGCACCCTTTGATTCTGTATTGCTCTAATAAAATATGTAGAGAACATATAATCTCAAGGAATGCCCTTTACCCCCACCCCCCAACAGGCGTCTGCTATGAACATTTAAAAGCTTGCCTCAAACCAGCCATAAGAAGCACTTTCTAAAAAAATCACTTACACATACATGCCATTTGGCACAAGTAAGTCTGCTACTTACACATACAAATTGTGCGCAACTGCTCTAAAATCAACTCCTTTATTCCTTCTTTTGGTATTTATTTTGATATTTTTGTTTCATCTATATGTTATGTTTCTTTTGTCTTCTTTTGGAATTGTTTATATTTACTTGTTCTGCTTTCCTTTCCTCTACTCTCTCTGGTACTTTTTCAGTTCAGTCTCTCTTTCTCCCCCCCCCCCCCAATGTCACTCCAATGGCCGCTACTGAAGAGTAGCAAATCACCTGGGCCGGATGGTATACATCCAAGGGTGTTGAAAGAACTGAAATATGAGATTGCAGACCTGCTATCAGTAATCTGTGAACTATCATTAAAATCATCTCTAATACCTGAGGATTGGAGGATCGCCAATGTAACACCAATTTTTAAAAAGGGTTCGAGGGGTGATCCGGGAAACTACAGACCGGTGAGCCTGACATCAGTACCGGGAAAAATGGTAGAAACCATCATAAAGAATAAAATTACTCAGCATATAGATAGTCATGACCTAATGGGAGACAGCCAACATGGCTTTAGACAAGGAAGATCTTGTCTTACTAATCTGTTATGTTTTTTTGAAGGAGTGAATAAACAGGTGGACAAAGGTGAGTCGGTTGATATTGTGTATCTGGACTTTCAGAAAGCCTTTGACAAGGTCCCTCATGAGAGACTTTTGGCAAAACTAAAGAGTCATGGGATAGGTGGCAGTGTACTACTGTGGATCAGGAACTGGTTAAAAGATAGAAAGCAGAGGGTAGGGCTAAATGGCCAATTTTCCCAATGGAGAAAGGTGAATAGTGGTGTACCCCAGGGATCTGTGCTGGGTCCGCTGCTTTTTGACATATTCATAAATGACCTGGAAAGTGGAATAACGAGTGAGGTTATCAAATTTGCTGATGACACAAAACTATTTAAAGTTGTTAAAACCCAGGAGGATTGTGGAAAATTGCAAGAGGATCTTGATAAATTGGAAGACTGGGCATCAAAATGGCAGATGAAATTTAATGTGGAGAAGTGCAAGGTTATGCACCTAGGGAAGAACAACCCAAACTATGGTTACACGATGCAAGGTTCCACATTAGGAACCACCACCCAAGAAAAAGATTTAGGCGTCCTTGTGGATACCATGTTAAAACCCTCGGCCCAGTGTGCAGCGGCGGCCAAGAGAGCAAATAGAATGCTAGGTATGATAAGGAAAGGAATGGAAAATAAAACAAAAGATATTATAATGCCTCTATATCGTTCCATGGTGAGACCGCACCTTGAATATTGTGTGCAATTCTGGTCGCCGTATCTTAAAAAGGATATAGCGATTTTAGAAAAGGTTCAGAGAAGAACCACCAAAATGGTAAAGGGGATGGAAGGCTACTCCTATGAAGAAAGGCTAAAAAGGTTGGGGCTCTTTAACCTGGAAAAGAGACGGCTGAGGGGAGATATGATAGAAGTCTATAAATTAATGAACGGAGTGGAACGGGTAAACGTAGATCGATTGTTTACCTTATCAGAATATAGAAAGACTAGGGGACATGCAATGAAGCTACAGGGTAAACTATTTAAGACTAATAAAAGAAAATATTTTTTCACTCAACGTGTAATCAAACTCTGGAATTTGTTACCGGAGGATGTAGTAAAGGCTGTTAGTGTAGCTGGGTTTAAAAAAGGTTTGGACAAGTTCCTGGAGGAAAGGTCCATAAACCATTATTAAGAAGGGACCCAGGATATCAATGCTTGAACCAATACAAGCATTGTGGAACCTGTGTCCCTTGGGGAAACTGCTAGGTACGTATGACCTAGATTGGCCACTGTTGGAAACAGAATACTGGGCTTGATGGACCTTGGTCTGACCCAGTATGGCATATCTTATGATCTTATGACCCTTTGTTTGCCTGCAGGGATATGATCTCCCATGGGCAGAAGAGAAGGGAATCCCCTTACATCCCCTCTGTTTTTTTGAGAATATATATTTACAGATGTCAATATTTTTTTTATATTTGAGTACCAGATTAAATAACTAAACAGCGACAATGTTTGCTACATTCTAATTATACAGCCTGGGAATATGTTCCTTTCCTATTTTTTGGCAGAGCCACAGAAAGAGAAAGCACAGTTACTTACCTGTAACAGGTGATCTCTGGGAACAGCAGGAATTAGTCCTCACATATGTGTACGTCGGAACCGACGGAGCCGGCGCGGGAAAGCTCCCCAGCTTTTCAGATGAAAAGCTTTTGGGGCTTCCCACAGCGCATGCGCGCTGCCTTCCCGCCTTCCTTACCAGCTCTCTTCAGTTCGAGTTTATAGCTGAGACAATAGAGAGAGGAAAGGAAGGTAGATAGAAGATACAACTCCTAGGGGAGGTGGGTGGGTTGTGAGGACTAATTCCTGCTGTTCCCAGAGATCACCTGTTACAGGTAAGTAACTGTGCTATCTCCAGGAACAAGCAGGAATAAGTCCTCACATATGGGGACTCCCTAGCTAAGATGCCTGGGAGATCCCCCTCCAAGGGTATACCATCTTCGTATGGATCTCAGGCATCCATTCAGGGAAGGTGGGCAGGAGTTGCTTAAGTATGGAACAGGTGTTTGAGGACAGCCTGACCAAACAAGGCATCCCGGCGGGAGTCCTTGTCCAAACAGTAATGGGCTGTGAAGGTATGAACCGAGGCCCAAGTGGCTGCTCGACAGATCTGATCGATGGATACAGAGTGAAGATGAGCCATAGAAGTAGCCATGGCTCTCACATTGTGAGCTGTGACATGGCCTTCCAGAGAAATGTTCTTACTCTGGTAAGCAAAAGAAATACACTGAGCAATCCAATTGGAAAGTGTACGCTTGGAGACTGGAAGTCCCAAATGAGAAGGATCAAAAGCCACAAAAAGTTGGGAAGACTTTCGATGTGGCTCAGTCCTGTTGAGGTAAAAGGCGAGAGCTCTTTTACAATCAAGGGTATGAAGGTTCCTCTCTGCACTGGATGCATGAGGAGCCGGGAAAAAAAACAGGTAGATATACCTCTTGATTAAGATGAAAAGGCGAGACCACTTTGGGCATAAAGTGGGGGTTCGTCCTAAGGACCACCTTATCATGATGAAACCTAGTATAAGGTGGATTAGCCACTAAAGCCTGCAGTTCACTGATGCGGCGAGCTGAAGTGACTGCAATAAGGAAAACTACCTTCCATGAAAGAAATTTCAAGGAGGTGGAGTCCAAAGGCTCAAAAGGTGGCTGCATAAGCTGACCTAGAACTAGGTTCAAATCCCATGCTACCGGCGGAGGTCGGATGGGAGGTTTAGTTAAGGTCAGGCCTCTCATGAACCTTGTAACAAGAGGATGAGAGGAGACAGGTTGTCCATTTATAGGTTTTAAGGATGCTGCAATAGCACTTAAATGGACTCGTACTGAGTTCGTCTTGAGGCCTGCATTGGAAAGATGCAGGAGATAGTCTAGTAGAGAATTCAAAGGAAGTGCCAGAGGGTCAAGACCCTGTTGAGCACACCAAATGGAAAAACGTTTCCATTTGAAAGCATAGGAACGCCTGGTAGAGGGTTTCCTAGAGGCATGAAGGATATCTGTCACTGGTTGAGAAAGATTAAACTCATGAAGGCTTAAGCCTTCAGTAACCAAGCTCGGAGATGTAGGGACTTGGGGTTTGGGTGCCACAAAGTCCCTTTCTCCTGAGACAGAAGGTCTGGCGCAGCTCCCAGGTCCAGGGAGGAGCCCTGGGAGAGCTGTAGAAGTAGAGGGAACCACACTTGGCGTGGCCAGCGTGGAGCTATGAGGATCATCGACCCGTGATCCCTCTGAAGTTTGAACAGAGTCTTGGGAATCAAAGGAATGGGTGGAAAAGCATACAGGAATTCCTGACCCCAATGCAGGAGAAAGGCGTCGTTGGCCTGAGCTCCCTGACACGGAGTCCTGGAACAGAACCGGGGAAGTTTGGCATTTCACGGACTTGCAAAGAGGTCTATGTCCGGGGTCCCCCATTCCTGAAAGATTCTGCGTATCTGGTCCATATGCAGGGACCATTCGTGTGGAAGCAGAACTCGACTGAGTCTGTCTGCCCGAGAGTTTTGAACTCCTGGAAGGTATACTGCCAGAAGATGAATTTGATGCTCTCTAGCGAAGGCCCATAATCTGAGAGCTTCATTGCAAAGCGACAGAGAGCCCGTCCCTCCTTGTTTGTTGACATAGAACATGGCTACCTGATTGTCTGTCTGGACTAGGACAGTCAGGTTGACAAGGAGGGTGTGGAAGACTGTGAGGGCAAGGAAGATTGCTCGCAGTTCCAGAAGGTTGATGTGAAGGGTGGTCTCCTGGGGAGACCAAGTGCCCTGAGTGGAGAGGTGTTGGAGATGAGCTCCCCACCCTGTTTGGGAGGCATCTGTTGTGAGGGTTGCTTGGGGCAACGAAGGTTGGAAGGGGGTCCCCAACAACAGATTTTTGGAGGATGTCCACCACTGGAGAGACCAAAACAGACGTTTTGAGGTGAGTACTTGGTCTGAGAACGCTCCTGATGCTTGAGACCACTGGGTGGCCAAAGTCCATTGAGCTGCCCTCATATGGAGACGAGCGTAGGGCACCACATGGACCGTGGAGGCCATGTGGCCCAGAAGTTGCAGCAGTTCCCTGGCTGACAAGTGACTTCTGGACTGAGCCTGGGAGGCCAAGCTGATTAGTCGTTGGCCTCGGACCAGAGGGAGGTAGGCCCTTGCAGTGGTGGAGTCCAAGTGGGCCCCTATGAATTCCAGGGACTGAATAGGGATAAGTTGGGACTTGGGAATGTTTACCACAAGTCCCAGATATTGAAGAATACGCCTTGTGCGGTCCAAGGAAATCTGGGCTTCTGACTGAGATGGAGCTCGGATGAGCCAGTCGTCCAGATATGGGAACACGAAGACTCCCATGCCTCTTAGAAATGCGGCTACGACTGCCATGCATTTTGTGAATACTCTTGGAGCAGAGGCGAGACCGAAGGGAAGTACTCTGTATTGGAAATGTTTTCCCTGGAACAGAAATCGAAGATATTTTCTGTGGGATGGATGGATGAGTATATGAGTGTACGCATCCTTGAGATCTAGAGAACAAAGCCAATCCTGACTCTGAAGGTATGGAAGGAGAATGCCCAGAGAGAGCATTTTGAATTTCTCCTTGAATAGAAACTTGTTCAATTCTCTCAGATCTAGGATAGGTACGAAGCCCCCTGTCTTCTTTGTTATGAGAAAATAAGGGGAGTAGAACCCTAACCCCTGTTGAGGAAGAGGAACCTCCTCTATTGCCCCTTGGGCAAGGAGAGAGGAGACTTCCCGACCCAACAGGGTCAGAAGAGAACTGAATTGCCTCACCATGGTATGGGGAGGAAGGCTGGAGAAATGAAGTTTGTAACCCTCTCGGATGATAGAGAGGGTCCATTGCTCTGATGTAATTTGCTCCCATCTGGGAGCAAAGTGAGCTAACCTTCCGGGAATGGTGAGGGGCTCTGGTTGTTCTAGAGCCAGAAATGGTAAGTTCTCTAGGGGCAAGTCAAAACCCCTGAGGGGGTTGAGCCTGCTGGGGTGTAGCAGACACTGCAGGCCTTGACTTTACTTGCTTAGATTGCTGACGTTTAGCAGCAAAGCGAGGCTGAGCAGATTGTTGGCCAGTATTTGTGGAAAATCTGGCCTTCTTGTAGTAAGGCCTCTTAAAAGGCTTCTTTTTGGCAGGAGTAGAAGTAGACTTAGAAAGTCTATCTAGAGTGGCATTTTCTGCGTCCATTTGAGCAGCTTTAATTTGCCAGTCCTCACCAAATAAGTTCTCACCTGTACAGGGCAGATTCCTTAAGCCATCCACGACCCAGGGTTCTAGGTCAGAAGCCTGGAGCCAAGCAAGACGTCGGGCTGCAATAGCAATTCCCGAAGCCCTGCCTGCAACCTCAAAGGAATCAAAGGCTGCCCTGTTGGAAAACTTGGAGACCTCTGAAAGTTGTGTCACCACAGAAGTGAAGTCCTCCTTTCTATCCTCAGGGATAAAGGGGGCAAAATGCCGTACCTTCAGGGCAAGTTCTCTGAGAAACATGCCCATATAAAGACTGTAGGAATTGATCCTGGCTATAAGCATACTAGCCTGGAAGATCTTTTTACCAAAAGAGTCAAGGGTCTTACATTCTCGCCCTGGAGGGGTAGAAGAGTGCCTTTTAGGACTCTTTATCTTTTTCATGGCAGACTTCACCACAATGGAGTGGTGAGGCAGTTGAGTCTTTCGAAACCCAGGAGAAGGAGGGACCCGGTACATGGTGTCCAACCTACGGGAATGAGGAGACAGTGTTAGAGGAGTCTCCCACAAATCCATCAAGTGTTCTTGAAGGATTTCATGGATAGGCAGGGTAACTGCCTCTTTAGGAGCTTTGGAGTATCCTAAAATATCCAATTTCTTTGATCTTGGTTCCATTCCAGAAGATGTAGCAATAGAAAGCCCTTTAGCTACATCAACAATGAAATCCTGAAAGGATAAATCCTCTGGAGGAGACATCCTCCTCTTTGGAGAAGAGGGCTCCTCAGGAAGATCAAGCTCAGCAGAGTCATCAGAGGAATTGAACTCATCAGAAGAATCTGAGTATTCTCTCTGTGCTTCCAATGCACGATACGCGTACCGACCGATATCGACATCGGGCGTATCGGGCATGGGATCGGTATCGGGCAAAAGCCTGAATCCGGCATGCGGAACCGATCGACGCTTGGAAGTCGATGGTCTCGGTTCCGGTGTGGATACCGGAACCGGAGTCGGTACCGATTCCTTAATGAAAGCCAGAACGGCCTGCTGCATGGTCTGGACAGTATTGCCCATGGATGCCACTGCTGCCTGGATGTCGGTACCGGTATCAGCCGGTACCCCAGAGCAGTCTAACAGGTGATCGGTCGAGGCCGTGCCATCGATGTCAACCTGTAACCCCATATATGGTGCTTTGGAGACCGGAGCCTCCCGCCGGGGTTTTTTGGCCTGGGCAGAATCCTCGAACTCAAGATTGAGAGCCTCTCGATCTTTTGAAAGAGATTTGCTTTTAGAGGATTTGCCCACAGAAAGTTTGGTTACCTGAGATCCATCCGGAGAGGAAGACCTGGATGACTGTGATGCTGGATTATCTGAAGCAAACAGCACATGGAACTTGTTGGCCCGGTTCTGCATACCACGTTTAGACATCTGGGAGCAGAATGGGCAGTCCGGTATGGAGTGGTCAGGTCCCAAACATTTAAGACACCATTCATGGGTGTCTGTGAGAGAAATAACAGCACTGCACTTGGTACACTTTTTAAAACCAGGAGCTGGCCTCTCCATGAGGAGAATTTGTGTAGGCCTGAAGGCCTAGCAAAAGTTACCACGTTGTGCTGAAAATAAAAAAAGATTTTTTTTTTTTTTTTTTAAGAAATAAAGAAAGAGAGACCGGCGGTACCGGTTTTGGTATGGGGAAGGCAGGTACGCGGTCAAAAGAAACAAATTAAAATAACAATTTCTTCAGCGGTGACAGGAACACGACCTGCTGGCTCCGCGGAAAAAGAGAAACTGAAGAGAGCTGGTAAGGAAGGCGGGAAGGCAGCGCGCATGCGCTGTGGGAAACCCCAAAAGCTTTTCATCTGAAAAGCTGGGGAGCTTTCCCGCGCCGGCTCCGTCGGTTCCGACGTACCCATATGTGAGGACTTATTCCTGCTTGTTCCTGGAGATCATCTGCTCCCTCTCTGAGTATCTTGGGGGTGCCAGCTCATCCCTCACCTGTTTGATCTACTGGCTTCCTATCCATCTAGTATTTTTTTAAGATAACAATAATGAATATGCAAATGAAATGCAAATATGCAAATGAACATGGACTATGTCACACACCCTTTGCCCCCCCAGATGAAACCGTCAAACTAAGCCCATGCTTTCTATGTTTTTCCTTCCTGGCGGCATCTTCCCTTTCCAGACTTCTCTCCTTAATGGAATACAGCAGCAAGGGTTTGCCCTAGGCTGTGGTAGGAGGCATCAGGTACTGATTTTAGATCCCTAGTATTTTTCCATCCTTATTTGAATATGTCTACTAAGTAAATCTGTTGTTATGCTGTATTACCTGCCACGTTTGTTAAGTATGGGTTTAACTCATGTCTTTCTCAGGAGTCTCATAAATCAGGGTGAATGGCATGCTTTAAACCCATCCAAGGACACAATTTACTAATCATTTTCCCATAGACCCAGAGGTTGATGTAAAGGTGCACTATTATTTAGTGTAGCAGTTTGCTGTGGACTTTCCCACCTGATACAGTAAGGGTTTTAACAAAAAAATTAACAGTAAAATCACCACACATAAGGGAAGCACAACTGGTATGAAAAACACATGCAAACTGGTAGAAACAGAAATTGATCCTGGTGTAAAAAAGACACACACTAAATTTTGGCATGGCATTTTATTTTCCCTTTAGCACTGAATCTTTACTACAGCCCTGGCCCAGGTAATCCATTAGGTGTGACTCCTTATGTGGGCATGCTTGCCCTTAGCATTATGTGCCAAAGGGGTCAGGTGGTGTTATCTTTAAAAATGCTGCTGTTAAAAGAGAATGCGGCTGATTGCTTTCCCAGAACCAGGTAACTTTTATTGGTCCATGGACGTACCACAGCTTCTGGGGCTTTCTGCTCAAGGGCTTCCATGTGCCGGGTACCTCAGCTAAGGTTGCCTTCAAAAAATAAGCACTGAAAAGCAACCCCAGTAGTTTAATGCACAATTTACACCTGCTCCGATTCAGATGTAAATGTGTGCACGTGAAGACATATTTTAGATAGGACGTGGAGATCAGAATTGAGACATTGAGATCAAGATGTCCTCAATTCTGTGAGTATTTTAGGAACAGCTCTGCAAAACATGGAGCCGATTCTAAAGTGCGTAAACCTCCACATACAGCAGGAGAGCCATTTCAGAAATATACACAGGGGAAATAGCGAAAGGGGTACACGGCAACTTACACGTGTATCTGGGCCATTTTACAAACACAGACATGAAGATGCTCCTAATTAAGTAGAAAAACTCAATCTTGCCTCCATTTCAATTTGGAGGGAGAAAAAAAACAATGGAATGGCCAAAAGGAGCACCTTTTAAAATACCATTCATGTCAGAGAGCAGGTGTAAGCCCAGATATGGACAATTTTGGACTTGCACATGTATACCCTATAGGAAATGGAAAATACACATTTAGATTTTTGTCATAACCAGGGCATGCCTCTGACACACCTCCATCTACTTTTGGCTTGGTGCAGTCAGCTATGTGTAAATTTCACTTTCTAAAATGTTACTTTACACATGGATGCAATTTATACGTGTATATGACTGCTTATCCATGTTTAAGTTGCAAGTATGGCTTCTAAAATAATCCCCATACTGCATGTGCACATGTACACATCACAACTCTGCCACTAAGGCATATGTCATTATGTATATGTTATTGTACTTATCCATAGACATACAGCGGCATGATTTTATAAAAGTCCTTTTTCTGTATACAAAAGAGGGTTTGCTTATGGAAAAGCCTTTCTCAAATGATTTCCTTAATATTTTTACTTGTAAATAAACAAACCAATATTTCAGGTTTGCTAAATCAGTGTTTGAGAGGAAAATATGTTCCTTGAGTATGTGTACAGTCTGTGCCTGGCAACTGGGTGAGGCAGACAATTTCTAACAGTGATGTCTCTTTCCACTGAAACTGTCTGATGTCTGGGGAAAGCTTCCCAGCCAAATGTAACTCAGTAGAGGCGCTGAGAACAAACAGTATTTCAGAGAAGCCAAAAACATTGTGGGGAAAAAAGAATCACATGGTGGTCAACCATGCAATATTCACGCTTTTAAAATTTTGAGGCCTGATTCACAAACACTTTTCTCTCATTCTTTGGAGCAGATGTAATAAGCTGGGCATTAGAACTATGTGCCGAGCTTCAGTGCCAATTCCTAATGCATGTGCTGAAAAAACATTTTATCCTTGATATGATATACTAACAGCATGTAGTTTACCGCAGAATTAAAAAATAAATTAAAAAGATAAGGCAGTATATAAAACTTGTAAAATAAATAAATAAATGCATGCACACAGAAAAAAGCGAACATTTGTCACTGTGTGAGCCAGTCTCTTGTTCGGGTCCTGACAGAAAGGAGAATGAAACTACTATTACTACCACTGCTTGCCATTTGTGTAGTGCTATAAGGCATATGCAGCTCGATATATATACAAGAAACAGTATCTGCTTATTAGAGCCTACAATCTAATCAAGGCAGATTGGGGACTAGAGGAACAGCAAAGATACAGAAAGGTGATGAGCAAGTGAATAAGGGAATCAGGATCCAAAAGCAGTCTCAAAGAGGTGGGTTTTTAGCCTGGATTTAGATAAGAACATAAGAACATAAGATATGCCATACTGGGTCAGACCAAGGTCCATCAAGCCCAGTGTTCTGTTTCCAACAGTGGCCAATCTAGGTCATACGTACCTAGCAGTTTCCCCAAGGGACACAGGTTCCACAATGCTTGTATTGGTTCAAGCATTGATACCCTGGGTCCCTTCTTAATAATGGTTTATGGACCTTTCCTCCAGGAATGTGTCCAAACCTTTTTTAAACCCAGCTACACTAACAGCCTTTACTACATCCTCCGGTAACAAATTCCAGAGTTTGATTACACGTTGAGTGAAAAAATATTTTCTTTTATTAGTCTTAAATAGTTTACCCTGTAGCTTCATTGCATGTCCCCTAGTCTTTCTATATTCTGATAAGGTAAACAATCGATCTACGCTTACCCGTTCCACTCCGTTCATTAATTTATAGACTTCTATCATATCTCCCCTCAGCCGTCTCTTTTCCAGGTTAAAGAGCCCTAACCTTTTTAGCCTTTCTTCATAGGAGTATCCTTCCATCCCCTTTACCAGGGGCCAGAGATGGAGCTGGGCATACTAACTTGGGTAGTTTGTTCCATGTGTATGCTGCAGAAAGGTAGAATGGAGTCTGGAGTTCGCAGTGGCAGAGAAGGGCACAAATAAAAGGGATATAATGTACCTTATTACAACTCATCTTGAACTGCTAACTGGAAAGGCGTGAGCTAAATATTACAAATAAATAAATAGATCTGCCAAAGGAGTGGATTTCCCGAGGAGTGTAGGTTGAGATAAGCGAGGAAAGGTGGTGAGGAACCTGCTGAAAGAATGCACTTACAGGTCAGTAGGAGAAGTTTGAACTGAATGCGGAAACAAACAAGGAGCCAGTGAAGTAACTTGGGAATAGCGGTTACGTGAGCACAGCGAAGCTGATGCAAGATTAGTCATGTGGCTGAGTTCTGAGCAGATTTAAGGGGAGAGAGATGATTCAGAAGGAGACCAGCAAGAAGGATGTTGCAATAGTTTAGACAGGAGGTGACTAGAGAGCGGATAAGTGTCTTAGTATTATGTTCAGAAAGGAAGGACCAAATTTTACTGATGTTATAAAGAAGCGGCAGGTTTTAGCTATCTGATGTGTGCAGAGAAAGAGAGAAGAGTCAAAGAGAATCCAAGGTTGTGAGCTGAGGAAACAGGAAGGAGTACAGTGTTATGCACAGATACAGAGAAAACAGGAAGAGGAGAAGTGGGTTTAGGGGGAAAGATAAGGAGCTTGGTTTGGCCATGTTCAGTTTCAGACAGCGGTGGGACATCCAGGCAGCAATGTCAGATAAGCAGGCTGAAATACGGACTTGGATTCCTGGAGAGTTTAGTTGCAGAGAGGTAGATCTGAGCACCATTAGTGTAAAGATGATACTGAAAACCATGGGAGGAGATGCACCAAGGAACTGGGTATAGAGAGAGAAAAGGAGAGGTCCAAAGACACCGTGAGGTACACTGACTGAAAACGGGATGGGAATAGAGGACTCTACCAGAACATACACTAAAAGTGCGATGAGAGAGATAAGAAGAAAACCAGAACAGAACAAAGCCCCTAAATCCAAGGGGAACAGGGTATCAATGAGACGATGTTGAAAGAAAGAAAAAAATACAGACGTCCCTCCCTTTAAAGAGGCTATCAGGTTCAGGGCATAACTGGACTGGGCATCTCAAGCCAGGGCTCATTTGGCCAAGGTATCCTTGGCTGAGTACCCTGAGCCAGGGCACCCCTGACCTGGACCCCTCAAGCCAGGGCAACTTTGACAGAGGTACCTGGCACATGGAGACTCTCAAGCTGAAAGCCCCGAATGCTGTGTTACCTCTATGGACCAATAGTAGTTAGCCAGCCCTCGGAAAGCAAACAGATGTGTCCTCTTCTAATGCCAGCATCTTGAAAAATGGCAGTGCCTGACCCCTTTGGAACATATTGCCAAGGGTCAATAGACTCTACCTACCACACACCCAAACCATTAAAATAACCTGATGGCCCAATGGCCCCTACTGCCCCTGAACCAAGGAAATAGCCTGGTGGGTCAATGACCCCTAGTTCCCACCCCCTAAACCCTCCCAGAAGGATTGGACCCTCCCAGTACCTTAAAAGTCAGAAGGTGGGAGTGATATCCACATATTCCTGCCTCTGCACCACCATCTTAAAAAATGGCAGCACTGGGTGGGTCAATCTGCCATAAGTCAATTTTTGCCTTTATATATGGCAGCATGACCCTCCCCAGGTGTATCCTGGGACAGTTGACCACATGTCGTGCATCCCAGGATGCACTCTGGGGGGAATCACTTTGCCATATAAGGAATCTTTGCCTTATTTGTCAGTCCGATCCCACCTGGTGCATCCCAGAATGCACTGGGCAAGGCCAGCGCTGCCATTTCTCAAGATAGCTATGGGGGGTGGGAGTATATGGGCACTGACTTTTAAGGTACCATGGGATCCTGATCCTTCTGGGAGAGTTCAGGGATGGAGTTAGGACCACTGGGCCACCAGATTATTTCTTTGGTTCATTGGGTGGAGGTAGGAGCCACTAGGCCACCAGGTTATTTTATTGGTTCAGGAAGGACTGCAATTGTGCAATCGGGGGAGGGGGGATGTTGGATTGGGAGGCAGACTGTGATCAGGGGGTTGGATCATTTGAAGCGATGCATCAAACTTCATTTCAGATGAACCTTTTTTAAAAAGCCAGCTTATGCATAGGTGTCAGACTTAATGCAGACCTCTGCATGTATGTGTTTGGCTTCCTCCCCTTGTTTAGCACTGACTTTTTGCACACAGCTGATTTGCATGCTATTAGCTTAAAGCATTGCTGTACAAAAAGTCAGCATTAAACTTGCATTAGGAAACCCTACACTAGAGTTTTAGCACTGGGCTCTAGTGCAGGGTTTCCATATCACCCTGATAATGTGAAGGCAGCCATGCCTCATTCAGGTCCTATTTTTAAACACGAGCCCAATTCCATAACATGCATATCTGGCATGCAGACATGTCTAAATTAAAACGCGCCCCATTTGAACCTAATTCTGCATCCGTGGGTCTAGATGTTCCTGCGTGTCCAGAATCAGGTAGATGTGTTTGGCACGGCATGGACAAAGCACTACTCAGCTGGCCCGTGCACGCATCCAGCGCGAGGCCCACGCACAGGTACAGGCACAGACCATGCGATATAATGGAGAAACACATCCCCCACCAATATGATCAGACACAGGTAAATGTTTTGGATGTCCCAACACCCACCATATTCTGAAAAGTTACACGTTTCGGATCCTGCCCATCTCCATGATGTACCCACGGATGCCACACCCCTCGGGATAAACATGCATCTCCTAAACTGCTCTTCACACCGACAATAGTGTGCTGGTACAAACTAGACATAAATGCCAATGAGAAATGACTGCTGCTGCAACCTAGACCACATATCAATCCTCTACAGGCCCTGAAAAGTGCTAGGTAATCTCAGTGCACTCTAATATGGTATAAGAGAATGCAAATATGAATAAGTATGTCAGGACATACCTTGCATCAAATGCTACTTGGCATTAGGAACCGGCCCCAGTGATTCCTGCCTTAGTCATCTCTACAAACATGCTTTAAACTGCTAAGGATGGACCCTTACCAAATGCACCAAACCTGAAACTAACATTGCAGTTCCCCAAAGGATACATAATATTGCTGAGCACCAAATGTATGCCCCTTTTGTACATATGGCCTATAAGTGCACACATTCTGCTGCTACGCACTACCTTTCCCTTCTTATCTCTCCCTACACCGCTCCTCGGGAACTCCGCTCTTCAGTCAAATTGCTTCTGTAAGTGCCCTTCTCTTCTACTGCCAACTACCAGACGTTGCTTCTTTCACCTTGCTGCACCTCATGCCTAGAACAGACTACCTGAGTGTGTAAATCAGACTTCTTCCCTGGTTTTCCCAAAGCTAAGCTGAGCGCTCAACTCTTTGCTGCCGCTTTTGGATCTGATCTGGATAAGCTCCCTTGTGTTTCTTTATCATTCCCCCTAAATATATCAGGCCCAAATTTTGAAAGGCATTTACACAGTTTACAAAACTGTGTAAATGCCTAAATGGGGATATTCAACGGCACTTATATAGTTAGTGCCATTGAATATCCTCTCCTAACTCCCCTATGCACCCCGATGCCATCCGGTTAAAATCAGTGTGTGTCGGGGGCATTCTGGGGCAGAGCAGAGGCAGCGACAAGCACTTACCGGGCAGCAGCAATATTGCATGCTGCCCGGTTAGAGATCTGCACCTTAAAGATAGGCGAGGAAAGCCCTCGCCTATCTTTAAGGTGCAGGAGCTAACCGGCCAGCATGCAATATTGCTGCTGTCCAGTTAGCTACTGCAGCTTCCGGTGTCTGCGGCAATCCCCAGATATTCAATGCCGGGGCCGCATATGACCCCCACATTGAATATCCAGTGTTAAGGGTCAGAAGGCAGGGCTATGCGCCATAGGGGCGCATAGCCTGCCCAACTTAACATCGGGCCCATCCTGTCCACAGCTGCTGTGTTGTCTGACTTGACTAGATTGTAAGCTCTGTTGGACAGAGACCACCTTTTACGTGTGTCTGTGCAGCATAAGGCCTTAAATAGGAAAGACCATTCAAGCTTGTCAAAGGCCTTTTCAGCATCTAATGAAAGACCTATACAAGGAAAATCGAGACGTTCCAATGTGGCTAACACATTGCAGAGTAATCAGGCATTATCAGCTGTGGAGTGACCTGCAGTAAAACAGCACTGATCTGAATGTATCAAAGTAGGGATAGCTACCGCTAGCCCGCATGCCAAGATAGAGGGATATAATTTATAATCTGAGTTCAGCAGCGGCATCGGTCAATAATGCCTGACTTTCTGGAGTGTCCCTACCTGGTTTCTCTAAGACAACAATGGTTGCACCTGCGAAAGATCCTATATTCGGCATCTATCGATGCCAGAAATGAAAATATTGAAATAAATAAGGTGAAAGATCAAATGCAAAGGTTTTATAAAACTCGATGGGTAACCCTTCTGGACCTGCAGCCTTTCCTGAGCTCATAGAGGTTTAGACACAAGAAAAAAATCAATGCGTGAATGGGTATGGTGAGGCAAGGAAAAGAAAGTATAATCTCATTCTGTAGGGTGTAATAGGTACCAGATATCAATTGGACCAGCGTTTTTCATTAATGATTTTACTACAGTCAGTGCTTTAGGCTGTCTGCCCAGTTGGTAAGATTGGCTGTCTAGAAGAGGATCTAGAGCCAGGTTAAAGTCTCCACCCATACTGACAATGTAGGGAACAGCCTCCAGAACCTCCTCTGCCACTGTATGAAAAAAGTGGGGCTATCACAATTAGGGGCATATATGTTAATAACCGACAAGCTATGTCCCCTCAGCCGAAGAAGAACCTTGACCCACCAGCCCTCCACATTGGATCGCATTTGCTCAACCACCGGAGCAAGTGCTTTGCAGACCAAGGTAGCAACCCCATTTTTCTTATTACAGGCCGTAGAGTGATCAACCAGGATAAACTTTCCTACACCCAACCTTTTTGTTTCCTCTGTAGACAGATGTGTTTCTTGTAGTAATATCACATCCACCTGTTCTTTCTGGCAATATGTAAGAATTTGTTTTCTTTTGAATGGATTTTTAATGCCCTTAATGCTCAGAGAAAAAAATGTAAAAGGACCCATAATGAGGATTTAAAGGGAGACTAGCCAAGAAATCAGAACACCAAGGGTACCACCAAAACAAAACAGCCATGTCCCATTGATATATATAAAGTAACCACCAGAGAATCAAACCCAACCCAGTTTGAGCACAAAATAAAATCAGATGAACCAATGCTATTGCAAAACACCACATAAGGACCCCCATTATATTCTTTGTTTACCCACCCATTCTACCATGCATCCTGTAACAATATTAAGAGTACATACCCCTCACGACCTACAAACAACAGTTATCAAACAGCCAATTCTCTCCCAGTCACAGAACAACCCATGTTACCCAACAGATATAGCTCCCGTTATGCTGGACCTCGAGTATACACATTCCAATTTTACGGAGGAACACAGTACTATTATATGTCCCCATACTGTAGCAATGAGGTGCTTATTGCACCTGAATGTAATATAGCATTTGCTTGTGGAGCATGTAGTTCAAATCGAGACATTAATAAGCCAAACCCTTAAAGGATCTTGAAGGGTGCCTTCCATATACTGACCTCACAAAGTGCCACAAGCCACCAGGTCAGTCATCCACACCAAATAGCCCCTGGATGTATACCCACCCCACATCATAAACTCAAACTTCCAAGCAAACACAATCCACATGGATGCTCCATTCTTATCCTGACAGCCAAGCAAACCCCAAAAGCAATGGTTCAACGATCCTCCAACTTTAAAAGACTAAGACATTAGAGTAGACTAAAAAAATAAAAAATAAAATAAACAGATAATAAGATTGTCCAATGGCCCAAAACAATGCTATGAGTTAGGAACCAAAAAGGCATCAGCACTCAGCTGTGTACTGAAAGAGTCCATTGAAGAAAAAAAAAAATGTCCCAGTTAGCGTATCACAACTGCTTCTTGTTCTTCAAGGTACTTCTGCAATAACTCTGGGTTCTCAAATGTCCTCATTTGATTGTGGAAGGTAACTAAGGCATCCTGGAAAGAATAAGCCATATCAGGCCTGTAAGTGTTGGAAATACAGTCTAAAAGCCAGCAACTGCTTATGCCTCTCAACAGTGGCCTTGTTGAAGTCCGGGAAGAAAGAGGTTTTATGATCCCCAAAGAGAATCGAAGCCTGAGCTTTAGTGGCAGCCATAATCTCACCACATGTCAAAGGACACCGAATATCAAAAGGCACAACTGCCAGGTATGTGGGCCAGCAAACGTTGGAACTCTATAGGCTCTCTCGATTTCCAAGGACCACGTGAAGTCAAGATGAAGCAGTTTAGGCAACAGATTTTCAAGAAACTGCAATGCGTTAGTGCCCTCAGCACCTTCCAGGATGTCAATAATGCAAATTTTGTTTGTTCAAGCCCTGTTGTTTAACTCCTCCAGGCTGCGTTCCATGAGATTTGCTTCAAATGTTCCTCATGAGCAGTTAGCATAGTGTCCGTATTGTTCATATAGGTGGTAAGAGCTATACCACTCTGATTGAACAGCGGTAAGTGAATCAATATTCGCTGACACCAGAACACGGACTATGCCAGAACACGGACTGCCCGAATTTTCTTGGATACTTTCTGTTTCGCGGTTAGCCATCATCTTGTGAAGGGATGGGGGATCAGGTTTTGCTCTCTTTCCCCCTGAATTTTGCCCTGTAGATTTGCTTCCAGACATACTCCAGACACTTTACTGGCTAAGGAGCGTGCAAATTTGCAGTAGCATGGTAGAGTGGGAGGCAGGATTCTTGCAGAGGTCCTCGGAAGCTAAGGTCTTATGCAGCCATCTTGCACCACAGCTGGCTCTGCCCCCCCCCCCCATGTAAAGTATATTATATTTAAAAAACAAAACAAAACAAAAAAACCCTATGTTCTTATGTGTATTTACTTTATTATAGAATCACTTTTGCTATGGAGTGGCCTAATGCTTAGAGAAACAGCCTAGTACCTAAGAGATCAAGGTTTGATTCCCACTGGCACACCTTGAGCAAGTCACTTTACCTTCCATTGCCTTGGACGAAAAGGCCTGGCAATCTACTTCTACTCATACTTTGCCATGAAAACCCAGAGGCTGCTAGGTTGCTGAGAGTCAGCATTGACTTGAAGGCACTTAAAAAAAAATTAATGTATTCATTTTCATAATTCTGATTGTTTTGCCTATGTTTGTTTGTTTTAATAGACGGTACCTTCACATGACTTTGTGATACAAGACGTCCTTAACCATTCTTTGTTTGTAAACTTCTTTATAGACTTTTTTTGGGGGTGGGGGGTGGTATGTCTAAATAGTTATATAAATTGCAACAGATCCAAAACATTTCTGCTAAGTTGATTACACATAGCTGTTATAGGGACAGTGTTACCCCTTTATTGTTAAACTTTCATTGGTTACCAATAGAAGCATGAGTTTTGTTCAAGGTCTTATATTTGGCTTTTAAAGCTATTCATAAAATAGGCCTGACTTATCAAATAAGTTGATGCTTTGTTCCTCGATAAGGTCTTTGTGTTCCATGACTCACTGTACGTTGGTACTGCTCTCTGCCTCATCTTTATGACAGGTTAGAGATAGATGTTTTTCTAGTGCAGTACCAAAATTATGGAGTGATTTGCCTTCTGAGATTAGGAATCTTGTGGATTATGTCCAATTTTGTAACGTTCTAAAGACATGGTTATTGAGGACATTTTTTTTAACTGTAATTGATTTGAATTGTTTTAATATTGTTATCATTCTTATACTCTGCGTTGTACATCTGTTGATAGTAAAAATGGAATATAATTTAATTAAATGTGCCCCTGAAGCAAGCCTCTGCCAAAACATGTTGGGCTGATTTTTAATAGTTTTATGGATTTATGATTGTTAATGATTCTGTGTGTATGTCTTTGTAATAAAATTGTTATTTATTCATTTGGTAATTTTGGACTGCCACTTCTTTTTTGTTGTTGCTTATCATATGATACCATCCACTTGTGTATCAGATTCAGTCCTGTTTGTCGACAGTAAATTGAAGGATCTTAGTGCAAAGTACACATTGCTAAGAGCGGGGGCGGAGCAAAGGAGTGGCCAGGTGCTGGGACATACAGAGATTATTCAGGACAGGCCTCTGTATACACCCTGGCACCAACATAGACATCCGACTTATTCCACCCCAACAGTGGAATAAGTGCTGGGCACTGATGTTGGTGAGTCCCCTGTACCCCATGGTGATGCCGCAGTACAGCACCCACAACCAGATCCATACCTCGGGGGACCCCTGCTGATGGTCGGACGGCAGTGTGCTGGGGCCGCTGTTGGACTGGGCATTCGACTTCTGGCTGGATGTGCAAATGCCATGGTGACAGAATCCCAATGCACAAGTATGCCAGCCAGAGCGTTGTGTGGTAGGCATGGGCAGTGTCGGAGACATCTCCCACATTAGGATACGGTGTATGCCGAGCAATCTATCTGCCCAATTCCACAATCTCGGGTGCGTATAGATCTCGCAGTTGCAGAACTGGATCCAACTTGGCCCCATCCAAGTTTTAGACATGCACATGGCTCAGGCATGCACCATTTGGAACCGGCCTCCAAAGGATCTTTTAATCAGATATGCCATGTGCCCTTTACCATTCAGGAAATACCATCTTTTGTATGGGAATAGTTAAAATTTGACCAGTCAATTACTCCCTTTCAGTTTACTCATTTTAATGATGTCTTTAAACATTGCGGTTTTTTTAGTCATACAATCGCATGTCTTGTCATAAATGCCCATACTGAACATTAACTACATGAATCCTACTTTTTTAGGGCAAGAGTGTTCCTTAGTTGTGGTTTCAATATGTTATTTTTAGCCCTCCGTCTCTCATGTCAGTACTAGTAAAGAGTAGTTACTCACCTGTAACAGGTGTTCTCCAGGAGCAGCAGGAATCAGTCCTCACATATGGGTGACATCGACGTTGATGGAGCCCCCATGCGGAGCATTTCCCCAGCTTTCTAGGAAAGCCTTTGGGAATACACCCACGCATGTGCGGTCCCCTTCCCACCCAAAGGTGCCATCTTGCTCAGTCAGATGACACAGCTAAAAGACAGAACAAAAAACAAAATGAAATATGTACAACTGCAACTCCCAGGGGAGGAGGGAGGGTTGTGAGGACTGATTCCTGCTGCTCCTGGAGAACACCTGTTACAGGTGAGTAACTACTCTTTCTCCAGGACCAAGCAGGAAGTCAGTCCTCACATATGGGTGACTCCCTAGCTCTGGGCTACCAGGAACCCAGGCTGAAAAACAGAGCTCCCTCTGTGAAGCCTCAGCATCAGGGAAAGAATTTTACTAAGAACAGATCCCACCGGTAGCCCAACAAGAGGGATGGAGGGCAGGAGTTGCCTAAACCTCAAAGAGATTCCGGAGTACTGCCTGACCAAAAGCACTGTCCCTACGGGACTCCCTCTCCAGGCAGTAATGGGCTGCAAAAGTCTGGCTTGAGGACCAAGTTGCAGCCCTGCAGATGTCTGTCAGTGGTACAGAACGGAGATGAGCTACTGATGCAGCCATTGCCCGGACACGGTGGGCTGTGACTCGACCCTGCAAGGGAAGGTCTGCTGCCCTGTAAGCCCAGGCGATACAGTCCACCACCCATATGGACAAGGTACTCTTGGAAACAGGCAACCCCAAGTTGTTTGGGTCCAAGGAGACATAGAGCTGAGTAGCCCTTCTATGACCCCTAGTACACTCAAGGTAGAAAGACAAAGCCCTTCTACAGTCCAGGGTATGCAGGACTTCCTCAGCCCGGCTGGCATGGGGCCTAGGGAAGAATGTTGGAAGAACCACCTCCTGATTGAGGTGGAAAGAGGAGACTACCTTCGGGAGGAACTTAGGATGAGTCCTAAGGACCACCCTGTTCCTATAAAAACGAGTGTATGGCCTGTCACAGACCAGGGCTTGAAGTTCACTCACTCGCCTGGCCGAGGTCAGTGCCACTAGGAAAAGAGCCTCCCAGGAAAGGAAGCGGAGAGGACACGTAGCCATCGGTTCAAAGGGAGGGCAAGTAAGCTGCTGCAAGACCACATTCAACTCCCACTCAGGGGCTGGTGGACGTAGAGGAGGCTTTAGCAAAAGCAAGCCCCTGAGGAAGCGGGACACCAAGGGGTGAACCGATAAAGAGTGCCCTTCCACCAGCGAGTGGTGGGCTGCCAGAGCAGAAAGGTGCACCCGAACAGAATTGGACTTAAGACCCTGATTAGACAAGTGCAGCAGGTCCTGAAGCACCACTGGCACATGGCAGGAGAAAGGGTTCTCCTGACGTTGGTCACACCACAAGGAGAACCTTTTCCACTTCAGGGCATAGGTCTTTCTGGTGGATTGCTTCCTAGAGGCCAAGACCACCTCTTCAACTTCCTGAGGCAGGCTCCATGGAGCCAGCACTACCCTTGCAGCCTCCAGGCCATCAAATTGAAAGTTTTGAGATTGGGGTGCAGAAGGGAACCCTGATCCTGAGAGAGAAGATCGGGTTGCAACCCCAGAGGGAGTAGGGTGTCCACCGCCAGCTGTAACAGCAGCGGGAACCAGGGCTGCCTCGGCCATCTGGGGGCTACCAAGATGACCAAGGCCCTGTCCCTGAGAATCTTGAATAAGGTTCGGGCCACCAGGGGTGTAGGAGGAAACGCATACAGAAGGCCCTTGGACCATGAGATCAGGAAGGCATCCGCTGCGAATCTCTTGGATGCGGTTGCCTGGAGCAGAACTGAGGCAGCTGCCGGTTTAGGGGACTGGCAAAGAGGTCTATGGATGGAAGTCCCCATTTCAAGAAAATGTTCTGAACCACCAAAGGGTGCAGTTGCCATTTGTGAGGTTGCAGAACCCTGCTCAATCTGTCTGCCAGGAAGTTTTCGTGGCCAGGAAGATAGACTGCCCTGAGCAGCATATTGTGTTGAAGTGCAAAGGAGCAGAGGGCCTGCACCTCCTGACAAAGGAGCCTGGACCCCGTGCCCCCTTGTTTGTTCACATAGAACATCGCCACCTGGTTGTCTGTCTGAACCAAGACAGACTGGTGGGCCAGGGTGTGAGAGAAGGCTTTGAGGGCCAAGCGTATTGCCCTGAGTTCCAGGAGATTGATCTGTTGTGTGGCCTCCCATGGAGACCACAGGCCCTGAGTGCACCTGTCCAGACAATGTGCACCCCAGCCCAGCAAGGAGGCATCAGTCGTGAGTACCACAATGGAAACAGGTACCTGAAAAGGAATTCCCTGTAGAAGGTTGGGGGGGTGTAGCCACCACTGCAGGGAGTTCAGGAAGGGTTTGGACACCCTTACTTTGTCTCTGAGGCTTCCTGTAGCCTGCCTCCACTGAGTTCTGAGACACCACTGTGCAGGCCTCATATTCAGGCGGGCATTGGGGGTCACATGCACTGTCGAAGCCATGTGGCCTAGGAGCCTTAGACAAAGTCTGGCGGAAACCAGTGGGCTGTCTAGAAACCGTCTGGCCAAGACCATTGGCCTTCCCGCTCTGTCTTCTGGCAAGTAAGCTTTTGCTTGCAGGGAGTCTAACCCTGCTCCTATGAACTCCAGGTTCTGGGAGGGGAGCAAAGTGGACTTTGCGAAGTTTATGACGAAGCCTAGTTGCTGAAGGAGAGAGACAGTACGGAGGGTGGCTTGCCTGGCCTCCTGGAGAGTCTGACCCCTGATGAGCCAGTCGTCCAGGTAGGGGAAGACAAAGATACCCTGGTTTCTCAAGTAGGCCGCCACCACTGCCAGGCACTTTGTGAAGACCCGTGGGACAGAGGTTAGGCCAAAGGGCAGTACCCTGTACTGAAAATGGTTTCCTCCTACCACGAACCTTAGGTATTTTCTGTGGTCTGGATGAATGAGGATGTGAGTGTACGCATCCTTCAGATCTAAGGAGCATAGCCAATCTCCCTGCTGGAGGTAGGGCAGCAGTGTTCCAAGAGTAAGCATCTTGAACTTTTCCTTTTCCAAAAATTTGTTGAGATTTCTCAAGTCCAAAATGGGTCGGAGACCTCCAGTTCTCTTTGGCACAAGAAAGTACCTGGAGTAGAAGCCCTGCCCCAGCTGGTGGGGAGGTACAGGCTCCACCGCCCTGTCTTGAAGAAGACCTCGCAGTTCCTGGAGAAGGAGTTCCTGATGCAGAGTAGGCCTTGGAGGCTCCCCTGGGAAGTAGGAGGGGGGTACTTGAGTGAAATGGAGCAGATAGCCCTTCTGGACTACTCTTAGTACCCAAGCATCTCTTGTGATGGGCGGCCACTGGTGGGCAAACAGGGCCAACCGACCTCCCATGCTGAGGTGGAGAGGCTATGCAGTGGAAGTCAAAAAACCCCTCCCTGCTGAGTTGGAGCAGGAGCTGGAGGCTTGGGGGCTTTCTGCCTACGGGGCCCATGTCCCTGCCCCTTGGCCTGCTGACCCTGCTGGGGAGCTGGGGAGACCTGATAATGAGGGAAAGGTTTGTAGGCAGATGCCTTCCTCGGATAAAAGGTCTTTTTCCCCAAGCCCTTCTTCTTATGAGAAGGAGCAGAAGTTTTTCTGGACAATCTTGTCCTTGTCAGAGTCTCGGACTCGAGCTCAGCGGCCTTTTCAGCCATGGGCTTGCTGAAGAGGTTTTCAACCCGGCATGGGACATCGACCAACTTGTCCTGTACCCATGGCTCGAGGTCTGATGACTGTAGCCATGCCTAGCGTCGAGCACCGATGCCGGCCGCCGCTACGTGGGCCGAAGCCTCAAAGCCATCGTAGGCCACCCGGGAGATGAATTTGGAGCATTCCCGGATCCCCGAAGACAAGGACTTGAACCTCTGCAAAGGTTCCCCGGAGAGGACAGCCGAGAACCCGGCTATCTCCTTAGCCAGGTCCTGCAAGTACATGCCCATGTACAGCTGGTAGGACTGGACACAGCAAGCAAGCATCGAGCCCTGGAAGCACTTTCTGCCAATGGCATCTAGGCTTCGGGCCTCCCTGCCAGGGGGCACCGTGGAGTGCATCTTCTGGCTCTTCAGACGATGCATGGCCGATTCCACAACCATAGAATGGTGCGGCAGCTGCGCCTTCTGGAACCCAGGGCTCTTTCGGACCCGATACATGGAATCGATCCGCTTGCTCAAAACCAGCGCCGAGCACATTCAGAAGAGGAGCCGTTCCAGCATCGGAGGAACCGGCACAGTAAAGGCCTCCCGTGGGGGAGAGTCGTACTGTAGGGCGTCGAGCTCTTCGGTTCGAGGCTCCTCCTCGGGATCCGCAGGAACATTCAAAGCCTTGGCCATGTCCCTGACAAACTCCGAGAACCGGGTGTCCTCCGGCGGGGACCTACTCCGGGGCTCGGACTGCGGTGAGTCCGAAGGGACACACCGAGTCCAGAAGGTATCGGGGGACTCCTCGTCCTCCGTCTCCCATGCAGACTCATCCGAAGAAGAGTCGAGGGGCTCCGACCGTGCGGGCTCCGGCAACACCCGCCCCGACGCCGGGGCCATTGGTGTCGACGCCCTCTGTCCCGAACGGGAGGTCGAGGGAGACCGTGACCGAGTCCGGACTCGGGCCTTCATGGCTTCGAGAACTGGCTCGGTCTCCGGGATCGACTTAGACGTCGACGTCCCGGTGGTCGGGGCAGATGCACCAGTCAGGCTGGCCATAAGCACCTGCTGCTGATCCATGAAGGCAGACAGTCTGCACTCCAAGGCTGTCAGCCTGAGTCCAAGCTCAGGAGACTCAGCAGCCACCGACTCAGGCCCCGGCAGTGCCGGGCCCGACGTCAGCTCCCTGGGAGGAGAGTCCTCGAGGACAACAGGACTTGCGTGCTCGACGGACTCCGGCTCTACACGGGATACCTTAGTTGGCTTCTCCAGCTCCAATGGCATGGGGCGGCGGTCAGGGGTCCGAGACCTTGCCCTCGAGGAACCAGGGGCAACCTCCGACGCCGCCCTCACGAGCTTTCTCTTCCTCTTATACTCCCAACTGGGGGGACCCCCTTTCAGAGGAACCCCGACGAAGCTCGGGGTCTGACTCCCGAGACATCGAGGCCTCCGACGAGGTCCGGGCCTGACCAGAGGCAGAGTCAGAAAAAATTCTCTCCTTCTGATGCTGCCGGCTTCTGAGTGCCTTAGTGGACATCTTTCCACACGGGACGCAGACCTTGGGATCATGGTCCGGCCCGAGGCAACGCAGGCAGCAGTCGTGTGTGTCGGTAAGAGACATGAGCTTCTCAAACCTTTGGTTCCAAGATGGCGGAGGAGCTGAGACGCTGTTCGTAGGTGCGGACTGGCTGTGTGGCAGACGCGGTTCCGATGGGGAAGAAGAGGAAGCAGGTGACAGCGAAGCCCCCATTATCCTCAACACCCCTTGGAGGATCAGCGCAGGCCTCCATTGTGGCCTTCTGCACCGTTCGGTCAGCGGGAATGGCTTCAGCAAATCAGCCCGGCGATGTGGGGGATCTGAGCAGTGACGGTGTGGAGTTGAGTCCCGTCCAGCTGTTACCTCCGCAACCCGGTAGAAGTCGGAAGGAGGAGGTCGGAGCTGAGGTGTCTCCGGGTCAGGAGGTCAGCTCCGTGTGTGGGGGTGCCTCCTCTTTGCTGAGTTTGAGTCCCGGTGAGCGTCCTGGGGGTGTTGAGGAGGTATGCTCTGCCGTGGAAGGCTCGGGAGGCGCTCAGAGGAAGATCAGTCTGTTGGTGTCTGTGGAGCCCCGGGTAATTTGCGGATTGAAGAAACCAGCCAAAGTAACTTTAGATAGCTTATGGGAGGCTATCTCTTCGCTCCAGAGCTCCCTAGCTCCAGTTGTGGGGGCTTTATCACAAGAATTTGTGTTGGTGAAAGGGAGGTGTGCAGCGGTGGAAACGAAGTGTGCAGACCAGGCTGCTAAAGTTGCGCTGCTAGAGTCAAGTGTATTGGACTTACAAGTTATGGGTGAGACTATCTCTAAGGACCGCTTAACTTCTTTGAGGCGTTTTGAATACATGGACAATTTATTGAGGAGGAACAATTTACGCTTCTTGAACTTTCCCAGATCGCCCGTGTTGGATCCCCTAGTTCTTGTACGTAGATATTTCACGGAAGTGTTATTGATGCCTCAGGATAATCTACCCCCTATTGTTAAAGCTCAATATGTTTCAATTTCCTCTGGGGCTAGTGCTGTGGAGGGAACTGGGGGCCCTGCTGGGGACGGTCAAATGGGTTTAACTGATTTCCTAGAGAGTTCCTTGGAGGTTGTGACAAGCAGGGCTACTCTGGTGGTAGGGTTTGCATTCGAGTCCGACCGCAATACCGTCCTTAGACTGTATTTCCATAGGTTTTCTTTTTCTCAGTTTTTGGGCTCTAAAATTCTTACATTTCCTGATTTGTCCCGGGACACCCAGAAGAGGCGTAAGGAGTTTTTGGCCTTGCGCCAGAGAGCCGTCGCCTTGGGTGCCCAATTTAAATTGAGGTATCCTTGTAAATGTGATGTATTATTCCAGGCTAAACATTTCCTGTTTTTCGAGCCCAAACAACTGATTGATTTTCTTCAGGTGAGGGAGGCGGGGGGGGGGGGGGGAGGGTAGCTCCTGTACTGGCTGCCATTAATGTTATACTATGCTCTTATGATAGAGGGGTTTTCTCTCCTTTTTCTTATGGGAATTTCTTGTTTGGAACTGCATTGGGTTTTTTTTTCTTTTTGTGGTCTATCTATTGAGATGGAATGTATTATGGAAATGTATTATGGGATTATTGGTGGTTTGAGTGTTTTTGTGATTTGCAACCATCCTTTCCTTTTGTTTTTTTTTCAATTGTGGATTGAAAAATTTGTTAAATATAAAATAAAAAAAAAAAAAGAGACATGAGCTTCTTACAACGATCACACTTTTTAAAACCACTGGAGGCCATTGGGGAAAAAAGGACCCCCGCGAGGTCAAAAGACCGGCCCTCCAGGGAAAAAGAAAAAGAGCGCGAACGCGTGCTACGAAGGGCAAAAAAACAAAAAATAGAGATCAGGCCGATACCGACGTACCGAACCCAGGCGGGAAGGGAAACCGGCATCGAACCAGACAAAAAGAGAGCGAAAATCGCAAAAAAAAAAAATCTAACTTTTCCAGGTGACACGGACTCACGTCTGTTGGGCTCCATGGAAAAAGAAAGACTGAGCAAGATGGCACCTTTGGGCGGGAAGGGGACCACGCATGCGTGGGTGTATTCCCAAAGGCTTTCCTAGAAAGCTGGGGAAATGTTCCGCATGGGGGCTCCATCAACGTCGATGTCACCCATATGTGAGGACTGACTTCCTGCTTGGTCCTGGAGAATTTCATGTTTTTGGCTGAAAATATACATAAAACATGTGCTCATATAGTGCTTCACTGGGATCCTGGATACTTCCTTCCACAGTCTCACCATTCAATATGTTCTGGTCTTTTTTAAGAAAACTATTTTAGAATGTTTTTGTACCCTGCAGTACCGCGTAACTGTGTTTTAGCAAATAAGTGGTTCTCCCTAACCTCTTATGGCATTCATAACATGGATTGACTTGTTCCTCATCTACATGTGCCTCTCTCTTTGTTTTCTTGTCCCTGGTCTACATTTTTACCTATGATTCCAATGCCTTTACTTTTATTTTTTATATTGACACTACGTCTCTTATTATTTTCTCACAATTTTAATATAATTTTAGGTTTATTGGGGCTTTTTAATATTACCTCTGTTTTGTTTCATCTTACTGTACATTTATATAATATTAATATATATGGTATATTATTTTCTGCCTTTTTAAGTTTTATAATAATTTTTTATTGGTTCTCACTTATTGATGTGATTTATCTTTTATCGTATGTTGATTTTATCTTTTTATATTTCTGTTTTATTTTCAATTTCAAAAGGTTGCTACCCCTGATGAAGACTCAGTCAAAACATGGCCATGTTGGGTACCTTGTGATTTAGTGTTACTAGTGGCACTGTGACTCCATGCAGGAGCCTGACTAAGTCAGTCAGGCATGGCTCCGTACATGCAGGCTGATAGGAATTGGATTCCAGCCTGCACGTACAGAACCTAGACCTGATTTTGATCCTGCAGGGCATATCTAGCCCCCGTGGGATCGGAATCAGGTTTACCTCTGTGCATCCCAATTCCGATCGGGTGCACAGGGGCCTGGACGCACGTTGGCATATCCCTCATTAGGTATAATTTTATTGGTTCAAGTATCCCTATTCCCTTAGCAACTTTAAACAACTGAACAACTTTAAATAGATAAAAGAAATCTTTAAATCTTATGATGCAGACAGCAGTTCAGCAGAGAAATGGGAGCTATCGGTCTTTTGCACTACGTGTTAGGTCTTATGTGTGCACTAAGTGCAAAAAGCTCTTTGTTCTCAGGGAATAAGCCTGATCTCTGGAGGCTAGAGTAACAGACAGAGCAGCTGAGGAAGACGGAGTGGTATATAGATGAGACCTACAAGGATATAGTAGAGAACATCCATCTCTAGTTTGGCAGCCTTTCTGCTGCAATGGAGAAGAGCGGTTACATAGGACAGCATCACCTTGGTGTGGCAGGAAGTGATCCTATAGCTAGGACCTGTCCTCCAAGTGATATAAAGTGTAGTTACTCACCTGTAGTAGGTGTTCTCCATGGAGAGCAGGAATAAGTCCTCATTTATGGGTGATATCACCGACAGAACCCCACATGGGAATGCTCCCCAGCTTCCATTGGAAGTTTTTGGGAGGCTCCACTGTGTGTGCATGCCTGCCTTCCCCCTGTCATGACACCATCTTCTCCAGTATGATATCAAAGCAATAGCCAAAAGCAACTCCTTGGGGAGGTGGGAGGGTTGTGAGAACTTATTCCTGCTGTCCATGGAGAACACCTGCTACAAGTGAGTAACTGCTTTCTTTGTGGAAAAGCAGGAAATAAGTCCTCATGTATGGAACTCCTAAACCATAGGCTCTTGAAAACCAAGGAAGTCAAGAGCCCAACAGGGGTCACAAAACTGGAGAAAAGGAAGAACGGTATATGTAGTCCCTCTAGGGACTTGATAGATTCAGCTTCCTCAGTGTATATCAGCACTGAGGTCTCTCTCATTTTTTTTTTTGGTAGCCTGGATGGACAGAAGGGCCGGTGGGCAGGAGTTGGACTTAAGACCCAAAGAGATGCCAGAACATGGCTTGGCCAAAGTTTCTGTCCCGTCAGGAATCCCCATCCAGACAGTAATGAGCTGTGAAGGTGTGAACTGAAGACCATGTAGCAGCTTTACAGATCTCTTCTGTAGAGACCGAGCACAAGTTAGTGACTGACACAGCCATGGCTTGGACATTATAAGCCATTACATGACAATCAAGGCTCAGGGCTGCCTGGAAATACACCAGAGAAATGCAATCAGCTAGCTACAAGGATAGCGTGCAAGAGATAGTAGCACCCAGTTTACTGGGGTCAAAGGAGACAAATAGCTGGGTGGACCTCTGGTGAGACTTTGCTCAAGGTAGAAGGCCAAGGCCCACTTGGTAGAAAATGCGGGTGCGTTCGTACGACCACCCTATTTTGGTAGAATCTGAAATATGGCAGGTGAGCCACCAAAGGCTTGGAGCTCACTGATGCAGCATGCTGATGTGACCGCCACCAGAATCTTCCAGCTTAAGAACTTCAGAGGGCAGGAGTCGAGTGGCTCAAAAGGATCCCTCATGAGCTGAGCAAGAACCACGTTGAGATCCCAAGCCACCATGGAGGGTTTGAGGGGAGGCTTCAAGAGGAGCAAGCCCCGCATGAAGCGAGCCACCAGAAGCTGAGCTAAAATGGGCTGTCCCCTTGAGTCACTATGGTAGGCTTCAATAGCGCCGAGGTGAACTCGGACAAAGTTTGACTTAAGGCCTGAGTCCAAGAGGTGCAGGAGGTACTCCCACAACTGATCCACTATACAGGAAAAGGGATCCAGCACCCAGTCTGTGCACCAGGAGGTGAACCTCTGCCACTTGAACACATAAGCTCTGTGTGTCAAATCCTTGCGAGAAGTCAGGAGGATGTTTGTAACATTCACAGGCAGGTGTGCAACAAGGTCCCGCCGTCCTGGGAGATGAGGTCTGGGGTAGAGTCAAGCTGGAGAGGCTCCCTCCAAGAAAGCTGGAGCAGCAGGGGAAACCAGGGCTGCTGAGGCCAATATGGGGCAATGAGGATCATGGTATCCTTGTCAACCTGAAGCTTCAGCAGAGTTTAGCCATGAGTGCGATCAGCGGATACACATAAAGCAGATCCACCCCCCCAATGGAGGAGGAAGGCATCTGAGGCCAGCTGGTCGCTGGACAGCCTCCTAGAGCAGGACCAGCCCACTAGGACATTGTGTAGCATGGCCAAAAGATCTATTGTGGGAATACCCCACTCTCGAAAGATCCATTCCACTACACCTCTGTGAAGGCAAGGTCAGTCAGCTATGCTCCCGAGGAACCAGTCAAGCCCCCCACCTGGCTTGGGCTATGGGACTGGCTGGTCCTTCTGAGGTTTCTCCCTCTGTTGTTGGCGAGAGGCCTGCGCCTTTGGTTGAGCACTCATGGGGCCTGGATAGTAACAGCGCAGATATGGGTAGAAGGCCTTCTTGCCCTGGTAATTTTTGGATGAGGGATCAGCGGTCTTCCTCGAGACCCTGAAGAGTATAACGTGCTCCTTCTCGAGTTTTCCCACTTTATTCTGAACTGCTTTCCCAAGGAGATTCTTCCCTCAGCAGGGCGCACTGGCCAGTTTGTCCTAGACCCACTATTCCAAGTCAGAGGACTAGAGCCAAGCCAGCCAGTGGTTGCCAATGCCCACAGCCACCACCTGCAGACTCAAAGTCATCATAGGTAGCTCGCACCACGTACTTTGAGCAGTCCTTGCCATGACCTATCAGGACCTGGAAGGCATCAAGGTGGTCAGCAGGAACATGAGAGGCAAGGTCCATCAGGTCCAGAAATGATGTCCGTCAGCAACATACTCATATACAGCTGGTAGGAAAGCATCCTGGCCACCAGTAGTTAACCCTGGAAGCAGGGGTTTCTAACCTCCTTGCCCAGTGGGATCGAGGGATAAGTCTTGGTGCTCTTCACCCACTTCAAGGCCAATTCCACCACGATAGAGTTGTGGGGCAACTGGGGCTTCTCGAAGCCCGGGCCCTTCTGGACCCGGTACATCAAGTCCAGCCTCCAGATGATGGCTGGAAATGTACTACTACTACTACTATTGAGCATTTATATAGCGCTACCAGTAATACACAGTGCTGTACAGACATGTAAGAGACAGTCCCTGCTCGTCAGAGCTTACAGTCTAATCAAGACAAACACAGAGCAACAATCTAGTCAAGACAAAACACGTCACTTACAGTCTAGTCACGACAAAACACAGAAGTCAAGATCTGAAAGAAACAGTGAAGAGGTGAGTTTTCAACCTGGATTTGAAGAGGGCTAGAGAGGGTGCCTGGCATACAGACACAGGCAGCTTGTTCCAGGCGTAAGGTGCAGCAAGGTGAAAGGAGCAAAGTCTGGAGTTATCAGTAGGAGTGGAGGGGATAGATAGAAGTAGTTTTTTAGAAGAGCGGAGTTCCCGAGAGGGGTTGTAAGGAGAGATAAGAGATGAAGGAAATGTGAGAGGGTTCTCCCACAGTCTCAGTAGCAGTCTCCATAAGACGTGATGCACAGGCACCATCACAGCCTCCTTGGGGGGCTGAGGAATACTGAAGCAGCTCTAGCTCCTCTGCTCTTAGCTTATCCTTTGATTCCAAGGAGAAGGAGATGGTCTTGGCCATGTCCCTGACAAAATCCTGGAAGGACATGTCCTCCAGGGTGATTTGCAACAATCATATGGAGGAGATGGGTCAGAGGGAAGGCTGGGCACTGTCAGTCTGATACTGTAGATTCCTCTTTGGTTTCCCAACCCTCAGAATCAGACTCCAAAGGGAAATCGAAGTAGCGTCAGGACTCCTCCCATCGCCTGCTCCAGTCATGTGAAAAGGGTGGGCATCAGTGCAACTGTGGCACCCCGAGCACAAACGTGAGTGCTCTGGGGCATTGGACCGCAAGATGCTAAACAGGGAGATAGCCATGGGAACCTGCATTAATTCCAATCTCCTGTCCGATGCACCCACCTCAATGGGTAACAAATGGGTCTCCAAGATGGGCTGGACGAAGTGCAGTTACGACACCGAAGGCATCAAAGGACATGCATGCCGCAGGGCCAGAACTGCTGCCATGTCAGCCTCGAGGGTTCAAAGACTTCCTCCAGTACCACCGCCTCTGAGGGAACCACGGCCAGAAATGTGACCTTGGCCACCGAAGCCAATACCTCCAGAAGGGACTCCATGATTATGGGCTTATCATGGGTGTTGATTCCTCCCATCTGAGAGTTGCTTCCTCCCTCCAGGGAAGTTTAGTGGAACACTCCTGGCCTTCGCTCTTAGTGTCGCATCGGGAAGGGCTTCGGCGCTGCTACACACAGGGCTTGTCCCAGTGCTCGAGCACCCCTCCAATCTTAATGGGATTGATGTCAGGTCCTTCCTCAATTCCGATCAGATATCGATGGACAGTCTCCACTCAATGCCACAGCCCCTCGGTTCTGAGTGTGCCCTGGCATCCCTCAAGGTGATACCTCGGCAGAACCTCTCAATGGTGATGCCAATGCAGAGGCCAAGGATGCTGAATCTAATGTTCCAAAGTGGGACTCCTTCTCCTTTTTTGGGCTGTTCAGGCCCTTCCTTGTAATCTGCAGACAAAAACTGCAGGAAACAGGCTGGGTCCAAGGCACTGCAGGCACCAGTTGTGACCAAGATGGTGCGGCCACATTTTGTGCACTTTTTGAAGCCACTCGCTGGCTTAGACATCTGGGAAAACCACAATGGCAATTTCAAAGGCCTTGGTTTTACAGATGTTGGGAAAAGATCCTGTTAGGAGAAAGAGTATAATAAAAAGAAAATCTAAATCAAAAGTTGGACTGGAAGTCGACTTATCCGAGGACAGACGATAAAGATAAAGAAAAGGGACCTACAAGTGGGTAAAACGAGAGAAAAAATTGTTTCCGCACGTGCAGGACACATCCTAGGGGCTCTGCAGAAAAAATAAGACTGGAGAAGATGGCATCACGGCAGGCGTGAAGGCAGGCATACATGCATGCATGGTTGAGCCTTTCAAAAGCTTCCAATGGAAGCTAGGGAGAGTTCCCATGTGGGCCACCATTGGTGACATCATCCATATATGAGGACTTACTTCCTGCTTGTTCACAGAGAACACCCTCTTGCACTGAGGACATATCTCCAGGGCCATGTGCCCATGAGGGAAGGGGTAGGATAGCCAATATAGTTAGCAATTCTATTATTAGGCATGTAGATAGCTGTATGGCGGGTGGATGTGAGGATTGCTTGATAGCATGCCTGCTTGATTCGAAGGTAGTGGACCTCACATATCACCTAGATAAGGTTTTAGAGAGTGCTGAGGAGGAGCCTGCTGTCTTGGTAAATGTTGGTACCAATGACATAGAAAACTGTGGGAGGGAGGTTATGGAAGCAAAATTTAGGATTTTAGGTAGAATGTTGAAATCCAGAACTTCCAGAGTAGCATTCTCAGAAATGCTTCCTGTTCCATGCACGTGAAGCAAAAGGCAGGCAGAGCTCCAGATTCGCAATGCATTGATGAGACGATGGTACTAGAAAGAGGGGTTTGGATTTTTGTTAGGAACTGGACAACATTCCGGGGAAGGGGGGAGGAGCTCTTCCGAAAGGACAGGCTCCACCCTTAACCAAGGGGGGAACCAGGCGGCTGGCATTAACCTTTAAAAAGAAGTTAAAGCAGCTTTTGAACTAGAAAATGGGGGAAAGCTGACAGTCACCCAAGAGTGCATGGTTCGGAATGATGTATCTTTGAAGGATACTAGCAAAACAAGGAAGTTAGGGCATCTTGATAGAGAGGTTCCAATAAAAGTAAAAATAACCCTGGTGCCTTTAAGTAAAAACCAGACCGAGTTGAAAGATTCCAAATTATCCCTGTCATCTGACAGCCAGACTGTTAATATGAACAAAAATCAAACTTTGAAATGCCTATATGCAAATTCTAGAAGTCTAAAAGATGGGAGACTTAGAATATATAGCACTGAAAGAAAAGTTAGATATAATTGGCATCTCAGAAACCTGGTGGAAGGAGGATAACCACTGGACACTGATACCAGGCTACAAACCATATTGCAATGACTGAATAGATCATATAGTTGGAGGGGTAGCGTTATATGTTAAAAAGGGCATTGAATCACACAAGATAAAGGTTCTGCAGGAAATAAAATACACTGCATGCTGACGATGCTCTGAATCGTGTCATGCTGAACTGCTTTTACAAGTTACCTTTTTCTCGTTTGCTTATGCCACATAAATGCAAGGGGAAACAGCGTGATCCCGCACTGAAGACTCCGTTGGTATTGGGGCTGTTATATTTTCTCTTTTGGCCCTCCAGTGCAGCTGATACTCCTTCCGGCATGCTCATTGGAGTCTGTGGTGGTCGGAGAAGGCTTGCCATGGCTCTCTGAGCTGGATGTCACACTCAGTCCAGAGGAGTGTTCTGCCCCAGCACAACCCTCTGTTTCAAGTACCGTTTCAATGGAGGCAGGGAGCATGTGTTTCACACAACCCCTGCTGTAATGCCTGCTGGAGGAGGAGGAGAGTCTGCCGCAGTTCTTGGAACCGCACTGATGGTCACCTTGTCTGCTGAGTGTTTGGTGGAAGACGGTGCTTCAGTGGTTGCTGTTTCTACTTCTCTGACTCAGGAAGGAGCCTCATCCCTGTTGTCTGTGCCTTCTGTGAGTGGCTCTTTCAAGTTAGCTCTGATGAGACCCCCTTAGTTTAACTTTTGAGACTCTTTGGGATGGTCTGACTGCCCTAGAAGCTTCCCTTTCTTCTCAATTTTTCACTATTCAGGGTACTTTGGCTGGTACAATGCAGGCCCTGGAGCAGCAGAAGCAAGAGGCGGCTCAAGTGTCTTCATGAGTGACCCAGGTAGAAGCCAAGTGTATGGACTTAACAGGATTTACAGGTACTATGATTAAAGACTTTTCCAGTTTCCATGCAAAGATTGAGACTTTGGAGAATTCTATTCAAAAGACAAATTTGTATTGGTTGAACTTTCCCTGTGTGCCTATCATATCTCCATAGAAATTGTTTAATTTGTATGCCACCTCAGTTTTGAGAAATCCATTGGAGTCTTTGCCTCCGTTGTCAAGAATTTTCTATCTCCCGCTGGCTAAACGTACATATCCTGGGACATCATCTCCTAGTCAACAGCTTTCTTTTGACTCTTAGATCTAACAGGATTTTTGAAGAGTTCTACTAATGATACAATTCTTATGGCCACTCTCCTATTTACAGTTACTCTGGAGCCTGACTGTGACTGGTTGTTAAAATTGTATTTTATGGCAAGAGATGATGCCTTCATGGGTGCTTGGGTCAGGATGTTTCCTAATGTTGCGAAATACACTCAGAAGCAGAGGAAGCAATTTCTTCTTATGTGTCCTAAGATCCTTCAGTTAGATGGCCTATTTTTTCTGAGGTACCCCTGCAAATCTTTAATTAAATATCAGGGGATTAGGTTTACCTTCTTAGAGCCTAGCCATTTGACCTATTTCCTGTTTGCTAAGAGTTTAGAACTACCACCACAGCCCGCAGAATCACAGAGTTCTGCTTCAAGAAGCAATGAAGCAGTTAGACCAATAATTTAGTTTTTCTGTACCCTATTGTGTGTTTTATTTCCTCCACACTCGAGATTGTATTTTCCTCTAATTTTCACTGGGCTCCTCACCATTATCTTGGGCTAGTGAAAGATTTTGTTACAAAGTATTCTTCATCATTGTTGTGTGGCATTATATTGCCTTATATGTATATTCCTTTCTTTAGCAAGTGTATTTCTTGTGTTTATTTTGAAATTTCACATAAATTTTTAAAAAAATGACACTGTAAAATCTTTATGGATAGAAATTTCATGTAAAAAGGAGAAGGGAATGGCAGTGAGTTATACCACCGCCTGCCTAGCCAGAACAGACAGACAGATGATAAAATGCAAAAAGAAATTAGGGAAGCTTGCAAAGTTTACAACACAGTAATAATGGGAGATTTCAATTACCCCGGTATTGACTGGGTCAATGTTACATCAGGCCATGCTAGGGAGATAAAAGTTTCTAGATGAAATAAATATCTGCATCATGGAGCAGCTGGTTCGGGAACAAACTTGAGGGGAAGCTATTTTAGATCTAGTTTTTAGTGGAATACAGGATCTAGTGCGAGAGGTAACAGTGTTGGGACAGCTAAACAACAGCGATCATAACATGATCATATTTGATTTAATAAATGGAGGGAGGATAACAAGGAAATCCACTGCACTAGCATTTAACTTTCAAAAAAGAGGCTATAATAAAACAAGGAAAATGGTTAAGAAAAAAACTAAAAGAAGCAACTGCAAAGGTTAAGAGTTTACTGTATATCAGGCCTGGGCATTATTTAAATATACGTCTTGGAAGCCAAGACCAGATATATTCAACGCTCTACAAAAGGTGGAAGTAAGACCAAGTGACACCCAGCAAGGCTTAAAGGTGACATCAAAGAGGCTGTTATAGCTAAGAGAAAAATCTTCAGAAAATGGAAAAAAGTCAAATGACAAAAACAGGAAAAGACATAAGTACTAGTAAGTTAAATGCAAGGCATTGCTAATGCAGATAAAGAGGAAATTGGAAAAGAAGCTTGCCATGGAAGCAAAAACACATAATAAAAGCTTTCTTTTTCAAGTATATTCATAGCAAAACACCTGTGAGAGAGCAGTTGGATCATAAGATGATAGATGGGTAAAGGGGTACTAAGAGAGGACAAGGACATAGCGGAGAGATTGAATAAATTCTTTGCTTCAGTCTTTACTAAAGAAGATGTAGGAAACTTTGCCAGAAATGATATTCAAAGATGATGTATTAGAGAACATGAAATAAATCTCAATAAATCAGGAAGATGTAACACAGTTATTTTATAAACTAAAGAGCAGCAGATCACCTGAACTGGATAGCATACATCCCAGGGTGCTGAAAGAACTGAAATATGAGATTGATGACCTATTTTTAGTAATCTGTGAACTATCCTTAAAATCTTCTGTAGTACCTGAGGATTGGAGAGTGATCAATGTAACGTCAATTTTTAAAAAGGGTCCCAGAAGTAAACTTGATGTCTGTACCGAACAAAATGTAGAAACTATTATAAGGTACAAAATTACTGAACATGTGGATAGTGTGATGAAGAAGCCCATACTGAACATATGGAATTAGAAGAAAAGGATGATTTTACCTTTAAACAAACTGACAGTCAGGCTGCACACACGTTTCAGCGTTTGCAAGAGAGAGGCAAACATAGGGAAACAGGAGCTAGGCTGACACACCCAAGCTCTGACGTAACTGCAAGCCTGGAACCTAATTACACACACCTGTTCAGGAAGGCAGACACAAGGCTCAAGGAACAGGAATATAAACCCTGGCTAGAAGAAAGCAAGGGAGGAGTTGGTGATTGGAGTCTCGCTGAGAGAGCCGGTAATAGTGTTGATGAGAGTATTGACTGGAGAGGTGGTTGGAGAGACGGTTGGAGAAGAGCTGGGAGGAGACCTTCGAGGAAACTCAGCTGCAGTTCTGGAATTGAAGCAGACAGAGCAGAAGGAGAGAAGGGACAGACTGCTGTCAGAAACCTGCCTAGAGGGAGAGAGCAGAGAGACCTTCAGACCTCATTGCCAGGTAAAAAGCTTCAAGGAGCTCACAGATGGGAACCTAGCACAAAACCCAGGGGTTTGCAAAGCTCAGTTTGGGACTGGGAACCAGAGCAGTGCACCAGACAAGAACTCCAAATGGGGAATCAGAGAGCATTTCCCTACAGCTGGAAAAAGCTAGCTGAACAAAGCCAGAGAGGAATCTCCACAACGTCAGGTATTTCCAATCCTTACCATATATAACTGTGCCCAAAGGAAGCACCAGAGGTCTTATCCTAAGCCGTATAATAACAGCTTAAAGCCAAACTCTTTAGTTCCAGAGTTTGAAGAGATGCAACAGGACTTTAATGAGAGTGACTCAGCCGAAGTGCCTATGAACTGTACACTGTGTTTGGCAGATGATATAGAATCCCTTTGCTAAAGGTGTAAGAGGGAGCTGAGTGTGAACAAAGGGAAAGAAGATATTTTTACTTTGTGAGAAGAAGCTGTTATGTTTTCTATCTGTTACGTGTGATATGTATTGCACGTTTGGTGAGCAAAGAGTGTGAAGCTCAATCAGTTTAAGTTCTGTAAATATCCTCGAGCAAACACCTGAAAAGTATCCTGATTTAATCTACACTGAATCTTTTTGCTGGTCTCACAACTATTTCCTTATCAGAGGGCAAAGGAACTACCACTCCCAGCAGGCATAGCGGTCTCACAACTATTTCCTTATCAGAGGGCAAAGGAACTACCACTCCCAGCAGGCATAGTGGGAGCAAAAGGTTTTATCTCACCTTCTGCAAGGAGCATATAATGGCAACCCCAACCCTCTGAGCCCTAGGCGGAGGGCTGGGGCTTGACAATAGTCATGGCTTAATGGCAGAAAGCCAACATGGATTTAGCCAAGGAAAGTCTTGTCTCGCTAATCTGTTTTATTTTTTTCGAAGGTGTGAATAAACAGGTAGATAAAGGTGAGCCGGTTGATATAGTGTATCTGGATTTTCAGAAAGTCTTTGCCTAGGTCCCTTATGAAATACTCTTGCAGAAATTAAAAAGTCATGGGATAGGAGGCAGTGTACTTTTAAGGATTAGGAACTGTTAAAAGATAGAAAACGAAGAGTAGGGCTAAATGGACAATTTTCTCAAATGGAGAAAGGAGAATACTAGAGTACCCCGGGGATCTGTACTGGGCTCACTGCTTTTTAACATATTCATAAATTACCTGGAAATGGGAATGAATGAGGTGATCAAATCTGCAGATGACACAAAATTATTCAAAGTTGTTAAAACACAAGAGAATTGTGAAGAATTGCAAGAGGACCTTGAAAAATGGGGAGACTGGGCATCCAAATGGCAGATGAAATTTAATGCAGACAAGTGCAAAGTTATGTACTAAAGGAAGAACAACCCAAACTACAGTTACACCATGCAAAGTTCCACATTAAGAAATCACCACTCAGGAAAAGGATCTGGGCCAGTGTGCAGCTGCAACCAAGTAAACAAATAGAATGCTAGGAATCATAAAGAAAGGAATAGAAGATAAAACCAACAATATTATAATGCTTCTGTATCACTACACGGGCAACTGTATGTTGATATGTGTAATTCTGGTAACCATATCTTAAAAAAGATATAACAGAATTGGAAAAGATACAGAGAAGAATGACAAACATGGTAAACAGAATGGAAGGATATGCCTATGATGAAAGGCTTAAAAGGCTAGGGCTCTTCAAATTGGAAAAGAGACAGCTGAGAGGAGATATGATAGAGGTCTATAAAATAATGAATGGAGTGGAACAGGTAAACCTAGATCACTTTTTATGCCTTCAAAAAGTAGAAAGACTAGGGGACATGCAATGAAGCTATAAATGTGGTACATTTAAGACTAATCATAGAAAATATTTTTTCATTCAGTGTGTAATCTAACTCTGGAATTTGTTACTGGAGATGTAGTAAAAGCTGTTAGTGTAACTGAGTTCAAAACAGGTTTGGGTGAGTTCCTAGAGGAAAAGTCCATAAACCATTAGTAAAAAGGAATGGGGACATCCACTACCCCTGGGACAAGCATACTTTTGGGAACCCGACAGGTACATGAGACCTGGAATAGCTACTGTTGGAAACAGGACACTAGACTCGATGGACCTTTGATCTGGCCCAGTGGTAGATACATGGAATAGTCTCCCAGTGGAGGTAGTAAAGATGAGGACAGTATCTGAATTCAAGAAAACATGGGACAAACAGAAGATCTCTAAAGGGAACTACAGTATTTGATATGGAAGGGCAGACTAGATAGATCATATGGTCTTTTTTCTGCTAACATGTTTCTGTTTCTAAATCTGCCCTGTGGAACAAATCACAACCAAGAAGACCATCTTGAGTATCAAATCCTTCAGATTAGTGCACTACAATGGATCAAAGGGTTCTGACATCAGGACCCTGGGCACCAGTCATAAATCCCAGGAAGGGACCAAGACCGGAGGGGAGAATGCAAACACCAAACCCCACTGCAGAAAGCATGAAACATCTGTGTGTAAGGCTAGAGACTTACTAGCCACCAGACCTCTAAAAGAGGCCAAAGCCGCCACCTGAACGTTCAGGAAGCTAAAAGACCATCCCTGCAGTAAAGCCAACAGGGACGGCACCTTGACCACCTCAGGAGTCAGCTGCCATGTGCCACACCATTGCCCAAAGAGGCACCAGACCCGTATGTATGCCAGGTTGGCAGACCTCCTCCGGGCTCCAAGAAGAGTGTAAACCACTGCCAGAGAGTAGCCCTTACACACTAGCAGTCTTCTGTCAAGAGTCAAGCCATAGGTGAGAAAGGAACCAGGTCCTCCAGGATGATTGGTCCCTGATGTAATAGGCCCCGAGACACAGGCAAATGAAGGGGTGGCACTTGCAGGAGCCGCATCAGATCTCTAAACCATGCTCTCCTCATTCAGTCCGGTGCCGCCAGAATAATCCTTCCTAGGTGGCGCTCTATACAAGAATCACACACCCCACAGCAGGCACTGACTTGGCCTGGGCTGAGCCAGGGCGTCAACACCCTTGAACTCCATCTTTGTGCAGTAACTGAAGAAGTGACACACTTTGGCAATGGAGCAGGTTGCCATCAGATCATTCTCGGGGCGAACCCAGTGGTGCAGAATCAACTGAACCACCTTCTGACTCAACTCCCATTATCCTGGATCCAGAGAGTGCCGACTGAGAAAGTCCGCTGCCACAATGTCCACCCCAGCAATGTGCTGAGCCGACAAAGCTAGGAGGTTCTTCTCTGCCCAGGCAAACAGGAGAGCAATCTCCAAGGCTACCCCAGCACTCCTTGTGCTGCTCTTGCCGATTGACATAAGCCACGACTGTGGCGCTATCTGAGAACACTCAAACCGCCTGGCCCTCGACCAGGGGCCAGAAATGCAGAAGAGCCAACCTGATGGCCCTTCCCTTGAGGCAGTTGATAGACCACATCACTTTCCTGAAGTTCCAACAGCTCTGGGCCATCTGGTCATAACAATGGGCTCCTCAAGCCGAGAGACTGACATCCATAGCCGAGAGACTGGCATCCGTCGTCAGAAGGATCCATAAGAAATTGTCCAGTGGTACACCCTTCCTCAGATGACAAGGCTGCTGCCACCATTGCAGGTTGGCTTTCACCATCATCAGGAGCAGGAATCTGTGCTCAAACTCCTCAGAACTCAGGGCCCACTGAGTCAGCAAAGACCACTGAAGAAGCCGCATATGAGCACGCACCCATGGCACTATCTTGATTGTCGTCACCATCAATCTGAGGAGTTGAAGATAATCCCAGATTCTAGGAGACTGCTGCAAACAGAACATCTCCAGGCAATCCAACAACCTTTTGACTTTTTCCTCTGGCAGGAAGACTCTGCCCCCTCCCCCCCCCCCCCCGAGTATAGAAATGTGCTGGCTCTTTCCCTGACAATCACCCAGCCAAGGCTTTCCAAAAAGGACACTACTCAGATGTCTCTGAAAGAGAACGAGCTCGGATGAGCCAGTCATCCAAATATGGGTGCACACAAATCCCTTGGCACTGTAGCGCCGCACCTACCACCACCACAATAAAAAAAGTGCTAGTAAAGCATGCAGAAAATGGTAGAAAACCCCCACACCAAGCCAACGGTTGCCAGTGGTCCACCGCAAATTATACCCCAAACAGACTGAATCGGGAGCCCTCAACAATGACAATGATGAAGACAAGCCATAGTACTCACCCCCTGAGAGCCCCAGGCAGAAATCTGTAATGGGCTCAGCTCTACTCTTCTGAAACCATTTCTTTGCTTTGCAGGCAATGCATTTAAGATAGCTGGCAGGCAGATTCCTCTGACAGCTTTTTGCAGTCTTCGGGAGACAGCAGGGGACAGGGGAGGAGGGAGAAGGGAGAAGGCATTGAGGCTGTGTGAGGCTATTGAACTCATACAAATCCTTCCATTTTCTGGCTACTTAGCTACTCAACAGGCCCTTATCAGGGGAAGAGCATGGAGCTGAACCAATTTTCCCTCCTCCTATGGCTACCAAAAAGACTGCAGTCTAGTGGAGCCTCCCATGTTGCATTCAAGTGAAAGAGTCACCCTCAAGGGTGGATGAGATTTAAACGTTCACGAACATTTAAATCAATCTTTTCCTCTCAGTTCTTCAGAGAGGGCAAAAGCCAACCACCATATGCTGGAGACATAGAAATACTGAAGAGACCTCTGGTGGCAGAGGCGGATAGAGGCATAGGAGTGATGTTATCAAAACCTGGGCTTTTCATTTGTCCACCAATCTGCTGGTAGGGGAACATAACCCATTTGTATGGATTGGTCTAGCAGGACAATATGGAATTCTCATTTCTAACAATTTGCTACCATCAATACAATATACCCAAGATCCCTCCCCAAGATGGTATTATATCTTTCAAGATCTTACATGTATTTGAAACCATGGGTAACACCTCACTGCAAATGCAATACATGTGTTCGAGTCAATGCTGACTCCTGGCAACACAGTAGCTTCTGGGTTTTCTTGGCAGTATGACCGGAAGTAGATTGCCATGCCTTTCTTCTGAAGGAATGGAGGTTTAAGGTAGAGATATAATTTGAGATTATTAAAGAAAAGCAAATTTACTAAGGAAATTAGTCTGGTTATGACACAGTTTCCTTTAGAACTCCACTTTCAATATACTCCCGGAGATATTCCCCTGCACTCCGGCCTCGTGAAGAGCTCTCCCGGCGTGGTAAGAGCAGGCCGGAGCCTCCCACCTGGCTGCACTGCCCAATCGGGGCACAAGGAAGCTCCCGATAAAATCAGCATCGTCAGGGCGTGCGGCCCTTTTTCCCCTGCACTCCGGCCTCGTGAAGAGCTCTCCCGGCATGGTAAGAGCAAGCCGGAGCCTCCCACCTGGCTGCACTGCCCAATCGGGGCACGAGGAAGCTCCCGATAAAATCAGCATCGTCAGGGCGTGCAGTCCTTCTTCCCCTGCACTCCGGCCTCATGAAGAGCTCTCCCGGCGTGGTAAGAGCAGGCCGGAGCCTCCCACCTGGCTGCACTGCCCAATCGGGGCACGAGGAAACTCCCGATAAAATCAGCATCGTCAGGGCGGGCCCGCGCCTGAGGGCCTCGCCAGAGGGCCCTTTGGCGTGGCCCTTAGGCAGTGGCACTTCCATAGCCCTCAACGCCACAGAAACAAGGATTTTCACCTATAAATGGACTTCTAGCCTGAACTGCAAGTATTACCTAATGACTTTAATGACTTTATAGACACCTGTACCAATGCTGATAACCATTACCACTGTCACAACTATTGTACTTTGTACACTCCCCACATTATCGTTTGTAACTAGCCCCCCCCTCAACTGTGTTAGTTATTACCACTGCTGCCATCTCATCCTAACCCATGTATAAGTTATTAATGCTGACAGTAACCATTTGTACTGAAACATGTTAGACGTATGACTCTAGCCAGTAACTCCTAGCTTCATTGCACTGTGTTAAATTTACTACTGTTGCCAGTAACTCCACTTTCCTAGACCTGAGCTAGATTTAATACTGTTGCCAGTAATCCATTATTGCTGATTCGTGTTGGATGTATTACTGTCGCCAGTAACCCATCCTCACTGTACCATGTAAGTTTTACTACTGTTGCCAGTAATCCTTTATCATTCACCTGATTTAGATTCAGCACTGTTTCCAGTTGCCATTATCACTTATCTGTACAGTCAAACCTCGGTTTTAATGATTAATCCGTTCTAAGAAGTCTGACTAAAACCGAAACGTACGAAAACCGAAGCAATATTTCCCATAGGAAATAATGTAAATTCAATTAATCCGTTCCAGACACCCAGCTCCTGTCACTTCTCTCACCTGCCCGATCGTCCACAGGACAGCAAACACACAGATATTGTACTGTACGGCACTGTAATCTGATCGCTGACTCCGTCTCAACAGCAATTTGCAAGCGTACCCTGCAAGAGAAAGAACTGCCTCCCACATTCATGCAACATCTCCTGCTTACATTGACAGCTACCCTGCTACCTCCGAGCCTGAGGGGGCGCTCCAAAGAACAGGCAGGCGGTGGAGAGATCGGGGCCTTCCTCTCTGTGCAATCCTTGCATCTCTGGCTCGAGGATGTTGCTCAGCTGATTTTGGCTTCTCAACACGCGATCGGTGAGTCCGGGGGGGGGTAGTGCTGCCGGGACTGGGCAGGCAGACCAGCGCGAGGGTGTATGTATTGCAGTACAGTATACAGTATAGGTTTTCAGATCTGGCAGCACTGGCTCACCATTCTTGACGAAAACCGAGGCGATATACGATAACCGAGACAAGATCTCAGTCAGAAAAGACGTCGAAAACCGAAACGAACGAAAACCGGGGCACACGAAAACCGAGGTTTGACTGTATATGATTTTACTACTGTTGACAGTAACCCACCCTCACTTAAATGTGCTTGAATTGGTCACTGATCTAAAAACTCACCATCTCCTAACTGCTCTAGATTTAATGCTCCCAGCAACTGACTGTTCACTTAACCGTGTTAGAAATTTACTGTTTTTAGTAACCTTACTGTGGTCAGTAACTCAACTTCACCTAAACTGCACTAGAACTACTAACACTGCCAGCTACTTTTCCTCCTAACTGTGCTAGACTCACCTCAGTCCCCAGTAACAAACAAATTATAACTGCCAGCCTCAAAATGTTGAACACACATACTTTTCACCTAAGATTATTTTGCACCTGTGCCATAATACTAACAATAATTGCCCTCACACATAGTCTAAACACTAAACACTATAAACCAATCCCAATCATACAAAGACTTAACCGTCCTCTAACTCCATCAACACATGCACCAAATTGGTCTAATTCAAAAGTCAACCACAACCGTCTTATACACATAAAATCCAACGCACCCTACCAAACAAATTCCCGGCTAAACAACAAAGAACCAGCCATTTTATCATGCATCCTAACAAATGCTAGATCCATGAAAAATAAACTCCCTATCTTCACTGACCTCTTAAATGACAATAAACCAGACATACTCTGTGTTACAGAAACATGGCTTTCCGACACAGATGTGGTCTACCTAAACCAATTAGATTGAATGAATACGATATTTTTCATACACATAGAAACAACAAAAAAGGAGGCGGAGTGCTTGTAATGACTAAAAAGGTCCTAAATGCTAAACAACAATCCTCAGAGATCATTAACAACACAGACACCCTCATCATAAAGATTGACAATATTAAAATATGCCTGATATACAGACCACCTGACCATAAAACAGAAAATATGGATGTCCTGATAGAGCTTCTCAGTTCATCTACGGACCAATGTCCTATAATAATGTTAGGAGATTTTAATCTCCCGTCTCTTCCCACAACATACTCAACCCTCTTTCTTGAATCTGTACAAGACATAGGTTTCCACCAAATCATTAATACAAAGACCCATAATAAGGGAGGAACCTTAGACCTTATCTTCCTCCCAGAAGTACTCCATAAACTTTTTAATCCGGAATCCCTAAAGTGTACGCCGATCCCATGGTCAGACCACCACCTGACCAATTTTACTATTAAACCCACGGACTCAAATAACAAACATAACCAGCAAGAACCTCTACCCCCTAGATTTAAAAAATTCAACGCAGAAGATTTCCTAGAACTAACTATCCCTTACCTCCCCTCATCACCTACCAACCTTGATGAGGCCATTACAATTTGGCATAATACAATCTCAAAAGCAGCAGCAAATAAACAATCAAACAAGAAGACCACCCGTCACAGAACTGATAATGCCCCATGGTTTAACAACACTTTAAAAGCTATGAAAAGAACACTTAGGAAAATTGAACTAAAGTGGCGCAAAACTAAATCTACATCACATAACGAACTCTATTGTACTTACCTCAAAAACTACAGAGAGGCCACAGACAGCGCTAAGAAAAACTTCCACTCCTCTATTCTAAATAAATCTATCAACAGACCTAGAGAACTTTTCTCCATTGTCCAAAACCTAACCAAAACACATACAACTCAAGTCATGAAACTAATGACATATCTCCTCAAACCTTAGCAAATTACTACATAAACAAATCAAATATAAATAATAGTTTACCAACTCCACAAGCCATATCATACCAACCCCCATCAGATTCTTGGAACAATTTCTACCCCATAACAAAAGAGACCCTTAAGAATATTATGACGCATTTAAATACCACTACTTCTCACCTGGATCCCTGCCCAGTAAATTGGATAAAGAACACCCTTCCAACTTTATCCCCTTTCATAATACCACTAATTAATCTATCACTAAAACAAGGCTATCTCCCGCCTATTCTAAAGCATGTGCTAATTAGACCTATACTAAAAAACAATACATTGGACAAAACCTCACCGAAATCTTATAGACCCATCTCCAGTATACCATTCATGGCTAAACTCATAGAAAAAGTAGTTCAAACTCAAACACAAGATTACATCGACACATCTGCTCCCCTTGACGACCAACAATATGGCTTCCGTCCTGGTCATGAAGTAGACACTCTTTTAACAGTCCTCCTAGACACACTAGTAAGAGGAATAGACAGCCCTAAAAATGCATTCCTACTTCTTTTTCTAGACATATCAGCGGCTTTTGACAACGTTCACCATACACTAATGCTCAATAGGCTCACACAAATAGGTGCCAATTCAACTGTCCTTAAATGGTTTACATCATATCTTTCCAACAGATCCCAAACTGTTAGGATCAACAATCAAACCTCCAATACATACAAACAGGAAATAGGACTCCCCCAAGGCTCTGCACTATCTGCTCTACTATTTAACATATATATACAACCAATCTGCAATATCTTTAAAAAATTCAAAATCCACTATCATATATACGCGGACGACATTATGCTGTATATTCCATTCACAATCCCTATGATTCCCCTCCAACTCTTAACAGACTGCTTCAACGAATTAGCAACTTGGTTAGAAGACCACAATCTTTTCATAAACCATTCCAAAACTGACATCCTAATTGTAACAAAGAACAAATCCTTTACCCCCCCTCCCCCCCCCACCCACATTACACTTCAGAATCATGACATCTTCATAAAAAGTGAAATAAAATACCTAGGGGTGTTACTAGACACTCAACTTAGTATGAACACACACATAAGAAACACAACAAAGAAAATTTACTTTAAACTCAAAGTTTTAAAAAAACTACGCCCTCTAGTCCACCTGCAAGATTTCCTAAGCATTATTCAAGCCATTATCACCTCACATTTTGACTTCGCCAACCTCTCCCTACTAGGCACAACAAACCAAAACATCAAAAGACTCCAACTGACTCAAAATGCGGCTGCCAGAACTATAATGAAGGTTCACCCTTTCGAGCACATATCACCCTATCTAGCCAAGCTACACTGGCTCCCCATTCAATGTAGAATAAACTATAAACTAATAATAACCACTTTTAAAGCACTAAATAACACTGCCCCAGAAACCGTAAATAAACTAATCACTAAAGACACACCCCATAGTGCACATAGAAGAGGCAACGCCAATAAACTAAGAATTCCAAAAGAATTTACTAAGTCCAAAAAAACAACAAATAAAAAGGCATTCTCCCATGCAGCCCCCACGCTCTGGAACTCGCTACCCGATGAAATCAGAGCCATAACCGACTTCAAAGATCTACGCCAAAACTTAAAAACACACCTTTTTACCTCCTACTACGGCACGTTAGCTAACACTCAACTTCTATATGAAAAGGGATAAAATACACAACACAAGTAGATCAACACCGCAAGGCCTAAAGATATCTTGACCTCAATACTGCCTATTATGCTTATACTGTTGAACTTCTCCTACTATATCTGTACATAGTTTATTGTACATAGTTCTAAATAGTTTAAAAGTTAAAAGTTCAAATGTTAACTGCACATAGTTCATGTTATTGTTCAATGTAAAAACAGAAATGCCTCTCTGTTTACTTAACTGTTTTATGCAAACCGCACCTGATCCTCGGAAGGTTGCGGTATAGAAAAATTTGTTAAATAAAATAAATAAATAAATATGATAGGCTGCATTTATGGTGACCATAAGGGGTTACAAGAAAATAAGAAATGCCATACTGGGTCAGACCAAGGTTCATCAAGCCCAGTATCCTGTTTCCAGAAGTGGCCAATCTAGGTCACAAATACCTGACAGGTTCCCAAAAAGGTAAATAGGGGTAAGCAGTAGATTTCTAGAGCCTCTTTAATAATGGTTTATGGACCTTTCCTCCAGGAACTTGTCCAAATCTTTTTTAAACCCAGTTGCACTAACAGCTTTTACTATATCCTCCGGTAACAAATACCAGAGTTTGATTACTCGTCGAGTGAAAAAATATTCTCTCTGATTAGTCTTAAATGTGCTACATTGTAACTTCATTGTGTGTCCCCTAGTCTTTTTACTTTTTGAAGGACTAAACAACCGAATTACATTTATTGTACTACGCCATTCATTATTTTATAGACCTCTATCATATCTCCCCTCAGCTGTCTTTTTTCCAAGTTGAACAGCCCTAACCTTTTAAGCCTTTCCTCATAGCAGTATTCTTCCATCCCCTTTACCATTTCAGTCACTCTTCTCTGTACCTTTTCTAATTCTGCTATATCCATTTTAAGATACGGTGATCAGAACTGCATACAATTTTCAAGGTGTGGTCGTACCATGGAACGAAACAGAGGCATTATAATGCCATTGGTTTCAATCTTCATGCATTTCATTATGATTCCTAGCATCCTATTTGCTTTCTTGGCTGCCACTGCACATTAGGCGGAGGGCTGTTCTTTCCTAGGTGTATAACTTTGCACTTGTCCACATTCAATTTACTATGCCATTTGGACATTCAATCTTCCAATTTATCAAGATCCTCTTACAATTTTTCACAATCCTCTTGTGTTTTAACAGCTTTGAATAATTTTGTGTCATCTGCAAATTTGATCACTCGTTATTTCCATATCCAGGTCATTTATGAATATGTTAAAAAGCAGCAAGCCCAGCACAAATCCCTAGGGTACTCCAATATTCACTTTTCTCTACCGAGAAAATTGGCAATTTAGTCCTATTGTCAGCTTTCTATCTATTAACCAGTTCCTAATCCACAATTGTACAGTGAGTCCTATCCCATGACTTTTTAATTTTGCCAAGTCTCTCTCATGAGAGACCTTGCCAAAGGCTTTCTGAAAATCCAGATACACTATATCAACTGGCTCACCTTTATCTACCTGCTTATTCACACTTTCGAAAAAATATAACAGGTTAGTAAAACAAGATGTTCCTTGGCTAATTCCAGGTTGGCTTTCTCCCATTAAACCATGATAATGTATATGTTCAGTACTTTTATTCTTTATAATGGTTTCTACCATTTTGTTCGGTACTGACATCACCGGTCTGTAGTTTTATTTTATTTTATTTATTTCTTTTTTATACCGCGCTCTTTAGAATCAGTGCGGTTTACATGTATACTAACAGGTACTTTTTATACCCTTTTCCCCGAAGGGCTCACAATCTAAGTGTACCTGATTACCCCTAGAACCTTTTTAAAAATTGACTTTGCATTGGCCATTCTCCAGTCTTCAGGTACTACAGATGATTTTCATGATAGTAGATCTGCAATTTCATATTTCAGTTCTTTCACACCCTCGGATGTACATCATCCGGTCCACGTGATTTGCTACTCTTTAGCTTATCATATAGTCATAATACATCGTTCCAGTTTATCGAAATTTGTTTCAATTCTTCTGATACATCACCTTTAAATACCATTTCAGGCATGAGTAACTTCCTTGTCCTCCCTTAGTGCCCCTTTTACCCATCTATCATCTAATGGTCCAACTGTTTTGCTACAAATGTACTTGAAAAAGGTTTTATTGCATGTTTCTGCTTCCACGGCAAGCTTTTTTTCAAATTCTTTCTTTGCCTGCCTTATCATTGCCTTGCATCTAACTTGCCAGTGCTTATGTCATTTCTGTCATTTAGCTGCTTTTTCCATTTCCTGAAAGATGCTTTTTTTGGCCACAGCAGCATCTTTGACCTCACCTTTAAACCATGGAGGCAGTTTTTTGGCCTTCCTTCCACCTTTCTTAAAGCATAGAATACATGTGGTCTGGGTTTCCAAAGATAGTATTTTTAAACAACGCCCATGTTTGAGATAAACTCTTAACCTTTATAGTTGCTCCTTTTAGTTTTTTGTTAACTATTTTTCTCATTTTATCATAGTCTCCCTTTTGATGCACACATCGGTATTTCCAGCATTAGCAATTAAATTATGAACATAAAAAACGTCATACTAGGTCAGAACAAAGGTCCATTGAGGCCAGTATCCTGGCCAATTCAGGTCAGAGGTACCTGACAGGTTCCCAAAATATAGAAAGATTCCATAAGATTCCATGCTGCATATCTTAGGGGTAAGCGGTGGATTTCCAAAGTCCAATTTAATAATGGTTTATGGACTTTTCTTCTATCTCTCCCAACCATCTTTGTTTCAAGCTGAAGAGCCCTAACCTTTTAAGCCTTTCTTCTTAGGGGTTCCCTTTCATCCCCTTTATCAGTTTGGTCGCTACTACCCTTATGGGTAGTGGTGTTGAATATACATAGCGAGGGTAATTTTATGAAGTAATTTTCATGCATATGAAGTGTGATAAAAAAGAAATGAGACTGTCCCATAAATGTTTTATTACAAAATCTACACTTCTGCATTCGCTTCTGCCACGTACAGAAGCACTCGGTGAAGTCCTCCTCCTTGAGGTCTCTCAGCTCCCTCATTACAGTGGCCTTGATCTCTTCTACAGAGGCAAAATTAGTTCCTTTGAGTACAGTATTCAGCCTGGGGAAGAGCCAGAAGTCGCATGGTGCGAGATCTGGGGAATAAGGAGTGTGGTCACGAGCTGTGATCTGTTTGTTGGCCAAGAACTGCCTCACACTGAGTGCGGGGTGTGTGGGCGCGTTATCGTGGTGGAGCAGCCATGACTGGTCTCTCCACAGAGCCTGCCTGTTGCGCCGAACCCGGTCATGGAGGTGATTGAGGGCCTGCTGGTAGAAGTGCTGATTGACTATCTGACCCTCAGGCACAAACTCATGCTGGACCACTCCCTTCTGGTCGAAGAATGCGATCAGCATGACCTTGATCCTTGATTTGGATATACGTGCCTTCTTGGGTCTGGGTGACAGTCGAGTCTTCCACTGCAGGCTCTGTCTCTTGCTTTCAAGGTCGTACAGGAAGACCCAAGTCTCGTTTCCTGTGATGACTTAGCCAACGAACTCTGGATCTTCTACGATCTTCTCTATCAAGTCTTAACAAAAATGGACCCGGTGCTCCTTCTGGTCGTCCGATAAAAGCCTGGGCACCATCTTGGTGCACACCTTCCACATCCCCAGCTCCTGCACCAAGATGATCCGCACTGACTCCCTGTTCAGGCTGAGCTCCTCAGCTATCATCCGCACTGTCAATCTGTGATCACTCCACATCAGCTGGTTCACTGTCAATGTTCTCAGCCGTCTTTGTTGTGGAAGGCCGTCCTGACTTGGGGTCATCCTCCACCTCCTCGCGGCCAGTCTTGAAGTGTTTGTGCCACTCGAAGACTCATGGTCTTGACATTGCATCTTCTCCATAAACCTTTTGGAGAAGTTGGAAACACTCAGTTGGGCCTTTTTCCAACTTAACCAGAAATTTCAAGCTGATTCTTTGCTCCATATTTCTGCCACCTCCAGGTGTGTGACAAAGCGATGGAGTAGTGTGCACTTTCTCTCAGGAAGCTGCTGTTTCTTTGCAGCAACTTGATGAGAAAGTTTCCTTGATGGATATGGCTTTTACTAAATTAGAAACTGTGTCCACTGTGTGGAGAGGGTCCACTGAGCTGCTCGCATGTGGAGGCGAGCATATGGGACTACATGAACTGTGGATGCCATGTGTCCCAGTAACTGCAGTAGCTCCCGAGCAGTGAGGGAGGATTTGCCTGCTGCTTGGGAAGCTAACTGCATTATGCGAAGACACCGGGCTTGTGGAAGGAAAGCCCTTGCTTGTCTGATATCCAGACAAGCTCCTATGAATTCTAGGCATTGGGAAGGAACTAGTTGAGATTTCAGAAAGTTTATTACCAATCCCAAGTATTGGAGGATTCGCATTGTACGAGACAGTGCAGTGCTGGCCTCTGTCACTGTGGAGGCTCGGATGAGCCAGTCGTCTAAGTAAGGGAAGACAAAAATCCCCAAGGTTCATAGAAATGCAGCTACTACTGCCATGCATTTCGTGAATATCCTTGGTGCTGAAGCCAGACCAAAAGGAAGAACCCTGTACTGGAGATATTTTCCCCTGAAAAGGAAACGTAAAAATTTCCTGTGATCTGGATGGATAAGAATGTGAGTGTATGCATCCTTTAAGTCTAGAGAGCAAAGCCAGTCTTGGCTTTGAAGGTATGGCAGAAGAGTTCCCAGAGAAATCATTTTGAATTTCTCTCAAAACAGATATTTGTTCAATTCTCTGAGGTATAGAATGGGTCTGTGTCCCCCTGTTTTCTTTGGAGTAAGAAAATAGAGGTCTAGAACCCTGCACCCTGTTGAAGAATGGGTACTTCCTCTATTGTCCCTTCGGCAAGAAGTGTGGAGACCTCGTGATCTAGCAGATTGTCTGCAGAGGTTTGTGAATTGAACTGCTTTAGAATAGTAGGAGGGGGTAAGCTGTGAAAATGAAGTTTGTACCCCTCCCCTACAATGGACAAAGTCCAATCTTCTGCTGTTATCTGATGCCATCTGTTGACAAAGTGGCATAACCTGCCGGGAATATTGGGGGGTTGAGGACCCCTCAGAGGCAGGAAGGCAAAGCTCTCTAAGAAGGAGTCAAAGCCCTTGAGGGGGCTGAACCTGGAGAGCTGGTTGGGCTCTCAGGCCTTCTGGTTTCTTTTGTTGTTAGTTTGTCCCTTTTGGGCAACCTGACCTGGAGTCTGAGTCTAATGGGTATAGGAAGGATAAAACTTCCTCTTTTTGGTAAAAGAGGGTTTTTTATAAGGCTTCCTTTTGGCTGGAGTGGCTGTAGACTTTGACAATCTATCTAAGGTAGAATTGTCAGCATCTAACCTGTTAGCCTTCTCCTGCCAGTTCTTGCCGAAGAGATTTTCTCCCGTGCAAGGAATGTTGCCTAACTTGTCCTGTACCCAAGTCTCCAAGTCTGATGCCTGTAGCTAGGCAATCCGTCGTGCACCAATGGCAATAGCAGAGGTTCTGCTGATGCATTCGAAGCAGTCAAAGGCTGCACGATTGACAAACTTGGAGAATCCTGAGCATGCTTAACCAGAGTAAGAAAGTCTTGTCTCTTATCATCTGGGAGAAATGGGCTCATAAGTTCCAAGTCTCCTGTGATTTCTTTGAGGAACATTCCCATATATAGCATATATGAGCTGATCCTAGCTGAAAGCATGGAAGCTTGAAAAGTTCTACATCCAAAAGCATCCAGAGTCCTGCATTCACGACCTGGAGGATTGGATGCATGTCTTTTTGCACTTTTCATTCTACGCATGGCTGACTCCACTACCATTGAATGGTGTGGCAGCTGAGTTTTCTGAAATCCAGGACATGGTGGGACTCGATACATAGTATCAAGTCTCCTAGAATGAGGAGTAGTAGTCAGAGGTGTCGCCCACATTCTGAGTATCAAGTTATGCAGAATTTCATGGATAGGCAGACTAGCTGCCTCCTTAGGAGCTTTAGGATATTGGAGGATTTCCATTTCCTTTGCTCTGGGTTCCTCTTCAGGAGCTACTGTGATTGAAAGACCTTTAGCCATATCACGGATGAAATCCTGAAATGACATGCCCTCTGGAGGTGACATTTTGCGTTGGGGAGAAGAGGGTTCTTCTAAGAGAAACCCTCTGGTGCCAACAGAATTGTCAGAGTCTTCAGAATCGGAGGAATCGAAGTATTCCTGACTCCGATGCTCCTGCAAAGCACGATCCCGGTACCGATCGAAGTCGGTACCGAGGTGACCCGGTACCACTTTACCCACTCCAGCCTGAGGTGGAATGGGAAAAGTTACCATTGGGGCTGGTACAGTTGGTACCGGCATCATCAGTGTCGGTACCGGTGTGTGTCCCGGTGTCGGTACTGGCATCGGTGTCGGCACCGGTGCCCTTGGGACCACCGGTACCGCAGCTGAGAGAAGAGCTGCGATACTGCGTTCGATAGCAAGAAATCTCTGGTCTATCGATGCTGCCGATGCCTGGGTGTCGGTACCGGTAAGAACGGCCGGATCCCCTGAGCATGGCACAGGTAGTTCTTGCGAGGTTGAGGCCTCGAGAACATCCTGAAGCCCCATCGATGCTTTGGAAGCAGAAGCCTCCCGCCGGGGCTGTTTTGTCGGTGTGGTTCCCTCAAGGGCAATGCCAATGGCCTCTCATTGCTTAGCAGTAGAGCTACCCTTTGAGGACCGGCTTTTGTGTTTAGTTATCTGAGATCCATGGGAGGAAGAAGAGGCCTTTGACGATGTCGATGCAATGGATCTCGTGAAACTAGTAGGACATATTGCAATTGTGTACTAAGGTCTCAGTTAAAACATACGCAGCTATTTGTAAAAAGGGGTTCATTCAAATTCACCACCCTTACTAGCGCTGCTGTTCACATCAATGACCTTTTCTTGTGTACACTCCGACAATTATCATCCTTTTTTTTTAATTCAAACTGTAGCCGCTAGCATCAGCATATTATAGCCACTCAGCACGACGATTGATTTCTCTGACGGCATTGGAAGCTAAGTACATAGCATAATGATTGATATTTCAAATGGCATTCGATGCTAAGGATCAGAAGCATATATATTTTTTCCACAAATAGTATACTAATATATATTTTTGGAGAAAGGAATGCCAACACGGCGTTTTTTAAATATATGAGTCAGAAAATCTGTCAAAGTTTCACCATAATAATAACTTTATGAGTTGGAGCAGAGTGGGCTAGTTTTTGATCACATGTAGAATGATTTGAACTTCTTTACATTTGATGAGAAAATTTATAATGAATTAATAATCTTAAGAAAACTTGGATAAAAATAATTTTAAAAAAGGATGATAATTGTCGGAGTGTACACAAGAAAAGGTCATGGATGTGAACAGCAGCGCTAGTAAGGGTGGTGAATTTGAATGAACCCCTTTTTACAAATAGCTGCGTATGTTTTAACTGAGACCTTAGTACACAATTGCAATATGTCCTACTAGTTTCACGAGGTGAATATTCGAGTAAATAAATATTTTTGTTACACTCTAGTAGTAATTGCTCGATTAATTGGACCAGTTCTTTGTATCAGATGCAATGGATCTGGCATCTGAAGAAAAAAGGGTACCGAGTTTTTCGGCCCGGTTCTGTCTTCCTCTTTTAGTCATCCCCATGCAGGAGAGACATTCAGTTGGAGAATGATCAGGTCCTAAACATTTTAGACACCAATCATGGGTGTCAGTGACAGAAATGGTACCGCCACACTTAGTACATTTTTTAAAACCACTAGTTGGCTTTTCCATAATTTTGGAAAAATGGGGCCTAATTCCCAAAATGGCGCTTAGCACCAAAAAAAAAAAAAAAAGGAAAGTTTCTGAAAAGAAACAGTCAAAGTCTAGGGGGGGGGGGTTATTTTAGGAAAAGAAAAGAAAAGAACCGGCGGTACCGGTAGGCGTCGTGGGGTAGGCAAACGCGACCACAAAAAGGAATTTTAAAGACGGAATTTTCTGCGGTGACAGGGAATAAGTCCTGTTGGCTCCGCGGAAAACGAAGAACTGAAGAGGGACAGTTGGAAAGGCAGGAAGGCAGTGCACATGTGCTGAGGGATGCTCCCAAAAGTGTTCCTATTGGACGCTGGGGAGCATTCCCACGCAGGCTCCGTCGGTACCGACGATACCTATATGTGGGGACTACATTCCTGCTTGTTCCTGGAGATTGACATTTACTACCAAAGCCTGGACTCAGAACATAAACCATAAATTCATGAGCCCAAGCAGAAAGTAAAGAAAAAAAGCAAGTAAAAATGGTCCTGATGGCCAGATTTGGCCCCTCACAGACCTCAAATGGCAGGTCCTAGAAACAGTGGATGAAAATGTCAACGAGGGATGTTGGGGAGCTGGACACATCAAAAGCTCTTTATGCCAACTGTATCTTTTACTTACCTTCCTGCATTCACACTGATCTTATAAGCATCTTCGGTATCTTAGCCTGATGTTGTAGCATGCAGTCATCTATCACCCTCACACAGCTGCCTTCTCCTTAGGCCCAAGAACAGGTCACATCTCTTTCTGGTGGTGTGTGCTGCTGTAGAGATGTATTCACAGCTCTGTACATGTGTTATCTCACTGGCATGGTGTTGCATATGCTCACTTTACATCATCCTCAGTGCTGTGATAGAGGGAACTTCTCCAGGGCAGCAGCAATCTATGTTGAGATGTGTGTTAGCAGATATATTTATTGCCATAAATGGTATCCAGTGTCCAGGTGTTTCCCAAAGCTGCACTCTAAAACCTTAAGAGGTAAAATGTAATGGCTGGGATACTCCTGGGTGGCCCATATTGGGCAGTTTATACATCGGCTAGTTTGGGGTGGGAAACATGTATCACTTCACCATCCATAGTACAGAAACCGTAATAACAGCTGTTCTCAATGAACTCCATAGTGCCATGGACCAAGGCAAAGTGGCTTTGGTCATCTCTTTAGATCTCCCATCACCTTTTGACCTGTAAACCATGACCTTCTTCTTTCACATTTGTACAACATTGGCATTAGAGGCTCGTATTTTCATGGTTTACATCATGTCTTCAAAATTGCACATTTCAAGAAGCAACTCACAATGTCCGCAGGGTTCCCTTCTCTCCTCTCTACTCTAACATATTTCTTAGCCCATTAACAACACTCATTCAGACTTTGGGCATCTCCACTTATATCTACATTGATAGCAGCCTCTTGATGGCATACACAGTCTCCATCCTAACGTATCCCAAGCCAACTCATATCTACAGTCTATCGCAAATTGGTTCCACAAAATCTCATTGATACTTAATCTTAAGAAAACCACAGCCACTTGGATAACAGGCAATCCCCCTTATTCTTCAGCTATCCTTTAAATATGACTCAAACCTTTCTTTCATTTCTCATATTAGTAAGATGGTTAAAGCCTCCTTCTTTATTCTTTACCAATTTCATGCTGTATGCCCTTTCTTTGATTCTCAGGCATAAACTGTTCTGCTTAGCATAGTCATTTCTCACTTAGATTACTATAATGTTATTTACTCAGGCCTACCTTCTTATTCATTAAAGCAGTTACAGGAAATTAAAAATATTTCTGTTCAGATACTCTCCAGTGCCAGTATAAATGACCATATTATTCCACTGATCATTCATCACCATTGGCTTTCAGTCCCTTTTAGAATTCAATTCAAAATACTAACTCTGACCTTTAAAGCTACACAAAGAAGCAGAGTATCTTTCTTTGCTGATCATGCTGCATGCCCCTCAGCACTCCCTTCATTCCATACACACATATCGTCTCCATATCCACTCATCCTCAAGGGCAAAATACAAATCAAATCGAAATTCAGCATTTTTTTCCATCGCACCAATGCTCTAGAACAGTTTGCCTCCAATAATTCACCTTGAATCCACCTTTAAAGGTTTTAAAACCAGAATGAAAACAAACCTTTGTTATTGGACATTTTATTGTAAACTGCTTTGACTGTTTACATAAAGGTGGTATAGCAAATAAAAATGAACCATAAACCATGTTGCCACATACCAGCCCTTGCAGCCAGCACACAGTTGTAAGGAAATTCAGAGCTCAATATCCAACACGTGTTTCCACACTAGACTGTTAATATAATGACTGGTTTATCAGGACTGCTTTGTGGCCAACACACATATATAGCCAGGTCTTCAATGACTGCATACAGTTAGTTGGCTGAGGGGTATATAGACATGTCTGTTGGGCACAGGCACGCCTACAAAAAAGTTGCAAAGTCTACAGTACATGACACATGGCCATGCAGATTGTGATATGGGATGGCACTGCATTATGTTCCTTCCCATGAAGGGTATAACAATATATTCAAATGAGGCATGGCCTGCTGGGTTAAAAACATCCTTATCCAGACACACTCTGCAGATCTCAGCAGCACAGTAGAGAATAACTAGCAAAGCAGACGTGATGTTAGTCTGTGAAGCACACCATGGCTATCGCATAGTGATTTTGTGCCGTTGTGAGATCATGGGCGACTATGTTGCATTGGGCACCAGCAGTCAAGCTAGGAGGCCAGCTATGGAGGAAGGACCAAACTCCCACAAGGAGACACCCAGTCTGGTGGTGGAGGAACAGGCAGAGGTGGCCAGAAGCCCAGACAGGAAGTGACACAAGAGGAGGAGGCTGATGGGGTGAAGAAAGCCATGATAAGCCAGAGTATGAGGAAGAGATTGGAGGACCTGGACAGTCCAGCAACATCCCTCTTCCATGACCAGCATTTAGCAGTAGGAGATGACCCTGGAGCAGAAGGACATATCCATAAAGGATCTCACAAAAGGCAACAGTCATTGCACTGTGGAAGGCAACTGTTACAACAAAATCAGCAGCTGCTGATGCAGCATGACCACAGCTGGAGCCAAGAGGACACTGGACAAAAGTAAATAGGAGGAACACCTGGCAGTCAGTGAACAATGGTTATGCCTGCAGAGGAACAGCTTGCTGTCAGTGCAAGACACTTAGAAGTATCTGAAGAGCTCCTTCGGAAGATGCAGGCTCTATGAAGAAACCTCCTCCAACACCTGAGCTACCACTCCACCACGCCACCACCCAGCCAGCTTTGATGCCACCAGCCAGCTCTCAACTACCAATACCACACAGAAATGCAAATCCAAGACACAGGATGGGACCTTCAAAGCATCCAAAATCTCAGCATGCCCTGACTGCTTGGAAACGCCTCCTCCCTCCCAAATGTTTTGGCTTATGCCCTGTGGAATAGCAGCCCTCTTTAAGTTACCTTCATGCAATAGGGTTTAAGAATGGAAAGGGTATGCTGGAGGATGTGTCATAAAGCTCTTCAGAAAGCAGTGACAACATCCAGCAACCCTGTACACCAACTTATGCAGAGTTTTGCGCAGGGGGTGAGTGGGAGAGTGGCAGGAGAAGGGGAAGGGGAAGAGGAAGAGAAAGGGAACAGGCACATCTGGGAGTACTGGGGGCTATTGATGGGCAGATAGTATGGGCAAGGGGTGGGGGGTGGGTTAAGAGCAGTGCAACCTCACTTATGTAATCAATGATACAGACAATAAATGCACTTCACAGAAAATGCCCGTCAATTAGTTCATTTTTAGCACTGATGCAAAGCTGTTTGGGATGGTCTGTCTCCTGAGTTGGTGGTTCTGCATCCTCCTCAATGTCTGGTTCTGGCACCTTCACTCCTTCTGGAAGAACTTGTCTGCACCTTAGCACCAAATTATGGAGCATGAAGCAAGCCATAAATATCTGACAGAACTTGAAAGCGTGTACAGGAGTTCTTCTCCAGTGTCAGACAATTTCTCCTCTGATTCTCTATGGTCTGCTACTTACGCCATTTCCTCTCATATTTCCTCATTATTCATCTTTCTTGTCTAATTCTGCCATTAACCAGAATGCAGTATATTTTGTTCCTCTCTCTCTGCTGTCTTAAATTTCACACATCTGTGAAGTAACAAGTTCCAATAATCTACCAATTGCTGCAAAGATAATGATTTGGCTGCTACACAAATGATAACCTTTCATGCTTAAATATATCCTGAGTAAATGTCCATTGATAGAAGATGACTGACAACCTATATACAGATGTCTCTCATCAATATATAAGGAGAGCTGAATTAATGCATGGTCAGACCATGGCACAAAAGTCAGAGATGGCTGGACTCAGGGCCAGCCCAAGGGTTTCTGCTGCCCTAGGCAGAAACCATGGCCTCACCCCCCCCCCCCCCAGCTGCTGCCAATTCCATCTCGGGAGGGGGAGCTGGCAGTGGCAGTATTTCCAAAATTGGCAGCATAAAGCCCCCGCCTTTGGAAATACTGCCATTGCCCACCTCCCCCCAAAATGGAATCGGCAGCAGCTGGGGGGGGGGGGGCGCCACCACCCACCGGGGCTGGCCACCCTAGGCAGCCATCTAGCTTGCCTAGTGGACAGGCTGGCCCTGGCTGGACTACTCTAAGAAGGAAAGCATGGCCAGAGAGCATAAATAATCCATCTAATGTGTGACCTTTAACATGAGAAGCTGGACAAATCACTTGCTGAAAGTCCAATGAGCTCAAAAGCTCACCAAAGTCGAACACCTAAACTCAAAAGCATTCCAGATGCATGTTAAGTCACCTAAGACTAACAATTTTGATACTAGAGGCAACTAAATATTCTACAAACTGTGAGACATCAGAAATTCTCCTATGAGGAGGTACATACATCAAAAAAATATCATTAGAGATTAATTACACTTTCAGAATTTTCCATCTAAAAATAAACCAATGATTTCATTCTTAAAGATTCTCTAACAATTAGTAAAACATCCTCTCCTTTATGCTTCAGACGACCTGTATAAAAAAACTACATAACCTGGTGGACACAGATACCATATACAGTATGTCTAAAGCGTTATCTTCTATAAATCTCTAACAATATCAATTTTACTTTTAATAGGTCAAGCATTGATAAATGCAATATTAAGCCCAGAGGCAAAAATGTTTATTCAGCAAAGGTCCAAGCAATCTTCAGTAAATTTATGAAAAGACCTCGCCGGCAGACCACTCTGGGGCAGACCACTATACAGATCATTACCGTTATCACAGTAATTGGTGAAAACATTGCATAACAAGTGAATTGACAGTTCTGAACCTGAAGCTGACAAAACGTTCCTAGAGAGGGTGTTTCCACTCTGCTTATCCCAATCAAAAGCAACAATGATATTATGAATACTGTATAAAATTTCCATGACCCTCAAGTAGCCCACCAAGAGGCATGCCTTCGGCGTGATGCCACAGGTCATTGGTCTCTTTCTGTTTGCTGGGTATGATGTCATCCAAATAGGCAGCGCCAAGACACCAGTGGTTCTATTATGTAAGTCCCTCAAATAGCAGCATGGTTCATAAAAGTGTAGAAAGTGCAAATCAGCAGGTCAACGTAGCATAGCAAAGCAGGAATCAATAATTTTCAGAATGTTGGCATCTTTTTCTGTTTGCTGGGTGTGACATCATCCAAGTGGGTGGAGTCAAAACAGCAGAGGCTTTATTGTGCAAGTCCTTCATTTAGCAGCACAGTTCATAAAAGTGCAAAGTGTGTGAATCAAGCAAGTCAGCCTAGCACAGAAAAGCCGGAATCTCTCCACCCACAACAGTGACTTCCTCACCCAACACTTAGGGGCATGTTTACTAAAAACCGCTAATTTGCGCGCCGCAAAATAGCGCACTAAAAGCGGTACTTAAGAGCACTTAAATGCCCCGCAATCATGCGTGTCACCCCCGCACAGGTGCGCGGCACAATAACGGGCCCCGCACAAGTACGGGCCCGCAAATGTCCGATAGAGGCGTGGAACGGCTAACGGAGGGCGGAGGAAGGTTCCTGAGGGGCGGAGAGACGGGTTTAATGGGCGGGGAAGGGGAGAGGAGAGGCTCCCCGCACATTATCGGGGCCGAATCCCAAAGCAAAACTACCGCGAGTGAAACACTCGCGGTAGAGGGCATTTAAAGGGAAGAGAAACCATTTCCGTCAGCAATGTACAGCAAAATCGGGGAAACCTGAAAAACGTGAGCAGTGTGATACATGTGCACAGCACAAAAGTGAAAATAAAAAGAGAAAGTGACCACAACAAAAATATCACAAATAGTAATGCAGCTGGGGAACAGTTATAGTAATGGGCAAATATATAAAACACACCCAGGAAAGCTCCAGAAAGAAGAAATGAATATTGGAAGGGTCTACGGAGCGGAGACTCATCCAAAACAAATGTCCTTTTTGGAGCTTTCCTGGGAGTGTTTGCTATGGTTGCCCATTAATATCACTTTTGCCCAGCGTGGTGATATATTGTCCCCCAGTGTCTGTGGTCATTTCCGGGGTTTATGTGCACGTTTGTCACCAGACAGAGTGCATGTGCCCACAGTAAAAATGCGTAGAGCAGGGTTTGTGACTCCATCCTGCCAGGTATACTACCTCCAGGGGCTGCATTGTCTCTGTGGCCATAGTGTGGTGCAGTAGACAGAGCCAGTACCTCTAGGACCAGAGGATCAGAGGTTCAAATCCCAGCTGGGGCACAGCCCAGCCCCCATATTTTACCCACCACTAAACAAAGATAGCGCAGACACCCCTGTATTGCAGGGAACATAAGCATGGGGAAAACACCCATATTTTACACAACACTGCAAAAACACAACAACAATGGGCATTACCTACAGCCAAATCCCCCAAATGCAGTCCCGTATTGCCACATTGCAATCTGGTCATCTGCTGTTTCTGAGAGAAGCTCATGCCAGCATGTTGGCGGACGAGTACATGTGGTGCAGGGGGCAGTGGCTGCTAGCCACAGAAGACAGAGGCCTAGCCATGTGCAGGCTGGCACAGTCCACTGCAACAGACAGGCCCTGCCAGATCCACCGTCATGGACGCTCCAGGGAAACCAGCCAATCTGTGGCTACATGGTGGTGCAGTGCACACAGACAGTGCATGCAAGAACAGAAGGTCACAGGTTCAAAGCCCAGCTGGGGCTTCCACCAATCCTAGCCACATATTTTTCCCACACCTACACAGTGATAGTAAGGACACACCTTTCGTGTCGAGGACATATGCAATTGTAATACGTCTATCTTTTACCCCACTGAGCACAGACACCATGAACAGGGGCAGTACCTAGAGCAGACTCTCCCAAATGCATTCCTGGTGTGCCACACACCAGTCAGGTTCCATGCTGCCACTCATAGAAATGCCTGTGCTGTATAGCTATGCACCACCCCCATGGCATGTAGATGTAGCTCATGCATATTCATGAGGGACAGCAGGAAAACATGAACAGTGTGATGCAGACCTGGACTGGGGTTGGGAATCTCTGCCGTAAAGCAGCAGCCAACAGGGGCGGACACACCCACACCCACAGGCCCCATTGGCCAATGTCTCCTGGAGAGGCAGAACAGTGGACCCTGCGTGCATCTCCCAATACTAGCACCTGCATACCTTAGCAATGTCACCCTACACCTGAGGTATACGGTACACAGCTCTGAGACGTTTGCTAGGAGTACTGGCAGATAGATATCCATACGTTACGCACATACTGCTAGTTGACCCCATCAGAACAATCTGTTAGGTGTTTGCGGGGTGTGCTCCAGGACTGGCCTCTGACGGTGTTTACCACCTTGGGGAGTGACCCCCAGCAGTACTGCGTACCATATCCATGCCTTGCCGTGCCTAGGACAGGTTTGGTGGCCAAGGCTAATTACCCCCTCAATAGTAGCACCATGCTGGCATAGGTGTGGAAGTGTGTGTCTGTCTATACAGTGGGTGCTGGCTGCAAGCCCCTTCCACAGCCCACACTGCCAGCACTGTTGCCAGTATTGGCCTGCTAATGTGCATAATGAGTAGCAAGGGACCATGGGTATATCTCAGACAGGGTGGGCTGACCAGGATGCAGCTGCACAGGGCATAGGGCACTGGCAGGGACATGGTAGTGCCTGGCCACCACCTACACAGACAGGGGGACCTCTGTATGTGCTGCTGGGGGATCACTCTCACCCTGAGTGTGCAGTGATGGCAGCATGGCTAGGCACACCCATAGTGCTGTATTGTGTTTTTCTCATGTGATATATGGGTTTCCTGTTGGAGCCTTTTCACTGACTTATCTGCTTGTGTGTGCTGCCACCCCAGTTGTGGGTGCATGCATTTCCATCAGGACCAACCAACAGGACTGGGGTTGATGGTCTACTCTACTGCCAACATTGCAGGGGGGGAGGAGAATCTGTTGATGGGAGACCCTGTTTGCCACCCTTGGGGGGGGTGGTGGTGGTGGTGGTGGTTGGTGGTACATGGCCCACCTAGGGGTCCGTGGGGGTTCCCCTGACTGAGACAGACAGAGATATCCAAGGTGTTCCTGCAGAAACTACCTATCTGACAGATTACAACTGATTTGGAGCTCTGCCATGGCCTCTCTCAGCCATGGAGGGTGCTGTGGACCTGGTCCAGGGCGCCTCATCGCACACTCAGGGTGAGCACAGTTCCCGCACAATGTGACTGTGTGTAGCTACTCTGTGCCAGTTAAACACCCGGTCAGTACCTCCTACCTGGCCACGGTGCTGTGTGGGTGCACACGGACACGTCCCCCTACCAGGCCGGGGAGCTGTTGGGGTGCATTCCCCATCTTGTGTTCATCTGTGGACAGCTGATTTGCATGTGCAGTGCATCATGGGTATGGGTGGCCTAACCCTATCCTGGTTACCACAGCAGACTGTCTGTGTGGTGACATGCAGGCTCTCTGCAGCCAGCCAGGGGCTTGCTGGCAGCTATATAGCTGTAGCCCAATGGTTACTTCACTGCCTGTGGAGCCGGAGGTAATGGGTTCAAGCCCACAGTGGGGTTATTTGATAGGGTTGTCCAAAGCTTTTTTTAGATTTCATGTACATATGTTGCTGCCATCAAACACACCCTCAGTGTACTGTACCCATCAGGTGCCTCTGAGGGTGCTTTATAGGGCGCCCTATAGGGCACCTTATGGTTGCTGTCCATATAAGGTGCACTATACATTATCCTGTGATGCAACATATATGGTGCCCTATAGGGGACATTCTAGGGTGCCTTGGCGGACAGTGAACTTTAACATGTGCCTTATGGGCCGCCTTATGTTAACACGCTTTGTGAGTGCGTTTGCTAGTAGTGATAACTGAAATAAAAATAAATTGCCCCCTACAGCACTCATCCCCATAATATGCACTGCCTCAGTGAGCCTTCTTCATTGGGCACTGTGGGGGATTGAACTCCTGATCCCTGCACCATTGGTCAGTGTCTTAATCATTGTGCTGTGGCTCTGGTCCTGTGTTTTGGCATCAGCGCACTGCCTTATGCCGCCCAAAATTAATATGCCTCCTAAAGCACCTTTACCCATTAAAATTAATGCCTCAGCCAGCCCTTTTTGTTGCACACAATGGGGAATTGAACCCATGGCAGCTGCACCAGCTGTCAGTGTCTTAACCATTGTACTTTGACTCTGTTCCTTTGTGTGTGCATATCAGGGCGCCACTTAGCCTTCCCACACACTATTTTGCACGGCGCACATTAGCGCGCCGCGCAAATGTGCGATCGCTTACTCCCGTTTTTTTTCTTTTTTCTGCCTGACCCGCCCACTCCTTATATGGCACAGGCACACTACCGCGGCCCCGCACGTTAGGAATGTTTAGTAAACATGCCCCTTAGTAGCACACTCCACCAATACACATGGCAGTCCACAAGCACATATGTTCACATACGAACATAGATAAAGACAAACATAGAAACTGGCTGCAGCAACTCACACAGAAATAAAAGGTACTCAAAGACACATTTAAATTGACACAGATGACAATCAGGCCAAAGCAATCACAAGCAAAGCTCCTCCAGTCAATAACACCGTAAGCAGTCCCAAATGACATGCATGTAGAGGGGCATTTTCAGCAGTGGTGGCGAACACTATTAAAGCAGCTGGCTGCCAATGCTTTAAAATACAACTGCATATTCAGCGCTGGTGCATATCTGATCACAGAGGCTGAATATCTAGTTTGCCTGGATTGAGTTTTTGCAATCCAGTCAGTGCGGATATTCAACTGCTAACTGAATTGCAAAACCACATAAAGTTAGGACAGCCTTTATGTGCCTTAACTATCTGGTTAGCAGCTGACAATCGCCACTGACCGGATAGTCAGTAGTATTGTTGTACCACAGTATCACCACCACTCTGTCCCCGGAATGCTCCAGTGATAACCAGATGGCATCAGGGCATTTAGCCTGTATAGCAGAGGATATTTAGCAACATTAACTGGATTATTGCTACTAAATATCCAGGCAAGCGGAAGTCATGCAGTTTGCAGGTCTGCAATATGCCCCTCAATTTATAACAGGTGTAAACTGGAACGATTTAATTTTCCACCCTGCACATCGGCATACTTTGCAAACTATATTATACACATACTGTATATACCCAAACACCATCCTTGCCCGGTCCCAACACACCGCTTAAAAGAATCTGTATATATTTACATAGCCGGCGCATCCAAGTGTAAATTACGGCCTTTTTAAGATCACATTTTCCACAGGTGTGCCACTTACACATGTGTTGGGAGATAAACATGTAGAACATAGCACGGGCTTCTAAAATAATCCCCAGAGAGTGAAATTTTTATAAAGGATTTTCTGCATTTTAAGCCTCTTTTAAAGGCTCAAAAGAACTTTTATAAAATTGTGCAAATGCATACTTTGTAAAAAGTACATGCACAGAAAGCGTATGCCTACTCTTCTGGGATAAGCACATAGGCATTCCAGGGGCGTAGTATGGGTGGAGCAGAGGCGGAGTTATGAATCATGCATTTTATAAATCACGTTTGTACACATGGAAAGTATGTATACACACACACATATGTTTTTCAGAGCTGGGGTACATTTCTGTATCCACATGTGTGTGCAATTAGGGCTGGATCTGACAGCCCATATTATAAAGGCAAATAGGCGCCTACATTACCATTATAAAATAAGTCTAAAGAGGGTCATTTTATAACAGGTAGCCTAGGTTGGGAGGCCAGGTGCCTATTTGAGGTTATTTTACATATAAATATGTTCTAGAAAGGCCTGGGAAATGGGGATCGAGTATGGGGACCTACCCTTCCACAACACATCTCTTACAAAAAAGAATGTTTTTCTCTGATAGCAATTAATAAAAACACATAAGATCTATTTTACATAGGTCACTGAGATCGGGACATGTTCAGTTCTCACCGTATTTTACAAGAGTCTGCCAAATGCTCTGCTTTTGGTAAAATAGATACAATGTTGGCACATCCAGCAAGAGCAATGAGTTTAAGATGCTGCATGAAGGAAAAAAATGTCCTGTTAGCACAAATTTATATTGCTGCAACCAAGAACATCAGAGGTTACTAGTTTATTTATTGATTTACATTCTCTTATATACTGCGCTATTCTGCATCAGTGTGGTTTACATTGAACAAACTAAAATTACATTGAACAGGGCACTATAACTTTGGAGATAACTATTTTACAGGGAACATGGGCTATGGAGGGTTAAGTGGCTTGCCCAAGACCACAAGGAGCACCTGTGGGACTAGAAACCCCAGCCTTTCCGGCCCAAGGTTGCTGTCCTCTAGTGGGATTTGAACCCCCAACCTTCTGGCCTGAAGTACCTTGCCCCAATCACTAGGCCACTCCACTAGCTGCTATAATGCTAAGGGACATGAGAAAAATAAGCTTGTCACAATCCTACCCCATGCCCCCCCCCCCCAATACACAAAATCACCCCCTCATCTCTCCCCATGCCTGCTCTTATCGAAGATATCCCTGTGGCTATTAGGAGGGAAAGCGAAAAAGATCCAGATGCTCCCGGCACCTCTAGTATTACCACAAGGGGTTAAGCATTTTAGTGCTGTTTTTTTGTTTTGTTTTTTTACTGTAGTGCTTTTGTACATATCATTAACTTATTACATCAGAAGTAAAAAATTAATGCAGAAGAAAAATTATCTGATTTAAAAGTCTAATGCAGATTTTTAATGCATCTTACAACACTGGCCTGAGTATTTGCTGGTAGAAAACATAATGCAGAACCACATTCAAACCTGAACACTACCCCTTCCTATCCCCTTATCAAAGAGTATACACATTCATTTTAAATTCAAGAGCTGACATTTACCACATTCCCTGAAAACTTAATTTTACAAGCATGGGCAAAAAATCTTGATCATCATGGGATTGCTACAAAGGTTCTCTCTGAGAAAGAGAAAATATCAAGAAATATTCAGGATATGTTTACTCCTTGTCCATTGCCAAACTGCTATTCAAGAAAATTCTGGAACTTGTCCATGTAGTAAATGGCACAAGCTCTTAAAATAGGACATTGCAGCAGAGACAGAGCCATGCAAAACTCTTTATAAATACCTATTACAGAGTTACTGTGAATTAAGATGAGTAGATATTTAATTTAAACACGGGGGGGGGGGGGGGCGAGCAATTTTATAAAATAGGCCTCAGATACTCATGTACAAATTTACACCTCTTCTGAAGGTGTAAATATGTGAGGGTATACATATATTTTATAAATATATCAGTGTCCATCGCAACACTGCCCCCTTTCTGCCCAAATTATACCTCCGGGAATGCCTGCTTTACATTTCACCTCAGATAATCCAGGCATCAGGAAAGCTCCTGATGCCACTGGCACACTGTGGTGGGGGCCGGTACATCCCATCAGACACCAATCCCCAGACAGAAACAAAAGACCTGGGTGGCCCAGCATCCCCAATATCCCCCCCCCCCCAACCAAACAAAAGACCTGGTGGCCTAGCGTCCCCAATCCCATCACCACCTATCCAAGAAGGGTCAATGTGTCTTCCACAGCAGACTGACTAACCTACTGAAGAGTGCTTTAAATTAGGTTTGTTGAGGATGGGTGAAGAAAGCCCCCAGGTAAATAAAACATTAAATACCTCCGTTGAAATGGGTAGAAAGGGAAACATATAGAAAGCAGTGTGCATAAATGCCTGTAGTATGTTGAGGCTTTAATGGAAGAGGCTGACTTGGATTTGGTGGTGTTTATAGAGACATGGGGGTATGTTTACTAAACAGCGATAAGTGACGTTATCGCGCAATAAAGTAACATTATCACGTGATAACGTCCCCGGCAGCGTTAAGACACGCAGAGGGTGGAGAGAGGGCAGAGAGAAGGGGTCAATGGGCGGGGAGTGGGTGGGGAGAGGCTCCTGCTACACTAATGCTGTGGAATGAAGGGCCGAAAATTACCACGAGTGAAAACCTCACGTTAGAGGCACAATTGCGGGGAGAGAGAAACCATTTCAGTCAGCAATGTACAGCAAAGGCAGGGAGACCAAGAAAAGTGATAATAGTGCTACATGTGCAGCAACAGCATAGTGCCCAAGTATGAAAGGGCACTATGGTGATGCTGCAAATGGGGTACAGGGGGCTGCAGGCGGGACATGCAGTAGGGCAGATGGGGTACAGGGTGGACTAGGCAGATGCCTAGATTGCACATAGGAATACAGAAACGGAAAATAAGCAAGACAGCAACTGACCAACGTCAAACATGCCCATGAGTGTGTGTGTGTCACAGTGTCCCATCCAGGGGACAGTACCCAGCAGGTACCCCAAAGGGCAGATAACATTGGCAGGTGGTGCTGGGGGGGGAGCGTGGATGTCTATGTAGGCACCCCTACCCCAGACCCCACACCATAGGCAGCCGCATACCGGCACACTGGATGGCCTGGGACTGCGTACCACTAGCACCACCGGCATACGGGCATGTCAGCATGGCGGGGGAGGGCTGCTGGAGGTGGAGGGGGCAGTAGCATCTGCCCACAGCAGACCAAGGTAAAGCCCTGTTTAGGTGGGTGGCGTGCAGTGCAACAGACAAGGTCTGTCTGAAGAACAGTCATGGTATCCCCAGGGAATGACCTGCCTCTGTGGCAACAGTTTGGTGCAGTACACACACCCAGTGTGTTCAGGGGCAGAAGGTCACAGGTTCAAGTCCTAGCTGTGGCTCCTGCAGACCATGTCCCTATATTTTATCCTACAGAGCACATACGCCATAAACATGTGCACTCCCTAGAGCAGAGGTTCCCAACTGCAGTCCTGGAGGGCCAAACACCATTCAGGTTTTCATGCTGTCCCTAATAAATATGTATGAGATGCATTTGTATGCACTGTCCCCATTGTATGCAAATGTATCTCATGCATATTCATTAGGGACAGCCTGAAAACCTGAATGGTGTTTGGCCCCTCAGGACTGGAGTTGAGAACCTCTGCCCTAGAGCATCGGCTAACAGGGGCACAAACACCCACACCCACAGGCTCCACTATCCAAAGCCTCATGGAGAGTCAGGCTGTTGGGCCCTGCGCGGAGCAGCAGCTACCACAGCTAGCACCTGCATACCTTAGCAATGCCGTCATAAAAATGGAAACACGCTCCATATATATCAAAAGGTTGCTATGATTAATTTCAGATAACAAATCCTAAATTAAGCACAATTTGTTAACAGAGATTCATCATAGCAATTTTTCTGATATATGTGTAGTGTTTCCTCTTTTCTGTTCTCTGACAGTGTTTACCACCCCGTAGAGTGACCCTAACAGTATTGAGTACCTTAACAATGCCTGCACTGTGCCCAGGACTGGTGTGGCAGCCAGGGCTGCCAACCACCTCTATCTTTGCACAATGCTGAAATAGGTGTGGGAGTGTGTGTATGTCTATCCAGTGTTTTGTGGCTGCCTACACCTTACAGAGCTCATAATTCTTGCAGTTTCCAGTGTTAGCCTGCCAATGTGCATAATGAAGAGCAAGGTATTATGGGTATGGGCCGGACAGGCCGGTCTGGGCAGGATGCATCTGCACAGGGCATAGGGCAATGGCTGGGATACTGTAGTGGCTGACCACCACCTGCACGGACAGGGTGGCCACAGCATGTCATGCTGGGAGGTCACTCTCACTCTGACTGAGCAGTGACCATGGCATGTCTAGGTTCCCACATAGTGCTATACAGTGTTTTTTTTCTAGTGATATCTGTGAGTTACCTTTTCTGGGGCCCAATCACTGCTTGGTGTTTGTGCTTACATCCCACATCTTGGTGCACATAGTTCCTCTGGGAACATGTACTGGCTAGCAGACTGTCTGCAGTTAGCATGTATATGGCTGGAACACCTTGCAGGGTGTTGTGGGTGCAGACTGACTGTGCCCTCTGCTGGTGAATGTCAGATTGTGGTGGGGGCAGCTGAGCTTTTCCAGGCCTACTGCCTGTCTGCCAGTGCCCTATGTGATAAGTACAGTTCTGCATCACCTGCTATGGACGGTGTCCATTCACCAACTGGACTGGGGTTGCTGGTCCCACAGCCCTTCATCATGTCCCTCTAAGGCCTTCATTGCAAAGATGTAGAGTGTGGGTCTGTTGGGGGCAGATCCTGTCCACCACCTTGACCCAGAGAGTATGATACGTGGTGCTACATAATTCACATGTGAGTCCAGACACACCCCTGCACTTACAACACATGACCATGGCAACCACACTGGATATGCACTATTTCGGGTGCATCATGGTCCACAAGGGCTAGACATGACTGGGGAATGCAGATGGACACAGGATTATCCTAGGTGTGTCTGCAAGGAATACCTGCCACACACTGGCACTAATGGGGAACTGCAGTAAAGGCTATCTCAGTCAACCCAGGTACTGCGGACCTGGTGCTAGGCAACCCACCTCACCCTCAGGGTGAGCACAGGACCTGCACAATGTCATGGTCTGTAGCTACTCTGTGCCAGTAACACACACGGTCAGTTCCCCCTACCAGGCTGAGATGCTGTGGAGACGCATACTCCATCCTGTGATCAGATATAGACTGATGTTCTGAATGTGCAGTGCATCATGGGTACTGGTGGGTTTACCCTATCCCGGTAACCACAGCAGAAAGTTTGTGCGGTGACCTGCAGTCTTTCTGTAGCCAGCCAGCGCTGTGAAAAACAGCTATAGAGGTGTAGCCCATTGGTTAATACAATGACTGCTGAGACAGAGGTCATGAGTTTGATCCTGCAGTGGTGTTATTTAATAAGTCTGTCTGAGGCATTTCCTTTTAATTCCTGTAACAGACACATCTCTACAATCTGTGTTGCCAACCAAAAACATCCTCATCTCAGTGCCATAACCTATAGAGCACATTATAAAGTGCCTTGTCAGCCAGGGCGCTGTATAAGGCGCCCTATAGGGCACATTATAAGGTGCCTTGGCGGACAGGGCACTTTATACTGTGTTCTATGGGGTGCCTTATGAGGCACCTTAGGTTACGGTACTGAGGTGAGGGTGTTTTTGCTGGCAGCACAGACTGTAGAGATGTGTCTGAGTGTTACAGGCAGGAAAAGGGATTGCCTTGAACAGCCTTATTAGATGAGATCTCTGAGGGATCAAACCCATGACCTCTAGCTTGGCAGTCATAGTATTAACCAGTGGGCATGAAATTAAGGTTATCGTGCGTTAACGAACCAAGGCGCCCTCTATCACGCGTTAATCGGTCATTGCTACTTCAACGCCGGTACACCCACTTCCTTATATGGCTTTGCTCACGTTAACGCGGCACCTAGCGCCGGTAACATTAGCATGGTTTAGTAAACATACCCCATGGTTTACAAACAACCATGACTGGGATCTTAGTATACCAAGCTATACTTTATTCAGGAAGGACATGGCAGGAGGAAGGGGAGGAGGAGTGGCACTCTATATAAAAGGTAATATTAAAGCTATAGAATTACAGGGCTTAAAATGGACTGAGGAAGCACTGTGGGTTAAAGCAGAAAGTGGGTAAGGGAAATCCATTTGCATTGGTGTGATATATAGATCTCCTTCACAGGAAGAAGAAGCAGAAGAGATTTAATAGAAGACAAATGCAGTATTGCCATGAAAGAAAAAGTGCTACTAATAGATGATTTTAATATGCTGGATGTTGATTGGCACATCCCTGCTGTGTTGTCTTCTAGAAGTAAGGAAATCATGGATTCTCTACAGGGAAAATTATTCCAGCAAATTGTAACAGAATGCACACGTGAAGGGGCCATACTGGACTCGGTGCCTACCAATAGGAAACGTGTTTCTGATGTTATAGTGAGACATCATCTTCCATCCAGTGGTCACTAGATGGCATGGTTCAGTATTAGGACTACGGCTGATAGTCCATTCAGAAGTGAAGGTCTTAGACCGTGGGAAAACTAACTTTGCCAAGATGGGACAGTACCTCAAGGAGTCATTAGCAGGATGGAACCGCTGGGAGATGTTTAAAAGCAATGGGCAACTAATCTTTTTGTTAGAAAGATAAATAAATGTAAAATGAAAGGGAGGCCACTGTGGTTCTCAAAAGAAGTAGTGGAAAAGGTGAAGAAAAAAAGATGGCATTTATAAAATACAAGAGATCACAGCGAGAGGAAGGCAAGCATTAATATTTGGAAAAATTCAGAGAATCTAGGAAAGTAGTCAGGAAAGCAAAGATACAAAAAGAAGACGAGATAGTCAATGCAATAAATGGGGGGACAAGACATTTTTCAGATATGGTAGCAAGAGGAGGAAGTGCAAAAGTGTTATTGTCATACTCAAGGGGGAAGGGGAGGAATATGTAGAAGCTCATGAGGCTAAAGCGGAATTGATAACACATTATTTGTACTGTGTTCACAGAGGAAGGGCCAGGAGCAGGACCTTAGAAAACACCCACAAACACAGTAGGTGCAGAAGTGAAGGGGATCTTGAATGATTTTCAGAAGACTGTTCATGAGGAACTAGCTAAATTAAAAGTAGACAAAGCAATGGGGCTGGATGGGATATATCCACAAATATTGAAGGAACTTGGGGACATTCTAGCAGCTCCACTGACTGACCTTTTCAATGCTTCTTTAGGGTCGTGAAGGGTCCCAGAGGACTGGAAAAAGTCACATGTGGTCCCTCTATGCAAAAGCGGAAGTAAGGATGAAGTTGAAAACTACAGGTGGTTTAGTCTGACCTCTGTGGTGAGTAAATTAATGGAAACACTGCTAAAACAGAGGATAGTGAGGTTTCTGGAGTCCAATGGATTGCAGGGTCTGAGGCAGCATGGGTTTACTAGAGATAGATCTTGTCAGACAAATCTGATTTATTTCTTTGTCTGGGTGACCAGAGAGTTGGACCGAGGGAGATGTACTTAGATTTCAGTAAAGCCTTTGACAGTGTCCTGTACAGGTAACTTATAAATAAATAGAGGACCCTAAGTATGAACCCCAAAGTGACTGAATGGGAGGTGACAAAATGTACAGGTAAATGGACTCACTCTGGGGAGAAGGATGTTACCAGTGGTGTGCCGCAGGGATCTGTCCTTGGTCCAATTCTTTTTAACATGTTTGTTAGTGATGCTGCTTAAGGGCTGTCAGGTATGGTTTGCCTCTTTGCGGATGATACCAAAATCTTCAATAGAACTGACACCCAGAAAGGAGCAGATAACATGAGGAGGGATCTAAGCTTGAAGAATGGTCGAGAATTTGGCAGCTGAGATTTAATTCTAAAAAATGCAGTCATGCATTTGGGCTGCAAAAATCCAAGGGAGTGGTACAATGTAGGAGGCGAAGTACTTCTGTCCATGAAAGAAGAGCAGGACCTGGACATGATTGTTTCTAATGATCTTAAGGTGCCTAAATAGTTAGAAAAGGTGACAGCGAAAGCCAGAAGGATTGTTTGGGTGCATAAGGAGAGGAATGGCCAGCAGAAAAAAGGAGGTGATAGTGTCTCTGTATTAGTCTCTGGTGTGACCTCATTTGGAGTATTGTGGGCAATTCTGGAAACTACATCTTCAAAAGGATATAAACAGGATGGAGTCGGTGCAGAGGGTGGCTACTAAAATGGTCAGTGGTTTCATTATAAACCATATGGGGACAGACTTAAAGATCTTAATATGTATATGTTAGAGACATTCAAATACATCCATGGCATAAATGCACAAGAAGAGAGCCTCTTTTGATTGAAAGTAAGCTCTGCAACAAGGGGGCATATGATGAGGATGAAAGGGGGTAGACTCAGGAGTAATATGTGGAAATATTTCTTTATGGAAAGAGTGGCAGATGCATGGTAAAGTCTCCCAGTGGAGGTAGTAGAGACAAGGACAGTATCTGAATTCAAGAAAGTATGGGACAAACTCAGAAGATCTTTGAAAGGTAAAAAGGGACTAGAGTATTTGATATGGAAAGACAGACTAGATACATGTCAACAGAAAAAAAAAACATATGACCTTTCTATGTTTCTAACCCTGATCCCCCCCCCCCACACCAAACTAAACTCTGATGCCCAGTGGACTTGAACCACTCCACCCCCCAGTACCTTAAATAATGAAGAAGGAGCAGTGTCCACAAACTCCTGCCCCTGTACTTCCATTTTGTTAAATGGCGGCTCTTGGCCCAATGTGGTGCATTCTGGAATGCACAAGCCTTAAAAGGCAGTGACCCTCCCATGCTGCATCCTGAGACGCACAAACTGTGTAACGGTCAACTACAATCTATGGCACTGTAATAAAATAAATGGTCTTATGGACTTAGCTGTCATCGTGTTTCAATATAATTAGCCGATATTTTAATGTCATGATTTATGGAGAAAATTGTCTTCAACAGTCATTTGTTCTTGGAGTGAAAAACTTAAAAGCAAACACAAAGGAAAAAGAGCAAGATAAAGAGAGAATAAGGGGATTAGAGGAGTGCTAAAGAAAACACTGGTAGACAATCCACATATTCTAGTCAACTGTAGTTCCCTAAAAGATAAGCTCTTGCCACTTAAACTAATGTATGCAAATTGCTCTAAGCAAGATTTTATTCTTATGGTGATCAACATTTTTACAAATCTATAAAATGGCAAAAATAGACAAGATCTACAATTTAACAGCAAACTAAGATCTTCCATGAACAAGCTACTTTTATCAACACTACAACCTCCCCACTCGATCCTTGCCCAGTGTCCTGGATTAAACATACAAAGGAAGAACTTGCTGAAAACATCCAATACATGGTGAACCTGTCCCTTTCGCAGGGCATTATGCCAGATGCTCTAAAGCTCACAACGCTTCGCCCAATAATAAAAAACAATAAACTTGACTCAAAAGACCCCAATTCATACAGACCAATAGCTAGCATTCCTTTTATAGCTAAAATTATAGAAAAGTCAATTCAACTACAATTACAAGAGCATATTGATGAACATAAACCCCTTGATTCACACCAATTTGGTTTTCGCCCTTTTCACAGAGTGGAAACCCTCTTGATCACACTGATTGACCACCTCATCAAAGGCACAGATGTCAACAATCAGGGTTTCCTACTACTCTTTATTGACATCTCGGCCGCCTTTGACAACATCAACCACCCCACCTTGATTAACAGACTAGAAAACTTAGGAATAGATGGAACTGTTCTCAAATGGTTCAAGTCCTACATCACACATAGACTAATACGTGTCCAGATAGATCAAGAAGCATCAGAAACCTTCCCCCAAGGACAAGGTATACCTCAGGGATCAGCCCTTTCTGCCCTTCTATTCAACTTATACCTGCAACCTATCACAAACATATTTAGAAAACACAAGATTAATCACTTTATATATGCTGACGATATCATGCTCGTTATCCCCATAACCACAAAAAACCACACTTACGGCAACCTAGCTGAGTGCATGGCTGAAACCACCTCTTGGATGGAAACTAACTACCTCAGCATTAACCTTAAAAAAACGGAAGCAATGTTCGTTACAAGAACACCTGTGACTGAGGACACGTTTCCAACAACAATCTCAATCAACAATACATCTATACCCGTTAAAAAAGAGGTAAAATACTTGGGTGTAATAATAGACCATACCCTCACCATGACACCACACATAAAGCAGACAGTAAGAACCATATTTCTTAAACTCAAAACCATACAACATCTAAGGCCCCTCTTGGATACACATGACTTTAGATCGGTTGTTAATACACTCATCACATCCCATTTTGATTACTGCAACAGTCTCCTGATTGGCCTACCACAAAAAACCACATACCTATTACAAAGAGCCCAGAACATCTGCGCAAAGATAACTACTAAAGCTCGCCTAACAGACCATGTGACCCCTATACTCCTAGAACTACATTGGCTCCCTATAAACAGCCGTATCAAATACAAAATTCTCCTAACAACATTCAAGCTTCTAAATGACTTCGCCCCATCACATCTAACAACATTACTTCAGACCCCATCTGAATCGAGAGCTCGCAGACAAAATGCAGTTTACTCACTTGACATACCAAAATCATTCAAGAAGACTAAAAAAATCCACAAGTGACAGAGCCTTCTCGTTCACTGCCCCCATGCTCTGGAATGATCTCCCACTAGACCTCCGCTCCATAAAGGACCTTGCCCAATTTCGGAAGGAACTCAAAACATATCTATTCTCTGAACACTTCCAAATCTCCTACCCCTCTAGCTCTGTTCCACAACATCCTCAGACATACCAACTCAGAACCCCCCTAAACCACAACTAGATAACCTCACACAGCCCCCTCACACACACACAAAATTCTTGGTAAAATGGAAATAAATTCCACCACACTCACATGATGCACGATTATCTTGTAAACCACTGTATAGAATCACTTGTAAATAACCTATGTAAATAGTTTGGACAGTCTTTACACCTGTCACTACTGTAAAAAGTTAGAAAGTTTCTAAGTTTCTCTGTTTCAATGTAATGTATACAGTAGTACACATAATTTGTTAATCTATTCCATGTAAAAAGTTAGAAAGTTTCCATGTAAAAAGTTAGAAAGTTTCCTGTTCCATGTAAAGTATACAGTAGTATACATAATTTGTTCCATGTAAACCACCCTTGATCACTGGAAGGGGCGGTATAGAAGAAATAAGTAAGTAAATAAATAAATAAATAAATGGCATCTGCTAATATCTGGAGACAGGAAGTAGGTGCAATCACATATTTTTATAATTATTTTGATATCTATATGTCCTATTGAGGGTACCTAACATAAAAAGAACAGAATACAACCATAATGAAACAAGCAGACCTACTACTGGTAGTCTGCAACCTATTTCTTTATTTAACCAGTTTTCTATACTGCCTTATCCTTCAATCAAAGTGTTTTTACTGAGGATTAAGTAGCTTGCCCAAGGCCACAAGGACTGCCTATAGATGGCCTTGAAGACATGAATGCCTGGCTCTCAACCAATAACCTCACAGTCAATTACGATATAACAGAGGCAATGTTCGTCACCAGGAATCCCACCTTCATTCCACCACAAACTATCAGCATTCTTGACAAACCGATATCAGTCAAAGATGAAGTTAAATACCTGGGCATCACAATGGACAGATCCCTGAACATGAAATCCCACATCACCAAAACTGCAAACAAGGCCTATCAATGTTTAAGAACCATCAGAAAGCTCAAGCCAATACTCCGCCAGGACTACTTCCACACAGTGTGCCAAGCACTCATCATACCTATACTTGACTACGGAACGTGCTGTATCAAGGTCTCCCCCAGCAGACCTTACACTCACTCCAAATGGTGCAAAACACTGCAGCACGCATCATTACGGACACTCCAAGAACTGAGCACATCAGCCCCATCCTACAGCAACTGCACTGTCTCCCAATGATGGCCAGAGCAAAATTCAAAACAATCCTGATCATCTTTAAAATCATTCACAATTTCTTGGCAGATGCACTCCAAGATATCATAACAAGGGATATCAGCAATAGACCAAGAAGAGCTAATAATGACAGCATGATTGGCACACCTGCATATCACAAGACAAAACAAACAACCTCAAGAAGAGGTCCTTCATTACTGGCATCCACACTTTGGAACTCCCTCCCAATGGGCCTGAGGGCCTTGAATGACCTCAGACTTTCGCAAGGCCCTTAAAACCCTGCTCTTTACAGAAACCTATAAGCAGACAGACAACAGTCTCCACCCAAACAGTAAGGCGACTACCTCCACCAACCCAAAACACTTATCCCAACTAGACACACGAGTTCATTGTATAATGTTCTCAAATAACCTCATGTTAAATGTAACCACTTTGATTGTTAAGTACCCTCATGTTAAATGTAACCCCGATGTTAAATGTAACCCCAATTGTGATGTGATCACTTTGATTGTAGGATAAGGTGGAATACAAATCTGTCTAAATAAATAAATAGAAGGATGTGTGTCTGCAAGTCACAGCAGAGCCTGGACTGTTACAGGCAGGGAAATGACCTGAGTAGCACACAGGCCCAAAATGAACAAATGGGACTAAAACCCTTGTCCCTTGCTTATGGAGGCATTGCGCTAACCAGTAGGCTACACCTGCACCCTTTTTGCATAGCAATGTCTGGATTCAAAGAGACTGCAGGACACTGTCTAACATGTCTGCTGTGTACACCAGTATAGGTTAACCCATTAGACACTGCACATGTGGAACAGCAGTCTGCAACTGATTACCAAATGGAGAATGTACTGATCCATCCCATCAGCTCAGTAAGACACACTGACAATGTGTGCTACAAGCACAAAACAGCTACAAACCATGCTACTGAGCAATTTCAATGGTCACCCTGAGGGTGAAGATGGGTGTCCAGCACCTTGTCCCCAGAGTCTGCACTGTAAGAGATAGTTTCTGTGGCTGTGCCATAGATACACATCACTGTCAGTGTGTGGTATCAGCATACAGCATGACATTATGCCTAGCATAGGTTTCATGGCTTTTCCCAGACCTTGGCCTGCAGGCAGCTCTGACACCCTGGTGATGTCAGATAGGACGTCTCCAGATTTGATGGGCTTAGCATGCCTGATGAGATTAGTCTGCAGGACAACAGCCCCCCCTTGCTAATCAGGTGATAACAGACCTCAAACAGACCAAAGTATGACAAAGGGAGGTGCTGGAAAAGGAGAACTTCACTATAAATACAGAGAAAGACAAAAATACTCTCTCTCTTCCTATTCATCGGACACTTCTTACTATGAGACTCTGACACACACTTCTCTTTACCCTCCCCCCCTTTTTTTCTCTCTCTCTCCCACACCCAGGCACACACATCAAGTCATTGATATACACGGAAGCAGCTCGGTAACCACTATATACCTCTGTTCTGTACCCATGTAAGAGGCCTATTTCTATATAAAAACCACACTAGTTTGGTTGTTTTGTTGTGCTACAAACCCTACTGCCTCTGCAAAGTGGACCCAGGACCAACAGGAGAGTAACCGAACATAGGAAGCGGCGAAAGGTTACATGTGGCAGATATTGTCTGCAGTGTGTTATGCTAGTCAAGGGGTAGTTTCAGCCGTGCACATACCACCTGTGGCCTGTCTGCACACAATACATGTGCACAGAGCAAACATTTACACTCTGGCTTAGGACAAACAGCATGATCACCCAACATTTTGGCTCCAGGACAGGGAGAGCACCCACATCACTGGAGCTGGACATTATATAGTACTATGTGGTTACATAGCAGTGCCATGGTCACAGCTTGCTCAGAGTGAGAGTGTCCTCACAGCGTGAACTGCTGTGGCCACCCAGGCTATGCACATGGCAGACAGGCACTACGAAATCTCCAATACAGACACATCCTGGGCAAACTGCTTTATTTCAGGCCATACCCACAATCCTCTGTTCCTCATCATGCACATTTGCAGACTAATGCTGGGAACAGCCTAGGCAATGTAGGGTACAATGCAGTGCAGAAGACCACAGAACACTGGAGAGACATACATACACACACACATCACCATGCTGTGCAAAAGTGGGGATGGTTGGCATTCCTGCCTGCCAGTTTGGTCTCCATATCAGCTCAAGTACTGTTAACGTGTGCTCATTGTGCAGGCACTAGTAGCACGCTCTGACATTAACGCCCATTATTAGTGCCCGCTCAGTGTGCAGATTCTATCAACCTGCCTCTCCATCCAGCTGTATATAGTGGAGCCTGTCTGTGTAGCTGATGGGTGTCTGTACCCTTGCTAGCCGATTCATGCTGGTGCTGTACCTGCACTGAAGGGTAAAGTTTAGCCACAGGGATATGCAATACATAATCCATAGCCAGGTGTGAAATTCTTGCTCATATACACACTGACTGTGTGTGGCGAGCCACAGTGCTGCCATGTGGATACAACAGTCCCTAGGATTGACATGCTTCTCATCAGACAGACCTTGGCACATGTTGCAATGCACATGGCACACAGAACCAGAACATGGCTTTGGTCTGCTACAGGCGGGTGCTGCTGCCCTCGCCGCCAACACAACCACACCATGCTGACATGCCTGTGTGCTGTTAGTGGTGATGGTGGTGTGCAGTCCCAGCACATCCAACATGCAGGTTTGGTGGGCGCCTAGGGTACAAGGTCCACATGGAAGGGCAGAGGCACACAAGGATGGCCACGCAGTCCCCCCAACTATCTGCCTAAGCAGGGACCCCATCACCGCTTGCCACTGATACGTCTCAGAGGGAGGATGGCAGCCACTGTTGAGGGAGTTCCCTGGGCACCTGCATTTTGCAGCTACTTGGAGGGCTACAGCTGCTGGTGCTATTAACCTCCTCCTCCACAGCTGGGTTCAGCGGCAGCAGGGAGGGGGCAAGCTGGGATCTCTGCCTAGGATGCCAGGACCCTTGGATTGCCCCATATGGCATATCACCTTTCTGCAACAGCAGCAGGTCTGTGTGCCACCACTATCACTGTAGGATCATGATAGACATCACAGATGGTAATGAGGATGGAAGGCTACCCCTATGAGGAGAGGCTAAGGCTCTTCAACCTGGAAAAGAGATGGCTGAGAAGAGATAGGATAAAGGTCTATATATTAATGAATGGATCGGAATGGGTAAACATAGATTGATTGTTTAAGCCATCACGTATTGCGCGATAATGTCTGCGGCGGCATTAAGGTGCGCAGAGAGTGGAGTAAGGCTTCCCAGAGGGCGGAGTAAGGCTCCCCAGGGGCGGAAAGGAGTCAATGGGCGGAGAGTGGGCGGGGAGAGGATCCATGCACACTAACGCCGTGAAATGAAGCTCTGAAAATTAGCGCCAGTGAAAACCTCACGCTAGGCAAATTTGCAGGACAGAGAAACGATTTCAGTCAGCAATGTACAGCAAAGGCAGGGAGACCCTGAAAAGTGATAATAGTGATACATGTGCAGCAACCAAAAAGGCACAAACCATAAATAATGACCAGAACCAAAATTGAAATCCAAAACACCGAGCTGGCCAATAGATCAAATAATGACAAGCGGTAATGAACACAACCTATAAAGAGGAAAAAGGACGAACTCACTTTTGGAAGGGTCAATTCACAGTCCCCCCACAAAGTGAATGTGCCAACATAGAAATAGTGCTGATGAGGGTTTTCTGTGGTGAGTATGGTGTAGCTTGCCTTTGTGGCTTACACATGTGCAGCAACAGCAGAGTGGACACGTGGGAAAGGGCACTATGGTGATGGTGTAACTGGGGTACAGGGGGCTGCATGCGTCACATGCAGTGGGCTAGATGGGGCACAGTGTGGACTAGGCAGATGTCTACCTGGCACATAGAAATGTAGAAGTGGAAAAGCAGCAAGACAGCAACTGACCAAGGTCCAATATGGCTACGAGTGTGTGTCCCGGGGGACAGTACCCAGCAGGTACCCCAAAGGGCACAGAACATTGGCAGGCGGTGCGGGGGAGATGTGCTGATGTCCATGTCAGCACCGCTATCCCATATCACGCACCATAGGCAGCCGCCTACAGGCACACTGGAAGGCCTGGGACTGTGCACCACCAGCACCATCGGCACAAGGGCATGTCAGCATGGTGGCGGACGCGTGCTGGTGGCGGAGGGGGCAGTGGCATCTGCCCACAGCAGACCACGGCCAAGCCCCGTCTAGGTGAGCGCTGTGCACTGCAACAGACAAGGTCTGTCTGACGAACAGTCATGGTATCCCCAGGGAATGATATGCCACTGTGGCAACAGTTTGGTACAGTACACACAGCCAGTGTGTTCAGAGGCAGAAGGTCACAGGTTCAAGTCCCAGCTGTGGCTCTTGCAAGCCATGTCCCTATATTTTACACAGTACTAAACCGTGGTAATAAAGACAAAACGGTTATTGCAGATTAAAGAAACACAACATAAACGCCTATATTTTACCCTACAGGGCACAGACACCATAAACATGTGTAATCCCTAGAGCAGAGTTTCCCAACTGCAGTCCTGGAGGGCCAAACACCATTCAAGTTTCATGCTGTCCCTAATACATATACTTGTGCTGCATTTGTATGCACTGCCCCCATTGTATGCAAATGTATCTCATGCATATTCATTAGGGACAGCATGAAAACCTGAACAGTGTTTGGCCCACCAGGACCGGAGTTGGGAAACTCAGCCCTAGAGCAGCAGCCAACAGGGGCAAAAACACCCACTCCCACAGGCTCCACTATCCAAAGCCTCATGGAGAGTCAGGCTGTTGGGCCCTGCACGGAGCAGCATCTCCAAATGCTAGCACCTGCATATCTTAGCAATGCCGCCCTAAACTTGGGAACACGTTACACATATATCAAAAGGTTGCTATGATTAATGGCAGATAACAAATCCTAAGTTAAACACAATTTGTTGACAGAGCTGCATCATAGCAACCTTTCTGGTATCTGTGGAGTGTGTTTCAGTTTTGGTTTCTGACAGTGTTTACCACCCCGGAGAGTGACCCCAACAGTATTGCGTACCATAGCCATGCCTGCACTGTGCCCAGGACTGGTGTGGTGGCCAGGGCTGCCAAAAACCTCTATATTTGCACAATGCTGGCATAGGTGTGGGAGTGTGTGTAGGTCTATCCAGTGTGTTGTGGCTGCCTACACCTCACTGAGTCCACACTGTTCGCACTGTTTCCAGTGTTAGCCTGCCAATGTGCATAATGAGGAGCAAGGTACTGTGGGTATGGCCCGGACAGGGTGGCCTGGGCAGGATGCACCTGCACAGGGCATAAGGCAATGGCTGGGACATTGTAGTGCCCGACCACCAGATGCACGGACAGGGTGGCCACAGCATGTCATGCTGGGAGGTCACTCTCACCCTGACTGAGCAGTGACCATGGCATGGCTAGGTTCCCCCATAGTGCTATACAGTATTTTTCTCAAGTGATATTTATGGGTTCCCTTTTCTGGGGCCCAATCACTGACCTACCTGCTTGGTGTGTGTGCTCACATCCTATTTTTTGGTGCACACAGTTTCTCCAGGAACATGTACTATGTACTAGCTAGCAGACTATCTGCAGTTAGCATGTGTATGGCTGGAAGACCTTGCATGGTGCAGTGGGTGGAGACTGACTGTGCTCTCTGCTGGTGAATGTCAGATAGTGGTGGGGGGCAGTTGAGCTTTTCCAGCATTCTGCCTGTCTGCCATTGCCTTATGTGATGTGTACAGATCTGCAATGACTGCCCTATAGGGTGCCCGTTCCCCAGCAGGACTGGGTTTGATGGTCCCCTCTACTGCCACCATTGCAGAGATGTAGAATGTGGATCTGTTGGTTGGAGATCCTGTCCCCCACCCTGAGCCACAGAGGGTGGGTTGGGTGGTGCTACATAATCCGCTTTTGGGTCCAAACACCCCCCCTTCACTTATAACATGTGACCATGGCACCCATACAGGATATGTACTATTCTAGGTGCATCATAGTCCACATGGGCTAGACATGACTGGGAAATACAGATGGACACGGGTGTATCCTAGGAGTGTCTGCAAGGACTACCTATCACACACTGGCACTGATGGGGACCTCAGCCAAGCCAGGTGCTGCAGACCTGGTGCTGGGCGCCCCAACTCACCCTCAGGGTAAGCACAGGACACGCACAATTTGGAGCCTGCGTCAGAAGCCTTATGAAAAGAGACTTGAAGACCTAAATATGTACACATTGGAGGAGAGGAGGGACAGGGGAGAAATGATTCAGACCTTTAAATACGTAAAGAGAAATGATGAACAAACAAACCTCTTCCAAAGACGGGGAAGCTGTAAAACTAGAGGGCATAACATGAAGCTGCAAGGTGGTAAATTGAAAGGCAATGTCAGGAAATATTTTTTCACTGAAAGGGTGGTGGATACTTGGAATGCCCTCCCGATGGAAGTGGTGGGGGCAAACACAGTGACGGAATCCAAAAAGGCATGGGACAAACACAGTGGATCCCTTTACAGCAATAGGATAAAAACAAGATAAACAGTACCATCTAACTTCTGAACCATATAACATCTCAACAAATAGGGGTGTCCTACATGGAGTGGTGGGTTTACCCCTAAACAAAGACATGGGGAGGGGTGGCCTGCACAGAGCGACAGGTGCACCTACTCTTGCCGTCTTGCTGGGCAGACTAGATGGACCATGCTGGTCTTTATCTGCCGTCATTTACTATGTTACTGTTACAATGTCACAGTCTGTATCTACTCTGTGTCAGTAACACACACGGTCAGTTCCCCCTACCAGGCCAAAGTGCTATGGGGGTGCATACCCTATCTTGTAATCAGCTGTAAACTGCTGAACTGCATGTGCAGTGCATCATGGGTACGGGTGGATTTAACCTATCCTGGTAACCACTGCAGACAGTTTGTGTGGTGACCTGCAGTCTTTCTGTGGCCATGCAGGGGTGTGTTAGCAGCTAGAGATGTAGCCCACTGGTTACTTCAATGACTGTGGAGGCAGAGGTCATGGGTTTGATCCCACAGCCTTATTTAATAAGGCTGTCTGTGGCTTTTCCTTTTAATTTAAATCAGTGCTGCCAGCAAAATGCACCCTCACAGTGCTGTAACCTTAAGGTGCCTCATAAAGCGCCCTATAAGGCCCATTAGAAGGCACCTTGGCAGACAGGGCACTTTATGATGTGCCCTATGGAGTGCCTTATAGGGCGCATTATGTGGCACCTAATGTTACGGCACTATGAGGGTGTTTTTGCTGGCAGCACTGATTTAACTTAAAAAAAGAAATGCCTCAGACAGCACTGATTTAGATTAAAAGGAATTACCTCAGACAGCCTTCTTACGTAACACCACTGAAGGATCAAACCCATGACCTCTGCCTCTGCAGTCATTGTAGTAACCAGTGGGCTACATCTTTATAGGTTTCTGACACCGCAATGGCATGAACTTAGGTTTAACGCACGTTAACGTGCCACGGCACCCACTATCGCACGATACAGATTCTTGCTACCTTGCTGCCAGAACGCCCACTCCTTATATGGCATTCTTCACATTATCGCTGCAACTAGCGCCGGTAACATTAAGATGGTTTAGTAAACATACCCCTAAGGGATATGCAATGAAGCTACAGTGTAACCCATTTAAGACAAATAAGAGAAAATATTTTTTCAGTCAATATGTAATCAAACTCTGGAATGCATTACCAAGGGATATAGTAAAAGCTGTTTGTGTAGCTGGGTGTTGGACAGGTTCCAAGGAGACCCAGGAAATTCACTGCTTGCCCCAATACAGACATTGTAGAACCTGTGTGTCTTTTGGGGAAACTGCTAGGTACCTGTGTCCTAGATTGGCCACTGTTGGACACAGGATACTGGGCTTGATGGACCTTGGTCTGATTCACTATGGTATATCTTATGATCTTATGTTCCTATGCCACCTGGGAAGCTGCCTGGTCCACCCTGTGCACCATCAACCCCCACTGTATGACTTACATGCCACCTCCTTTGCTCCATTTGCCCCATCAACTTACTGCCCTTTCATACTTGGGCACCATGCTGTTTATTTATTTATTTAGACAGTTTTGTATACCGCCTTATCCTTCAATCAAAGCGATCACAGCACAATTGGGGGATACATTTAACACACGGGGATATGAGACACATACACTAATACTTACAGGGAACATGGGCAATGGAGGGTTAAGTGGCTTGCCCAAGACCACAAGGAGCATCTGTGGGACTAGAAACCCCAGTCCCTCCGGCCCAAGGTTGCTGTCCTCTAGTGGGATTTGAACCCCTGACCTTCCGGCCTGAAGTACCTTGCCCCAACCACTAGGCTACTCCTCCCTCCCTGTTGCTGCTAATGGGCACCTAATATCACTGTATGGGGCTCCTGTTAGTGCATCACATTGCAGACATTTAGATAGGCTCTCTCCCCTCTAAATAAGGCTCTCTCCCCTCTAAATACTCCCTTTCTGTGAAGTTTTAATTGGCGGTAGGATTCCCAGCATTAAAGGGCTTTTAAACACATTGTGCAACAGGCATTAAGGGAGCACACACTCCAACCCATTATCGTCCACTCTCCACCTACAGCACCCTTAACGCTGCAGGAACCTTTACCACCCATTAAAGCAGCTTTTTACCAGCATTAAGGGCACATTGCGGCCGATAACAGGGGTTAATGGCATACTTTCTCCCTTAAGTCCTTTAGTAACCATACCCATGTGTTCTCTTCAATTCTCCCTGTTGAGGGTAAAAGCCAACTCACATCCTGGAGATGAATGCAACGTGCGTGGATGGTGTCATTAAGAGCATTTTGCTTTCCTTGACCACTGGATGATGTTCCAAGGGCTGCAGAGCAGAGATGGTGTCCATCTGTCCAAGAAGGGTTGAAGCGTTTTCAGCAGCAGACTGGTTAACCTACTGAAGAGGGCTTTAAAATAGATTCGTTGAGGATGGGTGAAGAGAACCTCCAGGTAAGTGGTGAAAGCCCAAAGGTAAGTGAAACATTAAATACCTCTGTAGAAATGGGTAATAGGGGCAACATCTGGAAAGTGGTGTGTATAAATGCCTGTAGCATGGGAAATAAGATCCCAGATGTTGAGGCTTTAATGAAAGAGGCTGACTTGGATTTAGTGACAGTTACAGAGACATGAGTCATGGAAAACCTTGACTAGGATGTAATTATACCGGACTATACTTTATTCAGGAAGGACAGGGTAGGAAGACGGGGAGGTGGTGTGGCACTATATGTTAAAAATAATATTAAAACTATAGAACTGCAGGGCTTAAAAAGGAAGAGAGAGGAAGCACTGTGGGTTAAACTAGAAAGAAGGAAAGAAAAATCCATTTGCATTAGAGTTATATATAGATCCCCATCACAGGGGGTAGAAGTGGACAAAAATTTAATAGAAGACATACACAGTATTGCCATGAAAGAAGAAGTGCTACTGATAGGTAATTACAATATGCCTGATGTGGATTGGCACATCTCTGCTGCGGTGTCCTCTAGAAGAAAGGGGATCCTGGATTTTCTACAGGGAGAACTATTTAGGCAATTGGAAACAGAACCCACATATGATGGGGTCCTACTCAACTTAGTGCTTACCAATGGGGAAAGTGTTTCTGATGTTACAGTGGGAGATCAATTTGCATACAGTGATCACCAGATGGTATGGTTCAGTATTAATACTAAGGCTGATAAAATCCATTCAAAAGCGAGAGTCTTAGACTTTAGAAAAACTAACTTGGCAAAGATGGGACAATACCTCAGAGAGTCATTAGAAGAATGGGAACAGCTGGGGAATGTAGAAAAACAGTGGGCAAAACTGAAAGCGACTATTTTAAAAGCAACAAACTTTTGTTAGAAAGGTAAATTAATGTAAAAGGAAAAGGAGGCTGCTATGGTTCTCAAAAGAAGTAGCTGAGAAGGTGAAGAAAAAGATGGAGGCCTTCATGAAGTACAAGAGATCACAGAGAGAGGAAGACAGACATCTATATTTGGAGAAACTTAGAGAAGCTAGCAAAGTAGTCAGGAAAGCAAATGTACAAAAAGAAGAATAGCCAATGCAATAAAATGCAGGGATAAGACATTTTTCAGATATGTTAGTGAGAGGAGGAAGGGCAAACGTGGTATTGTCAGACTCAAGGATGCAGGGGAGAAATATGCTGAAACTGATGAGGATAAAGCAGAATTGCTTAACAAATATTTCTGTTCTGTGTTCACAAATGAAGGGCTTTGAGCAGGACCTCAGAAAACACCCACAAATAGCAACAGAAGCAATGGGAATTTCGAACGATTTTCAGACTGTTCGAGAGGAACTAGCTAAACTAAAAGTAGACAAAGCCAAGGGTCCGGATGGGATACATCAAAGAATACTGAGGGAAATTGGGGACATTCTAGCGGCTCCACTGTCGGACCTTTTCAATGCCTCTTTGGAGTTGGGAGTGGTGCCAGAAGACTGGAGAAAGACACATGTGGTCCTTTTACACAAAAGCAGACGTAAGGATGACACTGAGTACTACAGGCTGGTTAGTCTAACCTCTTTGGTTAGTAAATTATTGGAAAGGCTACTAAAGGAGATAATAGTGAGGTTTCTGAAGTCCACTGGATTGCAGGATGCGAGGCAGCATGGATTCACCAGAGGCAGGTCTGATAGATTTCTCTGACTGGGTGACCAGAGAGTTGGACTAAGAGCAAGCCCTAGATGTGGTATATTTAGATTTCAGTAAAGCCTTTGACACTGTTCCACACAGGTAACTTATAAACACACTGAGTGCCCTAGGGATGGACCCTAAAGTTACTACTTGGATTAGAAATTGGTTGAGTGGGAGGCGACCAAGGGCACAGGTAAATGGAGCTCACTCTGAGGAGGAGGAGGTTACCAGTGATGTGCCACAGGGATCTATCCTTGGTCTGATTCTGTTTAATATCTTTTTTACTGATATTGCAGAAGGACTTTCAAGTAAGGTTTGCAAATAACAGAGTAGACACGCAGGAAGGAGTCAACAAGAGGAGGGATCTAGCTAAGCTTGAAGAATGGTCTAGATTAGAATATGGCAGCTGAACGTTAATACTAAAAAATGCAGGGTCATGCATGTGGGCTGCAAAGATCCAAAGGAGCTAGCTGTACAGTGTAGGGGGTGAGGTACTTCTGTCCACAAAAGAAGAGTGGGATCTGGGCGGAATTGTTTCCGATGATCTTAAAGTAGCTAAACAGAAAAAGTGGCTGCGAAAGCCAGTAGGAAATTTGGGTGTATAGGGAGAGGAATGGCCAGCAGAAAAAAGGAGGTGATAATGCCTCTGTATAAGTCTCTGGTGCGACCTCATTTGGAATATTGTGTGCAATTCTGGAGCCCGCACCTTCAGAAGGATATAGGCATGTTGGAGTCAGTGCAGAGGGTGGCTACTAAAATGCTTAGTGGTCTTCGCTATGAGGCATATGAGGACAGACTTAAAGATCTTAATGTGTATACTTTAAAAGGAAAGGCAGGATAGGGGTGATATTATGTTGCTGTTGTTGTTGTTTTTAAGTGCCGTTGAGTTGGTGTCGACTCATGGCGACCCTCTGTATAGTTGTCCTAAATCATGTTCAGTCTTCAGCCAGGCGGCTCATTGTTGACAGACTGGTACCCCTAGCTGCTGTTATTGTATCAATCCATCTCATTGCTGACCTTCCTATTTTGCATTGACCTATCTTGCCAAGCATAGTGCCTTTTTCTAATGATCTCTCTCTTTGCATGATGTGTCCAAAGTATGAAAGTCAAAGTCTTGTCATCTAAGTTTCTAAAGAAAGCTTAGGTTTGATCTCCTCTAGTACGGACTGGTTTGTTCTTCGAGCAGTCCATAGTATACACAGTATTCGCCGCCAGCACTATAATTCAAAGGCATCAATTTTCTTCCTGTCTATCTTTTTCACTGTCCAGCTTTCGCATCCATATGATGTTATTGAAAATATCATGGCTTGAATTAGTCAAATTTTTGTATGGAGAGAGACATCTCTGCTCTTGAGAATCATATCTGGGTCCTTCATATCTCCGTGGCATAAATGCACAGAAGGGTCTCTTTCAATCGAAGGCAAGCTGTGTTACGAGGGGACATAGGATGAGAGTGAAAGGGGATAGACTCAGGAGTAATATGCAGAAATATTTCTTTATGAAAAGAGTGGTAGATGCAAGGAATAGACTCCCAGTGGAGGTTGTGGACATGAGGACAGTATCTGAATTCAAAAAAGCATGGGATAAACACAGAGGATATCTAAAGCTAAAAAGGGGACTATTGTAGTTGATATGGAAGGGCAGACTAGACAGGCCGTGTGGTCTTTTTCTGTCGTCATGTTTCTATGCCTCCCAGTATAGCTAAGCTTCAAGGCATCAATTAATTTGTGTCCCTCAGCAGCTTTTATGCCTGACAGAGGAACCTTCTGAAATCCACCCAGCCAGGTCTGTTACAAAAACAGAACAGTTTGAATGAAGATCCCGAGCTACAGAAGGTTAAAAAAAATTCTCAGTGTTGTTTTATTTATTTCAAGAGTAGGCTGCTTGCTCCTTGCACAGACCTTTCTTTCCTGGAGCACCAGGAAAAGGGTAAAACCATAGCCTTGTGTAACTTGATCTAGGTGGGCACGGCAGGCATCCAGGCTTCCCTTCTCAATATCATCAGTGGCTAGACTTCTTCACATACCTTGACCCCTTCCTGCTGGACAAGCTACAACAAAGACTCCACCCCTCCACAAGGTTACAATATACACTCAAAATAGGCTTCCTCAGAGGTTGGGACAAGTGGGCTGGCACTGGAAGGAAATAGTTTGGTTATTGCAAAATGGTACGAGTGGTAGTGGGAAAGACACCAAACCAGAATGAGGTGTTTAACAAAATTTATTTGGATATTAAGTAGTTTAGGTCAATAGTGAGCAAGAGCATCGGAACCAGTTTGGTCAAAAATATGAAAAAAACAACAGGCGAATGTAATGCAATAAAGTTAATCAGTTTAGAACAGCAACACCACCAATGTACAATCACTTTTTAAATTTGACCACACAAAGACCTAAACCCAAACCACCAATTCCCTTTTCTGTTCCCAGTGTTCCTTAACATGACCCTTCCAAATCTTTTGTAGGAAATGAGCATACTACTATAGCTCAACTATCCCAACACAGTTATGTGTAAGCAGCCCAAATTTGTGCAATGTGTCCTTGTAACACCTCTCTTTATGTTAATTTAGCTCAATTAAGCTAGACGTGATCTCCAGGAACAAGCAGGAATTTAGTCCTCACATACGTATGGGTATCGTCGGTACCGACGAAGCCTGCGTGGGAACGCTCCCCAGCGTCCAATAGGAACGCTTTTGGGAGCATCCCTCAGCACATGCACGCTGCCTTCCCGCCTTTCCAACTGTCCCTCTTCAGTTCTTCATTTTCCGCGGAGCTGACAGGATCTATTCCCTGTCACCGCAGAAAATTACATCTTTAAACTTCTTTCTGTGGTCGCGTTTGCCTACCGCACGACGCCTACCGGTACTGCCGGTTCTTTTCTTTTTCTTTCTTTCAAAAAAACCCAAAACTTTCAGTGTTTCTTTTAGAAACTTTCCTTTTTGGTGCTAGGCGCCATTTTCGGCACTAGGCCCCCATTTTCCTGAATCATGGAAAAACCAACTAGTGGTTTTAAGAAATGTACTAAGTGTGGTGGTACCATTTCCGTCACTGACACCCATGATTGGTGTCTAAAATGTTTAGGACCTGATCATTCTCCAACTGAATGTCTCTCCTGCATGGGGATGACCAAAAGAGGAAGACAGAACCGGGCCGCAAAGCTCGGTACCCTTTTTTCTTCAGATGCCAGATCCATTGCATCGACATCGTCGAGGGCCTCTTCTTCCTCCCATGGATCTCAGGTAACTAAACAGAAGAGCCGGTCCTCAAAGGGTAGCTCTCCTGCTAAGCATCGAGAGGCCATTGGCATTGCCCTTGAGGGAACCACACCGGCAAAACAGCCCCGGCGGGAGGCCTCAGCTTCCAAAGCATCGATGGGGCTTCAGGATGTTCTCAAGGCCTCAACCTCACAAGAACTACCTGTGCCATGCTCAGGGGTTCCGGCCGTCCTTACCGGTACCGACACCCAGGCATTGGCAGCATCGATAGACCAGAGGTTCCTCGCTATCGAGCGCAGTATCACAGCTCTTCTCTCGGCTGCGGGACCGGTGGTCCCAAGGGCACCGGTACCGACATCGACACCAACACCGGTACCAACACCGGTGATGCTGGTACCGATGGTGCCGGCCCCAGTGGGAACTCTTCCTATGCCATCTCTGGCTGGAGGGGACAAAGCGGTACCGGGTCACCTCGGTACCAACTTCGATCGGTACCGGGATCGTGCCTTGCAGGAGCATCGGGGTCAGGAATACTTTGATTGCTCCGATTCCGAAGACTCTGACAATTCTGCAGGCACTAGAGGGTTTCTCCTAGAAGATCTCTCTTCTCCCCAATGCAGAATGTCACCTCCAGAGGACATGTCTTTTCAGGATTTCATCCGTGATATGGCCAAAGGGCTTTTAATCAGAGTAGCTCCTGAAGAAGAACACAGAGCAAAGGAATTGGAAATCCTCCAATATTCTAAAGCTCCCAAGGAGGCAGCTACTCTGCCTATCCATGAAATTCCGCATAGCTTGATGCTCAGAATGTGGGAGACACCTCTGACCACTTCTCCTCACTCTAGGAGACTTGATACTATGTATTGAGTTCCACCATGTCCTGGTTTTCAGAAAACCCAGCTGCCACACCATTCAATGGTAGTGGAATCAGCCATGCGTAGGATGAAAATCGCAAAGAGACATGTATCCAATCCTCCAGGTTGTGAATGCAGGACTCTGGATGCTTTTGGACGCAGAAATTTTCAAGCTTCCATGCTTTCAGCTAAGGTCAGTTCATACATCCTATATATGGGAATGTTCCTTAAGGAAGTCACAGGAGACTTGGAACTTATGAGCCCTTTTCTCCCAGATGATAAGAGACAAGATTTTCTTGCTCTAGTTAAGTATTCTCAAAATGTCTCCAAGTTTGTCAATCGTGCAGCTTTTGACTGCTTTGAATGCATCAGCAGAACTTCTGCTATTGCCATTGGTGCACAACAGATTGCCTGGCTACAGGCATCAGACTTGGAGACTTGGGTACAGGACAAATTAGGCAACATTCCTTGCACGGGGAGAATCTCTTCGGCAAGAACTGGCAGGAAAAGGCTAATGAGTTAGATGCTGACAATTCTACCTTAGATAGATTGTCAAAGTCTACAGCCACTCCAGCCAAAAGGAAGCTATACAAAAAACCCTCTTTTAGCAAAAAGAGGAAGTTTTATCCTTCCTATACCCAGCACAGTCAGACTTCAGGTCAGGTTACCCAAAAGGGACAACCTAGACAACAGAAGAAACCAAAAGTCCATGTTCCCTGTAAAATAGTTATCTCCAAGTTATAATGCCCTGTTCAATGTAATTTCAGTTTGTTCAATGTAAACCGCACTGATGCAGAATAGCGCGGTATATAAGAGAATGTAAATAAAATAAAAATAAATAAATAAATAAAAGGACCGAGAGCCCAACCAGCTCTCCAGGTTCAGCCCCCTCAAGGGCTTTGACTCCTTCCCAGAGAGCTTCGCCTTCCTGCCTCTGAAGGGTCCCCAACCCCCCAACATTCCAGGCAGGTTATGCCACTTTATCAACAGATGGCATCAAATAACAGCAAAAGATTGGACTTTGTCCATTGTAGGAGAGGGGTACCAACTTCATTTTCACAGCATACCCCCTCCTACAATTCTAAAGCAGTTCAATTCACAAACCTCTGCAGACAATCTGCTAGATTACGAGGTCTCCACACTTCTTGCCCAGGGGGCAATAGAAGAAGTACCCATTTTTCAACAGGGAACAGGGTTATACTCCCCCTATTTTCTTATCCCAAAGAAAACAGGGGGACACAGACCCATTCTAGACCTCAGAGAATTGAACAAATATCTGTTTCGGGAGAAATTCAAAATGATTTCTCTTTTTTTTTTTTTTTTTTTTTAATATTTTATTTCTGAATTTTCAACAACTAAACCAAGCAACATGCTTGTACAGAAAAGTGTACACTTAAGCAATTTCAAAAAGAACATTATATAAAGAAAACCACAGTGACACATCATTAGTCCCCAAGTGAGGGGGAGATAAGCTAAAAAGAAACACACACACAGGGGAGGAGACCATGTGTATATAACTCTTAGGCAAAGAGTAAAGAAATAAGCATAGTGACGGAGAAAGAGGGACATTTCCAAAAGTGAACGCTAAGGTACCTTATGCAGGAGATGTTACAATATGAGTACTGAGATAGGTGGATAGATCTCCAGGCTGAAAAAATACATATTTTTGAGACTTATGAACCACAATACATTTGCAAGGAAACCTCAGCAAAAAAGAAGCTCCTAACTGAAGGAACCCAGGTTTTCATAGTAAGAAAGCTTCTTAAGATGTATTACAAAAAAAGAAATGTTCTGTTTATGGGGAAAAAGATTTCTATCTTCCCCGATATTGCTCGAGACACCCAGAGAAGGCGTAAAGCTTTCTTACTATTAAAACCTGGGGTACTTCAAAATGATTTCTCTAGGAACTCTTCTGCCATACCTTCGAGCCCAGGACTGGCTTTGCTCTCTAGACTTAAAGGATGCATACACACACATCTCATCCATCCAGATCACAGGAAATTCTTACGTTTCCTTTTCAGGGGAAGACATTTCCAGTACAGGGTTCTTCCTTTTGGTCTGGCTTCAGCACCAAGGTTGTTCACGAAATGCATGGCAGTAGTAGCAGCATTTCTACGAACCCTGGGGATTTTTGTCTTCCCCTACTTAGACGACTGGCTCATTTGAGCCTCCACAGTTGCACAGGCCAGCACTGCACTGTCTCGTACAATGCGAATCCTCCAATACTTGGGATTGGAAATCAACTTCCCGAAGTCTCAACTAGTTCCTTCCCAATGCCTAGAATTCATAGGAGCCTGTCTGGATACCAGGCAGGCAAGGGCTTTTTTTCCACAAGCCCGGTGTCTTTGCATTATGCAGTTAGCTTCCCAAGCAGCGGGAAAATCCTCCCTCATGGCTCGGGAACTACTGCAATTGCTGGGACACATGGCATCCATATGCTCACCTTCACATGCGAGCAGCTCAATGGACCCTCTCCACACAGTGGACACAGGCCACGGGCAATTTGTTGGACAAAATAACAGTCTCTCAAAGACTAATTTTGTCCCTTCAATGGTGGAAAATCACTAGAAAATCTGACAGTGGGGTCTCCTTTCAATCAACCCCTTTTTCAGGCCACCCTAACAACAGATGCATCACAGGTGGGTTGGGGAGCACACCTGAATCATCTCTCTACCCAGGGCACCTGGACTCCACAGGAGGTTGGTTTACACAAAAACCTCCTGGAGTTAAGAGCAATTTATTTAGCTCTTCGAGTGTTCCACGCCCAGCTCAGCTACAAGACAGTCCTAGTCCAAACGGACAATCAGGTAGCCATGTTCTATGTGAACAAGCAGGGCGGGACAGGCTCTCTGTCATTATGCAATGAAGCTTTACGACTCTGGGCCCTCGCCAGAGAGCATCAAATTCACCTTCTAGTGGTATATCTTCCAGGTATTCAAAACCTTTGGGCAGACAAACTCAGTCGAGTACTGCTACCTCACAAGTGGTCACTCCACCTAGACCAGGTGGCAAAGATATTTCATCTCTGGGGCACTCCAGACATAGACCTCTTTGCACTCCAGACATAGACCACTGGGGCACTCCAGACATAGACCTCTGGGGCACTCCAGACATAGACCACTGAATGCCAAACTTACCCGGTTCTGTTCCAGAATTCCGTCGCACAACAGTCAGGCAAGGGATGCCTTCCTCCTTCACTGGTGTCAGGACTTCCTTTATGCCTTCCCACCCATTCCCCTCATCCCCAAGACACTCTTCAAGCTTCAGAGAGACAGGGGTCGCATGATTCTCATAGCACCACGATGGCCACGCCAAACGTGGTATGCCCTGCTTCTGCATCTCTCTCAAGCGGCACCTCTGGAGTTAGGGCATGCTCCAGATCTCCTTTCCCAGGAGAACGGGATGCTATGGCACCGAATTCCCAGTCCCTGCACCTCACGGCCTGGTTGTTGAAGGCTTAGATCTCCAGAATTTCAACCTGTCCCAGCAGGTAAAAGATATCTTTCAGGCTTCTAGGAAACTTTCCACAAGAAGATCTTATGCCTTCAAGTGGAAACATTTTACTATATGGTGCTCCAAGAAGGGAATAAACCCCCTGGTCATACCCTTAGAATCAATACTAGAGTATCTCCTTCACTTATCGAATTCTGGGTTAAAGACCAATTCGGTAAGAGTCCATCTTAGTGCAATTGCAGCTTCTTATAAGCCTCTAAATGGACAACCAATTTCCTCTCATCCACTCCTATCAAGATTTATGAGAGGCCTTTTATTAACTAAACCTCCCATCAAGCCACCACCACCATCAAGCATGGGATTTAAATCTAGTTCTTGGGCAGCTCATGAAGCCACCTTTTGAACCTTTAGCCACTACAGCCCTTAAGTTTTTGACTTGGAAGGTCATCTTCCTAATCGCAATCACCTCTGCCCGTCGCATTAGTGAATTGCAAGCGTTAGTGGCTAATCCTCCTTATACTAGATTTCATCTTGATAAGGTTGTTCTTCGAACTCACCCACACTTTATGCCAAAGGTGGTTTCGCCTTTTCATTTAAACCAATCAATTTACCTTCCTGTATTTTTTCCGAGGCCTCACGTCTCTAATGCAGAAAGGAACCTTCAAACTTTGGATTGTAAGAGGGCCTTAGCCTTTTACATTCAAAGAACACAGCAACATAGAAAGTTCACACAACCTTTTGTAGCTTTTGACCCTAGTCATTTGGGACTTCCAGTCTTCAAAAGAACTTTATCTAAATGGATTGCCCAATCCATATCCTTTACTTATGAGAGTAAGGGTCTTCCTCTTCAGAACCATGTCACAGCTCGCAATGTGAGAGCCATGGCAGCTACTATGGCTAATCTCCACTCTGTCTATCGATGACATTTGTTGAGCAGCCACCTGGGCTTTGGTACACACCTTCACAGCCCATTACTGCCTAGATAAAGCCTCCCGCCGGGATGCCTTCTTTGGCCAAGCTATTCTTCAAAATCTCTTTCAATCTTAAGCCAACTCCTACCCACCAACCCTGGTGGGATGCCAGAGATCCATGGGAGGAAGGATTCTCACCTTTGACAGTGACACCTTCCTAGGGTTATCTCCCTGACATCTTCAGCTAGGGAGTCCCCATATGTGAGGACCCAGTCAGAAACCGTGGCAGGAGGTTCAAACGTAATCTTTATTGATCCACGGATAAGGTGCGCCAAACCCAACACAGGCCGTGTTTCGTACACCACTTCCTCAGGGGTTATAGGCTCACTACAAAATATACATACATGTAAAACCAACAGCAAACAGAAATTGTTGTGTAAACATGAATACAAAAAGACAAATCATGTTATACCACATTAAATAAAATTACTGAGATAAATCATTAAAAAATATTAAAATAAACTATAGAAAATAATTAAAAAACTTTAATAATAATAAACAAATAACAATAAATAAATTAAAAATTAATTAAAAACATGTAAACACTCATAATGCGATAACTCACTTAATAAAAATATAAAAAATTTCCACATTAAGAATATATATAGTAGTATTAATAATAACGATAATAACGACAATGATAATGAAATATAATAATAAAACAACTTAAAAAAATAGATCTATCAACTATGTATATATATTTTTTTCATAAGGCCTTTCTTAATTATAACCACAAGAACTAAAGAAAACGGAGAAAAGGAGGACTTAAGGAACAAAATAATATAAATTGTTAATGCCAATGTCCAAAATAAAACTAAAAATAAAAATAAAGATTAAAAAATATATATAAGAATTAAAATAAAAATAAAAATTAAAATTAAACAAATATATAAAAAATACCTTAAAAATAATTAAGATAATAAATAAATAAATAAAAATATAAAAAATATTTATAAAAAATAATAAATATATATGCATATATACAATCAATATACAATAAAATTATATTATAAAAAAGCATAAAAAGAAAATAACACAATAGGAAATTGTATAAACATAAAAACAGAAGTTATTAAATATTACTAAAATAAAATTTAGCATAACCATAAAAATTAAAAAAGTTTAAAATAATAATACAACCTACCACTGCACCAAGCCAATTTCAGAAAAAACCTTTTGCTGAGCAGAGGCACGGATCCCACCTGCCTCTGGTGCGCGATGCACTTATGATTGTATGTGAAAAAAACTAAACAAATAAATAAACAAATAAAATCAATAAATAATTTAGACATTGGCAAAGATAACAAAGGATAAAATTTATCTTTCAGAGGAATCATAAACATGAGGAGCATCATAACATTGGGAGAGACCAGTGTTCCACTAACTAGATTATATACAAACCATTATGTGCTGTGATTCAAAAACCTATATTTTGATGTCCTTAAAAAAACTGTGATTGTGAAATGAAAGGTGTAAAATGTGTCCTAATTTAATGCTGTACTAATTTTCTAAATTTGAACCAAAAACGGAGGTTTTAACCAAAACGACTTATTTTAAATCATGCAAAGCGCTATTGGTATGTCGCCAGCACTGTAAAACCCTATTCAAGCAGAACAAAATGTTAAACCTGCTCAAACTGGTAGAATCATTCTTTTTGCGACAAGAAGAAAATGAAGAGAAAATATGAGTTTAATGAAAATCAAAAACTGTGTATACCGGAGACAAGAAGTGACTAACCGCCATCTACTTATAGCATAATTATAGATGTTAAGGAAAACGTTTACTTGCCCCGTATACCCGTTGTTCGTAGGGAAACAGTGAGAATCAAAAAACACTCTTGAACAATTGTAGGATACCTCTGTAACCCATAAAAATGCCGCAATCAACTGCACATACGTGCTTCTTTTAAAGCGCCGTTTTTGGCGGGAGACAAAGATATTCAAAACCCAGACTGTCACCATATTAGAAGTACCGTTAAAAAATTTTGCTACAGCAAATAGTATCTGAATTTCTTTGAAAAAAAATTTTAAAAACGGAAGATGGCATGTGAATAACAACAATAACAGTAATAATGAAACATGAAATGATTAAAACTCACAAAAACCTTTTTACCGGAGACAGTGAGCGACTGACCGCCGCACACTAACATAGATGTAAATGTGAAATGAAACGCGTACTAGCCACGTGTATATATTGTTTTTAAGAGACCAAACAAAATCTATAACGCATTAACAAATGTGGGACACCCCTGTAGTCCCTAAGAACATACCACATGTGATAGATGATCCGAACTTGAAAATCACTTGATACCACCATGAAGCCAGGCACCTCGCACTGATTATAGCATCGCAGTCAACTGCACATGCGTGCTCCTTTTAAAGCGCTATTTTTGGCGGGAAGAAGGCATTTAAAATCCAACCTGTCGGCTCTTTGTTGTTTAATAAATTTGTGCTGCCACAGAAAATGTTAATTTCTAAAATCAGGGGATGACATATGAATAAAAATATAAATATAAATAATAATATTATGGAACCCAGCACTGATTATGGCATTGCAGTCAACTGCACATACTGGTTTAAAAGCGCCATTTTTGGCGGGGAGAAGGCATTCAACACCCAACTTGTCAGGTCTTTTAAGAGATTTGTGCTGCCACAAAAAAATGTTGTAATTTCTGAAATCAGGGGATGACATATGAATAAAATTATAAATAATAATATTATGGAACCCTAAAGACAACAACTAAAACAAAATGACTAATTCAATTATAAACTAATTAAAATATAACATAAATATACTTAAAAAAAAATTTAAATTAAATAATCAAAAATAAAAATTATTAAAAATAATAATAATAATACTTAAAAAATATATTTAATGAAAATTACTTTATGAAAAACTGTTAAACCCAAACCGAAGATACGGGTCCATTGGATGTTGGAAGGTCTGTCAGACATTGCTTGTTGGAAAATTTGAGGGAACAACAATATATACCTAACCCAACTTACAGAAACACCGATAAATCTTGATCCATGTTTAATCCATGTGGTACCATGGAATTTAGCAAGAAAATGTATTTTTGTTCTAACCGGGCTGTAGTTTTGACTACATCTCCCCCTCTCCAGTTCAATTGTATCTTTTTCAAAACAAAAAATTTTATATCAGCCAAAGTGTGTCCCATATCTAGCCAATGCTGTACAATTGGTTTATCAGTTAATTTTCTTCGTACGCAACTTTTATGTTCCACTATACGTGTCCGTATGCAACGGTTGGTCCTGCCTACATAAAGTTTACCACAAGGGCACTGTATCACGTATATTACATTTGCTGTTGCACAGTTTGAAAAATCATTAATGTAAAACTTTTTTTGAGTACCTGGATGCATAAAAAAAACCCTTACGAGCAAAACATTAAGACATACCGAGCAGTGACCACACTGAAACTGGCCCTTAAATTTAGATAATCTCTTACGTTCGGTAAAAGCTGACGGAACCAATAGATTTTTAAGGTTAACATTTCTTTTGTGGGCGACAATGAGAGAGGTGTCACGAAAACCAGGGAGCGACTGGATAAGATGCCATTCTTTTTTGAGGATATGTACTATCCTCCGCGACTGTAAGGAGGCTTCATGGTGGTATCAAGTGATTTTCAAGTTCGGATCATCTATCACATGTGGCATGTTCTTAGGGACTACAGGGGTGTCCCACATTTGTTAATGCGTTATAGATTTTGTTTGGTCTCTTAAAAACAATATATACACGTGGCTAGTACGCGTTTCATTTCACATTTACATCTATGTTAGTGTGCGGCAGTCAGTCGATCACTGTCTCCGGTAAAAAAAATTTTGTGAGTTTTAATCATTTCATGTTTCATTATTACTGTTATTGTTGTTATTCACATGCCATCTTCCGTTTTTAAAAAATTTTTCAAAGAAATTCAGATACTATTTGTTGTAGCAAAACGTTTTTAACGGTACTTCTAATATGGTGACAGTCTGGGTTTTGAATGTCTTTGTCTCCCGCCAAAAACGGCGCTTTAAAAGAAGCACGTATGTGCAGTTGACTGCGGCATTTTTATGGGTTACAGGGGTATCCTACAATTGTTCAAGAGTGTTTTTTGATTCTCACTGTTTCCCTACGAACAACGGGTATACGGGGCAAGTAAACGTTTTCCTTAACATCTATAATTATGCTATAAGTAGATGGCGGTTAGTCACTTCTTGTCTCCGGTATACACAGTTTTTGATTTTCATTAAACTCATATTTTCTCTTCATTTTCTTCTTGTCGCAAAAAGAATGATTCTACCAGTTTGAGCAGGTTTAACATTTTGTTCTGCTTGAATAGGGTTTTACAGTGCTGGCGACATACCAATAGCGCTTTGCATGATTTAAAATAAGTCGTTTTGGTAAAACCTCCGTTTTTGGTTCAAATTTAGAAAATTAGTACAGCATTAAATTAGGACACATTTTACACCTTTCATTTCACAATCACAGTTTTTTTAAGGACATCAAAATATAGGTTTTTGAATCACAGCACATAATGGTTTGTATATAATCTAGTTAGTGGAACACTGGTCTCTCCCAATGTTATGATGCTCCTCATGTTTATGATTCCTCTGAAAGATAAATTTTATCCTTTGTTATCTTTGCCAATGTCTAAATTATTTATTGATTTTATTTGTTTATTTATTTGTTTAGTTTTTTTCACATACAATCATAAGTGCATCGCGCACCAGAGGCAGGTGGGATCCGTGCCTCTGCTCAGCAAAAGGTTTTTTCTGAAATTGGCTTGGTGCAGTGGTAGGTTGTATTATTATTTTAAACTTTTTAAATTTTTATGGTTATGCTAAATTTTATTTTAGTAATATTTAATAACTTCTGTTTTTATGTTTATACAATTTCCTATTGTGTTATTTTGTTTTTATGCTTTTTTATAATATAATTTTATTGTATATTGATTGTATATATGCATATATATTTATGATTTTTTATAAATATTTTTTATATTTTTATTTATTTATTATCTTAATTATTTTAAAGGTATTTTTTACATATTTGTTTAATTTTTATTTTTATTTTTATTTTAATTCTTATATATATTTTTTAATCTTTATTTTTATTTTTAGTTTTATTTTGGACATTGGCATTAACAATTTATATTATTTTGTTCCTTAAGTCCTCCTTTTCTCCGTTTTCTTTTGTTCTTGTGGTTATAATTAAGAAAGGCCTTATGAAAAAAATATATATACATAGTTGATACATCTATTTTTTTAAGTTGTTTTATTATTATATTTCATTATCATTGTCGTTATTATCGTTATTATTAATACTACTATATATATTCTTAATATGGAAATTTTTTATATTTTTATTAAGTGAGTTATCGCATTATGAGTGTTTACATGTTTTTAATTAATTTTTAATTTATTTATTGTTATTTGTTTATTATTATTAAAGTTTTTTAATTATTTTCTATAGTTTATTTTAATATTTTTTAATGATTTATCTCAGTAATTTTATTTAATGTGGTATAACATGATTTGTCTTTTTGTATTCATGTTTACACAACAATTTCTGTTTGCTGTTGGTTTTACATGTATGTATATTTTGTAGTGAGCCTATAACCCCTGAGGAAGTGGTGTACGAAACACGGCCTGTGTTGGATTTGGCGCACCTTATCCGTGGATCAATAAAGGTTACGTTTGAACCTCCTGCCACGGTTTCTGACTGGTTCCTGTTGCCCACATGGTAGTTTGCTGTTTCTTGGTGGACCCCCATATGTGAGGACTACATTCCTGCTTGCTCCTGGAGATAGCGTAGTTACTCACCTCTAACAGGTGATCTCCGGGAACAGCAGGAATGTAGTCCTCACAACCCACCCACCTCCCCTAGGAGTTGTCTCTCTCTCTCTCTCTCTTTGTCTCTTTCCTCTCTCCCTCTATCCTTTCACTCAGCTACAAACTTAACTGAAGAGGGACAGTTGGAAAGGCAGGAAGGCAGCACGCATGTGCAGAGGGATGCTCCCAAAAGCATTTCCTATTGGACGCTGGGGAGCGTTCCCGCGCAGGCTCCGTCGGTACCGACGATACCCATATGTGAGGACTAAATTCCTGCTGTTCTCGGAGATCAACTGTTACAAGTGAGTTACTACACTTTCTGGCCAGAGATGTGGTGTTGCAAGTTTAGTATCACTATTGGCCAAATCACTCAATGCCACTCCTACTGAGTAGATGTCTCAGTCCATGGTATAAATCCAGGTCCCATGGAGGCCTGTGGCAGTCCCACACCATGGCAGTCACACCTCAACACACCTAACTACAAAAATTAACAGAACACCTCTCTAGGCCCTGACCAAAAGTAGGCCTGTCCTTGGTGTATGCACTGACTCTCAACTGTATGCTAGCTAAACTAGAAATAAAATAAAACGAGAGTATTCTATCTAACTAGTCTCTAACATTTTTGTCCCTAATCAGAAAGAGACTTGCAGTAGCTTGCAGCCACTGGACTCCAGTGATCTTTGCAGCATACTAATACTTCCAAGATTCTTACATAGCTGCTACCTTCTGATCTCCTTCAGGCTCTGCATCTGTGTGTTGGCAGGTGCCAAGGCCAGTTGTCTCTCCCAGCACAGCTCGATTATAATCTGACTGCAGGGGTTGACAATGCAGTCTGTTTCCACTCAGCCTTCCTTTAGAGCTGGGTTCACACCCCTGAGACAATTCTTCATTAGAATCCTACTTATCTTGGCTCACTTTCTAGAACCAAGACTCCTAGACTCTGCTGCGGGATCTCTGATGCAGACTCTCTGGTTTATCCTTGTTTTAAAACAGTTGTTGGCTCTTTCTACCCATTTCTCTTCTGGCTACAGCTGGAGGCCAGCAGTTCCCCTTTTTCCCTGATCTGTGTCTGTTTTAGCAGCACGGCACTCAGTACTAACCTTCTTGCGATGGGTTTCCAGTCTGTTTGACCCACTGATAGCCTTCTCCCAGGATCTGTCTTTTCCACTCAAGTAGTTCAATGGGTCAGCAATCCTTGTTCTTCTCTATTTTGGTTCTTGTCTGCATGTTCTTCTGTTCTCTTTTTTTCTTCAAGGCATCTCTCTGCTCTCTGGGCATCTCATCTCTTTTCTCTACTCAGGAGGGATGAGGGACTCTTTTTCTCTCTTCAGCTCAGCTCCTCCCAGTTCAATGGGCTTCTACTCTCTTCACAAATTGATTCTTTGATCTTCCGTCCTCTTCAGCACATGCCTGAATGTGCCCTCTATATTTTTCTATGGCAGACTCTGGCTCCCATGTTCCTGTAACTCATCCTGATCTTCTTTGAAGCTCCATATAAAGGTAGCTGATGGCAATGTTCCTTTCTGGAGGGGGAGGTCTCTTTGCTCCTCTGATATCAAACAGGTCTCTTCCTCTTCCAGGGTTCCCTGCACCAGTGATGCCACTTCCTGTGGTCTGAAGGGCATAAGGCTCTTCGTACTTATGGATGTCTGGGATTCTGGAGCTCCACTTCCACCCCTCAAAGGTAATTTTTAATTTTTTCTTTTATACTGTTTACATCAGCATCGCTCGCCATCTAATTGTTTGTACTCATAGTACAGTATCTTCCACAGTGTAGGAGCTCGTGTTGCTCAACACGGCAACTTTTAGTTCTGTCAGTGCCTCTGGAGCACCTCAGGCCTGTAGCAGCACCAGACAGTGCCTTTTGCCTTCTCCCCTATTTAATTCCCTCTGGATCTTTGTTGCCCTCTCTTTTTTTTATCCTTGTGGGTTCAATGGAAATCAAACTTATGATTGTCGGGGTTGCAGACTAGAAATTGATAGCTGCTAACAAATTCTATAAACAAACTCACAGACAGGAAGCCCTAAGGCATAAGGGTTACTGCCTGGCTTCCAGGGCCAGCCACCCAAAGGGACCCCAAGGGAAGGAGGAACAGCCTTCTGCCAAATGATTCCAGAGAAGACCATCTAAGGCCCTGGGCCCCTGGAACTGTAGAGCCAGCACAAGAGTCAGACTGCCCTGCTAGAACCTCTTTCCTCTTGCTGTACCAGCCATTCTTCCCACCTGCTGGAAACAGAAAAATGCTGATTGATTTCCTGGTTGCACCAGCATATATAGGAAAAATGAGCAGATTTGCTCTGTCTCTGCTTACCGTGAGGAGGGCAAATCCCACTTGGTGTGGACTGGTCTAGAATGGGCAAAGAGGAAGCCTTCATTGTTGGCAAGCCCTGTGCTTTGTGTGTTGAAACAGGCTGTAAAGGATGTATGATCCCAATAGACATGCACGGTCCTAGGCCCAGAGATTGTGCCAGCTCTGCAGATGGCTCTAAGATGAAGGTAGTCATGGCTATGGTATAAAATGTGTTTAGAAAGTAATGCCTGGAGGTCCCCTGTAGGGGGTACACATACCTGCAATCTACTCCATTTCAGTTTGCACTCCTCTCTAACCAGGCTGCCTGATTCAGCCATAGTTATTAAGCCCCAAGTCTGTTTGGTGAACAGTTGTTAAATGGTACATCTTTTGCCCAAAGATATAAGCGACTTCAGCTTCAAAAATAAAACAATTCCACAGCCAAAAACATACAAGACAAATTGTGTTCACAATGTGCAGTGAGACTTGTCATATTCTTAAATTTAAGATAACCTTATGCCCTTTCTGCACAATATTCACATTCCTTTCTGAAGCAAGCAGGAAACTATTTCCATGAGTAAAAAAGTTATTTCCAAAATGTGTAAGTAAATTCTCTTGCCATCTCGATTTGCTATTGTCTTTTGCCCAGTCCTTAATGCCCGCAATCTCTGCCACGGATTTAAACACTGGTATGTATTTACTGTCATGTTTTAATCAACATCAGAAGATATGCCATACTGGGTCAGACCAAGGATCCATCAATCCCAGTATACTGTTTCCAACAGTGGCCAATCCAGGTCACATGTACCTGGCAGGTTCCCAAAAGGTGCAGATTCCATGCTGCTTATCCAATGATTAAGCAGTAAATTTCTCCAGTCCTCTTTAATAATGGTTTATGGACTTTTCATACATAAACTTGTCCAAGCCTCTTTTAAATTCAGCTACACTAGCAGCTTTTACTACATTCTCTAGTAACAAATTCCAGAGTTTGATTACGCGTTGAGTGAAAAAATATTTTCTCTGATTAGTCTTAAATGTGCAACTAATATATAATAATCATAAAACTATAAATACCACAACATGAATTAAAACATAATGTAGCCCTAGCCTTACAAGGCTCAATACCAATTAAATAAACTTATAATCGTTGAAACCCACTGTTAATTTATCCAAAAACAATGTGACTACTTAAATAAAACAATTATATATTTTACTTTAATCATCAATATCTAAGAATATACAGAAAATTATCACAACTCTTGTTCATAACATCTTATTCTAAATATGTTTACACATCATTTTTAAATATCTTCAAATGCACTCATATACAATAATGAAATAATAGAATAATTACATCAAACTATATGGCCAATAGTTTCACCGAGTAACCGGCTTCATCAGGGAGGCTACAAGTCAATTACAACAAACTTAAAAAATTACCACATATACTGTAGAACACTATACTGACCAGCTCACCCGATTCCTCCGGCTCCAAAAAACGCCCAAGCATGCGCATATGTCACAAAACCCCAAAGGGCTCTTTAATAGAACCAGTGCCAATCTATTTGATTATTCAGCAGCACAGCCGCTGAATATAATTTCCATCTCCCTCTGCATTTACTTGCATAATTGCAAAACATTTTAAGACTTCCAAACGATGGGTCATCTCCTGCCAGTGTAAAAGAAGAGGAGCGGTAAAGACCCCACAGCGAATAACCAAGAGGTGCTCAATTATCCATGTCTTAAATGTACGAGATGTTTGGCCAACATTTATCTTTTGACATGGGCATAATACAACATAAACTACTCCCTGAGTCAAACATGTATTATGACGTTTCAGATAAAAAGTGAAACCAAAATTGGGATGAGTAAAACTCTGAAGTTGCAAGGTATGCAGCATATCACGCACTATCCACAAGACTGACCCTGCTGTATTGTAGCCATGGCAACAGGAGATCATATTCTAGAATGCACCAATAAATCCCTCAAATTTTTACCACGACGTAAAACAAACAAAGAGGGTCCTTAAATAATGGATGTACTTGTAATATGGACCAATATCACAAAATAAGCTGCTTAACCACAGAAATTTGTGCAAAATAAGGCAACACACACATCAAGTATCTCTCACTAGAGCGTGCAGAGTTTAACAACAATAACTCACGGTTAGCATACAAGGCCCATTTCTGTGCTCTACGTATGATATGAGATGGATACTGTCAACATCTAAATCTAGCCTCCATATGGCAGGCCTGTTGAATATATTCTTCTCGCGTTGAGCACAACTTCCTCAAACTCAAAAACTGGCCCAAACTCAAGAATATAATCTCTAATATGACGCGGGTGAAAACACCAATAATCCAAAAGGCTATTCCTATCTGTGGATTTACAAAAGATGGAGGTAACAAAACCACCCTATCGTAAAGTGATTTGAATATCTAAAAAATCTATAGATGCCTGAGACAAACGAGGAGTGAAACAAATTTTTGTCTCTAGTATTAAGCTAGCTGAGAAATGCAGAACGTTTAGCAGATTCTCCCTGCTATATGAAAAAATACCATCTATGAACCGTACCCATTATACAAACCACTCCTCAAAATCTCAAACATACAGGCCCGTGCCTGAGGGCCCTTTGGTTTGGCCCTCAGGCGCAGGCTCATAGGAAAGGGCCTCAAATATCCAAACTGACCAGCAGAGCAATACTTCACCACTCCTGGGACCTAGACCACTCACACTAAAAGGTGAGTGACCAGACAACCAACAAACAAACTTGATACACAACACAATGCCTGGCTCCCAGAGACGACTCCTCCTCGCCATCTGCTTCCTTATACTAGCTATGCTCTACAAGAACGCTCTATCCCTTGCTACAACCCACAGTGCTATTCCAGTGATAGACAGCAACACCTCACCATGCTACAAATGCTTGCCACATAGAACACACCAAAGGAACAACTCCAGACTAGTTCACATCTCACCCCAGGAACAACTCCAGCTGAAATATATTACGCAGCCAACAAACACCACTACCTACTTAATATACACTTTCATAAATACCCGTTCTGCAAGAAACAAAATTCAGATACTTAATGAGTACATCTCTCACTTGGTTTGCAGCTTGTCGTGCTGTGAGGGCTTGGTTACATCAGTGATGATGAGGGCTAAGCTATCGGCAGTTTAACTACTGGCAGGGTCTCCCAAGATGGACAGGCCTCAGCTGAGATGCCAGACTAAGACAAACCACCCATCTAGGCAGCAGAATGGGACAGTGTTGACGGTTGAGGATCACATTTCTGTGACAATGGCAACAACACTAAACTTAAACTGCGCAGAGGAAAGGCCCGGCAATCTACTTCTGTATCTTGCCATGAAAACCCAATGGATAGTCACAACAAAACAAATTATACTATAGTGCTGGAAGATGAGACTCCCAGGTCAGAAGGCATTCAACTAGCTATTCTGAAAAGTCTTCAGCTCTTCCCCAGTAAAGCCAGCATTTATGATGTGCTTGGATCAAAGCCCTCAGGACGTCTGACTGCTGATGTAGCTGTGCATGAAATTAGATTCAGAAGCTGTAAAGATGTCTTACATAATGGAACATGGAACGTACAAAGCATGAACCAAGAGAAGTTGGAGGTGGTCAAGAATGAAATGGAACGTGTACAACTTGATCTGTTGGGTGTCAGCGAACTGAAATGGACTGGCATCAGGCACTCTGCATCAGATGATCACATGGTCTACTATGCTGGAAATGAAAGACAAAGAAGAAATGGTGTTGCATTTATAATAAAGAAGAAACTTACAAGAACTGTAAGGAAATACAATGCAGTCAGTGAATGCTTAATCTCTATTCATTTATGAGGAATGCCTATCAACACAACTATAATTCAAGTATATGCCCCAACAACAGCTGCAGAAGAGGATGAAATTGAAGAGTTCTATGAACAGGTTCAAGCTGAAATTGACAGAACATGCAAGAAGGACATCCTGATAGTCATGGATGACTGGAACGCAAAGGTTGGCTACAAAGAAGAAGGCAAAGTGGTTGGAAAATATGGACTTGGCAACAGAAATGAAGCTGGAGAAAGATTGATAGAATTCTGCAAGACCAACCACCTATTCATCTCAAACACCTTCTTCCAGCAATACAAGCGGCGACTGTACACATGGACTTCACCCAATGAATTGTACAAAACTTTAATTGACTACATCTGTGGAAGTCAATGATGGAAAAGCTCTATATCATCAAAGACAAAACCTGGAGCTGACTGTGGTACAGATCATCAACTACTAGTATGCAAATTCAAGCTAAAGTTGAAAAAGAGCAACCCACTCATGAATGCAGCAAAATATGACCTTGAGAATATACCACTAGAATTTAAACACTGCCTGCAAAATTGATCTGCTGCTTTAGATACAAATGACAGAGCTCCAGAAGAGCTATGGAATGACATCAAGAAGGTTGTGTTGGAAGAAAGCGAGAAGTCTCTACAAAAGGTGAAAAAGCAAAAATGGCCAAAATGGATGATGGAAGAAACTCTGAAAATTGCCCAGAAATGCAGAGAAACTAAAGCCAGAGGAGAAAGAAAGACAATTGCAGAACTCAACAGAGATTTCCAAAGTGCAGCAAGACAGGACAAGGAAAAGTACTGCAATGACAAATGCAAGAAAATAGAAGCAGAAACTATTAGAGGAAGAACAAGATTGGCTTTTCTAGAGCTACGAGAGTTAAAGAAAAAATTCCAGCCTCGAATTGGAATGTTACAAGATGCTCAAGGTTCTATGTTGAATGATGCTGAGAAGATAAAGAAAAGGTGGAAAGAATATACAGAGTTTTTATATGATAAAGATCAAGTGGAGCAACAGCCATTTCAACCTGTACCTTATGATACGGAACCATTGGTGGTGAAAGAAGAAGTTGAAGCAGCATTGAAAGCCTTATCAAAGACAAAGCACCCTGCATTGATGGAATTCCCATAGAGGTATTACAGCAATCTGATGCAGCTGTTACCATACTTACAAGGCTCAGCCAAAAAATTTGGAAGACAACATCATGGCCAACTGACTGTAAAAGATCTATGTCTGTACCAATACCAAAGATCCAACCGACTGTGGAAATTATCGTACAATCGCTCTGATCCCACATGCCAGCAAGATTCTCTGGATAGTTTATTCAACAGATTATTCAACAAGATTATTCAACAGAGACTACAACCATACCTGGAACAAGAACTACCTGAAGTGCAAAGCAAGGCTCAGGAAAGGGCGCGGAACGAGAGACATCATCGCGGATGTGAAATGGATCCTTGAAAAGACTAAAGAATACCAAAATGATATCTATTTGTGCTTTATTGACTATAGCAAGGCTCTTAACTATGTAAACCATGAGAAACTCTGGGCCACATTAAGAAGCATGGGTATACCAGAACATCTGATTGTTCTCTTGCATAATCTGTACATTGATCAAGAAGCAACAGTTCAAACGGAACAATGAGAAACAGAATGGTTTAAAATAAGCAAAGGTGTAAGATAAGGCTGCATATTTTCCCCCTACCTGTTTAATTTATATGCAGAACAAATCATCAGAGAAGCAGGATTGTATGAAGACAACAGAGGTGTGAAGATTGGTGGAAGACTCATCAATAACCTTCGCTATGCTGATGACATCACATTACTGGCTGAAAGTGAAGACGATCTGAAACATTTGCTTCTCACGATCAAAGAACATAGTCTCAAAATGGGCCTGCCCCTTTATATAAAGAAGACAAAGATCATGACAACTGGCAAAAACAACAAGTTCATCGTTGAAGGAGAAGAAATTGAAATCGTGGACAACTTTAACCTATTTGGATCAACTATCAATAAAGAAGCAACAAGCAGTCAAGAAATCCGATGACGCATTGCTCTTGGCAGAATGGCTATGAAAAACTTAGGCAAGATTCTCAAGAGCAGAGATGCCTCTCTCTATACAAAGGTTTGACTCGTTCGTGTCTTTCAATAACATCATATAGATGTGAAAGCTGGACAGTGAAAAAGGTTATACAGGAAGAAAATTGATACCTTTGAATTATGGTGCCGGTGGCCAATACTGTGTATACTATGGACTGCCCAAAGAACAAACTAGTCAGCACCAGAGGAGATCAAACCTAAGCTTTCTTTAGAAGCTCAGATGACAAGACTTTGACTTTCTTACTTTGGACACATCATGCAAAGAGAGAGATCATTAGAGAAAGACATCATGTTTGGCAAGATAGAAGGTCAACGCAAAAAAGGAAGGCCAGCAATGAGATGCTGTTTGCTGTTTAACATGGCAGTTATCATACACTAACCATGTTAAACTCCTAACGCAATTTAGTTAATAGACCCCCTGAGTGCATTATGATGAAAGACACAATGCCAATGCTTTTTCATAGTACCTTCTTTGGAAACCCACTTTTCCAGTGTCCTTGCAGCAAAAACATATAGTTCTGACAAGCCATTTACTCCCCCCCCCCCCCCCAAAGCCTCTTTCCCATGTAGACTAGCGTCAGCAAATTCTAGGGATGGAAGTACACACAGTGTTTATTATGCATTAAACACCATGATTACCAATTCATAATTTTTGACAATTTTCCAAAGGAAAAAAAGCCTTTCAGATCACTTTGTGTGTGTGTCCTGGATAATGTTTTTGTTTGATGTCCTATGTACACCATATTTTCAGAACATGTCCGAGGAAGGAGGGTGGACATGGGGACTCTGATAAAGAGTACTTTCCTGCATGGATTCCAGAAAGTAGGATCCTTAAGATCAGAGTAAAACGTCTTGTACATCATGCTCCACAAGAACAGAAACATTTATCATTTACTAGTATATTCATCTATTTATTTGCAGTTCTATCCCATCACAACCAAATTAAGGTTCCCAGTAGCTAACAGCATAATTAAAAATCAGTACACACTTTGACCTGCATAACATAATTCATACATCCAGTTTAAAATAGCACTATATCAAATTACTAATATATAAATCTAAATACCTAAACATAACATGCATAGACTAATATAAATACCAAAAAATATATATTTTCACAAAAATGCTCACAATTTGAGGTAGGGGAAAGGGTACATTCCAGGCAATGTATGCATCCCAGTTACAGTATGCATGCAAGGTAAAGAAGAAATGAGGAAGTGATGAGGGAAGGAGTGAGGCTGTGAGGGTGCATAAAATTAAGAACAAAGCAAAGAGGGAAGGAAGGAATGATGCAGGGAGCACGTTAAAAAACAGGAGGTAGTAAAATATGAGAAACAAAGAGATAATGGCATAAATACACAAATAAACGATGAAAACAGAAAGAAAAATGGCAATTACACTTACTTAGTAATTGTTCTTCCTTGAGGGACGACAGTTTAGTCCTCCACCTCTGGGTTGTGCACCTCCTCCTACAGCTTGGAGACTGGCATGTCACAAAAAAGTGACATCACTGGATATGACCTGCTGCTCTCTCTCTCACTATCCCCAGTGAACTATTGACAAAGCACACTTAAAGGAACAACAAATAAGTAGCTAACAATATAACATTCTCAGAACCCATATAACAACCACATTATATAAGAAAACATTGTCATCTTGGAAGGTAGGCTTTTCTTCTTGTGCCCTCGCCTTCCGCCTGTGCCAAAAGATAGAACAGAAAGAATCAGAAAAGACAAAGAATTTGAAGCAAAGACCCAGCTACCTACCGGCAATCTCATCCTTCGGCCGGCTGAACCTGCACTGCTTAGCTCCATTTACTATCCCGGGTGGGAATGAGGATTAAACTGTCGTCCCTCAAGGAAGAACAATTACCAGGTAAGTGTAATTACCATTTCCTTATCGATCCTCCAGTTTAGTCCTCCACCTCTGGGATGTAACAGAGCAGTACACATCGGGAGGGACCCTTCCAGCCGGCCTGCAACACCGCCGCCCCAAATACAGCATCCTTTGCTGCCAAGACATCTAGGAGGTAGTGTTTACTGAAAGTGTGAAGAGAGGCCCAAGTAGCCGCCCTACAAATTTCCATAGGCGACACCAGACTGTGCTCAGCCCATCACGCCGCTTGCGCACTGGTAGAATGATCTCGCAAACCCGTTGGTACCTGTCGTCCCGCAACAGATAAGCCGAAGCAATTGCCTCTCTAATCCAATGAGAAATGGAGGCCTTCGCCGCCGCCTCCCCTTTACGGACTCCACCGAACAAAACAAACAAGCGGTTGGATTTGCGAAACGCCTCCGAGACTTTCAAATACTGACGCAGTACTCTCTTTAAGTCCAACCGACGCAATCCACGATCTGACGCGATGTCCTCTAACGATCCCAGCACCGGAAGGGAAACCGTCTGGTTCATATGAAATGGAGAAACCACTTTGGGCAAAAAGGAGGGAACCGTATGGAGCACCACCTTCTCCTTAGAAAAAGAGAGAAACGGTTCCCTACACGACAACGCCTGTAACTCAGAAATTCGCCTCGCTGAGCAAATGGCCACCAAAAACACCATCTTCAAGGTTAAATCCTTTATGGACGCTTGCTGCAAGGGCTCAAAAGGCTCCCTAGCCAGAGCTGCCAAAACCAAGTTGAGATCCCACGGCGGAACCACAATCCTACGTGAAGGACGTAACCTCGACACTGCCCTGAGAAAAAGCAACACATCCGCATGCACCCCTAAGGCTATTCCCTGCACCTTGTCTCTATAGCAAGCCAGCGCTGCTAACTGAACCCTCAAGAACTGGCCGCCAGGCCCTTTTCGAAATCATCCTGCAAGAAACTCAAAATCACTGCAACAGAAGCGGTCGCCGCGCGCACTTGCCTCCTGGAACACCAATCCTCAAATATGCGCCAAATGCGAACATATGTCAGAGACGTAGAAGACTTCCGAGCCTTAAGCAAAGTCACAATGACCGCCCCTGAATAACCTCTTTTCTTCAACCGCACCCTTTCAATGGCCAAACCGTAAGCGAGAACCGATCCACTTGAGGCATTCGCAGTGGCCCTTGAAGTAGCAGACTGTCTGATGCCGGCAATCTCCACGGATCCCCGTCGAGAAGTCGCATGAGGTCGGCATACCATGGACGCCGTGGCCAGTCCGGAGCCACCAACAACACTCTTCCCAGATGGGCCTCGATCCCCTGTACCACCTGACCTGAGGGCCCACGGAGGGAATACATAGAGGAGACCTGACACCGGCCAGCATTGTAGCAGGGCGTCGATCCCTTCTGACATCCTTTCTCGACACCTGCTGAAGAACCGACTGGCTTTTGCCGAGTGGAAGGTCGTTATGAGATCCATGATCGGCGGCCCCCACCTGCACATCACTTTCGCAAAGACCTCTGGATTCAACTCCCATTCGCCGGCATCCACCTGGACTCTGCTGAGAAAATCCGCCATCACATTGTCCTTCCCAGCAATGTGCGCCGCCGAAATTGCCAGCAGCCGAAGCTCGATCCAAACAAAGAGTTCCTCTGCTTCTCTTTCCATGGCCGTACTCCGTGTACCACCTTGCCGATTGATGTAGGCTACCGTTTCGGAGTTGTCCGATAGAACCCTTACCGCTCGACCCCGCACCGCCTCCTCGAATGCTTACAACGCTAACGCTCTGAGTTCCAATCTGTTGATTGACCAAGTGCTCTCCCAAGCTGACCACAGCCCCTGCATGAAGAGCTCCCCGCAATGTGCTCCCCATCCCGCGAGGCTTGCATCTGTTAACAGTGGAATCTAATCTGGCTGCTCCAGGGGCATCGTGGCCTTCAACGACTCCGGAAGTAGCCACCGCTTTAACGCTCGTCACACTCCGAGAGGACAGATCAGGCGTCTGCTCAGCAGGTCGGTTTGATGAGACCAGCGGCGAAGCAACGACCGTTCCAACGGCCTCATATGAGCTCTGGCCCAGGGCACCATTAGTCCTGAACTGGCGAACCACCTGCTGTAGGGCTTGTACCCGCCATTTGGGCAGAAACACCAGCCCCCTCTGAGTGTTGAAATGTACCCCGAGGTACTCGAGGTTCTGGGATGGGGTAAGATGACTTTTGCCAGTATTGACCACCCAGCCGAGCCTCTCCAAGAATTTCACCACTTTGTCTGTAACGTTCACGCTCTCGGCTCTGGACTTCGCCCGGATAAACCAATTGTCGAGATAGGGATGTACCAAAATACCTTCCTTTCGCAACGCTGCCACTACCACCACTATGATCTTGGTGAACGTTTGTGGCTCTGTTGCGAGACGGAAGGGCAACACCTGAAACTGATAGTGTCCCCACAGCAGAGCAAAACGGAGAAACTTTTGATGACCCGCTCTGATTGGAACATGCAAATACGCTTCCGTAAGATGGAGAGACGTCAAGTACTCTCCTTGGCGAACCGCCACAATGATGGACCGCAAGGTCTCCATTCGGAAATTTGGCACCCGAAGACAGCAGTTCACCCCCTTTAAATCTAAAATTGGACGCAACGATCTGTCCTTCTTTGGCACGACGAAATAAATTGAGTATCGACCCCTGCCGTAATCCTCCTTTGGCACCGGGACGACCGCCCCCAAGCGCAACAGCCGATCCAGCATGCCGCGGACTGCTTGTGCCTTCTGTTGTACCCTGCAGGGTGACTGTACAAATAAATCCCGCATGGGCCACGCAAACTCCAGCGCATAACCTTCTCGGATGATGTCCAACACCCACTGGTCAGACGTTATTTGGACCCAGGCAGTAAGAAAGTTCCGAAGTCGCCTGCCTATCGGCAAACTTCCTGCCGGGGTCCCCCTCACTTCATTGTGGCTTGCGATTGACTGCTGAGGCTGCCGCCGCAAAACCTCTATCTGCTCCTCAAAACCCCTGGGCCCGCAGAGCAAATCTTCCTCTCTGGAATCCCCCCAAGTAAGAAGACCGAAATGTCTGGAAATCTCTAAAGGAACCCCAGAAGGACGAGCCAGACTTCCCCTGCTTGGGCTTATCCTCAGGCAATCGACCCCCTTTGGACTCTCCTAAATCCTTTACCAACTTATCGAGATCCTCTCCGAACAACAATTTTCCTCTAAAAGGGAGCTTACCGAGACGCGCCTTGGACGAACCGTCTGCCGCCCAATTCCTCAACCACAGGGATCTACGAGCGGCCACCAGTGACGCCATACTATTTGCTAGGGCTCTAATTAAGTCATAATGAACATCTGACAGATAAGCCGACCCCGACTCCAAGCGGTCCAGCTCTCTCAGCCCCTCTTGCTCCAATGGAGCAGACTGTCTTAATCGCTGCGACCATCGAAGACAAGCCCTTGCCAACCATACCCCACAAATAGAGGTTTGTAATGACACTGCGTTGGCCTCAAATGATTGTTTCAGCAGTTTCCAACTTTCTCTCCTGTGCATCCTTCAAGGCCGTACTGCCTTCCACCAGAATCGTTCTCTTCTTGGTCACTGCCAACACCGCCGCATCCACCCGCGGGGATCTAAACCTCTCCTTATCTTTATCCGCTAACGGGTACAGCCTATTCATAATGGGAACACCATGGAGCCCAGCCTCCGGCTGGTCCCACTCGTCCTGTATCATCCTGTCAACTACCTTGTGGACGGGAAACACCAACTGAGTTTGTCTCACTGCCTGAATAATCGGATCTTCGCCATTGTTGTCCTCTACCGGTTGATCCGTGGCGAGCTTAAGCGTCTGAAGGGACTCGGTGATAAGCGCAGTCAATTCATCCCATCGGAACACCTGAATGATCTTAGACTGATCCTCTGGCTCAGGAATCTCACCTTCCTCCAACTCTTCATTTCCACCTTGCAGGTTGACTTTGTTCTCCTCGGACTCCTGCTCCTCTAACTCAGAAACTGAGGGCTCCCGGGCCTGACTGTTGCGGCACCACCGAAAGCGACAGGCTCTCCGGCACCTTTCCTTGCTGACGCATACAGAACACCTGGTGCGTAATTAACACGAAGTCCGGACAAAAATCTCCGGTCTTCAGCTCCACAGGCAGAGAACTCCCTGTCGACCCGGAGGCCGGCTCAAACCCTGCCGCAGGCGTGAGCAACCGCAGCTCCTCCCCGTCCAAAGAAACTGAGGCCCCTTGACTCTCTTGACCTACCTTATTTAAATTTATTTATTTATTTAACTGCATTTATATACCGCTTTTCACCGGGTCAAAGCGGTACCTTCACCTCCATTTGTTGCTCCACGCTGGTAGACACCTGCGTACAGCCCTGACAAATGCCGGAGTCGGCAATAGCCCCTCTACGGGTACCGCACACGACACATTGTGGGCGCGAGGCCATTGCACAATGATTCCTTTGTCTTCTTCTTCGTTCTTTTTTTTTTTTTTAAACAAAGTATACTCCAAAAAACTGCTTATCCGCTCTCTTCTCTATTCTTCTTATTCCATCTTTTTTCTTTTTTATTTTCAATATCCAAGTCAGTCAGCCAAGGCCCATGACCCTAAACAGAAATGCTGAGGATTTGCCCCCTGAGCGAGGCAGCTAAAAATAGCAGCGTTTGAGTCACATTTGCCCCACAAGAAACTCTGCTATAAACCCCACCAACAAAGGCACCACGGAAATAAAACAATAAAGCAACAAAATAATAAAACAAAGGAAAAACCTCCTATACTTAATGATCACCGGCAGCACGCAGCAGCAGCCTGCCTGAAAACACACGCTGCTAAAATGGCCACCGCTGCCTAATCGAAGCAGGAAAAAAGGCGCCAAAATGACGAGGCCTGCACGGCGTGGCTGCACTGATCCCTCTGCACCCAAAATGAACTTCTATCACCGCTACTCACAGGGCGATGTGAAGATAATGCTCCTGGCACTTCAGCACTTCAACCCTCGCGGCTCCGCTTGCAAGTGGGGAGCCGATGGGCAGACTTCCGCTCCAAAAACTGAAGCCGGGCAGAAGAGTCGCGGCAAACCCAAGCCGCAGAATGCAAGCTGCCTTTGCACACTGCTGAGCTCTCCCCCGGGCAGATCAAGGAGGAGAGATCGCCGCCAGTATAGAGGTGAATAACATTAAAATAAAGCAGAGGGAAGCAGACCAGGCACAAGAGGCAGCACTCTTTTCCAAAGACGTTCTTCTTCTTTTTTTTTTTTTTTCAAGACGACACAGACCTTCTAAAAATGAAAGGGACAAAATAGAAAAACACCAGTAAACTAAACCCCTAATCTAGCTGTTCCTTATCTGCTCTCAAGTGAGCCCAGCACCTAGGCTCACTACATCCTCTTGCTGCATGGAGACTGGACACACTGGGGATAGTGAGAGAGAGAGCAGCAGGTCATATCCAGTGATGTCACTTTTTTGTGACATGCCAGTCTCCAAGCTGCAGGAGGAGGTGCACAACCAAGAGGTGGAGGACTAAACTGGAGGACCGAAAAGGAATGGCAAAATGGTGAGGAAGATGTAAACTGACAGGAATTTGGAATATTAAAAATAAAAATGATGAAGAGTAACAAAACTGAGATGAAGAATAGTTAACAAAAGAAAAAGTAAAAACTCAGAAAATCATACACAGAACCAGATCAAAACTCTTTGGTTTTGACTATGATGATACTGACTTACTGCTCTAAAGAATTTAGTTTAACTAGACTCCAAGCCACTGAACAAAAAACAGTGTTTATTTTTAAGTGAAGTCAGAACTCCCCGGCTAAGCTGGGGCTCAACGCCCTTTTCCGACCAAATGTTCTTGCTCTCCCATCTCCGGTAATTAGGGCATTGATACCAGACTACCTATGAAACAACTAGATAATCTCCTATAGAGCAGTGGAATCATAGGCACAAAACAAGAAAGGAAAGTTTAAAAGCAAAACTACAGCATGGCAACTGTAAAAAGCATTTTTTGGCTGAGACTTAGCTACTTCAAGACCACCAAGACAATGCAGCCCTTTATGATTTCAGTAAACAGTTTGTTCCAGATCTGCAATAGTGTACCATCAAAAATTTGTTACCTCACACTTAATTACACCTCTGCCAGTGTAAATCTGACTATTAACATGGATTTTTTTGAAAACTCAATCTTTGTTACATTTAAACTAATTAGCATAATTTTGCATTCAACTGGTTCATTTAAATTTTAACACAAATGTTCATGTTAACAAAGAAAAATATTACCATTAAAGAATTATGTCTTACCAGATATCTGTCATTGTCTGAGTCCTGACAGACCAGTCCACTCCAGAGAGATTTGCCCAATTCTTCCGCACCTTTAAATACCACTTCAGTCATAGGCAACATCCCTACATCTTCCTCAGTAAAGACCGAAGCAAAGAATTCATTAAGTCTCTCCGCTATCGCCTTGTCACCTCTTAGTGCCCCTTTAACCCCTCTATCATCTAATGAAGCAACTGACTCTCTCACAGGTTTTTTGCTATGAATGTACTTGATAAAGTCTTTATTTCACGTTTTTGCTTTCGCAGCAAGCTTCTTTTCAAATTCTCCCTTTGCCTGCCTTATCAATGCCTTGCATTTGACTTGCCAGTGCTTGTGCTATTTCCAGGTTTCGTCGTTTGGCTCTTTTTTCCATTTCCTGAAAGATGCTGTTTTGGCAACAGCAGCCTCTCTGACCTCACCTTTAAACCATGCTGGCAGTTTTTTGGACTTCCTTCCACTTTTCTTAAAGCGTGGAATACAGCTAGTCTGGATTTCCAAGATAGTATTTTTCAACAACATCCAAGCTTGATGTAAATCTTTAACACCTTTGCAACTGCTCCTTTTAGTTTTTTCTTAACTATTTTCCTCATTCTATCATACTCTCCCTTTTGAAATTTAAAAGGTAGTACTGTGGATTTCCTTACAATCCCTCCTCCACGAATTAAATCAAAGGCAATCATGCTATGATCACTATTGCCAAGTGGCCCCAACACCATTATCTCTTGCACTAGATCTGGTGTACCCTGGAAGTTCTGGATTTCAACTTCCTACCTAAAAGCCTAAATTTAGCCTCCAGAACCTCCCTACCACATTTTCTATGTCACTGGTACCAATGTGTAACAAGACAGCAGACTCCTCCCCATCACTATCTAAGACCTTATCTAGGTGGCGCGTGAGGTCCGCTACCTTCGCACCAGGCAGGCATGTTACCAGGCGATCCTCATGTCTACCAGCCACCCAGCTAAGGACTAGGTCTAATATGGCTTCCCCTCTGGTCGGTTCATGAACCAGCTGCTCCAAGAAGCAGTCATTTATTTCATCTAGGAACTTTATCTCACTAGCATGTCCTGCCGTGACACTGACCCAGTCGATACTGGGGTAATTGAAATCACCCATTATTATTACTGCGCTGTAACATTTGTTAGCTTCCTTGATTTTTTTGAGCATTTCATCATCCATTTGTTCATTCTGGCCAGGCGGTCGATAGTACACCTCCACTGCCATCGCCTTCCCCTTTTTACATGGAATTTCAATCCATAGAGATTCTACAGCAAATTTTGTTTCCTGCAAAACTTTAATCCTTTGTGACTCAATGTCCCCTCTAACATAGAGTGCAACTCCTCCATCAATTTGATCAGCTCTATCATTACGATATAGTTTGTACCCAGGTATCACAGTGTCCCACTGGTTGTCCTCCTTCCACCATGTCTCTGCTATTTCAGTCATATCTAACCTCTCATTTAGTGCTATATATTCTAACTCTCCCATCTTATTTTTTAGACTTCTAGCATTTGCATACAGGCATTTTAGAGACTGTATTTTATTCATATTAATTTGGCTATTGGAAGACATGGGTAATTTGGGATCTTTAAGCTCTATCTGCTCCACACTCGAGGGTATTTGGGCTACTTTATTCTTTTTTGGAACCTCTCTGCTTTTGGTAGTATCCTTCAAGGATACATTCTTCCGAACCATCCGCTCTTGGGTGACTGTCGGCTTTTCCCTATTATCTAGTTTAAAAACTGCTCTATCTCCTTTTTAAAGGTTAATGCCAGCAGCCTGGTTCCATCCCAGTTAAGGTGAACCCCATCCCTTCGGAAGAGCCCCTCCTTTCCCCAGAATGTTCCCCAGTTCCTAACAAATCCAAAACCCTCATCTCTGCACCATTGTCTCATCCACGCATTGAGACTCTGGAGCTCTGCCTGCCTTTTGGGTCCTGCGCGTGGAACGGGAAGCATTTCGGAGAATGCTACCCAGGAAGGTCTGGATTTCAACTTCCTAACTAAAAGCCTAAATTTAGCCTCCAGAACCTCCCTACCACATTTTCCTATGTCACTGGTACCGACGTGTAACAAGACAGCACACTCCTCCCCAGCATTATCTAAGACCTTATCTAGGTGGCGCATGAGGTCCGCTACCTTCGCACCAGGCAGGCATGTTACCAGGCGATGCTCATGTCCACCAGCCACCCAGCTATCTACATGCCTAATGATCGAATCACCAACTATGACAGCTATCCTAACCCTTCCCTCATGGGCACATGGCCCTGGAGAAACTTCTTCGGTGCGAGAGGGTTTCACATCACCTAAAGGACAGGTCCTAGTTACAGGATCACTTCCTGCCACACCAGGGTGATGCTCTCCTGTCACGTGACCTCTCTCCTCCATGGCAACAGGGATGCTGCCAAACTGGAGGTGGGACTTCAGGACTATATCCCTGTAGGTCTTGTCTATGTACCTCTCTGTCTTTCTTATGTTTTCCAAGTCTGCTACTCTAGCCTCTAGAGAACGGACTCGTTCTCTGAGAGCAAAGAGCTCCTTGCACCTAGTGCACACATAATACCGCTCACCAACTGGGAGAAAATCATACATGTGACACACAATGCAAAAGACTGGAAAGCCCCCAGTCCACTGCCCAGTAGCAGCTCCTGTGAGGTTTCCTGCTGGTTCGAAAGCAATCAGGTAAGTCTTATGCAATTTTTTTTGCAGCCTTTGATGTCAGAGGTATGCTAAGTCTTTTGGTTTAGTTTTTAGTTTCATGTTTGTTAAACCACTGGGTGATATGTGTTTTAGGGCTGTCTACCCTTTGCACTTAGGGCTGGCATTACTCCTGCAGGGGTTTTTAAGTATTGCATCCCACTTTTTTGGCTGCATGCCTACAACTGAGGGGTGGCTGGTGCTAGTTCGTAATTGTGGTGTGTGTGCACAGAAAGGGTTGCTGGCATTTAAAGGTTTGGAGCCTTGCTTTATATCCCTGTAGAGTAATCTTTTATTTTGTTTGTGTCCTCTTTTGTATAGCTTTTAGGAGCCAAGGAGTGAGTTTTGGCAACCCTTTGTTTAGAAATCGGAAGAGCGTTCTTTTTACAATTTTATCATTATTTATTATTGCCTCTTCATCTAATGCCCATTTTTGGGTAAGTTATTTGGTTCAATTTTTTGTGAGGTCTTCTTCCTCTTTTGAGAACCTTGTTTAAAAGTTGTTATGTCTTTCTCTTAGGAGGGTGTGGGCAAGTTTTGTTCTCCTCTCAAGAAGGGTGTTGCATCTTCTCTAGGAGATGAGCTTTCTGTTGCTTTTGGTGTATTTTTTAAGTGATGTTCACTATAAAGCCAGTTTGTTTTATGTTTTTGTTTTATCCATGTTGTAGATTGCATTTCGTAACTTTTATTCATTGTAAATATGCCCCTGATGCAGGCTGGATGCTGAAACATGTTGGGTTTTTACTGATTTATCATTATTTTTAGCATTCATGTATTTTTGTACTTCTAGTTTTATGATTTTAATGTGTATGTGATATTAACTTTGCATTTAAGTTTTTGAGACTAGTATTCCTTTCTCTGCTGTTTTATCACCACTCATAAGAACATAAGCTATGCCATACTGGGTCAGACCAAGATCCATCAAGCCCAGTATCCTGTTTCCAACAGTGACCAATCTACATCACAAGTACCTAGCAATTTCCCCAAAAGACACAAGTTCCACAATGCTTGTATTGGGTCAAGCAGTGATATCCTGGGTCCCTTTTAATGATGGTTTATGGACCTCTCCTCCAGGAATTTGTCCAAACCTTTTCTAAACCCAGCTACGCTAACAGCTTTTACTACATCCTCCGGTAACAAATTCCAGAGTTTGATTACACGTTGAGTGAAAAAAATATTTTCTCTTATTAGTCTTAAATAATTTACCCTGTAGCTTCATTGCATGTCCCCTAGTCTTTCTATATTCTGATGATGTAAACAATTGATCTACGTTTACCCGTTCCACTCCATTCATTAATTTATAGACCTCTTATATTTCCCCTCAGCCATCTTTTTTCTAGGTTAAAGAGCCCTAACCTTTTAGCCTCTTTTCATAGGGGTATCCATCCATCCCCCTTACCATTTCGGTGGCTCTTCTCTGAACCTTTTCTAATAACGCTATATCCTTTTTAAGATACGGCGACCAGAATTGCACACAACATTCAAGGTGTGGTTGCACCATGGAACAATACAGAGGCATTATAATATCCTTTGTTTTATTGTCCATTCCTTTGCTTATGATGTCTAGCATTCTATTTGCTCTCTTGGCCACCGCTGCACATTGGGTGGAGAGTTTTAACATGTTATCAACGATGACACCTAAATCTTTTTCCTGGGTGATGGTTCCTAATGTGGACCCTTGCATCGTGTAACCATAGTTTGGGTTGTTCTTTCCTCGGTGCATAACTTTGCACTTGTCCACAATAAATTTCATCTGCCATTTGGATGCCCATTCTTCCAATTTATCAAGATCCTCTTGCAATTTTCCACAATCCTCATGGGTTTTAAACAACTTTAAAAAGTTTTGTGTCATCTGCAAATTTGATAACCTCACTCATTATTCCCTTTTCCAGGTCATTTATGAATATGTCAAAAAGCAGAAGACCCAGCACAGATCCCTAGGGTACTACACTATTCACCTATCTCCATTGGGAAAATTGGCCATTTAGCCCTACACTCTACTTGCTATCTTTTAACCAGTTCCTGAGCCACGATAGTACATTGCCTCCTATCCAATGCTTCTTTAGTTTTGCCTAAAGGCTCTGATGAGGGACCTTGTCAAAGGCTTTCTGAAAGTCCAGATACACTATATCAACTGACTCACCTTTGTCTACCTGTTTAGTCACACCTTCAAAAAAACATAACAGATTAGAAAGACAAGATCTTCCTTGTCTAAAGCAATATTGGCTGTCTTCCATTAAGCCATGACTATCTACATGTTCAATAATTTTGTCCTGATGATGGTTTCTAAAGTTTTTCCTGGTACTGACATCAGGCTCACTAGTTTATAGTTTCGCAGATCACCCCTGGAACCCTTTTTAAAAATTGGCGTTACCTGGCAATCCTCCAGTCTTCAGGTATTACAGATGATTTTAATGATAGTTCACAGATTACTAATAGCAGGTCTGCAGTCTCGTATTTCAGTTCTTTCAACACCCTTGGATGTATACCATCCAGTCCAGGTGATTTGCTACTCAGTTTATCAAATAGTTGTAATACATCTTCTCGGTGTATCAATATTTCCTTCAATTCTTACGCAGTATCGACTTTAAATAACACTTCAGTCATGGGTAACATCCCTACATCTTCCTCAGTAAAGACTGAAGCAAAGGATTCATTCAGTCTCTCCACTATGGCCTTGTCCCCTCTTAGTGCCCCTTTTACCCCTCTATCATCTAATGGTCCAACTGACTCTCTCACAGGTTTTTTGCTACGAATGTACTTTAAAAAGTCTTTATTACGTGTTTTTTGTTTTGCTTCTTCTCAAATTCTCTGTTTGCCTGCCTTGCATTTAACTTGCCAGTGCTTGTGCTGTTCCAGTTTTCATCATTTGGCTCTTTTTTCCATTTCCTGACAGATGCTTTTTTGGCAACAACAGCCTCTCTGACCTCACCTCTAAACCATGCTGGCAGTTTTTTGGACTTCCTTCCACTTTTCTTAAAGCGTGGAATACAGCTAGTCTGGACTTCCAAGATAGTATTTTTAAACAACATCCAAGCTTGATGTAAGTCTTTAACATTTACAACTGGCTCCTTTTAGTTTTTTCTTAACTATTTTCCTCATTTTATCATACTCTCCCTTTTGAAAGTTAAAAGGTAGTACTGTGGATTTCCTTACCATCCCTCCTCCATTAATTAAAATCAAACGTGATCATGCTATGATCACTATTGCCCAGTGGCCCCAACACCCTTATCTCGTGCATCAGATCTGGTGTTCCACTAAGGATTAGGTCCAAAATGGTTCTTCTCTGGTCGGTTCATGAACCAGCTGCTCCAAGAAGCAGTCATTTATTTCAACTAGAAACTTTATCTCCCTACCGTGACACTGACCCAGTCAATACCAGGGTAATTGAAATCACCCATTATTATTACTGTGCTGTCACTTTTGTTATGCTCAAAGAAATCAGGGAAACTATCGTCATCATCCATTTGCTCATTCTGGCCAGGTGATCGATAGTACACCCCCACTGCCATTGCCTTCCCCTTTTGACATGGAATTTCAATCCAAAGAGATTCTACAGCAAATTTTGTTTCCTGCAAAACTTTAATCCTTTGTGACTCAATACCCTCTCTAACATAGAGCGCAACCCCTCCACCAATTTGATCAGCTCTATCATTACGATATAGTTTGTACCCAGGTATCACAGTGTCCCACTGGTAGTCCTCCTTCTACCATATCTCTGAGATACCATTCATATCTAATCTTTCATTTAGTGCTATATATTCTAACTCCCCATCTTATTTTTTAGACTTGTAGTATTTGCATACAAGCATTTTAGAGGCTGAATTGTATTCATATTAATCTGGCTATTGGTAGGCAGGGGTAATTTGGAATCTTTAAGCTCTGTCTGCTCCGTACTCAAGGGCATTTGGGCTACTTTTGTCTTTATTGGAACCTCTCTGCTCATATGCCCTAACTTCATTCTTTTGGTATTATCCTTCAAGTATGCATTGTTCCAAACCATGCACTCTTGGGCAACTGCCGGCTCTCCCCTATTATCTAGTTTAAAAGCTGCTCTGTCTCTTTTTTTTTCTTTAATAAATTGTGTTCAACACTGTTAACAGAAGAGCTGATCCTTGTGGGCTCCCCTCTACCTCAGAGGTTCTCAACCCAGTCCTTAGGACACACCTAGCCAGTCAGGTTTTCAGGATAACCACAATGAATACGCATGAGAGAAATTTGCATGCACTGCCTTCATTATATGCAAATCAGGATAATTACAATCAATATGCATGAGAGAGATTTCCATACCATGAAGACAATGCACACAAATCTCTCATATATATTTATTATAGTTATTCTGAAAACCTGACTGACCGTGTATCCCAAGGACTGGGGTGAGAACCCCTGCTCTATCTGCTTTATACCATGCTGATACTTTGGGGTATGTTTACTAAAACCCCGTTAGGTGCGCGCCGCGCTATTATGCGGGATGCCATAAAAGGAGTGGGCGTGTCAGTTTGAAAAAAGCAAAATGGGATTATTCATGCACTAATGTGCGCCGCGCACATTAGCGCATGAGAAACGCGCGCGGGAAGCATAAGTGGCACACTGATGTGCAAGCACAGGAACAGAGCCACAGTACAATGGTTAAGACACTGACCGATGGTGCAGGGATCGTGGGTTCAATCCCCCACTGTGCCCAATGAATGAGGCTGGCTGAGGCACTACCTGTTATGTGTAATATTGCAGTCTGAGGCATATTAATTTTATTTTAATTACTGCTACTAGCAAACGCACTCTGAAAGCACTGTAACATAAGGCACCCCATAAGGTACCCCAGAGGGCACATTTTAAAGTGCACTGTCCGCCACGGCACCCTACAATGTTGCATAAAGGGTGGCATATAGGGCGCCAAATAGGGTGCCCTATGAGGCACAGCAAGGTCATAGCACTGTTTTTGATGGCAACACTGTGCATTTAAACGCATGGAAAGCATAAGTAAGTGTGCTGAAATGCAAGGAGAAACAGCAGTGTAGCACAATGGTTAAGGCACTGACTGATGATACAGGGGTCATGAGTTCCATCCCCAGTGTGCCCAATACGTAAGGCTGGCTGAGGCATAAGCTTTGACATGTAAGTATTGTTTCCTGCGGCACTTTATTTGTATTTTATTAATTGCTACCAGCAAACACACCCTCACGTGCCGTAACCTAAGGTGCCACATAAGGCACCCTATAAGGCACTCCATAGTGCACATTATAAGGTGCACTGTCCGCCACGGCACCCTATAATGTCCCCTATAGGGCACCCTATAAGGCGCTCCATAGGACACCTTATAAGGCACCTTATACGGACTGGCACCCTATCAGTCGCTCCATAGCATACTGTATAGTGCACCTTATATGGACGGTAACCATAAGGTGCCCTATAGGGCGCCCTATAAAGCGCCCTCTGAGGCACCTTATGGTTACAGTACGCTGAGGGTGTTATTGCTGGCAGCACTAATGTACTTTAAAAATAGATAATGTTTTGGACAGCCCTATCAAATAACCCCACTGTGGGTTTGAACCAATGACCTCTGGCTCCACTGGTAGTGAAGTAACCAGTGGGCTACAGCTCTATAGCTGCAAGCCCCTGGCTGTCTGCAGAAGGACTGCAAATCACCACACAAACAGTCTGCTGTGGTCACCAGGATAGGGTTAACCCACCCATACCCATGATGCACTGCACATGCAAATCAGCAGTCTACAGATGATCACAAGATGGGGTATGCACCCCCACAGCACCTCGGCCTGGTAGGGGGAACTGACCGTGTGTGGTACTGGCACAGAGTAGCTACACACCGTCACATTGTGCAGGTACGGCATTCACCCTGAAGGTGAGGTGGGGTGCCCAGCACCAGGTCCACAGCAGAGATAGGCCATGCTGCAGGTCCCCAGCAGTGCTAATGTGTGAGATAGGTAGTTTCTGCTGACACACCTTGGATATATCTGTATGTCTCAGTCAGGTGTAGCCCCTATGGACCCCTAGGAGGTTTATGTACCACCACCACCCTCCTCCTCCTCCAGGGCTAAGGGTGGTAAACAGGGTCTCCCACCAACAGATCCACATTCTACCTCCCTGCAATGGTGGCAGTAGAGGGGACCATCAACCCCAATCCTGCTGGGGCACAGACACCCTACAGGGCAGTTAATGCAGCTCTGTACACATCCATAACGCAATAGCAGACAGACATTAGGCCTGGATATGCTAAGCTGCACCCCACCACTATCTGATATCCTCCTACAGCAAGCCTTCAGCCACTGCACCCTGCAAGGTGCTCCATAAGGACACCTACCAGCTGCAGACAGTCTGCTAGCTAGTCCATAGTGCATGTTCCTGGTGGAAATGCGTGCACCCCGAACTGGGATGTCAGCATACACACCAAGCAGATAAGTCAGTGACTGGGCCCCAAAGGGAAACCCATAAATATCACATGAGAGAAATACTATATAGCACTATGGGGGTGCCTAGCCATGCTGTGGTCACTGCACAGTCAGGGTGAGAGTGATCTCCCAGCATGACATGCTGTGGCCAACCTGTCTGTGCAGGTGGTGGCCGGGCGCTACAATGTCCCAGCCAGTGCCCTATGCAGATGCATCCTGGCCAGGCCACCCTGTCCGGGCTATACCCATGGTACCTTGCTCCTCATTATGCACATTGGCAGGCCAATACTGGCAACAGTGCTGGCAGTGTGGGCTGTGGAGGGTGTTTGCAGCCACCACACACTGGATAGACAGACACATACTCCCACACCTAAGCCAGCATATTGCCACTCTAGAGGAGTTTAGCAGCCCTGGCCACCACACCAGTCCTGGGCACAGTGCAGGCATGGATATGGTACGCAATACTGTTGGGGGTCACTCCCCAGGGTGGTAAACACTGTCAGAGACCAGACCTGAAGCACACTCCACAGACAGCAGAAAGGTTGCTATGATGGAGCTCAATCAGCAAACTGTGCTTAACGTAGGAATTGGTATCTGCCAGTAATCATAGCAAACGTTTGATAGCTGTGTACCATATTCCCAGGTGTAGGGTGGCATTGCTAAGGTATGCAAGGGCTAGTATTGGGAGATGCACGCAGGGCCCAATGTCCTGCCTCTCCAGGAGGCATTGGCTAATGGAGCCTGTGGGTGTGTGTGGGTGTGTGTCTGCCCCTGTTGGCTGCTGCTTTACGGCAGAAGTTCCCAACTCCAGTCCTGGTGTGCCAAACACTGTTCGGGTTTTCATGCTGTCCCTCATGAATATGCATGAGATACATCTGCATACCATGGGGGTGGTGCATAGATATGCAGCACAGGCATCTTTATTAGAGGCAGCATGGAACCTGAATGGTGTTTGGCCCTCCAGGACTGCATTTGTGAGACTCTGCTCTAGGTAATGCGCCTGTTTATGGTGTCTTTGCTCTGTAGGGTAAAATGTAGGTGTTTTGGGCATGTTTACGTCATCTGCAATAAAGGCTCTGTTTGTATTAGCACGTTGTAGTAGTGGGTAAAATATGGGGACTGGGTTGGCAGGCACCATAGCTGGGACTTGAACCTGTGACCTTCTGCCTCCATACACACTGGTTGTGTGCACTGCACCACCGTGTTGCCACAGAGACAGTGCATTCCCTGGTGATACCATGACTGTTTGTCCGGCAGGGCATGTCTGTTGCAGTGCATGGCACCCACCTACACAGGGCTAGGCCATGGTCTGCTCTGGGCAGCTGCCACTGCCCCCTCCACCAACAGTACCCCTCCGCCACCATGCTGACATGGCCTTATAGTGGAGACAGCATAAAACCTGACTGATTTGTGGGCCTCCAGGACTGAATTTTGGGGACTCTGCTCCAGGTAATGCGCATGTTTCTGGTGTCTGTGCTCGGTGGGGTAAAATATAGGCGTTTGAACCATGCGTATGTTCTCTGCAATAAAGGTTTGTCCTTACTATCACGGTTTAGTAGCGGGTAAAATATGGGGATTGACTTGGCAGTAGCCCCAGCTGGGACTTGTACTTGTGACCTTCTGCTCCTGAACACACTGGCTGTGTTCACTGCACCACACTGTGCTCACAGTGACTGTGCAGTCCCTGGAGATACCATGGTTGTTGGTCAGACACAGCCTGTCTGTTGCAGTGCATGGCACCCACCTACACAGGGCTAGGCCATGGTCTGCTCTGGGCAGCTGCCACTGCCCCCCTCCATCACCAGTACCCCTCTGCCATCATGCTGAGATGCCCTTCTGCTGGTGGTGTGCAGTCTCAAGCCATCCAGTGTGCAGGTAGGCGGCTGCCTATGGTGCGTATTCTGGGGTAGGGGTGCCTGCATAGGCGTCCACGCTTCCCCCCAACACCGCCTGCCAATGTTCTGTGCCCTTGGGGGTACCTGCTGGGTACTATCCCCTGTGACACTGTGATAAACACTCTCGTGCCCATGTTGGGCCCTCATCAGTTGCTGTCTGGCTGCTGTTCAGTTTCAGCATTCCTAAGTGCCACCTAGGCATCTGCCTAGTCCGCACTGTGCCCCAGCTGCACCACAGCATGTGCCGCCTGCAGCCCTCTGTATCCCCTTTCCCAGCATCTGTCCAGTTGCCCATTCCGACATGCCCGCCCTGCTGTTGTGGAACATGTGCATGCCATAGGAAACCTGTCCAATGGAGAGGAAAACCCTGATTAGTGCTATTTCACTGTGGGATCATTCACCTTATTTATTTATTTATTTATTTGTAGTCTCTTTTATACCGCGCTATTCGACATCAGTGCGGTTTACAATGAACATAAGAGTTGCACATCTCAATTTCGTGATTTGTATGGGGACGGAGCATATTTATTTTTTGGGGCTTTCTTGGGAGTGTTTTTTGATGTTTCCCATTACTATCACTATTGCCCAGCTTGATTATCATTTTTTAAAATTTTGTTGGGGTCCTTTTCAATGTTTATTTGTACTTTTGTACCGTGCACATGTATCACACTTATCACTTTTTGTAGGTTTCCCTGGTTTTGCTGTACATTGCTGACAGAAATGGTTTCTCTTCCCTTTAAATCGGCTCTAACACGAGGTTTTCACTCGCGGTATTTTTTGCCTCAGATTTCAACCTCGCAAATGTGCGGGGAGCCTCTCCCCTCCCACTCTCCACCCATTGACCCCTTCTCTCCGCCCCTGGGGAGCCTTCCTCCGCCCTACGGGAGCCTTTCCCCGCCTTCATCGCACATTAGCGCGCCGCGCACATGAGCATGCACAATAGTGTGTCGCGCACCTGAGCGTGCACAAAAGTGCCCCGTAACGTGACATTAGCGTGCGCTAAGGTACCTTAGCGCACGCTCAAGTGCGCAGCACACATTAGCGCACAGTAGCGCACATTAGCGCAGTTTAGTAAACAGACCCCTTTGTTTCATATGCGATCAGTTAAATAAGCTGAAAATTATTGTAAAACCTGATCACCATATCGAACCCAAGAATGATTTCAATAAACAAAAAAGATAGGCAGTATCTTTTTAGTAACTATATCTCATAGTGTGAATCTATTTAAGTAGTGAGGTTATCAACGATGTGCCTCACTTTAGTGTAGGTACACAAACAAAACAGCTTTACTTTCATGACTAACTGTGCTGATCTTCAGGACTCTGAATGTGTCATATGGTAAGCTATTATTATACTGAAATGAGATAGGGAGTATGTCAGAAGAAAATAAAGCGGTTCTTTTTAAGTAAATCCAAATGTCTATTAATTATGACAAAAATTGTAGAAGTAAAGCACATGTATAGCTCTGCTTAAGGTATTCTAGGTTTGTGGCTTTTCTTTTTTTTTAAGCTTTTATTTTCATTTTGCAACAAACAAAAGAAACAACACACCAAAGGAGACAAAACAAGTATACAATAAAGAAAAGTAAACCCAATTACCCCCCACCCCCACGCTTCTTCTCTAGCTGATTATGTCAGCATGTGAGCGCTTCCAAACAACAGTGATTATACATCAAACAATCAAAAGAGGATCTGCGATACAGAATAATCATGGGACAAAGATATATACAAATTTAGACAGTCAGATGAGAGCATTGAGCAGAATGTACATAGTCATTGAGCATCTTCCATTTAGACCGATGATGAGGAGTCTGAATGGGGGAAGCAAACATACGAGGTATTTGTTCATATTTACTGTAGAGACAGACGTGATTCCACCATTCATTGGGGCTCAGCTGAGAGCTATTTTTCCAGTATTTCGTGATTAGGGAAATAGCAATGCCAAGCATAAAGTCCAAAAGGAAGTAAGCCGTTTTTGGAAGAGAGGGGATCCCCGCAGCTGAGCGAAGTCCCACTATCCTCCAAGAAAGGGGCTCTTGAAAGTGCAAAATAGACTGGATACGACCCCAGACCCGACGCCAGTAATACTGTAGTGCGGGGCATTCATACATAACATGAGGTAGTGAACCAATGGCCGCATGGCATGTCCAACAACTATTGCCCTGAGTAGTGTTCCATTTGGCTAATCTGTCAGGAGTGTAAAAACACCGGTGGGCTAGAAAGAAGAGTGTCTGAGTGAGTGAGGCGGATCGGGAGACCCGTGTCACTCTACTCCAGACAAGGCTCCATTGCTCCGGGGTCAAAGTCACATGCAATTCTCTCTCCCATGCTTTCTGCGCTATAGGGGTATCTCTAATTATAGCATTACATAAGGTTTTGTAGAAATTGGATGCTACACCCGGTGAACTACCGATAGATCGGATAGTCTCCAACCAACCTTGTGTAGGGGAGGCCGATGGCGGGAGCACCTTAGCACTCCGAAGGCAATGCTGAAGTTGTACCAGCTGAAAATAGTGTTTCGCTGGGAGACCAAATTCAATTTGCAATTCACTAAAAGTTTTCCAGCGACCTTCATGGAACAACTGACTAGGGATCCAAATGCCCCTAGTGTACCAGGGGCTCCACGCCATCGGCTTATTTTGTATTCGAAATCGAGTGTTATACCAAAGTGGGAGCTTGTCTAACGGACAGAGTCGGGAGTCTAAAGAGTGCATAAGATTATTAAAGGCACCTAAGGTGTCTAAAAGCATTGGTGGAAAGTGGGAGTCTGATGGGAGAGTCATACCAGGGAGAAAAGTAAGAGGAATCGGTTTGCAAAGGTCCTCTTCTATGTCTAGCCACACAGGTCTACTCGGTACTGGATCTTCCAGCCAGCGAGCGCCTTGTTTGAGAAGAAAAGATTGATGATACTTCAGGAAATCAGGGAATCTGACACCCCCATGTTCCTTATCTGCTTGCAGCTTATGTTTCGCTATCCTAGGTGTCTTGTTTTGCCACAAGTATCTAGTCAGAAGGCCCTCTATATCTTTATATATACGTCGAGGGAAGAGACAGGGCAACATTTCTAAGATATAATTCACTTTCGGAACAATCATCATTTTTATGGTTTCTAATCGACCCCACCAGGTAAGTGTTAAAGGAGTCCAGCGGTGAGTAAGCGCCCGGACTTTAGAGGTTAAGTCTTTGGCATTGAAGGAGATAGTGTCTTCCAAAGGAGAACAATAGTGAACCCCAAGGTATTTAACCATGCGAGGTTGCCATAAAAAGGGGAAGGGTTGCATATCTGCCTGATGAAGCAAAGGATTTAATGGAAAGGCTACCGACTTGGTCCAATTTATCTTATAACCGGACAATTGTGAGTACTTACCAATTTGCTCTAGGACAGCCGGTACTGAGTCTATAGAGACAAAAAGCATAAGGTCATCAGCATACGCTGAAATTTTGATTTCCCTATGGGTGAAGGGGACTCCATGAATCTCCTCCGATTGCCGGATTAGTAAAGCCAAGGGTTCAAGTGCAAGATCGAAGAGAAGTGGAGACAGTGGGCATCCCTGGCGAGTGCCGCGTTGAAGGGGAAAAGGCTGAGACTTTAAAGCATTGGCACATATACTGGCTGTAGGCTGTGCGTACATGGTGCGAAGACAACGGAGAAAACCTTCCCCGAATCCGTACCAGCGGAGGACTGCAAACAGGAAGGGCCACTCTAAGCGATCAAAGGCCTTCTCAGCATCAAGTGAGAGGCCAACAAATGGGCGATCAAGATTAACTGCGGTAGTCAGTACATGGCATAGAGTCCGAGCATTGTCGGCAGTTGATCTACCAGGAATAAAACCGCATTGATCTGGGTGTATTAAGGTAGGCATCCTATCCGAGAGCCGGGTAGAGAGAATGGTGGCAAATATTTTATAGTCCGCGTTTAGGAGGGAAATTGGACGATAATTAGCTGCTAGTTGCGGGTCTCTCCCCTCTTTCTCAAAAACTACTACATTGGCCATGGAAAAGGACCCAGAAGGAGAACCCTCCTCGGCCAGAGCAGAAAAATAAATTTTCAAAACTGGAGCTAAGTCAGCGTGAAAAGTTTTGTAGAATTCAGCAGGGAGACCGTCTGGGCCGCGGCTCGACCTGAGGCACATTTCTTGATAGCAGAATGAATTTCTGAGACAGTAAATGGTGTGTCCAAGGCCACTCTATCTTCGTCAGATAGGGTCGGTCTTTGTACCCCTGAAAGTAAGCGTTCAAATACATCTGGCTCAAAATCACATTCAGATTGATAAAGCCGAGTATAAAAATCACGAAAGAGTTCTAAGATTTCGGTATCTTTAGTGACCAAGCCCCCCCCCGACGGACTACGGAGGGCGGTAACACGCTTGGCTTCTTTTTGACCTTTTAGGGCATTTGCTAATAATTTGCCAGCACGATTATTTTCCCGATAATATAGCCCTTGTTGTGATTCGATATTTTTAACAGCAGCAGTGTACAAAAGCTGATTGTATTGAAAACGCAAGCGTTGTAAACGGAGTAAAATACATGGGTCAGTACGAGACGTGAGGAGACGCTCCCCAGCTTGTATCTGCTGCTCTAGAGTCAGTAAATGCTGCTTTCTTTGTTTCCCCTGCCGAATTTGATAGCTAGTTATAGAGGCGCGGAGAGATGCTTTAAAACCCTCCCACCAAGCCCAGCTCGCTGTGTCATGGGGTGAGTTAAAATGAAAATAATCTTGGATAGCGGCCTTTATATCAACCTGAAAATCTTTTTGACCCAGTAGGGATCTATCAAAAAACCAAGCTCGGGGAGAATCGTCCCGCGCAGTGACACGTAATGATAAAGATATGGCAGCATGATCTGAAATATGGAGAGGATGAGTCCTAGTCGTGTCTACTTGAGAAATCAGTGCTTTGGAAATGAGAAAGAAATCTATTCTAGATTGGGAGTGATGGGGGGCAGAAAAGAAAGTGAACTCTAAGTCGGAGGGGTGAAGTAGCCTCCATATATCTACCAGCGCAAGATCTTGCATCAGAGCTGTAAGGGTAGCAAGACTCTTGGGTGGACTACTCGTTCTAGGCGGCTGTCTATCTATCAGAGGGTCTAACACTTGATTAAAATCACCACCAAGTATTAAGGGAGTATTGGCAGAGGCCTGTGCCAACTGCGCAATACTTGCATAGTAAGCAGGGTTGTCCACATTCGGGGCATAAATGCAAATACATGTAAATTCACTATCTCCAACCTTAAGATGTACGCGGGCCCATCTACCCTCCTTGTCAGCGCTAGTATCAATTACAGTAGCTTGCAAAGATTTCTTAACCAGAATGGCTACCCCGCACCGTTTGGAAACGGCGGGAGAATAGGCAGCCACCATGTAAGGCTTAACATTGAGTTTCAGTGTTTCAGCAGAGTTTAAGTGCGTTTCCTGAAGAAACGCTAAATCAGCATGCTCATGGCTAAGATAGCTAAGGATTTTCTTTCTCTTGATTGGACTATTAATGCCCTTTACGTTGAGTGATAAGATTTTACATAAAGCCATTCAGACAAGTTAAAAATTCTGAGCATGATAGCGCACATAATTTCACAATGTCCCTCATATTGACTGTATCTGGCTGTACATATGGCATAAAAGAAAATAAGCTTAGATAATACAATGAAGCGCCCCACATGAAAAAAGGAAAACCGCAGCGCGGTAGAGAAGAAGCAGAACCCCAAAAATTACTGGCGACCATGTGTCTGCGGGGAGAAGCCCCGGAGAAGGCCGAAATTGAAAAAACACATAACCTGTAGGACTGTGCGTGCTCCGAATCCGACCGAGGCACACATCATGGAGGGATAGGAGACCACATAACAAAAGTCATAGAAAGAAAGAAAGAAAGTCCAGGCAGTCTCTGTACTGAACTATGACCGCCGCATCGGGCCCTTCAAAATGGCGGACAGAGCCGGCAAATAAAAGTCCAAGTCGTTAGATTAGCGCATCTGCTCTGCTTCTTTGGAGTCTAAAAATGTTGATAGTAGATCAGGATCTTCGAATGTCCTGGTTTGATTGTGGAGAGTCACTCGGAGCTTCGCGGGATACAACAGGCCAAAGCGAGCCTGTAGCTGTTGAAGTCGAGGGCGAAAAGCAAGGAGTTTCTTCCGTCGGTCGACTGTAGGCTTTGCCAAATCAGGGAAGAAGGAGACTTTGTGACCTTCAAATTCCAAATGATGGTTCGCCCGGGCAGCATTTAAAATTTGTTCCACTTGTTGATATCGTAGCAAGCGAAAGATAATAGGCCGGGGGGTCGTTCGGTTGAGCGCCATGTGGGTAGGAACACGGTGTGCTCGATCGATTTCCAGTTCTTTATGAAAGGTGATCTTCAGCAAGGAGGGAAGAGTTTTGAGCAGGAATTCTCTCATATCTCCCGCTTCCACCCCCTCCGGTATTCCAATGAGCCTCACATTGTTGCGACGGGCTCGATTATTGCTATCTTCTAACTCCTTTTGAAGATTCTGTATCTGGCGCTCAGCCTTGTCCAGTGTGCCCAAGCGCACCGCGTGCAAGTCAAGGACCCCCGCCATATTGTCCTGCCGTAATGAGAGACCTTCAAGTCGGTCCTGGAGCACTCCAAAGTCTTCTCGCATGGCTCTAAGCGCTTCTCCATTGGACTGCCCCAATTCCTTCACGCCGCGTATTTCCTCTAGAATCTCCAGGTGCATTTCGGGGTTCTCCCGAAATGGAACCATCTTCTGTGGGGAGGACACCTCTGTTTTGGAGCGTTTTCCGTGAGAAGAAGAAGGAGACCCGAAGTCCAAGCGCGCTGGTTTATGGGCCGCCATCCCCCCCGAGGTACCCCGGTCAGCCCGGAGCGAAATAGTAAGTTTGTATAGGTATTATGTCAGGATTCTAAGTAGGCCTCTCGGGAGCTTCAGCGCGAAGCGTCTTACCCGCTGGACATCAGGCTCCGCCCCCAGGTTTGTGGCTTTTCAACAAAAAAAAAAAAAAAAAAAAAAGAGTGCAGTGTATGAGAAAATTATAGATTGCCGATACCCAATCATTTCACAGAGGTTAATTCCACAAGTGTTATGTTACTTCTCATAATTACAGCCTGAGAGGCAGGCGGAACCTTGAAAGATATTTGGAACTATTTGTCATACTGAAACTTTGCTCTTATTGTGTAGTTTTATTTTTTAGGTAGAGCAGGGGTCTCAAACTCAAATTGCTTTGAGGGCCAAATGAGGACTTGTAAAGTAACCCGGGGGCCGCATAAGACGCGGGGCCTCATTTGCATAAGGGACCTCATTTGCATAAATATTTGCATAATGTTACCATACACTAACTTTTAGTAAACATGCCTCTTTAATGAGTATGGATAAAGAAAGACTAAAAGATTTAGAAACAAGAAGACAATAATTAAACTGGGAACCCCAAAAGCCAAACTTGGAATGTACAACAACACTGTAGAAATAAAACTATAAATTAATTTCCTCTTGTACTAAACAAAGCGCAAACATTAATGATGCACATTTCCCAGAGCTGACATATTCCAGTTAATAAATTCAAAATAAAGAGATATTTTTCTACCTTTTGTGCATTTTTTTCAGTTGCAATTGTTCCAGCCACTTTCTTCTGGTTTCTTCATGTCTTCTGCTAACTCTCCATCGTCTGCTTCCATTTGCCCTTTCTTCTCTCCTAGTTTTTTTTCCATTCTCTCTCTACATCTGCTTTAACATACTAATCTTTCTCCTTTTTCTCTTTCCTCATTCCTATTTCATCCACTCAAATTTTACCCCTCCATCCTCAATCCCCACTTACTCTCACAATACCTGGCCAATTGTAGATTTGTCTTCTCTCCCAGACAAAATATTTTTCCCCTCTCCATTTCACTTTCCCAGCTCCATCCCATTCTAATCCTCCCCCAACATCAGCTCCCTTCTAGTTCCAGCCCCACCCAGCATCCGCTCCCTTCTAGTCCCTGCATCAGTCCATTTCCAGTCCTATCCTAGCCTCACCATCAGCCCATTTCCAATCCTAGCCCCCCATCAGCCCATTTCCAATCCTAGCTCCCTCCCCTCACAGCCCATTTCCATTCCAAGCCCCCCTCCCCATCAGCCATTTGCAGTTCAAGCCCCCTTCCACTCAGCCCATTACCAGTCCTAGACCCCCCATAGCCCATTACCAGTCATAACCCCCCCTGCCAATAGCCCACTTCCAGCCCTAACCCCCATTACCCCATTTCAGTCAGCCCCTCCATAGCTCATTACCAGTCCTAACTCCCCCCATCAGCCCACCTCCAGTCCTTCCTAACCCCCACCTGCCCATTTCCAGTCCTAGCCCCCCCCTGCCAATAGCCCATTTCCAGTCCTACACCCCCCCTGCCAATAGCCCATTTCCAGTCCTACACCCCCCCTGCCAATAGCCCATTTCCAGTCATAACCCCCCCTGCCAATAGCCCATTTCCAGTCATACCCCCCCCCCCCCCCAGGTAAATAAAAAAACAACCTGGCTTCTGCTGCTGGCTTCTGCTGCAGCAGAAAATCAGCTGTCCCGCGGCCCCTTTCCCTCTGCGCGAGAGCCCTGAGTGTGCTTCCTCTGCGGCATGCTTTTTAAGCCGCGAAGAGCGTATTTCCCTCTCGCGCGGCTTAAGCCTATTCACTTTTCAAGCCTCGCGAGAGGGAAATACTCCCTTCGCGGCTTGAAAAGCACGCCGCAGAGGAAGCACATTCAGGGCTCTCGCGCAGAGGGGAACGGGCCGCAGGACAGAGCAGCAGAAGCCAGTTTTTTATTTTTTTTAAATTGACCGTCGATTCTGCCGTTGCCACGGCGGCAACGGCAGCAGCAGAAGCCGTCGCGGGCCGCACAACCTTCTCCCGCGGGCCGCGTGTTTGAGACCCCTGAGGTAGAGGTTTGTTTTGTAGTTTTAACTTAATATGAATCACTTTGTAGTGATATAAGCAGCAGTGTATGGAGTGGAGGAGTAGCCTAATGGTTAAGAACACTGGGTTGGGAACCCAGAGACCAGGGTTCAATTCCTAATAGCACTTCTTGTGGCCTTAGGCAAGTCACTTAACCCTCCATTTCCTCAGAAAATCCAAGTTATCAATGTCCCTGTTTAATGTACATTACAAAGTTTGTTTCAATGTAAACTGCTTTAATTGAAATGATAAAGCAGTATATAAAGCCCTGTTAAATAAATAAAGCAAATTGAAGTAATAGTGTAATAAGTAAACCACAAAACTGTGGTATGTGCTTTAACAGGATATAGTGTTGTTTATTTTCAATTTTTTTAAAAAAATGCAATGGAAATCTATGAAAAAGCATTTTTACAATGCCTAAAATTTTGCAATTAAATTTCTTCCATTTTTCTGTATTTCATAATGTTAAAAAGCATAGTAAAATCTTAGGATGAGATTTTTGCTCTGTAATGTAAAACTGCATTAGTGAATCTCATCAAAGTTAATGGCCAGTATAGTTTGCTCACAAACTGACCGATGCAGAAATCTGGCGTTGAATCAATTGTTTAACGTTCCTGACAATGCACACATTTTAACGTGCGATGCAGGAAGGTTAGGGTATGCAAATGCCCACCGCGGTAACCCTGCGCATATAAATGAGCCACTGTAGCATTAAACTGGGAGAGCAAGCCAAACACATGCGTACAACTAGTGTGCGCTAGTTTGGCTTGCTCTCCAAGCACCAGTGGCTAATTAGCATTTTTTTCCTTCGGTCATCTCTCTGCTTCCTGGCTATTTCCCTTTAGATAGAATATAAAAACAGTAGCGTTATCCACACACAGCAACATCTTAACAGATGATAGGCTGATGAACCGCACAGTACTGGAACACCAGAAAACTGGTTTCAGTTCAGCTTTATCCTTTTTTTGTGTGTATCTGTGAATGTGCACAAGTGCCTCAATAAAGAAACTTTAGGCTAGCAAGTAAAGCATTTTTCGTGCCATTATTTTAAGGCTTTGTTAAGTGCCCGGAGGGAGACGCTTCCATTTGTTCAAGACGCAAACCCCATGTTCCTTTTATGTCAACAAGAGGTTAACAACCTAATGGGCACTTGGAGAAGGGCTGAAGCATCTAAGAGTCTTCTGTGCTCTGGGTATTGCCACTCTAAACCCCTCTACTGGCCCTAATATTCTCAACAGGAACCGCCGGTTTCCAGAGCTGCAGGAGACGATCTCTCTGCCTCCTACTGTGGGGGGGGGGGGGGGCAGGGTGCCAGAGATTCTTTTTTGTCTGCACGGCCTGACAGTGTTTTGATGGCACGGGGGCTTTGCCCAAAGCCTGATCATCTGGGGGATGATCTAGGCATCAGGGAAAGCACCTGGTGCCATCAAAAAACTGTCAGGGGCAGCATTAGAGGTTTACTTCTACTCAGACCCTGCAGTAAAACCTTTGGTACTATGGCTGGCTGTGAAATCATCTATGCCTGTCTCTGCATCAGGTGTAGCCATGATTTGTGTTCCAGCTCAGCAGATTTAAATAATGAGCATTCATTTAAATATGCATGGCATTAATTGTGTGCTAGTTTTTCTGCTGGCGTTTACGTCTATTTTCTGCATGGGGAGAATCATAAAAATGTGCTTAAACGTGGCATTATGGGCTAATAAACCTGTACTAGCTTTCTGCATCGGCCTGAAAGAGTGTTCTAACTGAGGATTCTAGCTGTTAAGTAATACCAAGCATGGAAGAAAACTTCCAACAGCACAAACTTCAAGATTATGCACCTTTAGCAGGTGACCTTCACCAAACCTGATGCTCCACAGCATGTGAAATACCTTTAAGGCATTTAACTTGATGGATGGCCACAACAAATTAGCACCAGCAGGAGACTAAATGGATCGCAAAACATCTGTAGGCACGTGGGCCATCCAAATAATCTTTGCTACCTTCTGCTGCCTTTTGACATGAAAGTTAGCAACTATGATGCACCAGTTCTCTCTGCTCAGTTTTCCTCTTTACTTCACTAATATTTTTGTATTTTAATTGTTTATTAATGGCATTGCCCCAGATCACACTCTGCTTTTCCGTTTCTTTAGCTTTCTATCCTTCCTCCCAGTAATAAAGTACCTTCCCCACAGACACAAAAGGGCTGATGCAATAAAGGACAGAAGGCAGAGTTTAGCGCAACTTCTGTGCACAATTTTCTGTACTACAGGCACCACTGAATACAAAGACATGCTCTGCACATGAGTTAACTGTGTGACAGCATACGTGCAGACATAAACACACAGATCATTTAAATGGCATAACAATGAAGGAAATTAGCTTTTAAACTCAGACACTAAGAAGTGTGAAGAAGACTTGAAGGCTAAGGGCAAAAATTTTTAATGCTGGAGCTTTGATGCCAGTCTGAGGAGGAGTAAAAGTTTAGCTCTTTCTTCTGTAGTCAGCGTTAGTGAAGATTTCATGCTTCTTCTCTTTACTGTGAACATGAAGTATAACTTTTTTCTGGCCTTGTTGAAGAGGAAGGGTAAAAACAAAAATGACAGGAGATGGGAAGCATTTTAGCACCTCCACTTCAGCTATTTTGGGCATAAACAACTATATTATTCTGTGCAGAAGTATCATTGAATTGTTTTGTGTCAGCAACCCAAACTGCTGGACTGCTGCCATAATATAACACAATGATGTATTGCGCAGAATGATATTGCTGTTTACGTGTGAAATAGCATTCCAGAACATGTGCATTAAAACCTTGTGCACAGCTCCAACTTTCCTGACACCAACAATATTTATGCGCTGAATAGCATTGCAGCACATGCACACAAATGCTGGTACAATTTTTTTATGTGCACAAGCTCAACTACTTCTAACACAAACCCATATGCACATGCTTCTGGCATGCTCTCCCATTTTACTGCAAAAGCTTAAATGCATACTGTCTTGGAGAGTAAAATTTTCTCATTACGCTTGCATTAGGAAACTGTGTGCTGAGCTTTAGTGCACAACTCTAATGCAAGGTTACTATTGCCTTGGCCCCAAAAATAGGAAAAAGCCTTTAATATTTCTTGCCACTGAAATTTCCAAATAGTATATGACCAGAAAATCACACTTTCCCTTTGGCCAGTTTTAATAGAAGGGCTCTTCCACCTCCCCCCCCCCCCCAATAATTTCATACACCCCTTCATTTGAGATCACCTCCTTCCATCTAATCTTCAGAATGCTAACATACCATATTTATTTATTTATTTACATTCTCTTATATACCGCGCTATTCTGCATCAGTGCAGTTTACATTGAACAAACTGAAACTGAACCATATGTCACATAGTTTAAGAGTCAATGCTTCACTTCTAAATCCTACCACTGAGATGATATCTACACTCACTAGCCCTTTGTTTTGCTTGAAAATTTAAATTTCAAAACCACCCTACTTCATCAGTTCCTCCTTTAAAAAAGACCCTAAACAATGCCAGACATCTTTTTATTTTCCTTTCTAAATCCCACTTTTTACTTTTGTTAAATAGGTTACATCTTCTGTGATCCAGCTCCCTATTACACTACATTATTTATATGCCTTCTTCCTCCAAAAAAGACCCACCCTGGCTTTACAACATAGCAGCAATACCAAAATCTCTCAACAAATAGCATTATGTTTTTCCTCATACAATTCTAGCAACCAAGACCAACCACACTCTCCCCACTCACAACAAACAGAATCAAGCAGGTTGAATTGGAGATTTAAATACTGGTATTCCCTTAATGTACAGTGGGTTAATGCCCTTCTCCATACGAGAATAATTGTAAACAAGGGGAATTAAGATTACATGCACAGTTTTCATAAAACGCAGCACAGTTATATCTGACCACAAACAAAACACATCCTTAGCTGTCAGTGGTTCAGTTTTGTACTGCACCAAGCTAAAACAAACTTCTAAAGGTCCGACAGTGGAACAACTTGCAGGTACTTTTCAGAGAGCCCGCGACTTAGGGCACAGCTGCCCTTTCAAAACATCCACTCGGTGCCGGACCACACTGGATCACAAACTGACCACCACCAACGGCAAAACGACAGGATTATCTCAAAGCCCCTGTTTTCCGCTAACCTCCCCACTCAATACCAATTCTGCGAACTACTTTTCTCAAGAGTTTAGTAACCCTGGGACGCCTGAATGCTCGACCTACTTCTTACCACAGCCATTTGTAATCCCCTTAGTCCCATAAGGAAATGCCATGCTTATTGAAGTCCCACTGCTTAACAGAGAAGGAGATGAAGCATCCACTCGGTTAAGCAGAGAAGCATCCACTTTCACTACACAGCGGGATCCACCTCGTGGAAACGCGTCGTTTCACTTGCACCGCACAGGGCAGCAGAACCCCCTAAACTACTGCCAGCTTTGGGGAGCCTCCAGGAGCAGGCATGACACTGTTTCCATTCACGCTTGCTGTCTAACCTTTTTTTCAGCAGCTCGCACTTAAGAGGCTTAAGGCTGGAGCGCAGCAGGGCACCCAGTGAGACAGTATAAAGCCCCTTGCTGAATCTCACACGCACACACACACCGAGCAGGAGCCGCGCAGCCTCCCCCAAGCCCACGCAAAGGCTCAAAGGAGCTGAAGAGAACAGCGCGCCGTGGGCTGCGGAGCCGCCTCTGGCACCGAGCCCGCTCCCGACCTTGCGGCTGCCCCATACCTGCAGAGAAGGAAGCGACGGAGAGCAGCAGCAAAGCGCTGCCCCAGTACAGAGGAAGGAGCCGTGGAGTCATAGCGACGCAACTGCCGGCGCCCGGGCACCCGAGGCAGGGAGAAGTTGCCCGCGAGGGGGGAGGGGCGGGATCCCTTGCCAGGAAAAGCCACGAGGCTCGGGCTCTGCACGCTCGGGGCGCCGCGCGGTGCCTTCACGCGGACGGCCAGTTGTGTGCCGCCGTCCTACCACTGGTCGGGACGCGCACGCACATCGCCCAGGTCCCCGCCCCTCCCGCTGCCGGCTGGACCTGAGCTCGGCGGCATCCGAAGCGCTCTGCCGGCTGCCAGGGCGTCGCTGCAGCTTTTTATTCTTCGTCTTCGTGCACTTCCAAGTCCCGAGCCTCCTACGCCACTTGTTTGCTGCTTCAGGAAGTTAAGGAGCACTTCAGTCTCAGAGAGAAAACTTGACATCAAGCGGAGAATATGTTTCTGCTGTCAGTGACTCAGCGCAGTTCTCTGATCTTTTTTGGATGATACATAATCAAATCGTCTTTGTCTTTTGTAAACAATATGTACTTGTTTTCAAGAGATATTGTCATGAATGAGTCTTCCATATCACACAGGACTCTGATGTGAACAATTTATCTACAGTATGTGGTCTGGGCAACTCATGAAATACATCACGACTTATTAAAAACTTAAATGTAGCAAATTCTGTACATAGCCCCTTTAATTATACTATAGCTTGTTGAAAAATGAATGGAATAGAACATCTTTAAATGTGTTCATTTCAGGAAGGTATACCCAAAAGCTGGAAATTATATAAGTTACCACTATGGTTCCTGAGTTTTAAAACATGTTTCCTTAACTAAATGTATTTTTTTATTTATTTTATTTAGCTGTATTTATATCCCGCTTTTCACCAGGTCAAAGCGGTCAATTGGGGGATACATTTAACACGAGGGGATATGAGACACATACGCTAATACTTACAGGGAACATGGGCAATGGAGGGTTAAGTGGCTTGCCCAAGACCACAAGGAGTGCCTATAGGACTAGAAATCCCAGTCCCTCCGGCCTGAGATTGCTGTCCCCAGGTGGGACTTGAACCCCTGGCCCTCCAGCCTGAAGTACCTTAACTAAATATTAATTTTTCTGCCAAGTAATTTTACTGTAGTTATTGTCAATTGTTGATGATTATTGTGTGTATTAAAAATTGATCCTTTTATCAACCATCTTCCTCCCCATCTCCTCACTAAACTGCTGGTCAGTCATTCCAAATCTTCTTCTGCGGAAGAGTACTTGATCTGTACATAATATAATATGCACTTTAGCTCTAGGTTAGACGGATTTGCTGAGATTCAAGTTAATGGGTCTATAAATAAGAATTTTGGTTAAAGATAGATTTAATCATAGCCAGTTTTTTTCCAAATTCAAGGTATCCTGGCGTGATTTCATGCCAGGTGACTAAACAATGCATTAGACCAGAAGCAAAGGAAACTGTAACTTGGGTTCAGTATTTTTGTAGTCTAGACTGAATCCCTCCAAATGGTTGAAAATTATCAAAACATTCTCTCTTTTTTTTCCGGCATGGCATTTAGCAATATAAAGTAAAATATAAAGTGACAGAGTAGGCACTCAATGAACAGAGTGAGTGAGGAGGTATAAGACAGAGGGGAAAAATACTGCACTAGTAGGAGGTTACAGGAGGGAGAAGACAACGATCCATTTCAAGGAAAGACATGAGTCACATATAGGATACAGATGAGAGAAGTTCTCTGGAAGTGAGTCAGAGAAAAGACTGACAAAAAGGAGAAGAAAAGAAATGCATGAGGTACAGGAAAATTAGAGAATGTAAAGAAAAAGGAAACAGCAAAAAGAATAAATGTGAGAAAAAGATGGTATCAGTGGCAGGAATACCTACTGATTCCAATGGAACTGACTTACATCCATACTCCAGAAGAGGAGAGCTACTTTGACACGTTAATATTTCCAGGAAGGTTTGTTTGTGCATACATAATAGGATTGAACCTCACTCCTGTGCCAGGGTATGCTGGAGTTTATCTCAGTCTCTGAGATTTACTACTAGTGCCATCTCAGCACTTGCATTGTGCCAATGTGAGCCTTCTTTTGGAGTTCTTAAGATATGCTGTATATTGGCTACATATCAAGATGTGCTTGGAAATTCTTTTTTTTAATCAGACTAGTGGCACTTAATAAAATTGTGACAAGTTCTGTATCTTTCTGCTATATTTTTGTAGTGTCTGATTGCATTTGTAGGTATTTGAGGATCTTCTAAAGTTACTGATTGGGTTAGAAATTGGTTGGGTGGGAGGCGGCAAAGGGTTCAGGTAAATGGAGCTCACTCTGAGGAGAGGGAAGTTACCAGTAGTATGTCACAGGGATCTGTCCTTGGTCCGATTCTTTTTAACATCTTTGTTAGTGATATTGCAGAAGGGCTGTCGGGTAAGGTTTGCTTGTTTACAAATGATACCAAAATCTGCAATAGAGTAGACACCCAGGAAGGAGTAGATAACATGAGGAGGGATCTAGCTAAGATTGAAGAATGGTCTACAATTTGGCAGCTGAAATTTAATGCCAAAAAATGCAGAGTCATGCATTTGGACTGCAAAAATCCAAAGGAACAGTACATAGAAACAGAGAAAAATGACGACAGAAAAAGACCACATGGCCTATCTAGTCTGTCCTTCCATATCAACAAATACAACAGTCCCCTTTTTTTCCTTTAGAGATCCTCTGTGTTTGTCCCATTCTTTTTTGAATTCCGATACTGTCCTCATCTCCACCACATCCACTGGGAGACTATGTCACGGATCCACCACTCTTTCCATAAAGAAATATTTCCGCATATCACTCCTAAATCTATCCCCTTTCACCTTCACCCCATGTCCTCTCATAGCAGAAATTGCTTTCAATCGAAAGAGGCTCTCCCCCTGTGCATTTATGCCACAGAGGTACTTAAATGTCTCAATCATATCACCTCTATCCCGCCTTTCCTCTAAGGTGTACATATTAAGATCCTTAAGTCTGTCTTCATATGCTTTTATAATGAAGACCACTAACCATTTTAGTAGCCACCCTCAGTACTGACTCCATCCTGTTTATATCCGTTTGAAGGTGCGGTCTCCAGAATTGCACACAATACTCCAAATGAGGTCGCACCAATGACTTATACAGATGCACTATCACCTCTTTTTTTCTGATAGCCATTCCTCTCCGTATGCACCCAAGCATCCTTCTAGCTTTTGCTGTTGCCTTTTCTACTCCTGTTACCATGCCTCTGTCCAGACTGCCAAGTGCTCATATTATACATCACTAATCTCCACGGCATCTAACTCTTCTAGACAACTTTATGCCATCCTTCATAATTTATCAGCCTCATCCACACGTCCCTCCTTGTTGAGTGTATCTCCAGACCCTTCCCTTCTTGCCGCTTTTTTCTGTGACAAGATACACAAACTTCACTCCTCCTTCTCCAGCCCACCTCCCCCACCTCTGTCCCCCTCCCATTCATTGCCCCTCCTCCCTACTGCTGTTCTCCTTCATAGTTCTGCCAGCCCACCTTCTTCTCTCGTAAACCAGGCACTGGTTCATACCTGGTCCTCTTTTCATCAGATCTCTGCAACAGAATTACATAAGACTTTATCTGCCTCTAGGAAGACAACATGTTCACTGGATCCCTTCCCGTCAAGCTGGTTGTCTGAACCATCTCTCCCACTTTTCCGTTTCATCTTGACCATCTTGAACTCCAGTTTATCAACTGGAATCTTTCCCTCCCCTGGAAATCAGCCATCATCAGGCCACTACTTAAGCAGTTCTCCCTCGACCCTTCTATTCTAGCACATTGGCGCCTGGTCTCAAACCTCCCTTTCTTGGCAAAGATACTAGAAAAACTCATCTGCAGTTAGCATCCCACTGTTCAACAGTCAAAATGCTTCGGCCACGAAAGCAGCTCTTCTAAACTAATTTAAAGCTGCTGAACACAGAAATCATAATGAAAATGACTGACTAGGTCTAGTTGCTAAGATATATGCTATTAATTAGTCATTAGGGGCCATTAACTGTGTATTATGCAACATTTGCGTGAGATTGTGTAATCTCTACTTGCAACCAATAGAAATATCTGTCCAAAACCAGATGATGCAATCAGTATTTAAATTTGCATCACTTGACAGTATAAATCTTAAGGTGTATCAGTCACAGAAAAATTAAAAATTAATTGTTTTGCATCATTTTATGCCGATAGGTCAATCACGGCGTATTCGGCGATGCATCGTACTTGTGTTAACAATGCAGATAATTTCTGCTATATTTGTGGTGAAGTGACTTTTACATCACAAAAACGGAATATGACTGTGGCGATTAAGAAAGTCTACAACTTATATTTTGGCTGCAGAATAGGAGATCAGGATAAGAGCTGGGCGCCACACATATGCTGCAATACATGTGCAACAAATCTCAGGCAATGGATGAATTGGAAAAGGCAATCAATGCCTTTTGCAGTTCCAATGATCTGGAGAGAGCCCACGGATCACGTCAGCAATTGCTACTTCTGCATGGTTGCTCCAATTCAGAAAGGCATATCCATAAAGAGTAAGTGAACTGTGCAATATCCAAATATTCCATCTGCAATACGCGCAGTGCATCATGGAGAAGGGTTATCGATTCCCAAAATGTCAGAATCATTATCATTAGAATCAAGTGAGGAAGAGGAAGAAGTTTGTAGTCTTGAACCATCAACCTCACATGACACAGAGTTTCTTCTGGCCACTGCTAATGAGCCACACCTCATAACTCAAGGTGAATTGAATGACCTTGTCAAGGATTTGGATCTCCCGAAGAATAAAGCTGAGCTTTTGGGTTCCAGACTACAGCAGTGGAATCATCTGGCTGGTGATGTTTGAATTTCTTTTTTCCGGGACCATCAGAAAGACTTGGTGTCATTCTTTTTCAAAGAAGGTGATCTTGCTGCATGCAACAACGTAAAAGGTTTAATGGCAGCTCTCAATATCAATTACAATGCAGATGATTGAAGGCTCTTCATTGATTCATTGATTCATGAAGGCTCTTCATTGATTCAAAGCACGTCTTAAAGCTGTATTGCTGCATAATGGCAACTTGCTACCATCAATTCCTATTGGCCATGCAGCTTTTATGAAAGAGACTTATGACAATATGAAACAACTTTTGAAATGTATAAACTATGATCAACATCTATGGTCACTCTGTGGTGACTTCAAAGTGGTCGCCCTCTTGCTTGGTCTTCAGGCTGCTTCCTGTGTGAATGGGATAGTCGTGCTAGAGATTATCATTTTGTCAAAAGGGACTGGCCACTCCGTCAGTCACTGGATCCTAGAAGCAAAAATGTTCTGTTTCCAGCACTTGTAGACAGCAACAAGATTTTGATGCCTTCCTTGCACATCAAGTTAGGACTAATGACAAACTTTGTCAAGGCGATGGACAAAACTAAACCTGCTTTCAGGTATCTTAGTGGTAAATTTTCTAGACTGAGTGATGCCAAAGTTAAGGAAGGAGTTTTTGTTGGCCCTCAGGTTCGTGCACTTCTTCAAGATGACAAATTTAAAAAAAGCAGGTGTGTCCAAGTTCAGGCACAATTTCACAAATCTGGACATTCCTGGACATCTGCAGGGCAACAATATAGACATCCCACGAGTAGCATGGAAGCATGGGGACATTTAGGAATAGCCTAATGGTTAGAGCCATGGACTAAGACCAGCAAAGCCAGGGTTCAAACCCCACTTCTGCTATCACTGTGATTGTGGAGAATGATGGAGCACCCTCTTCTCTACATTCTCTGGATGCTTTATAACCAAAGTAAGCACCTTCCCACTACCTATTGGTGCCTAGAGCTGGTTTAAACTTGGACAGAGTCACAGATGTCCCACCATGGCCCCTGCCCACTTGTCCATCCCTGCACCAGAGACACCCTTAAGTCATTTGTAAATGGCTCCAGGACGTCTCCATGATTTGGACATCCCAATCATGACTAAAGCTTTTGAAGTGACCCCCGTAATAACATAAAGGCACATTTTAAAAGGACTTCCAGTGCAATCTGGGACATCAAAGCCAGAACGTCTGAAAAAAAGTAGGCATGTGCAAGTTCAGGCACCATTTCAGAAACGTGGACTTGCCTGATATTGACGTCTATTGAGATATCTACATAGATGTCCCCAGCATAGCATTTCAGAACAGGGATGTCTAATAGCCTAATGGCTAAAGATGTGAATAGTGTGGTCAGGATTCAAATCCCAGTGTGGGCCTTTGTGATCTTAGCCTAGTCACTTAATTCTCCATCTTCTCTACACCCTTTGGATGTTTTAAGGCCACAACAAGCACTTTCCTGATGCCTGTTCGTGCCTGGAGCAGGTCTAAATGTGAGTGTGCCTGCAGATGTTTCCAATGTTTCTGAAAGCTAATGGGGGCATCTAAGTTTATTGCACCTCTCCAGACACACCCACTTACTACTTAGATGTTCCTGCATAGAAGACATCTCTAAACGTCATTTGTGAAATGGCTCCGGAGACATCTTCGTGATTTTGAATGTCCACATGCATGTCTTCAGACGTCCAAATCATAACTAAGACTTTTTAAATGACCCCCCTTAGTAAATGACAGTAGATGAAGACCATAATAGCCCATCTAGTCTGCCCAGCAAGGTTGTAACAGCTGCTTTGTTCAGGCTATCCCCGCTTTATACTTTTTACTTTGGGTTGTAACTGCTGCTCTATGCGGGTTATCCCTCCTACTGTATATGCTTTTTACTTTGACTTGTAATTGCCTCACTGTGACAGTTACCCCTGCTGTGCTTTTTTGAATTGTGAAAGTCATTTAAGTTTTGCTTTGAGCAGGAATGCTCCTCTTCTTATATAGGGATCCTCTATTCTTATCCCATGGCTTTTTGAATTCTGTCACCATATTTATCCTCCCATCACTTCCAGTGGAAGGACTTTCCTAAGAACCACCACCTTTTCTGTGAAAAGATATTTTCTGATGTTGCTTTGAAATGTTCCTCCTTTCAGCTTCATTTCATGTCCCCAAGTTTTATAGCTTTCCTTTCTTTGGAAAAGATGTGCTCTGTCAATTTTAACATTGTGTACTTTGCCCTCTTGACCTGCACTCTGCAAAATACACTTATAAATTGCTTGAACCACTGCAAAGCAGACCTTATACTTATCCCCTTCAGGTTATTTTGCCAAGAGTGATTTTCAATATCCTCTAATTTATCTTTTAGTCTCTCCTGTTCATGCTCAAACAGATCCTGCTCTTTAGATCTTCTAGGCCAGGGCCTCCACATGCCTGCCCCCGTTGACCTCCATTTCATCTAGCATCTAGTTCCACCTTGTCTTGCTACAATGTGTCAATTACCATTTTAGCCACAACATAAAATCAGTTAACCAAGAACACATCTCCTACTGGATAGATAGGACAGCTGCACCTGTATGCTATAGGTCCTCCTCCAAAGTATTGCTGCCAATGGCAGTATCTTGCCATGGCTGTCCCATGAGCCTAGCCTGACCTTACACACATAAGGTGATTTAAACGCTTCAAGTTTTTTGTGAATGGGCATCTTCAGACCCTCTGGATTTCACTGTGGAAGAGGGTGAGTAAAAAGAAGATATCACAATTAATAAATGTTTTGGCAAGACCCCAACAGCTACATGTTTGTCACTATCAGCTACGTCAATTCCTCCATCCACATACTGCTCTTTAGGATTTGTGCATCCCAAGTGCATCACTTTGCTCTTTGTTACATTAAATCTTAACTGTCAAACAGTAGACTATTTCTCATGTTGTCAACTCCCTTGGAATGGCCGCTCTGTTGCAAATTTTCGTGTTATCCACAAAAAGGCAAAGGTTTCCTTCCAACCCATCAGTAGTCATTTACAAAGATGAACAGAACCGATCCCTGTACAGATTCTTGAGGCACTCCACTTCTCACCTTTCTATCTTCTGTGCAAATTCCCTTTATGACCACCCTGTCATCTGTCAGTTAACCAGTTTCTAATCCAGCTTGCCACCCTGGGTCCTCATTTCACATTGCTCTGTATATTCTTGAGCCTCCTATGAGGAACAATATCAAAGGCTTTGCTGAAATCCAAGTAGACTATGTCCAGCACATGCCTTTTATCAAGTTTTCTGGTCATCCAAAGAAATCAATCGGATTAGTCCCGCACAAGCTCCCTTTGGTAAAACTATGTTGCCTGAGGTCCTGCAACCCACTGGATCATAGAAAGTTCATTATCCTTTCCTTTAGTAGTATATCCATTATTTTTCCAACCACTGGGATAAGGCTTAATGGCTTGTAGTTTCTCACCTCTTCTCTGTTGCCTCTTTTGTGAAAAGGGACCACATCAGCCCTTCACTAGTCCTGAGGAACCTTTCCCATTTCTAAGGATCTATTAAACACATCCTTAAGAGGACCCACCAGAATCTCTCTCAGCTCTCTCAGTATCCTGGGATGCATCTTCTCTAGCCCCATGGTTTTGTCTGCTTTTTGTTTTTCAAGTTGTTCATAGACACTTTCTTCCATGATAGGTATGCTATCTACTCCATTTCCATATATATCTTTGTTGGCTATCTGTGATCCTTCTGGATTTTCTTCTGTGAAGCATAAGTATTTGTTCAGCATTTCCTCTTTTTCCTTGTCACACTCCACACAGCGGCCCTTGGCACCTTTCAGTCTTATAATGCCATGATTGATTTTCTTCCTCTCTCCAACATATCTGAAAAAGTCATGCCATCTTTACATCTTTAGCCATGTTTCCTTCTGCCTGTGCTTTTGCCATACTGATTTCTCTCTGACTCCTTGAGCTTTACCCAATATTTTTCCTGTGGACTTCTTCTTGTGATCTTTTATATTTTAAGAACACCACATTTTTTGCTTTTCTTTTTTTAGCCATTTCCTTAGAGAACCATATTGGTTTCCATATCTTCCTGCTTTTATTGACCTAGCTTACATAAAGACCAAGTGCTATTTTTATAGCTCCTTCCAGTATGGATGATGCCTTCCCACTTCTCTATCTTCTTCCATCCTGCCAACTCCTCCTTCAGATAGTTCCCCATTTTACTAATGTTGACATGTTTGAAATCCAGGATTTTGAGTTTTGTGTATCTGGACTCAGTTTTAGCCTTTACCTGTATATCAAACCATACTGTATGATGATCACTGCTGTCTAAGTGGACACCCACCTGTCCGTTAGACACACTGTCTCCATTTGTGAGTATTAGATGAAGTGCTATTCTTTCTCACATTGTTTCATCATTTGTCTGTGCAGAGTGCCTTGCATGGTATCCACAATCTGTTTATTTCTTTCAGATTCTACAGATGGGATATTTCAATCTGCATTCGAGAGGTTGAAATCTAGCAATGGCACCTCCTCTTTCATTCCCACCTTTAGGATATTCATGGTCAGATCTTTGTCAAGTTTCTCTCTTTGAGTTGAAAGTCTATAGACGACACCTGTGTGGATGGAAGTTCCATCTTCTCTTTCTAAGATTGCCTATATTGCTTTCTTCTTTCCCTAAGCCACTTGCATTTTAGTTACTTTAATATTGGTTTTAACATAAAGGGTTACTCTTTCATCCTTTTGACCATCTCTGTCCTTCCTAAAGAGAATACTGTATAGTCTGGTATAGCCTTGTCCCATTCATGGGATTCATTGAACCAAGTGACCATAATAGCAACAAAATCTAGGGCTTGCAGCTCTGGAACTTTATGTGAAGTGTTTGTGCTCATTGTTTTCCAGTGTTTTGTTGGCTTTTTCATGTTCTTTATAGCCTTTTTCCTAATATCCTCTTCTAATTTGTTGTTGAAAAAGGAGTTGCTAAGATGATTTATTTTGTTTTTTCTTCCCTACTGCTGTTTTGCTTGGGTCAACTTCTTGAACTCATCAGCTTCCACAAGCCACACCTATCCTCTAATTTAAATGCCTAGTAATATATATTTTCTGAATTTCTCACTTAGGGTTTGTTTACAAAGCCGCGGTAGCGGTTTCTGATCGTTATTGGAGCCGTGGCCCCATTGATTTCAATGGGGCCACGGCTCCGATAATGATCGGAAACCGCTACCGCGGCTTTGTAAACAAGCCCCTTAGTATCTTTTTCTCAGCACAGAAAGATGTAAGTCATCATTACAGTGTAGCTTTTTGTTTTTCCATACATTGTCCCAGCTTCTACTGCTTCCAAAACCTTATTGTTGACACCTCATTTTGAGCCACTTACTGAAATTGTCTGTATGATGTAGTCTTTCCTCTCCCTTTTCGTAGGCAGGTAGTACTTCTGAAAAAGTTATAGTCCTTACCATGGACTTTAGCCCCCCCCCCCCCCCCCCCCCCCCCCCCCCCCCCCCCCCCCCCCCCCCCCCCCCCGTTTCTGGAAATTTCTCTGTGCTACAAGACTGCTGTTTCTTGCCAAATCATTTGTTGCTATGGAGATTATAATATCTGTTTTAATCTCCTTACGCTCTTCACTAATAATGCTTATTATTTGGTTTGTATTCCCGTTAACTGAGGATTGAGGAATTCATACCTTTTTTTACTACTACTATTACTACTACTACTGAGCACTTCTATAGTGCTACAAAACATATGCAACGCTGCACCATGTAAGAGACAGTCCCTGCTGTAACTTAATATTTATTAGTTTTTCAAAGTAACAGCTATTAACAAATTCCCCCAAAACAATATACTGCAAGATAAAACTTCACCCCTCCCCCCACCCCCTTGGTCTGACCAACCAATTCCACTTGTCTATTCAAAGATGTCCATTCAGTGACCCCTAATTGAGTATTCCTGGAGGATCCCCCCCCCTCAACTCAATACTAACCATTTTCCATAGATTAGGTTCCCCTATTCCCATCAGAGGAGTGGAGGAGTAGCCTAGTGGTTAGAACACTGGCTTAGTAACCAAGCAACCAGGGTTCAATTCCCACTAGCACTCCTTGTGGCCTTGGGCAAGTCACTTAACCCTCCATTGCCTCGGAAGAAAGGCCTGGCAATCTACTTCCGGTGACACTGCCAAGAAAACCCAGGAGCTTCTGGGTCACCAGGAGTCAGGACTGACTCAAAGGCACACAATTCCCATCAGAAAACCTCCATATGGTTATACAAACAAAACACATATTACCTACTACCGCCCCAAGTGGGATTGCTGCATATAACATTACAATGGCATTCATATCTATAAACTGCCCATGAAGCAGAGCAAACATCATAGTAACATAGTAAATGACGGCAGATAAAGACCAGCATGGTCCATCTAGTCTGCCCAGCAAGATGGCAAGAGTAGGTGCACCTGTCGCTCTGTGCAGGCCACCCCTCCCCATGTCTTTGTTTAGGGGTAAACCCACCACTCCATGTAGGACACCCCTATTTGTTGAGATCTTATATGGTTCAGCAGTTAGATGGTACCGTTTATCTTATTTTCATCCTATTGCTGTAAAGGGATCCACTGTGTTTGTCCCATGCCTTCTTGAATTCCGTCACTGTGTTTGCCCCCACCACTTCCATCGGGAGGGCATTCCAAGCATCCACCACCCTTTCAGTGGAAAAATATTTCCTGACATTGCCTTTCAGTTTACCACCTTGAAGCTTCATGTTATGCCCTCTAGTTTTACAGCTTCCCCGTCTTTGGAAGAGGTTTGTTTGTTCATCATTTCTCTTTAAGTATTTAAAGGTCTGAATCATATCTCCCCTGTCCCTCCTCTCCTGCAAAGTGTACATATTTAGGCATTCAAGTCTCTTCTCATAAGGCTTCTGACACAGGCTCCAAATCATTTTGGTCTCTTTCCTCTGAACCGTTTCCAGTCTTTTTACATCTTTTGCAAGATACGGTCTCCAAAACTGAACACAGTATTCCAAGTGAGGCCTCACCAGTGACTTATACAGTGGCATAAGTACCTCTTCCTTTCTGCTGGTAATCCCTCTTTGTATGCAGCCCAACATCCTCCTGGCTTTTGCCACCGCCTTGTCGCACTGTTTTGCCACCTTGAGATCATCAGAGATAATCACACCAAGGTCTTTCTCTTGAACCATGCATACCAACCTCTCGCCCCTTATCGCGTACATTTCCCTTGGATTTCTGCTACCCAAGTGCATGACACTACACTTTTTCGCATTAAATCGTAGTTGCCAAGCATTAGACCAGTCTCCCAGCTTTTGTAGATCTTTCCTCATGTTAACCACTCCCTCGGGGGAGTCCACTCTGTTGCAAATTTTTGTGTCGTCTGCAAAAAGACAGACTTTTCCATTCAGTCCTTCAGCAATATCACTCACAAATACATTGAACAGTGCTGGGCCCAGGACCGAACCCTGGGGCACCCCGCTAATCACCTTCCTCTCATCCAAGTGAGCTCCATATACAATCACCTTCTGTTGTCTGTCAGTCAACCAATTTCTAATCCAGTTTACCATCTTGGGGCCCATCCCCAAGCTACTGAGTTTGTTGACAAGCCTCCTATGAGTAACAGTATCAAAGGCTTTGCTGAAATCCAGGTAGATGACATCCATCGCATGCCCCTGATCTAGTTCCTTGGTCACCCAGTCAAAGAACTCAATCAGATTTGTTTGGCAAGATCGTCCTTCGGTAAAACCATGTTGCCTCGGAACTTGCATCCTGTTGGTTTTGAGAAAGTTCACTATTCGCTCTTTCAGGAGTGCCTCCATTACTTTTCCCGCCACCGAGGTAAGGCTCACGGGCCTGTAGTTTGACACTTCTTCCCTGTCACCACTTTTGTGTAGAGGTATGACATCAGACATTCTCCAGTCCTGAGGAACCTCTCCTGTTTCCAAGGATCTGTTGAAGACATCCTTTAACGGTCCTGCAAGAACCTCTCTGAGCTCTTTCAGTATCCTGGGATGTGTGGCGCTCCCCCTTGTGGCCAGGCAGTTGCCTAGGTGAAAGGGGGTGCCCCGATCGTCCTTCTTACTGAAACTGGCCTCTTCGCATGTAGTTGTGTCTTACAGATTATAGCCGAGATTGAAGGTCACAGGAAAATTTCTTTTATTTGGAAAATAAAGTTCTACATAACCAAATTGAATTCTTTGGTTAGGAGTTCAGCTACTACAAACAAAACTCAGGATGCTTCTCCATTCACCCAAAACATAAGCCTTAATACACAGTCCATGCTTTGGCTTTGTTTCTGTGGCTTAGTTTAAACATGTCTCCAAAATCATTCCTTTACAAACAGAAATCTGTTCTCAGGTCTCCAGGATGCAGCACAGCACCTGTTTCTTTCACAGGTTTTAGCCGCACTCTAACTTCCTGGTCCACCAACAGTTTAAAACTTATGACATATTCTTTTTCCACAGATGCTTTCAGACTTTAGTTTTCACAGGCATCCATTAACTCTTGAAGCTTATTCAACCAGCTCTCATTAATTGCCTAATTAAAGTCATGAGCTTCAGCAGAGAATGTTCTCCATTTAAAACGTCTGGGTTTTCCCAATTACTTTAAAACCCTTCAGTTTCTTACTTCTGACTGGCACAGAAAGAACATTCTATTTCCATATCAGAATAATCTTCCTCTATATAACTGTCTCCTATTTCCATTTCCTCTTCACTGGCTTCCCTCAGTGACTTGCTATCCACAGCATCTGCATGGGAAGGCTTCAACTGCTGCAACACTGTTTTCAGCTGTTCCCATTGAGATCCCTCGCTACATGAGGTTGTGGGGGAAGGGCATGAAAGAGCTTTCTTATTCAGAAGCTTTTTAAGAGCTTGTAATGGGCTCACCTTGCTAGCAGTAGTGTGTCTCCTTTCAGACCCTGCCACAGATGTACACTTGCTTTCTGGTCCTCCCAGGAATATTCCTTTCTCCTGCTCCCCCACAGTACCTTGTTTAAAACAGGCTCTCCAAGGCTCCACGTTAGCTGCAGACTTCCTGTCAGCTGAACTGCGTTCTAGGCTTGAGCTGTCTCTGTACTGTTTGCAAGAGGAATCCCTTTTTGTATGGCCAGTCCACCAGCTTCTAGAGAATATCTCCTCCTCAGAAGATTCCTCCCCAGAGCTTGCCTCTGCCCTTTTCTCCAGCTTTCTCTCCGACCTCCTCCTGGATCTCTCCTCTTTACCACGCTGATTCTCCTCTCTGCCACACTGCTTTCTGCCACACTGATGATTTTTGTGACTGAAACTTCCCTGCTTAAATGTTTGGGGCTGTCCTTTAGCTCTAGACTCCGCCCCCAAACCACTCCCATTACCTCCCTCGGTTTCCATGGGGACTGGGTGTGTCTCTGGTTCTACACTTCTGTGCAGGGAGTTTTTAGCTTTGTTTAGAGTTTTAACCCCTGCTGTGCCTGCAGTTCTGTTGGGCTCAGGGAAAAAAGACTGTTTTCCCCCTTTTCCTTCCACTCTAAACCTGCTTCGCCACCACAGATATATCCCATCCGGTCCCATGGCTTTGTCCACTTTCAATTTAGCAAGTTGTTCTAACACCTCGTCTTCTGTGAATGGTGTGGTATCTACTTCATTCCCATTTTTATATTTGGGAGTCACAGCTGGTCCATCTCCAGGATCTTCTTTAGTAAAAACAGAGCAGAAGTATTTATTTAGCATTTTCGCTTTTTCAGTGTCACTTTCCACGAGTCCTTTCCCAGCACTTTTGAGTCCTGCAATTCCAACTCTGATCTTCTTCCTTTCCCGAATATACCTGAAGAAAGTTTTGTTGCTACCCTTAACATCTTTAGCCATCCTTTCCTCTTCCTTTGATTTTGCTATCCTTATTACTCTTTTAGACTCTTTGAGTTGGATCCTGTATTCATTTCTGTGTTCTTGTTTGCAAGCTTTTGAATTTTGCGAAAGTTGTGTTTTTTGCCTTTATTTGAGCAGCCACCTCTTTGGAAAAACAAATAGGTTTCCTTCTCCTCTTGTTTTATTTACTTTTCTTACATATTTATCTGTTGCCCCTTTTATTGCCTTCTTTAGTTTAGCCCATTGCAATTCCACTTCCTTTATCTCCTTCCACCCCATCATCTCCTCCTTTAAGTACTCTGCCATTTTATTGACGTCAGTGTATTTGAAGTTTAGGACTTTGAGCTTGCTATGATTGGCCTGTACCATGGCTTTTATCTCAAACCACACCGTGTGATGGTCGCTGTTGCTCACAGGGGCACTCACGCAGACATTCGACACACTATCACCATTGGTGAGCACTTGGTTCCATCACCATTTGTCTAAATAATGCATCTTGGAGAGCATCCACAATTTTTTTGCTTCTTTCCAGATGTGCAGAAGGAGTAATCCAATCCACATTAGGTAGATTAAAATCACCCAATATGATCGCTTCCCCCTTTGTTGCTATCTTGGCAATATCTTTAATCAATTCGTTATCTCTCTCTTCAATTTGAGTCGGAGGTCTGTAGACTACAGCAATATGGATGACAGTGTCATCTCCTCTTTCCAACGCAATCCAGAGCGCTTCTTCTTTTCCCCATGTCCCCTGCATTTCAGTAGCTTTAATATTGCTTTTGACATACAAGGCTACTCCTCCCCCTTTTCCATTTTCTCTGTCTCTTCTGAATAGATTATAGCCACCTATGGCTATATCCCAATCGTGCGTTTCATTAAACCACGTTTCTGTAATGGCCACAATGTCCAAATTCGTTTCCACAATTAGGGCTTCCAGGTCTGGAATTTTGTTGGCTAAGCTTCGAGCATTTGTGCTCATTGCTTTCCAGCATTTTCCTGGCTTGTGTGTATTTTGCATTGATTTTGTTCTGCCTACTTCTTCCCACATGTTTTTGATGTGTGGTTTAAAAGTGTGGCTGTTTCTGATGGTGTTCTGCTTTTGCTGGGGGTGGCATGCAGATGTTGACCTTCCACATCCGTCACCCCCTCTTCCTAGTTTAAATGCATATCCACATACTGCCTGAATTTTTCACTTAGGATTCTTTTCCCTGCGACAGAGAGATGTAGTCCATCAGCACAGTATAGTCTCTTGTTGGTCCATCTGTTGTCCCAGTTACTAATAAATCTGAATCCTTCTTGTTTGCACCAGGTCTGGAGCCATGTATTAAAGCTGTTAATGTGATGCAGCCTTTTTGTCCCCTTACCAAGAACAGGTAGAACTTCTGAGAATGCAACAGTGTTAACAACGCGCTTGAGTTTCTCTCCCAGAGATTGGAAGTCCTTTTGGGCTTTGGAGGCACTGTTCCTAGCCAGGTCGTTTGTGCCTAAGTGGATAATAACATCAAGTTTGGAGTGTTCACGTTTTGCACTAAGTAGTTCAACAACTTGGTTTGTATTCCTGCGGGCTGAAGAGCCTGGTAAGAACATGACTATCTTCTCTCCTTTGAACTGTGTTCCCAAGTTGGTGCCTCTGATGATGGAATCTCCAAGTAGTAGTAGTTTTCTGTTTGGTGAGGTTTTCTTCATATTTGGTGCTTTAGCAGGGGATTGGGCATTGTCTGACTCATTTAAGGGCCCTTCAGTTTCTTTGGACTGGGCATCCTCATTAGCTAAGGCAGAGAAGGCATTGTGCAGGGATATCTCTTGATGTACAGGATGTCTCTGTGTTACTGGTCGCAATCTACCAGAACCCACTGTGATCCATTTGTTCCTGGGGCGTTTGATTCTTTGTGGGAGCGGTGGTGGACTTTGTTCAGGTTGTATCCTAGAAGAGGTGCGCTTCATTGCAGCCAGTTCCTCCCTCAGTAGAGACACTTCTTTATGCATGGCAGCTAGGTCTTCCTTAGTAGAGTCAGTTCTTCATGCATGGCGGCTGACTTTAGGCATATAGGACAAGCTCTTAGGCTCCCAATGATTCGTCTTGGAATGAAAGTACCGCAGTTATTGCACTGAATACATGACATGTTTATGCAGTCCCAGAAGAGGAAGAAGAAGAGAAGATGAAGACGATGTGGCTTTTAATCCAGGTTAGGAACGATAGATGGCACGTATGTGACCACTATATAGGTAATGTAGCCCATGGGGTGGGTGGGGTGTGCTGGAACCTAAGTATCTCTGGCCAGTAGGCTGTTCCTGAACTGTGGGCATGGGAACCCACCACTAAGGACAAATAGACACGTGCAGCACAGGAAATGGAGGTCCACAACTCTAACTCAGCAGGGGGGAGGGGTAGTCCCTCAGGTAGGCTAAGAGAAAAAGTTTAAATCTCTACAGCAATGGAGTGGGTAAGGGAACCCACTACTAAGGACAGATAGATAAATATGTGGAGACAAACAGATTCACAGTTATTTGAAGACAAAGACACAGTTATGCAGCAAACTCAGCAAAAATCACCTTTTGGGAGAGCTCTGGAAGCACTCCTATTCTTAAGGAACAGAAAGGCAATCTGGGCAAGCCCACGTGCTGCACAGGAAATGGATGTCCACAACACTAACTCAGCAGGGGGGGGGGGGAGGGGTAGTCCCTCAGGTAGGCTAAGAGAAGAAGTTTAAAACTCTACAGCAATGGAGTGGGTAAGGGAACCCACTACTAAGGACAGATAGAGAGATAAATATGTGGAGACAAACAGATTCACAGTTACTTGAAGACAAAGACTCACAGTTATGCAGCAAACTCAGCAAAAATCACCTTTTGGGAGAGCTCTGGAAGCACTCCTATTCTTAAGGAACAGAAAGGCAATCTGGAGGTCCTTTGAGACAGCGTACACACCTATATATGTTAAAAGCAACAACCAACTCAACTAGTTACATACAGAACTTTTAGCAAATATTCATTTTGTCATCTCACTCCCCACCCCCTCTATTATTCACCCACGCTTGTTTCCAAAACTCATATCTTTTGGAATTTTTCGATCTTATGACTGTTATAGGCTGTCAACTCACTCATTTGATAAATAGAAACAAGATGGCCTAGAATTCTGTTGGCATCCAACTGGTTGTTGTTCTTCCCTTCCCGGGCAATCACCACTCATACAGCTATGAAGAACATCCTAATAAAATCCTTCACTTACCCCCCCCCCCCCACCCCCACATCATCCTCTCCCCAGTCATGCAACAACATGCCTTGAGGAGTCAACATCACAGCCCATCCCACTATGTCTTGGAGCACAGTCCCCATCCATTCTCAACACCTTTTTATTAGTGGGCATGTCCATCACACATGCATATAGTCCCCCATCACCCTACATCCCTTCCAGCATAAGAGATACCATTCTCCTTTGTCCTGCTTAGTTTACTAGGGGTCATATACATCTAATAAAGCATCTTTATTTATTTATTTTATTAAAATTTTTATACCGCATATTCCAATGTTCAAATGCAGTTTACATTAAACAGAACATTGAATTGTACAGAATGGTACATATTGTGACGCTCGCGCCCCTACCAGGCGGTTGCCTAGTAGGGACGGCTGGCCATCTGTATCCCTTCGAGGGTTGTAGTTGTGTCAATAAGGAAAGCCAAGTGGTTATTTAAAGCGCACAGGAAATTTTTATTCGGTTTCCAAAGTTGGCAAGTGATGAACATAAAAATTCTTTAAGCACTTTTTCCAGACAAAAGAAATACAGGATAATTTCTCCAAATCAAAATGTCCAAACAAAACTCACAGCAGTTTCTATGCTTCACTGCAATTGCTTGCCATTTCAAAACACAAAAGCATTTGTAAAACTCTTCACAGCTTCCAACCTCGCTGTTGCCACGCCCCATACAAACAGTTCTAGCTGTTTGGGCCTTCACTGAAGTTTTGCAGTTTAAGCTTCCTAAAAGAGAGATTCCTAACCTCTTGTCTTCAGGGTTACTCTTCTCTTTCAACTCTTGGAACTGCTTTAACTTGCAACAGCTTCCTTTTGTATTTCAGTGTTTTCTAACACACATTACTATTATATTTTAGTGCACAGCTCACATTCCATCTCAGAAGTTTCTGACTCAACAACACTTTCTTCAGGGCCTACTTCCATGCTCTCCAGTGAGCTACAGCTAGGTACTCTTTGAAAGTGCTCTGGTAACTTTTCCTTAAGAGTCTTTGCAATGTTAAACAGTCTCTCACACTGCCTGGCCTTGGCTCCTCCAAGCCGGTCTCCTGTGTGTCTCTCCTGCTTAACCTCCCTCCTGAGATACTTCTTGCTGTGCTGAGGCTTCAGATGTATGAAAGTCTCCTCCGAGTCAGAGCAAGAACTATTCTGGTGGCACTGCTCATTCCCTGCGTACCTTTCCTTGGCTGCCTTTGTAATGGTTCCTCCATTTGCTGCTCTCCTTGGCTGCAAGGGTTTTCCACAGCTTGGCCCCAGACCTCTCCTGTCTGTGCCTCCTGGGAATTGGACTTGAACCTGGGCTAGGGCTTGAACTGCAGCTGCCACTGGTGCTTGCTCCTGCACTCCTCCTGGACCTTCTGCTCACAGCTCCTTCCTCCTCCTGCCTCAAACTCAAACTGTGCCTGCCTCTTTTGTTTGTTCTTCCTCTGTTAACTGTTGAGCTGGGCAACTCCCTTCCTAGCTCCTCCCACTTGGACCTCCTACTCCTCTGCAGGGTTGTCCTGTGGTCTGTGATTGGCTTACCTTTGGCTCTGCCCTCTAGGTTTCTTTCAGTGCTTCTAGTATGGAGCCTAGGATTTTGTGCTCCCATCCCCCGCAATGAAAAAAAATCCTTCTTTTTTTCAGTTTTCCCTAGCTGGGCTGCATTCACCTCATCACAATATTCAGTTACATAAAACATCTAACTATGTACAGTAAAACAATAACATAGTGAACGATTTGCTAGTTACAAGAGGGGGCCATTGGCAACTATTTACAGCTCTGTAGAGTAGCTTTAGAGTGCTGGGGTTTCTTAAATAGATTATATCAGTTCTGGATTATTTTGGGTTGATCTAATGTCTGCATCGTTTTGTGTGTTGTTGGTGGTGGGGACTGTATTTTTTTTTTTCGTTTCCGAAGTGTAGGGTAAACAAGTGGGTTTTGATCATTTTATGGAAGGTAGTGATTTCTGTCCCTGATTTCTGGCTGAGACTGAAGGGATGTGAACCCATTCATGAATCTCCCTCCATTTGTCTGCATCCCATTCACCTCCTAAAAATCTTTCTTCCATGCCATCATGTAAGCGTCTTTGACTACTGGTCTTCCCATCCCTTTATATAACTTTCATACTACAGCAGGATCAATACAACCTCTCAGTGATGGTCTCCCCTACCCCATGCTCCCCTGATGCCTTTGTGCCTTAAAAAATCTGTAATTGCAGATAGGCATCAGCCCATCTTTCTCAAATCAAATTCTTTCTGGAGGTCTTCAAAAGTCTTCATTTGCCCTCCTTCTGCCACTACTTGCCCCATATATTCTAGCCCCTTTGTGGCCCATGTCTGAAACTGCCTTGAAGATCCCCCTGGAGGGAATGCTCTGCAGGCCTGTATTCTTTGCAACTGCAACCCACTCCTCCCACTCAGCAGCTGATTGTGGTCAGGGGCGGCCCAAGGGGGGTGCGGGGCCATGTGCGGAGACTCGGTGTGGGGCCTCATTTGCATAAGAGGCCTCATTTGCATAAATATTTGCATAATGTTACCATATACTAACTTTTAGTAAACATGCCTCTTAATGAGTGTATGGATAAAGAAAGACTAAAAGATTTCTACATTACTATAATCCAGTGCCAAACGCCAGACACATTAGGAACTACTACAAACAATGCCCATTTAGAACCCATCCTACTTACTACACCCCTGGAAATCAACCCAATGTAAACTAGAAATACATGATTCCCGAACACTATATCACCAATAATACTTCTTAAAAAATATTTTACCCATGGACTCCCAAGTCAACTATAACCCCAGACTCTAATACCAATTTTTTTGTCGGATTATTCTCCATGAGAAGAAACTTTTCTCCTCCTGAAGTGAACCCTCCTTTTTACTCAAAATGAAAATGGCTGTTCCTCAGCCAAGTCGACAAAATCAGCACTTGCTGGTGTCAGCAAAAACTCTCTATCTAAAACTGCTCAGTCAATTTGATTTCCAACGGCCCTCAGGCTAAAATAACAATGTTACAGCTTCAAAAGTCTTCTTTTCCCAAGCAGAAACAATTTAGAAGACTTAGCTGATATGGAGCAGATGCCACTTCACTCCATCCGTCACAGTCCCCGAAATTTCCGCTCTTATCTTTAAAAATTCGGAGATACTTGTGATAATCCAACAGATAATCTGCTCCACTCCAAAGAACGAGGTTCAGGCTACACCGAAGGTGTTTCAAGCCGTCTGGTCTTCCACAGCTCTTCCTCAGGCATTGTGAACCCCGTAAGAATCACACCGCTTAAATCAGGTGATGCAATGACGTCAAAGTTCAAAGGTCCACCACACAACAACTTTATTGAACCCCTAAGTGCAGCCCCCACCAGTCAATGTCAGCATTCATTCCATTCGGGACGATTGACTGCAAGCGGAAAATCCACTGCTGTTCTTTAAAGTGCAAGCGAGCCAAACGGTCACCCCCTCGAAGGACTGGAGTCACTACTTCCAATACTCTCCACCGCAAATCATTAAAACAGTGGTTCAGTTGTTGACAGTGTAAAACACCCGGGGCCCCCTCTTGTCGCTTATTAATCCGCGATCAATGTTCCAATAAGCGGTTTTAAATCGGTCTAATAGTGCGACCCACATATTTAAGGCCACAGGGGCAAAGTAACATATACACCACAAAATCTGACTTGCAGGTGGAATGTACTGCAGAACGGTGAACAAACCCTGTACTAAGATCTTCCCAAACCTCTCCTTGAAGCGCTAAATCACAGAAATCACACATTCCACAAGCATAATGTCCCTGTCGCAACCCCTGGGGCTCCACCAACTCCCGGGGCTGAGTTCGAATTACCCAATCCCCTATTGTACGGGAACGTTTATAAGCTACCATTAGTGGCTTGCGGAAACAAGTATGAAGGGACAGCAAAGCCCAATGTGTCTTCAAAATATGCACTAAGGTTGAAACTTTGGGTAGATAAGGCAATATACTGATAACCACATCCCTCTGCTTTTTATTAGATGGGACCACATTCTGAGACTGCCCCTGGGCTGCCCACCACTCAGGATGGTTATAAAGGGCTCTCTTAAACGCTTTACGAATTAAAGCATCTGGGTATCCCCTCTGACTCAAACGCTGACTCAAGGCTCTGGCATGCAATCGGTACTCCCCTACAGATGAGCATAGCCTCCTAATACGTAAAAACTGTCCAAATGGAAGGCTTTTCCTCATTCCTGGAGGGTGGAAACTAGAATATTTCAACAAAACATTTTTTTGAACCGGTTTACGATAAAGGGTACTGCACAATCTAGTGCCACTAATATATAAGAGAATGTCCAAATATTCTATCTGTCGATGATGGAAATGGGCCGTAAACTGCAAATTTATGTCCAAAGAATTTAACCACAACAAAAAGTCATGCAAAGATGCTTCCGGTGCTGCCCAAATGAAAAAAATGTCATCCAAAAATCTCTTCCATAGAAGTATGTGTCGAAACCATGGGGACAGGTAAACATATTGCTCTTCAAAATTCGTTACATATAAAGATGCTACAGAGGGGGCAACCGTAGCCCCCATTGCCACCCCATAGATCTGATGGTAAAATTTGCGATCATACAGAAAATAATTCTCAAATAACACCAATTTTAATAGCTGCAAAACAAACGACTTTGGTAGACGAGATGGTAAAGACCAGTCCAATCCTTTCAAAACTTCATAAGCCCCCTGCTGGGGAATGTTCGTGTATAATGAAACAACGTCTAAAGTTACCAGTAACACTCCCTCAGGCAGAGTCAAACTGGTGACCTCAGTTAGTAAATGAAACGAGTCCCGTACATAGGATCGTGCTGAGCTCATCAAAGGCTGGAAAAAATGGTCACAAAACTGAGATAGGGGTTCTAGAACCGAATCTCGGCAGGAAACGATTGGCCTCCCCGGGGGATCTTGCAAGGACTTATGCACCTTAGGCACCATATACAGAATTGGAATTGCTGGAGAAGTGACATTCAAAAACTGAAATTCATGATGAGTGATCCAATGTCGCTCAAATGATTCTTGTGTCAAAGCTCGAATAGTTGTATCAAACAAAAAAATCTAATATGGTCACCTTATAGAGCTTATCAAATGAAAAGAAAAAGCTCGAATAGTAGACATCAGCTCACGAGTGGGATCAACCATCAACAACTCATAATACTTCGGATCAGCCAAATGAGAAACCACCTTCTGATGGTAATCCTCTTGTCGTAAAAGAACCGTGGCTCCCCCCTTATCCGCTCTCCGGATCACCACCCCAGACTCCTCTCTCAGAGATCGGAGGGCCTGAAACTGTTGCCCCATTAGATTGGAACTATACTTTTTCTTATTCTTCTCCAATCTCTCTAAATCTCGCAGCACTAAATTCTGAAATGTTAATAAAGCAGCATCTGTGCTGACAGGAGGTCTCCAAGAAGATTTGGGTTTGCAAATAGAAAGATCAGCTGAACCTGCCGGAGATTGAGCAAAATATAGCATCATATGCAATTTGTGAAAAAATTGATGGAGGGCAATTCTAATCTGAAAGGAATCATAACGGGGAGACGGCACATAGCTTAAACCCAAATCCAAAACAGACTGTTCATCTGCGGTCAGAGGTTTACCGGAAAGGTTGATGACTGTTGTCGGGTCTGTGAGCGGGTGAACGGTCCCCTCCAACTGTCCTGGTATTGATTTGGGGGTCGACGACCGGGAGGGTGGCCCCTGAAAACCCCCCGCTGTTGTTTAGGGGCTGTACCCGCCTTCTTGACGCCCGCGTCAGAAGAATCAGAGGACACATCCTCCACTGAATCCTCAAAGGTGACCCACTTATTAGTCACGGCGGTTTCACCCTTTTGTTTCTGCCACTTGTAAACTTGGTCTTGCGCATAATCTGCCGCATCACGAGACAATTTATTGAGTTTTGTAAATTTTAATTGGTCACGAAATTGTTGATTATACATTTTAAGATCTTGATAATTAGCTTTGAAAGTCTCCTGCACCATATCGGATTTTAATTTTAATTCCAACTGAGCCACCTTATCTTGTAAACTCTTCTCTTCTGCTGTTAAACGCTCTATGAGTAATGCAATCAAGTCCAACCCACACTTATTGAGTATGCTGTTCCAGGTGGCCTTTGATGAGCTCAGCACGATCCTATGTACGGGACTCGTTTCATTTACTAACTGAGGTCACCAGTTTGACTCTGCCTGAGGGAGTGTTACTGGTAACTTTAGACGTTGTTTCATTATACACGAACATTCCCCAGCAGGGGGCTTATGAAGTTTTGAAAGGATTGGACTGGTCTTTACCATCTCGTCTACCAAAGTCGTTTGTTTTGCAGCTATTAAAATTGGTGTTATTTGAGAATTATTTTCTGTATGATCACAAATTTTACCATCAGATCTATGGGGTGGCAATGGGGGCTACGGTTGCCCCCTCTGTAGCATCTTTATATGTAACGAATTTTGAAGAGCAATATGTTTACCTGTCCCCATGGTTTCGACACATACTTCTATGGAAGAGATTTTTGGATGACATTTTTTTCATTTGGGCAGCACCGGAAGCATCTTTGCATGACTTTTTGTTGTGGTTAAATTCTTTGGACATAAATTTGCAGTTTACGGCCCATTTCCATCATCGACAGATAGAATATTTGGACATTCTCTTATATATTAGTGGCACTAGATTGTGCAGTACCCTTTATCGTAAACCGGTTCAAAAAAATGTTTTGTTGAAATATTCTAGTTTCCACCCTCCAGGAATGAGGAAAAGCCTTCCATTTGGACAGTTTTTACGTATTAGGAGGCTATGCTCATCTGTAGGGGAGTACCGATTGCATGCCAGAGCCTTGAGTCAGCGTTTGAGTCAGAGGGGATACCCAGATGCTTTAATTCGTAAAGCGTTTAAGAGAGCCCTTTATAACCATCCTGAGTGGTGGGCAGCCCAGGGGCAGTCTCAGAATGTGGTCCCATCTAATAAAAAGCAGAGGGATGTGGTTATCAGTATATTGCCTTATCTACCCAAAGTTTCAACCTTAGTGCATATTTTGAAGACACATTGGGCTTTGCTGTCCCTTCATACTTGTTTCCGCAAGCCACTAATGGTAGCTTATAAACGTTCCTGTACAATAGGGGATTGGGTAATTCGAACTCAGCCCCGGGAGTTGGTGGAGCCCCAGGGGTTGCGACAGGGACATTATGCTTGTGGAATGTGTGAATTCTGTGATTTAGCGCTTCAAGGAGAGGTTTGGGAAGATCTTAGTACAGGGTTCGTTCACCGTTCTGCAGTGCATTCCACCTGCAAGTCAGATTTTGTGGTGTATATGTTACTTTGCCCCTGTGGCCTTAAATATGTGGGTCGCACTATTAGACCGATTAAAAACCGCTTATTGGAACATCGATCGCGGATTAATAAGCGACAAGAGGGGGCCCCGGGTGTTTTACACTGTCAACAACTGAACCACTGTTTTAATGATTTGCGGTGGAGAGTATTGGAAGTAGTGACTCCAGTCCTTCGAGGGGGTGACCGTTTGGCTCGCTTGCACTTTAAAGAACAGCAGTGGATTTTCCGTTTGCAGTCAATCGTCCCGAATGGAATGAATGCTGACATTGACTGGTGGGGGCTGCACTTAGGGGTTCAATAAAGTTGTTGTGTGGTGGACCTTTGAACTTTGACGTCATTGCATCACCTGATTTAAGCGGTGTGATTCTTACGGGGTTCACAATGCCTGAGGAAGAGCTGTGGAAGACCAGACGGCTTGAAACACCTTCGGTGTAGCCTGAACCTCGTTCTTTGGAGTGGAGCAGATTATCTGTTGGATTATCACAAGTGTCTCCGAATTTTTAAAGATAAGAGCGGAAATTTCGGGGACTGTGACGGATGGAGTGAAGTGGCATCTGCTCCATATCAGCTAAGTCTTCTAAATTGTTTCTGCTTGGGAAAAGAAGACTTTTGAAGCTGTAACACTGTTATTTTAGCCTGAGGGCCTTTGGAGATCAAATTGACTCTTTGAGCAGTTTTAGATAGAGAGTTTTTGCTGACACCAGCAAGTGCTGATTTTGTCGGCTTGGCTGAGGAACAGCCATTTTCATTTTGAGTAAAAAGGAGGGTTCACTTCAGGAGGAGAAAAGTTTCTTCTCATGGTGAATAATCCGACAAAAAAATTGGTATTAGAGTTTGGGGTTATAGTTGACTTGGGAGTCCATGGGTAAAATATTTTTTAAGAAGTATTATTGGTGATATAGTGTTGGGGAATCATGTATTTCTGGTTTACATTTAGAACCCATAGCAAACCCGCCGTATCCTAACAGCACTACCAGGACTCACAAAGCACCATACTCTACCTATCAAAAGGAAACACTACAAATATTAAACCAATACATTTCAGAGAATAACAATACATGACCTACTGGGGAAAGAGAACAAGTGGCAATGTCAAATAGGAATTACATAAACAGAATACCTCAGCTCAATTACACATGCAGAATATAGACCATCACCAAACAAGGAATCAGAATTTAGAAATAGGAAGACAATAATTAAACTCGGAACCCCAAAAGCCAAACTTGGAATGTACAACAACACTGTAGAAATAAAACTATAAATTAATTTCCTCTTGTACTAAACAAAGCGCAGAAGTTAATGATGCACATTTCCCAGAGCTGACATATTCCAATTAATAAATTCAAAATAAAGAGATATTTTTCTACCTTTTGTGCATTTTGTTTCAGCTACAATTGCTACAGCCACTTTCTTCTGGTTTCTTCGTGTCTTCTGCTAACTGTCCATCGTCTGCTGTCCATTTGTCCTTTCTTCTCTCCTAGTTTTTTTCCATTCTCTCTCTACATCTGCTTTAACATACTAATCTTTCTCCTTTTGCTCTTTCCTCATTCCTATTTCATCCACTCAAATTTTACCCCTCCATCCTCAATCCCCACTTACTCTCCCAATACCCGGCCAATTGTAGATTTTTCATCCCTCCCACACAAAATATTTTTCCACTCTCCATTTTACTCTCCCAGTCCCATCCCATTCTAATCCTCCCCCAACATCAGCTCCCTTCTAGTTCCAGCCTCACCCAGCATCCATTCCCTTCTAGTCCCTGCATCAGCCCATTTCCAGTCCTAGCCCCCATCAGCCCATTTCCAGTCCTAGCAACCCCCCAACCCAATACCAGTCCTAGCCCCCCATCAACCCACTTCCAGTCCTAACCCCCCATCACCCCATTTTCAGTTTAAGCCCCCTATAATCCATTACCAGTCCTAACCCCCCATCAGCCTACTTCCAGTCCTAACCCCATCAGCCCATTGCCAGTCCTAACCCCCCCATCAGCCACCAGCCCATTACCAGTCCTAACCCCATCAGCCCACCTCAAGTCCTAACCCCTCCCCATCAGCCCATTATCAGTCCTAGCCCCCCCATAGCCCATTATCAGTCCTAACCCCCCCATAGCCCATTACCAGACAGCCCCCATCAGCCCACAGCCCACTACCAGTCTTAACCCCCCATTAGTCCATTACCTGTTATTACCCCCCCAACAGCCATCAGCCCATTACCAGTCCTAACCCCATCAGCCCATTTCCTATCCTAGCCCCCCCCCCATAGCCCATTGTCAGTCCTAACCCCCCCCCCCCCACAGCCCATTGCCAGTCCTAACCCCATCAGCCCTCCTCAAGTCCTAACCCTTCCCCATCAGCCCATTTCCTGTCCTAGCCCCCCCATAGCCCATTATCAGTCCTAACCCCCCCATAGACCATTACCAGTCCTAACCCCCCATCAGCCCACAGCCCATTACCAGTCCTAACCCCATCAGCCCACTTCCAGTATTAACCCCCCCATCAGACCATTTCCAGTCCTAGCCCCCCCCCATAGCCCATTACCAGTCCTAACCCCCCCAACAGCCCACATCCCATTTCCAGTCCTAACCCCATGTGCCAAGCTCCTTTCTTATCCCGCCCCCATGAGCCATTTTCCAGTACTAGCCCCCCATAGCCCATTACCTGTCCTAACCCCCCCCAACAGCCCACCTCAAGTCCTAACCCCTCCCCATCAGCCCATTTCCTGTCCTAGCCCCCCATAGCCCTTTACCAGTCCTAACCCCCCCAACAGCCCACAGCCCATTACCAGTCCTAACCCCAACAGCCCACCACCAGTCTTAACCGCCCCAGCCAATGTCCAGTCCTAGCCCCCCCATAGCCCATTACCAGTCCTAACCCCCCATCAACCCACAGCCCACCTCAAGTCAAGTCCTAACCCCCTCCATACCCCATTACCCGTCCAACCCCCCCCCCCCCCCATCGGCTCAAGGAAAAAAAAAAAAAAAGCTGGCTGCTACCGCTGCTGCGGTAGCGGCAGAATGGAGTGTCCTGCGGGGCCCCCTCTGCCCGGCTGAGTCCCTCCCTCTGCGATGGCTGAGCCTCTCTGTGCCGGCTTTCAGATTCGCGAAGGGAGAGTGTCTCCCTCGCGTCTCTGTTAAGCCCGCAGGGACTGATGGGAAATTTCCCATCTGCCCCTGCAGGCTTAACAGAGACGCGAGGGAGACACTCTCCCTTCGCGAATCTGAAAGCTGGCACAGAGGGGCTCAGCCGTCGCAGAGGGAGGGACTCAGGCGGGCAGAGGGGGCCCCGCGGGACACTCCATTCTGCTGCTGCCGCGGCGGCAGCGGCAGTGGTAGCAGCCAGCTTTTTTTTTTTTTAAATTTAATTTTGAAAAAAAGCAGAATGTTCTTTGCGCGGGGCCCCCTGAAACACGGGGCCCTGTGCAAAAAACATTCTTGCTCAATGGACGGGCCGGCCCTGATTGTGGTTCATCCTCCACTCCCGGAGGTTCTGGTCTACAAATGGGTTGACCCCTACCGCCCCTGTACTTCCTACCATCCCTTCCCCACAGATGATCAATGATATAACCAGATCCTACGAGCTCCTGCTCAATATGACCCCATTGTGGAACTCTGATACCCTTATGCCACCCTAGGAGTGCTTTCAATTGTGCTACCTTAGAATATCGTGTCCCATCCGGGACTGCAAGTCCTCCCTTCCCTTACTCAACATCCTCCAATTCACCTGTGGTGGCTGGCGCCTCCAAATATAGGAAACGATACACCGCTGCCATAGCTTAATCAATTTTTCTGGCACCTCAATGAGCAAGGACAGAAAGAGGAATAAAATTATTGGCAACACATTCATTTTAACTATGGAGATCTGGTCCAGCCATGAAAAATAGAGTTTTACCCATCTAGCCAAGTCTTTCACTAACTGTTTTATAAGAAGCTATTAATTGAGCCTTGTCAGATCCTGCCAATCACTGCCCACCTTTACCCCCAATACTTGATGTTAATCTGCACCCATTGAAACCAGAATGTGCCCCTCAAACACTGTTCCAGTTTGGGATCCAATTCTAACATACGAATCTCTGTCTTTCCCATATTCATTTTGTAGCCCGACACCTGACTGTATTGTTTAATCTCCTCCAACAAATTGGACAGGGAGGTAAAGAGCTGACCAATCGTATAAATCACATCATTGGCAAAAAGGGAAATTTTATATTCCTTTGCCCCCACCTGTATTCCTCCAATGTTATCTTGCCATCAGACCCTCTCCATCAGTGGTTCAATTATTAGAGCAAATAATAATAGGGACAATGGGCACCCCCTGTCTCGTCCTCCTAAAATGAATTCATCAGAATAACTCTAATCCGGACCTGGGGTTTTTAATAGAATTTTGATCCACCCCTTAAATTTCTCTCCCAATCCCATTTTGGTGAGGACCTTGAACATAAAATTCCATTGCACTCTGTCAAATGCTTTTTCCACATTGATTGCCATCAGTAAGGAGCCACCCAGGCCAGATTAAGGAGTTTCCTAATATTATCACTGGCTTGTTGCCCCCGGTTAGACCCTAATTGATCCTCTCCTATCAATTTTGGAAGATACCTTTGCAGCCTGTTAGCTAAGACCTTTGCCAAGATTTTTGCATCTAAATTAATCAATGAAACAGGCCGGTACAAACTGCTCACTCCCACATCCTTTCCGGGCTTCGGCAACACTGTAATCCCTATTACTCCCATGGAGTCCGGGAGACAACCTCCTCCAGTACTCCATTAAAGAGCTGCACCAGTAATGGTGCAACCTTCCCCTGGAAATGTTTTATAGAACTTGGCCATCAATCCATCAAGCCTGTAGCTTTTCCTTATTTCAGTCCCTTAATTGCTTCAAGCACCTCCGCATGTTCTATATCTTTGTCCATTTACCTTTCCTCATCCTTTGCTAACCATTGAAGCCCCACGGATTCTAAATAGGCTGGTGCTGCCTCCCCCCCCCCCCTCACTCTCCTTGATGGTCAATTGCATATAATTTCCTCTAAAAGTCGCAAAACACTTTCTGAATTCTATCAGTCCCATATTCCCAACCCCTCTTATCATTTTTTATTTTGAATATTTGGTGCTTAACTCAGCGCTCTTTAAGTTCACCTGCCAGATAGCGGCCTGACTTGTTACTCATCACAAAAAAATCAGTGCTTCAACTTTTCCATTTGAAAGGCCCATTCCTCGGCCCATACTCTCCCTAATTCTGCTCTGACCCCTTCAATCTGCTTTAAGAGGCCTTCCTCTGGTGGGTATCCACCAGCAATCATAATTTGTGCTGAAATTGTTGCTTTCTTTTCTTTAGCTGTTTTCTTCCGTACTGCAAGAGATATAAAATGCCCTCGAAGGGCTGCCTTTAGCCCATCCCATACTATCCCCAATGCAATCTCCCCCAAGATTACATGTAAAATAATCCCTAATTACCTGCCGAACCCTCCACCCCGCTTGTTTTGTCCAAGAGTGTTTCATTGAGCCTCCAAAAATGAAGGCCCCCTGGACCTTGCCACCAGACTCACCTCCACTACCATGGGGGCATGGTCAGTCCACGTAATTGGACCTATTTCTACCTCACCCAACTAATGGATCAATGAGCCATCCATCCCTAACATATCGATCCTGCTGTAGGTACCATGTGAGTGGGAGTAGAATATATACGAGTATTCTCTCTTATTCCCCGTCTTATATCGCCACGTGTCTACCACCCCCAGCTTACTCATCAATCTTTTCAGCTTAAGGCGAGCCCTCTTGGTTCCGCCCTTCCGCCTCCCAGAGTTATCCACTGTGGGGTGGATAGTCAAATTAAAATCTCCCCCTGTTATCACTGGTTCATCATTTAATTTCTGCACCTTGTCTAATAACCTAACAAAAAACAAATCGCCCTGTTTAGAATTGGACGCATAAATACTTCCCAGCAGCAGTGATGTACCCTCCACCATTCCTTTTCAAAAGATGAATCACCCCTCCGTATCCCTAAGCACCTCCTGTTTCTCCACTAGCACTTTAGAAAACAGTATACACACTCCCCCCTTCTTAGCATTCTCCTTGTTGGACACCAGAGAGACATGATCATAGAAGTAACTTATAATATATATAATATAATTAGTTTTCCTGTCTCTTGTAGTAAAATAATATCAGCTTTCAAGCAGCTACCCTCTCTCACCAAAGAGTGCTGTTTTTGCCACGAATTTAAGCCTTTTACATTAACAGTTTTAATCCTCATTCCAGTGCCCTTACCTCTGTTATTCCCCATTCCAATCCTCTTCTCCTATCATCCACCCCCTATTGTGAGTTCCCCCATCCCAACCTTCACAAACTCTCTCCCTTCTAGAAACCCCCGCCCCCTTGCTACCATCTTCCTTCTCTACCCCTCCCCACTTTTCATAGCAGCACCCGCTATGCCTCCCAGCTGGAAGTGACCCCATCCAACTTCATCCACCCACCTTCCTCTACGTCCATCCCTCACCAATCCGCATATCTCCCACTCAGGGGCGGCCCAAGGGGGGTGCGGGGCCATGTGCGGAGACTTGGTGCGGGGCCTCATTTGCATAAGGGGCCTCATTTGCATAAATATTTGCATAATGTTACCATATACTAACTTTTAGTAAACATGCCTCTTAATGAGTGTATGGATAAAGAAAGACTAAAAGATTTCTACATTACTATAATCCAGTGCCAACCACCAGACACATTAAGAACTACTACAAACACTGCCCATTTAGAACCCATAGCAAACCCGCCGTATCCTAACAGCACTACCAGGACTCACAAAGCACCATACCCTACCTATCAAAAGGAAACATGCAAATATTAAACCAATACATTTCAGAGAACAACAATACATGACCTACTGGGGAAAGAGAACAAGTGGCAATGTCAAATAGGAATTACATAAACAGAATACCTCAGCTCAGTTACACATGCAGAACATAGACCATCACCAAACAAGGAATCACAATTTAGAAACAGGAAGACAATAATTAAACTGGGAATCCCAAAAGCCAAACTTGGAATGTACAACACTGTAGAAATAAAACTATACATTAATTTGCTCTTGTACTAAACAAAGCGCAGACGTTAATGATGCACATTTACCAGAGCTGACATATTCCAATTAATAAATTCAAAATAAAGAGATATTTTTCTACCTTTTGTGCATTTTTTTCAGCTGCAATTGCTCCAGCCACTTTCTTCTGGTTTCTTCGTGTCTTCTGCTAACTCTCCATCGTCTGCTATCCATTTGTCCTTTCTTCTCTCTTCTAGTTTTTTTCCATTCTCTCTACATCTGCTTTAACATACTAATCTTTCTCCTTTTGCTCTTTCCTCATTCCTATTTCACCCACTCAAATTTTACCCCTCCATCCTCAATCCCCACTTACTCTCCCAATACCCGGCCAATTTTAGATTTTTTATCCCTCCCACACAAAATATTTTTCCCCTCTCCATTTTACTCTCCCAGCCCCATCCCATTCTAATCCTCCCCCAACATCAGCTCCCTTCTAGTTCCAGCCTCACCCAGCATCCATTCCCTTCTAGTCCCTGCATCAGCCCATTTCCAGTCCTAACCCCCCATCAGCCCATTTCCAGTCCTAGCAACCCCCCAACCCAATACCAGTCCTAGCCCCCCCATCAACCCACTTCCAGTCCTAACCCCCCATCACCCCATTTTCAGTTTAAGCCCCCCCTATAACCCATTACCAGTCCTAACCCCCCATCAGCCCACTTCCAGTCCTAACCCCATCAACCCATTTCCAGTCAGCCCCCCATAGCCCATTGCCAGCCCTAACCCCCCCATCAGCCCACAGCCCATTAACAGTCCTAACCCCATCAGCCCACCTCAAGTCCTAACCCCTCCCCATCAGCCGATTTCCTGTCCTAGCCCCCCATAGCCCATTATCAGTCCTAACCCCCCCATAGCCCATTATCAGACAGCCCCCATCAGCCAACAGCCCATTACCAGTCTTAACCCCCCATAGCCCATTACCAGTTCTAACCCCCCAACAGCCCACAGCCCATTTACCAGTCCTAACCCCATCAGCCCACCTCAAGTCCTAACCCCTCCCCATCAGCCCATTTCCTGTCCTAGCCCCCCCTAGCCCATTATCAGTCCTAACCCCATCAGCCCACCTCCAGTCTTAACCCCCCCATCAGCCCATTTCCTGTCCTAGTCCCCCATAGCCCATTACCAGTCCTAACCCCATCAGCCAACCTCCAGTCTTAATCCCCCCAGCCCATTTCAGTCCTAGCAACCCCCCAACCCATTACCAGTCCTAGCCCCCCCATAGCCCATTACCAGTCCTAACCCCCCCATCACCCAATTTTTAGTTTAAGCACCCACACATAGCCCATTACCAGTCCTAACCCCCATCAACCCACTTCCAGTCCTAATCCCATCAGCCCATCACCACTCCTAACCCCCCCAGCCCATCACCACTCCTAAGCCCCCCAGCCCCCCCATAGCCCATCACCACTCCTAGCCCCCCATAGCCCATCACCACTCCTACCCCCCATCCCAGCCCAAGGAAAAATATTTTTAAAAGAAAGCTGTCTGCTGCCGCTGCCGGGGCCGCCGTGGCAGAATCGAGTGTGCCGCGGTGCCCCCCCTGCCCAGCAGAGCCTGCCCTCCCCTGTATCACCTCTCTTTCAGCTGCCTGCAGTCACACGCACCGGCTTTCAGAGCGTGAAGGAACTAGTTTCCCTTTCGCGGCTCTGTTAAGCCCGCGGGGGCTTAACAGAGCAGCGAGGGAGAAACTCTCCTCTCGCGCTCCGAAACCGGCGCGTGTGACTGCAGGCAGCTGAAAGAGAGGTGATACAGGGGAGGGCAGGCTCTGCTGGGCAGGGGGGGCCCCGCGGCACACTCGATTCTGCCGCGGCGGCCCCGGCAGCGGCAGCAGACAACTTTTTTTTTTTTTAAATTTAACTTTTAGATCAGAATGTTTTTTGCGCGGGGCCCCCTGAAACGCGGGGCCCTGTGCAAAAAACATTCTCGCTCAATGGACGGGCCGGCCCTGCTCCCACTCATACTATAACCTTATGGTCATTCAAAGCCCACATTCAGTGTTTATTCAGCTCCTTCCCCCTTACTCTGCATATCCCCCTCCCCCCCCCCTTATCCAGACTCCTATCATCACATTGCCATCTGATCTGGCATGCACAATTTTCAAAAAGGAATCATACAGAATAGTAAAAAGTAGATTTAAACATTCAGTCCTTCATGTATCTGTAGATCTCCTCGTCCCATCTCTCTTTGCTCATTTCTCTCTTCTCTTCACCCGTTGTTACAAACTGCTCCTCTCTTTAGTCTCTTTCAAGGTTGTCACTGGTGCTGTTACATCCATCATTCCAGCTGTTTTCATAGCTACAACCAGTTCCAATTGTTTGGTCGCCCATCTAGTGATCTGATTCACCATGAAGGCTATCTCAAATGGGTAGAGCCACTTGTAGTGAATATTGTTCTGCCACATTCTCACTGTATACTCCCAAAAGACTTTCTGATGTTGAAGAGTTGCAGTAGCCAAATCTTCATAGACTGCCTCTTTCTGCCCCTTCCAGTCAAATCGCCCAGCAGATCTCATCAAAACTGCTATTTTGTCTTTGAGCATGTAATCATGCACACATATAATTATATCCCAGGGTTGTTCTCCCCTTAACAGCCCAAGGCCCTGTGAGCCCTTTCCAGCTTAATAGCAGGGACCTCTTCCCCTCCAGACTTAGTGACTAATTCGGCCTTACAGATTTCTTGTGCAACCTTCATGCAGTCCCAAAACTTCACCATCTCCAGTACACCTTTAATTCTCAAATTATTCCTATGAGTCCTGTTTTCCAGGTCCTCCAACTTTAATTGAACGGCTTCCTTCATGCTCTCCAAATCTGTGACATTTTGTCTTAGAGGGCTCACATTTTCCTTCATCTCCTCCATTTGTGTCTCCACTTCTTCGACTTGGCGCCCCACCTCCACCATTTCAGAATGCAGCTCGGTTACCAACTCCTCCACTTCAGCCCACACTCCCGTAATCTCAGTGAGTATAAACCACTTGTGCAATTCACTCTTGATAATTTGAACTACTGCACCGTGTCCTGCTAGCAACTTACTAACCCATGTTGCTGCTGTTCCATTGCTGGCCAGCACAAGCTCATTGGCCATCTTGTCTCTCTCCTTGTCAGCACGTGGGTCTTGGTAGGAGAACTCACGCAATTCCACGATTTTCCGATGGGTGGCTGCCATACTTCAGATCCTAAGATCACCAGAATCTTTCTCCATCAATAATATCCCCTTCACTCAGGGACTCTCGGGGGTGCTTTATTTTCTCTTTTGGCGGATTGGTTCGATGGAGTTCTCAGCTCAGCTGCCTATCAGAGTGGGTGATGTCACCTCCTCCCAGGAATTCATTTCATCTTGATGGAACCCTTGGACAATATTCCTAGGTTAGCACTACTGATAATGGAGTCTCCTAGCAGCAAGATTTTTGTTTTGCGTTGTTTTGTTTGCATTGAGTAATTCTTATCATCTCTGGCTCCACGTCAGCTTTCCCTTCATGAGTATCATAATGTTCCAATGCAGCAAAGGAATTTTATATAGGGAACTGTTAGGAGAAAGGATACCTGTGAGTCACAGGCTGTAATCTACCTGAACCCACAGTAAGCCATCTATTCCTCAGTTGTTTTATTCTCTGTGGGAGTGGAGGTAAATTATCTGGATGCTTATGGTCCAGGTGGCACTTTTAATGCAGGTAATTCCTGTATAAGATGAGTGAGCTCCTTTTTCATAGCAGAGATTTGAAGACAGATGGGGAAGGCTTTAAGTCTCCAGATGGTCTGCTTTATGAGCAAGGCACCAAAGCAATTGCATTGAATTATACTCATGATGGGTTGGTTGGTTGATATGAGTTAGAACAAGATTACTTGGTTGTCAATTAATAGAAAACAATTTATTATGTGAATTGGGAAATCTTTGTATGAAAAGCAAACTATGGGGTAGGTGGATGATGAGGAGGGGGAGGTAGGGGGAGGGGGAGGGGGAGGGGGAGGGGGAATGTAAGTGACAGATTTGTTAGAAACTGGGGAACATTCTGGGGAAAGGAGGGGCTCTTCCGAGGGGATGGGCTTTACCTTAACCGGGATGGAACCAGGCTGCTGGCATTAACCTTTAAAAAGGAGATAGAGCAGCTTTTAAACTAGATAATAGGGGAAAGCCGACAGTTGCCAAACAGTGGATGGTTCAGAAGAATGTATCCTTGAAGAATACTACCAAAAGCAGAGAGGTTCCAAAAAAGAGTAAAGTAGCCCAAATGTCCTAGAGTATGGAGCAGACAGAGCTTAAAGATCCCAAATTACACATGTCTACCAATAGCCAAATTAATATGAATAAAATACAGTCTCTAAAATGCTTGTATGCAAATGCTAGAAGTCTAAAAAATAAGATGGGAGAGTTAGAATATATAGCACTAAATGAGAGGTTAGATATGATTGGGATATAAGAGACATGGTGGAAGGAGGACAACCAGTGGTACACTGTGATACCTGGGTACAAACTATATCGTAATGATAGAGCTGATCAAATTGGTGGAGGGGTTGCGCTCTATGTTAGAGAGGGCATTGAGTCTGAAAGGATTAAAGTTTCACAGGAAACAAAATTTGCTGTAGAATCTCTATGGATTGAAATTCCATGTAAAAAGGGGAAGGCGATGGCAGTGGGGATGTACTATCGACCACCTGGCCAGAATGAACAAATGGATGATGAAATGCTCAAAGAAATCAAGGAAGTAACAAAGGTTACAGCGCAGTAATAATAATGGGTGATTTCAATTACCCCGGTATCAACTGGGTCAGTGTCACGGCAGGACATGCTAGGGAGATAAAGTTTTTAGATGAAATAAATGACTGCTTCTTGGAGCAGCTAGTTCATGAACCGACCAGAGGGGAAGCCATATTAGACCTAGTCCTTAGTGGAACACCAGATCTAGTGCAAGAGATAAGGGTGTTGGGGCCACTTGGCAACAGTGATCATAGCATGATCGCATTTGATTTAATTAGTGGAGGAGGGATAGTAAGGAAATCCACAGTACTACCTTTTAACTTTTGAAAGGGAGACTATGATAAAATGAGGAAAATAGCTAAGAAAAAACTAAAAGGAGCAGTTGCAAAGGTTAAAGACTTACATCAAGCTTGGGTGTTGTTGAAAAATACTATCTTGGAAGCCCAGCTGTATTCCACGCTTTAAGAAAAGTGGAAGGAAGTCCAAAAAACTGCCAGCATGGTTTAAAGGTTAGGTCAGAGAGGCTGTTGTTGCCAAATAAGCATCTTTCAGAAAATGGAAAAAAGAGCCAAACGACGAAACCTGGAAACAGCACAAGCACTGGCAAATCAAATGCAAGGCAATGATAAGGCAGGCAAAGGGAGAATTTGAGAAGAAGCTTGCTGCAGAAGCAAAATGTGAAATAAAGACTTTTTCAAGTACATTCCTAGTAAAAAAACAGTGAGTCAGTTGGTCCATTAGATGATAGAGGGCTTAAAGGGGCGCTAAGAGGCGACAAGGCGATAGAGAGACTGAATGAATTCTTTGCTTCAGTCTTTACTGAGGAAGTTGTAGGGATGTTACCCATGACTGAAGTGGTATCTAAAGGTGCGGAAGAATTGAAGGCAATATCAATACATCAGGAAGATGTAATACAATTATTAGATAAACTGAAGAGTAGCAAATCACCTGCGCCGAATGGTATACATCCAAGGATGTTGAAAAAACTGAAATATGAGATTGCAGACCTGCTATTAGTAATCTGTGAACTATCATTAAAATCATCTGCAATACCTGAAGACTGGAGGATTGCCAATGTAATGCCAATTTTTAAAAAGGGTTCCAGGGGTGATCCTGGAAACTACAGACCAGTGAGCCTGACGTCAGTACCGGGAAAAATGGTAGAAACCATCATAAAGAATAAAATTACTCAGCATGCAGCTAGCCATGGCCTAATGGGATACAGCCAACATGGCTTTAGACAAGGAAGATCTTGTCTTACTAATCTGTTATGTTTTTTTGAAGGTGTGAATAAACAGGTGGACAAAGGTAAGTCGGTTGATATAGTGTATCTGGACTTTCAGAAAGCCTTTGACAAGGTCACTCATCAGAGACTTTTGGCAAAACTAAAGAGTCATGGGATAGGAGGCAGTGTACTATTGTGGATCAGGAACTGGTTAAAAGATAGAAAGCAGAGGGTAGGGCTAAATGGCCAATTTTCCCATTGGAGAAAGGTGAATAGTGGTGTATCCCAGGGATCTGTGCTGGGTCCGCTGCTTTTTGACATATTCATAAATGACCTGGAAAGCGGAATAACGAGTGAGGTTATCAAATTTGCAGATGACACAAAACTATTTAAAGTTGTTAAATCCCAAGAGGATTGTGGAAAATTGCAAGAGGATCTTGATAAATTGGAAGATAGCATCAAAATGGCAGATGAAATTTAATGTGGACAAGTGCAAAGTTATGCACCTAGGGAAGAACAACCCAAACTATGGTTACACGATGCAAAGTTCCACATTAGGAACAACCACCCAGGAAAAAGTTTTAGGCGTCATTGTGGATAACATGTTAAAACGCTCGGCCCAGTGTGCAGCGGCAGCCAAGAGAGCAAATAGAATGCTAGGTATCATAAGGAAAGGAATGGAAAAGAAAACAAAAGATATTATAATGCCTCTATATCGTTCCATGGTGAGACCGCACCTTGAATATTGTGTGCAATTCTGGTCGCCGTATCTTAAAAAGGATATAGTGTTATTAGAAAAGGTACAGAGAAGAGCCACCAAAATTGTATATGGGATGGAAGTTACCCCTATGAAGAAAGGCTAAAAAGGTTAGGGCTCTTTAACCTGGAAAAGAGACGGCTGAGGGGAGATATGATAGAAGTCTATAAATTAATGAACGGAGTGGAACGGGTAAACGTAGGTTGATTGTTTACGTTATCAGAATATAGAAAGACTAGGGGACATGCAATGAAGCTACAGGGTAAACTATTTAACACTAATAAAAGAAAATATTTTTTCACTCAATCAAACTCTGGAATTTGTTACCAGAGGATGTAGTAAAGGCTGTTAGTTTAGCTGGGTTTAAAAAAGGTTTGGACAAGTTCCTGGAGTTAAGGTCCATAAACCATTATTAAGAAGGGACCCAGAATATCAATGCTTGAACCAATACAAGCATTGTGGAACCTGTGTCCCTTGGGGAAACTGCTAGGTACATATGACCTAGATTGGCCACTGTTGGAAACAGAATACTGGGCTTGATGGACCTTGGTCTGACCCAATATGGCATATCTTATGTTCTTATGTTTTAGTTTAACCTTTTATGATGTAAACCGCCCCTAATCTCTGGAAGGGGCGGTATAAAAATATGTGCAAATAAAATAAATAAATAAATAAATACATAAACCTACATAAACAGACTGCTAAGAAATTTTCAAGGAATGAAGTTAATCAAAAACAGCAAATAAAGCAATTTTAAGCAACTAATTCAAAAAGATAAAAAAGATATATGCAGCTCTTAACTACTCAAAGAGCAAGCAACAAGAAAAAGAAATACTGTTATCTGAGAAACTCTTCACTACCCAGAGTTGTTCCATAAAACAACGATCTCAGGAGATGAACAGCTTACTCCTGTGTGAGAAAAACAGGAGAAACGTAAGGCAATCTGCTGTCTGAGGTGTGGGATGAGATGGTAGATCCTTCTCCCAAGCACTCAGAGCTCAAGTCAGGGAGCCAGGAGGGATGTTCAGGTATGTGTGAGAAATGAGAGGTGTCTGGAACAGGAGCTGGATGTGGGTATGGGTCTGGGACCAGAGAGATGCAGAAAATACAGTGAATAGGCCAGAGGGCACATGTGTGGTATATATGGTGGTATCAGGGACAATAGCAGGAATATGTGGGGGGATGTCTGATGTGAGTGAGCAGGGACTGTGTGTGTGTGTCGGGCTGTGTGTAAGTGTTGGGAGCGTTGAAAGGTGGTGAGCATGGTACACACTACACTTATCTCCACTAGTTTTGCTATGCTGCCTCCCAGGTTTTTTTTTTAATTTTATATTTATAACATTATACAAAATTTATCACAAAATACATCTTGAAAAAGAACTAAAGTGGGAAAAAAGGAAATACATCAAGAGTCAATTAAGTCCCTTACATTAGAATACAAGTAAAGTAATATAAACATTCCCCGCTCACCCTAGCCCACAGTGTTGGGGGATACCTAGAAAGAAATAAGCAACATCCGTCAAAATCTGAAGGAAAAAAAGAGAGTGTACATATACAGTCAAATCCTAATCATGCTCATCCTATACAGAAGGAGGGACCATTCCAACCTCAAAATGTCGGGCATTAATGAAGTCCAGCAATTGGGCTCATAAAAAATATAGGAATGTGACTGATATTTAATCAGACACTTAAAGAAAAAGAGCCCACCCAACTGCTGAACCGCAGGTCTTAATAAGAGGAAATCCCGTCGCCTCTTCTGAGTCTCCCTAGATAAATCTGGAAACATGGAAACCTTTAAACCTTTAAACAGCATATGACGTTTTTTAAAGAACATCCTCATAAGCCATTCTTTATCAGACAACAAGGCTAAAGTAATCAATAAAGTAGATGGGACTACCTGCTGTTCCTGAGAAGATTCCAGCATTTCGGTTACATTTAAAACATCGGCACTAACCACCCCTGGAACCACCCCACCTCCCACTATCCTTTTCCCAGTAGGAAGATAATACACTTTAACAATGGGGGGATGAGACTCAGGAGGGATACCTAAATTCTCAATTAAATAGGAACGGAACCTATCCCTAGGAGAAACCAATGCTACTTTAGGAAAATTAATCATGCGGATATTCACAGCTCGAATCATAGTCTCCAACATCTCCAGCTTAAACCGCGTTGGGGCAACATTCTTCCTAAGGCACTCCATGTCCCTCTCCAGGATCACATTATTTGCCCGAAAATCTGAGATCTCAGTCCGAAGCAAAGAAATGTTTGCAACATTTTCCCGAATACTATCAGCATTAGTAGAAACTTGAGTCACCAAACTATTAATCTTCGGAACCAATTCCTCTCGAAGTTGCATAATCGCAGCCCAAATACTCTTCAAGGTCACCACTTCTGGGACTCCCCGCGCCGAAGCAGGAACAGGAACCGAAATGCGCTCTTCAGCTACCAAGTTCTGCAATACACCCGATGCTGAGGCAGGAACCAACTGACTAGCACCAGGCCCACACCTCCTTCTGCGAGTCTAACCCCTCACTCCCCACTCGAACACAAATCCGGGGGAGCCAGACGGTCCTGGTCACAGACGCCGACCACACTCCGCTCCATAATGTCACCCAGCAGATCAGCTCCCTCTTCTGGGTTACTCGCGGCGCCAGTATCTGACCTAGGAACCTTGGAGACTCGGATTAAGCCAGGGGAGAAAGAATCACCACCCGAGGCGGACAGCGAGGACTCCACCTCCAACCGCCGCTCAGCCGAGCCACTCTCCCCAACTGCCACCGACTGCCGTGGCACAGGCGAAACAAAAACATCCATCGGTCCCGTAACCATCAAAGGTAATGGTGTAGAAGCCAGAGGTGCCGTTGATGGCTGTTTGGCACCCCTAGGCTTGCGCTTCTTCCCCATATAGAACGCCGTGCCACTCAGCACACCTCTTCAAAGCGCCATCTTGGATTCCCCTAGTTCCCTGCCTCCCAGTTTTATTTTGTAATTACAGCATCTAGCCTGGCAGTTGGAGAAGTGTAAAAGTCTAGGTTATCTCCTGCTTCTGTAGTGCCAAGTTTCACATTAAGACGGGGGGCCGTGGAATGCCTCTTTGATTGCGGGACCAAGCTCCTCCTTGACTCTGTCCCAAGCTCCACCCTAGCCCCCTCGCGCCTAGCCCCCCATGGCGATCCCATCTCTGCCATGATTGCAGCTGTTCCCTCTTCAGCATGTGGGCAAAACTTTGGTGGAGCCAGAGCCCATGTGGCCCATCCCATTCCAACGCCTTTGCATTAAGAGTTCTATGGATCTTCTTGCTCATACTGCAAGAATAGTGGCACAGCAGCAGGATGTTAACACTTCTGCTGCCGGACTGGATGAAGTAATTAAACAAGACTGGTAGGTGCCATAGTAGCACTGCTGGAGATGGAGGTAAGTGCAGTATGTGTTGTGCTCACTTTCTCTTAGCTTGCTGCCACTGTCCCCAAACATTGCTATCTGAGGTGAACTCTTTGGGCGTCTATTGATAGAACTGCATCAGAGGAAGAAATGCATTGATTTGTGTTTCAGGCACTTCGATCATGTAAGAAGGCTCCAGGGGTTCTTGTAAAATAGAGTTTGAGTTATTTTTTATTTATTTTATTTAGACAGTTTTGTATACCACCTTATTCTTCAATCAAAGTGGTCACAACACAATTGGGGGATACATTTAACACGAGGGGATATGAGAAACATATGCTAATACTTACAGGGAACATGTGCTATGGAGGGTTAAGTGGCTTGCCCAAGACCACAAGGAGCACCTGTGGAACTAGAAACCCAGTCCTTCCAGCCCAAGGTTGCTGTCCTCTGCTATAATAAGAACAGGGCTGGTGTTGGGGTGGAGCAGGGGGGTCAACCAGGACAATTGCTCTGGGCCTCATGTCAGAGAGGACCCCAAGTCTGTCGGAAGCTGAGGAAGGTACAACTTGCAGATGGACCTTTAGACCCCCACACTAGTTTCTACCCAGAGTTCCAGCATGTCTACACCAGCCTTGAAGAAGGGAATGGGAGTAGAAAAATATCAGTGAAAGTATTCTGTTATTTTCAATGGGGAAAATACTGGTGCACGTTTTCCACTGGGAAAAAGATCAGCACAGACCTATAGTAAAGGAACCTAGTAATATTTTAAGGAACCTCTCAACTATACAGACTGAATAAATATAGCCAGAAACAAAAAGAATTGCAGAAAGACAAAGAGAGACTTATTTTTTGCAACATAAAAATAATTCAGACCAACAAATAACTCTTTGAGCCTGTGCCCATTTGTGTATTGCACAGGCTCAAGGCCAAACTGCTGGTATCAGCAACTAAGAAAGATATATGAGCCAGCTCGGTGGTTCACCAGAAGTGCTGGGCTGGCACTCCCATGTTAAAGATCCAGATTTGATTCCTGTGCTTGGTGTTTACTTCTCAAGTTGTCTGGGGCTAGGCCTGAAGATGTTGCAGAGGCAACATTCAGAGTTCCCAGTGAAGGAAGTCTTAGTCATTGTTCAATGGTGACACCTACAGACTACAACTAAGATGCACACATGTTGGCTTCTGGAGGGAATTATATTTGTTGCTCCTGGTCAAGGGCCATCACTACAATGGCTGGGTGTAGAAAGATTACACAGGTACACTACCAAAAAACTGCCTCCAGTTTTGCAACTGATTCCTATAGATTTTGGGGTGCTGAATCCAGGAAAAATAGCCAAAATGTTCCATCACGTCACGTTTTCTTGCAAAATTAGATTTCTTACCCATATAAGGAATGTTCACATAATTTCTTTTTAGCCGACTGCAGTTTATTTTCTTGGCCCAAAATAGAGGTTGTAATGGTTAACTAACTAGAAACACTCCCTCATGATATTTTAGAGTGTTTTGTATTCATTTTATACATTAACAGGACAATTGGGAGGCGGGGGGCTAAATCCAGTACTCGCGCTGGCGCATGTTCTTTCCTGTTCGCCTCGCCTCGTTCGCTCGCTCAAACACGGTGGTTGCGACATGAACGTTCCTGTCAAATTTCAGTTTCTTGCAAGTTCATTATTACCTTTTGTTTGCTCAGTCGTAATCCAGCTTTATTCCGAAGTGGTTCACTACAGTTGTAGTTTGCAGTGCTGTGTATTTGTGATGGCTCACAGAGCCAGAGGTTGCGTCAACTCTCCGGACAGTTTTTGTTTTATTTGTGGTGAATATACCGTGAAAAAGCGGCAGAGGAACATTTCTGCATTTATTAAAAAAGTATATTTCGCCTATTTCGGTTTGAAGTTAGGCGATCAAGACAAACCGTGGGCTCCTCACAAAGTGTGCAAGACATGTGAGGAAGATCTACGCTTATGGATGAAAGGTAAAAAACAAGCATTTCGTTTCGGAATACCTATGATGTGGCGTGAACAAAGAGACCACAGCAGTGACTGCTATTTTTGCTCTTGCATTGTGAAGGGATACAACTTAAAAAAATAAGAACGTAATAAGTTACCCCAACCTTCCCTCAGCAATTAGGCCTATGCCTCATAGCAACGAAGTACCTGTGCCTGAACTTCCAAAATCTTTGGATCATATTTGTGTGGACGGTTCTGATCATGATGAGACTCATCAGATGGCTTTTCCCGATGAGTCCAGTACTTCCGAGTTTGAAACTGAACCAGATCCGAAACCTGAACTTTTCTCTCAAGCTGAATTGAATGATTTAGTCAGGGATTTAGGACTCCCAAAAGATGCTGCCCAACTGCTAGGTTCTCGGCTTAAACAGAAAAATCTATTGTCACCAGGAACAACTTTTTATTGGTACCGTAACCGCGAGACACAATTTTTGAAGTATTTCAGCAAAGAGGAAGATTTGGTATTTTGCAACGATATATACGGAGTGATGGAAAAGTTTAAACTCAAGTATGATCCTGCTGAATGGCGGCTGTTCATTGATTCGTCAAAAGACAGCATAAAAGGTGTTCTTCTTCATAATGGCAACACATTCGCTTCAGTTCCTATTTCTCACTCTGTTATTATCCAAGAAAAATACGAGAATTTGGCCCTGATTCTTCAGAAGATTCGTTATGATGAGCATATGTGGATGTTTTGTGGAGACTTTAAAATTCTATCCATGCTATTAGGGCAGCAATCCGGTTTCACCAAATATCCCTGCTTCCTTTGCTTGTGGGATAGCCGGGCCCGCGACCTACACTGGGGGAAAAAAGACTGGCCAATTCGGGAGTATTTGAGACCCGGTGAGAAAAATGTTCTTCATGAGAGCTTGGTACCTCGTGATAAAATTCTATTACCACCTCTCCACATTAAGTTGGGTCTCATTAAGCAATTCATCAAGTCCCTTCCAAAAGATGGTGAGTGCTTTCGGTACTTTTGCTCAAAGTTCCCCCGACTTTCTGAAGCAAAGCTAAAGGAAGGAGTGTTTGTTGGCCCTGATATAAGGAAACTCATGTCAGATGGAGCATTCGCTGAAACGATGTCTGAGAAGGAAAAAGAAGCCTGGGATTCCTTCAAGGATGTTGTTCTTAAATTCTTGGGGAACAGGCGGGATGAGAACTATAAGGATATTGTTGCCAGGATGCTCAATGCCTTCAAAGAACAAGGCTGTAACATGAGCCTGAAAGTCCATTTCTTGCACTCCCATGTGAACTACTTTCCCGAAAACTTGGGGGCGTACAGTGAAGAAACAAGGTGAAAGGTTTCACCAGGACATCAAGGACGCAGAGAGAAGGTACCAAGGAAGATGGAACACCACTATGATGGCTGATTTCTGCTGGTTGCTGCTGCGGGAAACCCCAGATGAAAAATACGCCAAGCAGCGCACCAAGAGAAGCATTCGGGGGAAGAAGAAATGGGCCCACCAGGAGATTGATTGACCCAAGAATGACTTTAAAATCTAAACTGTGTTGACAAATATCGTGTTTTTATTAAACTTTGAAATAAAAATTTGCTAGTTATTACCACAGTGTCGGATCTCATTTATTAGAATTTTATTTTCACACCATCGGGTGTTTGTCTTCATGTATTGCAATGGTGCGGTTTGCGTTTTCTATTCTTACATACATACCTGTACAACATTTTTTGCACATTTCTTTGCTTTGCTTTGTGTCTAACCTCGCTCTTATATGCTCAATGTTTGTGCACATGTATGTGGCTGTTTTAAGTGCAGACAATTTTGCTACCATCACAGTGTGTTTTGTTGACATTACTCTATTCTTATGTGCTGCCTTGTTACAATTTTCTTTATTCTTATTTGAATAACTACTAAACAATTAGTATAAAGAATTCATCCAAGAAACTTTTATCTCGATCGCACTCAATCTGAAACGTTCACCTCAAACTGCTAACCCAATGTAGCAAAAAATCTGTACGTGATGGAGCAAATTGGTTACCAGATTTGGATTCAGCGCACCAAAAAATGTAAAAATCAATCGAAACATTAGAGGCAGTTTAAAAAAAATTTTTTTTAGTGTACCTGTGTTATCAAAACAGGGGAAATAATCTGGTAAATGTAAGTGAAGGCTCATAGCACCATTACTCAATAGGGTTTGGTTACAGCTGAGCCCAAAGGATCTGAAGGAAACTGCTAAGCCAAAGACAATACAATAAGAACAAAAATATTTTGGGGATATTTTAGGTGAAACCACTCTGATCTCTGAGTATATAAAATGGTAAACTAAATATAGATCCATTCCACAATTCAACAGTTTTAATGCATGAGCACTGAGTGAATGAGCATTTAGAAAATTTCAAGGCTACCTTTGCTAGTCTTAGTCATACACCGAGCTGTAATCCTTTGGCAAATAATTTATGGACTTGCTTGTTTTTAAATGTCCACTGTTCTGCTTCAAGGTTAATTCCCTCAGGGCTTTCTATATTAGTTCTGTTAAACAGGGATGTGTGTATCAAAGCAGAATTAAAATGTATTGATTTAGACCTGTCAAAAACTAGATACTGTACTCGTATTTTGCAATTGCATACCAGAAAGCTTCTTCAAATTTTATATTTTGAAACTTGTTAATTATTATACATCAGAGGGTGATGCGAAAAAGTCTCATGTACAATTATGTGGATAATGTGTTGGACTCATATTTCAGATCTCATCAAAACAGGATCTCAGGCCACTTTCCAATTATAGCACTTCTGAAAAACATATGGTGCCTATGTAAGGTGGATGTAACAGCAGATTAAATTATTAGTCCCTCATTAGAGCTGTGTATACTAAGGCTAAGGTAATGTCTGCATTATGTACCTGACCACTCTCACAAGTGCCATTTTGTTTTCAGGATGACAATCTTATTGTACACATGCAAAACAATTTAGTGATTCTTGAAATGGTTGGGCCTGATACGTAAAGCAATTAATGCAGTTAGCAGACATGCTAACCACATTAATCACGCTGACCGGGATATTCAATGGCACTAATGCTGGCCCCATGTGGTGCATCCTGGGATACACTGCACTTAGCAGCACAGGGCGGGAGTGCATGGGCAACACTCCTGCTCCAGCTCAAAGGTACCAGGAGGAGAATGAGGGTTTGGGGGCCACCAGACCTTTGTTTCTGGGTGGGATCGGGGCCGCAGGGCAACCAGGGTTTCTTTTTTATTGAGTGGGTGGATTGGGTCTGCTGGACCACCAAGGATTTGGTTTCTGTCAGGGATCAATGTTTTTATTTATTTATTTACATTGTCTTATATACCGTGCTATTCTGCATCAGTGCGGTTTACATTGAACAAACTGAAATTACATTGAACAGAGCATTATAACTTGGAGATAACTATTTTACAGGGAACATGGGCTATGGAGGGTTAAATGGCTTGCCCAAGACCACAAGGAGCACCAATGTTGAGGGCAGTGGCTCCCCAACAGTATTGTGATGGCATTGGGGGCTTTCCCAAATGCCTGGATCATCTGAGGGGAAGTGTAAAACTTCCCCTCAAATGATCCTGTTTCTCTGGGAGAGCATGCCAAAGTTGCGCTAACTTCTGTGCACATGTGTTTGGCTTGCTCTCCCAGTTTAACACTGACAGTTGCGCCGACATTTTACGCATTGCTAATTTGCATATGCACTCCTTTCTGCATGCCTCCACTGAAGTCACACACTATTGGCGTGCTATACAGACACATATACTGAGGTAATGGAGGGTTAAATGACTTGCCCCAGATTACAAAAAGAAACAGTGCAAGGTAATTTTAGAAGGGTTGCATAGTATGTGCACATGTAAATAGCAGGTTTACATGTGTAAATGGCCCTACATGTGTAAGTAGCAATTTTAGAAAAGCCACCAGTTACATATTTATAGCTGCGGTATACAGTTTTTGAAGGCAGAGGGGTGTGCTCTAGGCATGGTTTGGGTGGCCCGAAAAGCATGTGCACATCTCCTGTTGTGTGAGGACAGCACATGTATATTGCCAAAAAATTGCCTATTAGCATTTACAGTTGCACTAAGTCATAAAAGTGTCAGGCTTCTGCTCATTCCATATCGTCCTGCTAGACCAGTCCAGACAAGTGGGTTGGTTTCGTCTCTGAGAGACACAATTTGATGTGGACTGCTAGTGACGATTGGTGCTGTGTGAGGGGTTTCCTGCCGTTTTCTGCATGTGTTAGTAAAGTTTTTGCTTATTGTGCACCTGGTGGTCATGTGGTCCTAACACACGTTCCACCCAAACGGCTCCAATGTGTGCTCCTTCCCTAACAATTGTAATGCGCATAACGTAGATGCGCAGTTAACGCACACTTGCAGGCCGATGTCCCTTAGTATGCGCTGTAGTGATATTTACCCTAACTCTCTATGTCTTCTTCCAAGAAACACTGTCTGACTCATGTCAAGAAAGTAGCCTCGTCTCTGAACTCTGGACACTGACTTTCCTGCATAGCAGCTTCTGAGTTGCCCCTGGAGGGCCCGCTTTCTTCTCTCAGCAGAGGGATGTGGTTAGTCTGACCTTACCTGCCTCAGGACAGGAGGTGATGGATGGCGCTATGGGTGAGGACATTCAGCCAGTCAGAAGCTTTGGCAACCATGCTGTGAGCCGTTCTTTGTCCTCGGGGGTATCTGGCTAGGCAGAATACCATCCTAAACAAAGCCACCTGAAAGTGCGAACTGGCCACTGACAGCAACACCTCACACAGCTGAATCAACAGGTCATACAAGAATGGACACTGGTAGTCACCCCGTGTCTGAGTGACTCCTGGTGTTGGGGTGCCTTATCTGAAAGGAGAACTTCCGGACTCCAGATTGTCCTCCCTGGAATTCTTTCCTTTTTTGCACTAGGCCTGGTCCTACTGGTGTGGAAAATCAGATCCTGTGGCCCCTGGGTGCCCCTGGACACAGTCTCGTGTTGGGCAGACAGAAAGTAGAAGCTCTGTGCACTTACCTTTGGCTGAACATCCCCAGCGAGGGATGCTCCCTGGAGAGTAGAACTGTGGGGAACTATCCGAGATGTTGAATACAGTATGCCTTGGATGCCAATGGGCTATGATGTGGATGAGGAAGCGCTCTCACCTTCAGAAGATTATGCAAAGGCTGTCGTGATCTGCCTATTCTGGAAGGAGGAACTGGTGGCATTGATTACCAGGGTCTCATTCACTTTTGAACTTGATGGATGTTTATGGCTCGTTCCTTCAAGGAGAGAGTATATCCACTATTGCCTTCCCATTCCCGGAGGTGATCAAGGATATGATCCAGTCAGAGTGGGAATTCCCCAACTTCCTACATAAAGGTTAAGGGTGCATTAGAAGATCTCCGCTTTCCCGGAGGAGGAACACGTCAAATGGTTTGACATTCCTATGATGGATGCACAGGTCACAGCGGTTACCAGATGGACCTCAATTCCTGTGGAGGATGGATCAGCCTTAATGGATTTTCTGGACTGCAAGGTGGATTCCTTGCTGAGGATCCAACTTGCGATGGTGGCAGCTATTCTACAGCTGGTGGTACGTATGCACCAGACTGATGTCTTGAGCCTTACTCCAGTGGATTCAATCTCTTTTTCTTGATGATACTACCCCTCTTTTGGAATTGACTGCAGCCTTTCATTTGATGCCATGTATGACCTGGTATGCTTGGCAGCCATGGATGGTGCCCTGGTGATAATGTCATGGTGCTGGATTTGGCTCCAGCACTGGGCAGCGGACACATCCTTCAAATTCCAGCTGGCTCAACTGGCCTTTAAGGAGAAGCTTCTGTTTAGAATGGCTTTGGAGAAGCTGGTGAAGGACCTAGGTGAGATGAAATCTTACTGCCTCCTGGAAGACAGGACCAAGGAACCTGTGAAGAGGTCTGGTGCCCCTTCTTCATCAGCTTCTGCCTGTCCACCAAGAGCATGTCAGCCAAATTCCCGGGGGTCTCGGGACTATTGCCATTACCAACCTTTCTTCCCCTGTGCTTTCAGCCTCAGGTTCATTCCCAGTTCTTTCATGGAACGCGTGGGCCCAGGGTTTTGGTCCCTTCCAGAGATGGACTCTCCCAGACTTCACAGTGAAGGTTTGGGGGCCCATTCCCTGGTTCCTCTGGTGGGCAGCAGGCTTTGTTTCTTCTTTAAGGAATAGGCCCGTGTCACCAGCTGGGTGCTAGACAACATTCAGTTTGGCTATGTCCTGAAATGCAAACAGCCAATTCTCAACACCTTCATCATTTTCCCATGTGGGTCTGCAATCAAAGGTGCTACTCTGTGGACCACCTCGGACAAGTTTCTATGCCTAAAGGCTTTGGAGTGCATCCATCCGGATGAGCGGGGAAGGGTAGATACTCCAACTATTTTGTGGTGCCAAAGAAAGTCAGTTCCTTCTGACCCATTCTGGACCTCAAGGGGGTCGATTAGCACGTGCACATCCTGCACTTCTGGATGGAAACCTTGTACTCTATGATTCAAGCAGTGTACCAAGGGAAATTCTTGGCATCTCTGGATATAGCTGAGGTGTATTTTCATGTCCCAATCTGGGCAGATCAGCAGAAGTATCTGCATGTTGCTGTGCCCAGCTCTCACTATCAGTTTGCCACCCTCCCTTTGGGGCTATCCACTGCCCCAAGGGCATTCTCCAAGGTCAGGGTGGTGATGGTTGCAGCGCTATAGCACCAAGGGATCTGGGTCCATTCCTATCTGGATGACTGGCTTATCTGAGCCCGTTCCCTCTTAGAAGCATCTTGGGTAACATCCCAAATGATATCCTTTATAGAATACCTCAGCTGGGTGATCAATCAGGAAAAGAGCCAGCTGTTGCTTTCCCAGTCCTTGGAGTTACTGGGTGCATGTTTTGAGACTCAAGTGGACAGTATTTTTTCCAGGAGAGAAAGTCAAAAGACTGTTGGATTGTCTGGTGCTGCTCTGTACACAGCAGACCCCAGAGTCTGGAATTATCTTCAGCTCCTCGGATTGATGATGGTGACCATAGTGATGGTGCCATGGATGTGTGCTCACAGGCAACCACTCCAGCGGTCCTTGTTGATTCTATGGTTCCTGAGCTCTCAGGAGTTCAAGCGCTGGTTTCCACTCCCATTGATGGAGGTGGTAGCTTTCCTGTCATCTGAGGAAGGGCATACTGCTGGATGATTGCTCCTGGATCCTGCTGACAATGGATGCCAGTCTTTCAGGCTGGAGAGCCCATTGCCAAGACCATATGGCCCTAGGCCTTTGGAACTGCAAGATCTATCAGGTTCGCTCTTCTGCGTTTCCGGCCCCTGATCATAGGCCAGGTGGTTCGAGTGCTTTTGGACAATGCCATGGCAGTGATTATGTCAATTGGCAAGGTGGCACAAGGTGCACCGGGGTGGAGCTGGATTTCCTGTTTGCCTGGATGGAGAAGAATCTCGAAGCCTTGTCGGCCCAGTACATTGCTGGTGTGGACAGTGTGGAAGTGGACTTCCTTAGCCGACATTCTCTGAATCAAGAGGCATTTCAGTTGATTCTGCACTGTTGAGGTTGCCTCGAAATGGTGACCCACTCTAATGCAAAGGTTTACTCCTTCTTCAGTCACCACATAGAGACGGGGTCCGAAGTTGTTGATGTCCTGACCCAGCCTTGGTCTGTGGCTCCTGGTAGGGCATGTGATGCAGCATATAGAGCACCACCCAGGTAGGATTGATCTGGTAGCACTGGATTGGCCATGGAGAGCATGGTTTGCAGACATGATGTTGCTCCTGCAGACACCTCCTCTTTGGCTGCCTCCATTTCGGGGTCTATTGCGGCAGGGACTGATTGTCCTGAAGGACCTGGCTCCCTTCTCGCTTGTGGTATGGTTCTTGAAAGGAGACTGCTAGCATGTAAGGGCTATTCTCCAGTAGTGATTTCTACTCTGCTTGGTGTCCAGAGGAGTCTACTAAGCTAGCATACATATGGATATGGTGCCTCTTGAGCGCTGGTGTGGGGCATGACAGTTGGCTCTTGAGGTGGCCATAGTGTCTTCCCTATTGGCCTTACTGCAGGATGGCCTAGGGAAGGGTCTTTCATTTAGCTTCCTGAAGGTTCAGCTGGCAGTTCTGACCTGTTTCCATTGTCCAGTGGGAGGCAAGTCTTTGGCCTTGCACTTGGATGTCTCACGTTTTCTCCAAGTGGTTCGGCATCTACATCCTTCCCTTCGGTCTGTGATCCCTTCTTGAGAACTATGTCTGGTGCTCAGGGCCCTGAAGGCAGCCCCCTTTGAGCTATTGGAACATGCTGCCTTAAAGGATTTGGCAATCAAGACTGTCTTCTTGGTTGTGATTCGTTCTGCAAGGTGGATCTCCAAGCTGCAGACTCTGTCTTGCCGAGATCCTTTTCTGTCTTTTTCAAAGGAGGTCATTTCCATTCAGCCTGTGCCTTCTTTCTTGGTTAAAGAGCTGTCTCCCTTCATGTGAACCAGGTGCTTGCCTGCCCTCCTTCTCTAAGGAGCAGTGTTGGGGGAAAAATAAGGATCTTCGTCTTGTGGATGTCCATTCGTAAGTCATAACATCTTTTGTGCTGTTTGCTAGCCCACGCAAGGGTGAAACAGCAGCCAGTTTGACTTTGGGGTGCTGGATTAAGGTGAGTATTGCCTCGGCGTATCTGTTATGGAACCAGCTAGTTCCAGTGGGTTTGCATGCCCATTCTACCTAAGCATAAGCGTCCTCGTTGGCGGAGCAGATCTCTGTAGCTTTTGCAGATATTTGATGGGCAGCAATGTTAGCATCACTTTCCAATTTTGTCAAGCTTTACCTCCAAATTAAAATTGCAATCAGTTCCAGACATCCTGCGCTGCCACTTCCAAGGCCTTCTACCTAATTATTCAAGAACACGTCCTGCCCCACTGGCGAAAGGTGCACCCCATCTGAACCATAAAAGCCGGCACACTCCACCTCAACCCAAGGGTACCAAATCTGATACCCAACCCTCTCCCGCACTCAACGCCCAATTTGATGGTTGATCTTCGCTACTCCCCTTGACCACCATCTCTGTTTCATGCCACAAGGCCTTGGAATGATGTGCAACAAAGAATAACCTAGGGCAGAATGGACTGAATGCCCTCAAAGTCCCGCTTCACAGCTCTGATCAACTGCTTGCATGTCCAGGATGACAAATCATTGCCTTCCAAATGGACCACAATTCATTGCTGAGCATAATGTTGCAATAAAGGGACCAGCTGGCACCAGCACATGCCATGCTACACCAGCCATACTAGTGACACTCTAGTCACAGCTAATCATAAGTGAGGGCCCAGAGGCTGCGACGTGGCTCAACCTCCTGCCCAGTGCATGAAAGAGTGGCCCACCAGCCACCACTGCTGAACATGCCACCTATAATCTAGAAAAGAGGCAATTGAGAATACCATGTTCTATTCCACACCACCCTCCCCTCACCCACACTTCCATCCATCACAACCAAGCATAGCTGGCAAAGCCCCCAGATCGCTATCTGCCGATCTGCTGAATCACTGGGTCCCCAAGCCAGCTGCCGCAGCACTGGTTGCTGCTCCAATATGGAAGGAATGAGGTATGAATTGCTGTGCCTCCAGACCAAGGTGCCTTAATGCCTTCCACAGCAGCACTGTGAATTGGAAATGAGTCAAAGGCAAGGTGGTAGCATATATAAACAACCATCCTCTACAAGCGGGCTTGATAGATATGTAACACTGCAGAGCCTCGATAGGACAGGTGACCACACCTGCAATCCTGTTCAATACTACCCGTAATCCATGAATGGAATGGTCAGTCTTTGACAGACAGATTAAAATGCTCAACTGTGCACCCGTTAGCCAAACATGATCTATGAACACACCGGTCCTGGAGTGAGTTTGCACAGATGCAGTCACCAGCTTGCTATTTCTAAATGCCCCAAAAAAAGCTAGGCAGAATCCCATCCTAAAAAAAGCCATCTCAAAGTGTGAACTAGCCACTGCCGGCAACACCTCACACAGCTGAATCAACAGGTCATGCGAGAATGGACACCGGGTATCACCCTGCATAGGGGCATTGCGGTCCCAACCCAACAAAAGCTGCCTCACCACAAAGTCTGCCACCTTTGCGAAAAAGGAAAATCCAGCCAAGTGGGTTAGCATAGCCATCCTTGATAAATGAGTGGAGGAGTGGCCTAGTGGTTGGGGCAAGGTATTTCAGGCCGGAAGGTCAGGGGTTCAAATCCCACTAGAGGACAGCAACCTTGGGCCAGAAGGACTGGGGTTTCTAGTCCCACAGGTGCTCCTTGTGGTCTTGGGCAAGCCACTTAACCCTCAATAGCCCATATTCTCTGTAAAATAGTTATCTCCAAGTTATAATGCCCTGTTCAATGTAATTTCAGTTTGTTCAATGTAAACCGCACTGATGCAGAATAGCATGGTATATAAGAGAATGTAAATAAATAAATAAACCTCCCCCTTTACCACAATAATAAACAAGGTTTGACAAAAAAGAAACAAGACTGTGGCAGCCACACCAATGACTCAATGCCAATTGGCTAACCCTTATGTCACTGTGTTGTGCAACACCTCGCTACTATTCTGCTATAATATTTTTCATCTCTCACTCTTTTACTTTTTCAGGTATTTTTGTAGCACACTGCTCCTTCGCTTTGTCATGCAATTGGAGGTGGCAGAAATATGGAGCAAAGAATCAACTTGAAATTTCTGGTTAAGTTGGAGAAGGGCCCAACTGAGTGTCTCCAACTTCTCCAAAAGGCTTATGGAGAAGATGCAATGTCAAGGCCGCGAGTCTTCGAGTGGCACAAACACTTCAAGACTGGCCGCGAGGAGGTGGAGGATGACCCCAAGTCAGGATGGCCTTCCATGACAAAAGACAGCTTAGAACATTGACAGAGTGAACCAGCTGGTGCGGAGTGATCGGAAGGTGTGCGCCAAGATGGTGCCCAGGCTTTTATTGCATGACCAGAAGGAGCACCAGGTCAATGCTTGTCGAGACTTGCTAGAGAAGATCAGAGAAGATCCAGAGTTCATTGGCTGAGTCATCACAGGAGACGAGACTTGGGTCTTCCAGTACGACTCTGAAAGCAAGAGACAGAGCCTGCAGTGGAAGACTCGACTGTCACCCAGACCCAAGAAGGCGCGCATGTCCAAATCAAGGATCAAGGTCATGCTGATCACATTCTTGGACCAGAAGGGAGTGGCCCAACATGAGTTTGTGCCTGAGGGTCAGACAATCAACCAGAACTTCTACCAGCAGGTCCTTAATCGCCTCCATGACCGAGTATGGCGCAGCAGGTGGGCTCTGTGGAGAGACAAGTCGTGACTGCTCCACCACAACAATGCACCTGCAGAACTCCACGCTCAGTGTGAGGCAGTTCTTGACCAGCAAACAGATCACAGCTCTCGACCACCCTCCTTATTCCCCAGATCTCGCACCGTGCGACCTCTGGCTCTTCCCCAGGCTGAAGACTGTGCTCAAAGGAACTCATTTTGCCTCTGTAGAAGAGATCAAGGCCACTGTGATGAGGAAGCTGAAGGACTTCAAGGAGGATGACTTTACCAAGTGCTTCCTTACATGGCAGAAGCGAATGCAGAAGTGCATTAAATCTGGGGGGGGGGGGGGGGATTACTTCAAAGGGGACAATGCGTAATCTCTCTGTAGATTTCATAATAAAACATTTATGGGACAGTCTCATTTCTTTTTTGTCACACCTCATATTGCCCTAATAACTCCTCAGGCACCCTTCCTCCACACCAACCCTTGCTTCCCAAGAAGTCTGCCACCTTCTGGAAACCCCTCCTATAAGATACCCTCATGGCCTGAGACACTGACCTTTGCAATAACGCTATTATGTCTGAATGCCAATCTGCCAAAGGTGATTTGGAACTGCCACGCCTTCCGCATCTGCTCCTGGTGCAAAGATTCAGAAAAGGGACCACTTGAATGGGGAAAGAGAGTTGGCAATATGATTAACCACACCTGGTGCATACTCTGCCTGGGCAGTCACATTCAGATGCAGACAAGACAAGAAAAATACCTGCATTAACCTTAATACTCTCAAACAGTGCAGAGACTGACAATTGATGACCTCTACCCCGCCGCATTATCACACCCAAAAACCAACCAGAAATCCTGAAAACAAGCATTCAAGTCACACCGCCAATGCTGCCACTATTGGAAAAAATCCAAAAAGCCCATGTTATGCAGTCAGATGCATTCCATTCACTGGGCCGAGATTCAGCACACGAGCCTTGAAAGTACAGGCCAGAACCTAATCCCCAAGCTGCATCTGAAAACAGCCGCAAGTTGCCATTATACACCTCCTCGCGCTGTAAAACAGAAGTCCTATTGAACTTGATTAAAAAGGAGACCCACACTCTAAGCTCCTCATGCATTCCACTGGAGACCCGGATATGATAAGGCCTACTTACCCCCAGCATCACATGCATCAACCTCTGTGAAAATGAATGCCCCATGGGGATCATTCAACAAGCAAAGTTCAGCGACCCAACCAATGACTGCATCTCTGTCACCATCAACCCCCTCAGCTTTTGAACTTTATCCACCGGTAAGAGAGCCACCATGACCACTGTATCCAGTTCAATACCCAGGAATGTCATTTATGGCACTGGATCCTCCTTCTTGTCAGTGGCCAAAGGAATACCAAACTCCTTAGCCAACACAATGAAGGCATTCAACAATGTACCACACGCCTCCGACCAGAGCAGTCAGAGGCGTGTGGTACATTGTTGAATGCCTTCTTGGCACCATCTTGGCCCAACAAACAGAAAATCATTCAGGTAATGCACCATGTTGGGTAGGCCCATTGGCTGGACCACAACCCATTGCAAGAATGAGCTGAACAGCTTGAAGTATGCACAGGAAATGGAACAATCCATGGACATGCACTTATCAAAATAAAAGAAACCTTCAAACGCAAAACCTAGTAAATGAAAGGCCAAAGGGTGGACTGGCAGCAAGCAGAAAGTTGATTAAATCCACCTTTGCCAACAATGAGCCCTGCCCACATTGCCACACAATCAAAAGAAGCATATCGTACTAAGCACGACTCCTTTGGAAGATGGTCATTCACTGAAGCCCCCAGGGGATTCAACAGGTTATGGATGAGGTAACATTTTCCTTGGGATGACTCCCAATCGAGAGACCATGAAGACTGGGAGTGGGTGCTGGCAAAAAGGGCCCGCCACCCTGCTCAGCTCCTGCTCCAAACAGATCTTCACATACAGAGGCGGCTCAAGGTAATCTGCTGCCTGAGGCAAGGGATGAAATGGTGCCCCCTCCTCCTGGAGCAGGGGGCAGGGTTTCCTCAAAACTTCAGTCAGGGACCCAACCAAATCAAAAAGACAATTTGATAATGTGGAGGAAATCAATCTACTATTCATACCTTAGAGAAGCAACCATAATAAATAGCTTCCAGAACATCAAATATTCTAAATCAATAGTCATGGAGAACTCTAATCTTACAAAAACAAAACACATATGGAGAATTTGTTTAAAATCTGTAGCTAGCACTTGTATAAAGCAGACTGCAGCCATGATGGGAAGTTTGATGCATACCAATGTTGGTCAATGTTTTAGGCATTCTGCCTCAGCAGTTAAAATACATAAGCAAGCAATTAAATTCCATATTCAGCTGCAGAAGACAGGCACTTACATATCTATAGGCTGTCAAGTTTGCTAATACATGCCTGTAAGAGAATCCGCAGTTAAGTCAGTTGCATCCATGTCATGCAGTTCACCATTAGAGCACACTCTCTCAATTTCAGCACACTTTGGTAGGAGGACATCAGGTGCAATAGCTGAAAGTTTTGCATTGTTGTATTGGATCTCTAACATCCTGCAGTGTTCTCTGATTTGCGAGAATTGTTCAAAGTGATTTTTTTCTGGAAAGACTTTACTGGCACTGGCACATCTTCATGAATTCAGATGCGTGCTTTCCGCAGTTTCTGAGCTATAAGAATCTGAATTCATTCCTTAACATAGAGAGTTTAAACTGGTTCATTCTTGATTGAAAAGTATCAAAGCCAACATTCCAGGGTCGGAGAGGAGCAGAAATGGTTTTCATTTCATTTAGTTTAGAGAAGCTATTTTCTCCACTTACAAACATTACTGAAAGTATCAGAAATATGCAGGACAGCAGACACATTTGGAAATATGGTAAATGGTTTTCTGTAGCATGTATACCACAGCATATTTTGGCATGGAATGATACATAGTTGGCATGGATAAGCAGACCAGATAGGCTGTATGTAACTGTTTTGGTCAGTAAAAGGTGAACCAGCAAGAGAGAGTAGACTAAGATTTTGGGGAAAATGCATACTGGATGAAGTACCCCCAGATCAGAGACAGCAGGTGTTGTCTTCTGCCTATAGCAGCTACCTTCCCTTTGGGATGAGCCTTCCGGTGCTGGCAGCAGCCAGGTCTTAGCTGCACACCTGCAGGGCCTGGAATGAGGAGCGCAATCACAATCTGCCTTTTGTGATGAGAATTTATTGGCAACACCAAAGTCAGATGAGTACTTTCCGTGCCTTCTGAGCTGCAAAGATACTGGCAACACCACCTGCCTCAACACAAATTGCAGTTACTGCCTTTCACATCTTGTTATGCTCAGGGGTTTCAATATAAGATGTGATGTTCCCAGATGGTGCTTATCATAGCCATCTTCTCATATCGGCAACTTTTGAAGCAGCACATGTGTCACCTCAGCTGCTGTGCTGTCATCTATGTCAATAAATTCCAGGAAATGTTCTCTGACAGTTACAGTAGACATTTCATGTTTTAAAGGTTCTCCTGCTTTAAAAAAACCCCACACTATTAAAGTCATTTGTTCAGTATGACTGATGTCAGGGATGCAGTCAAGAAGAATAGAGTAATATTTCGCAGACTTCAGGTGTTCCAAAATCATCTTCTTTGTGAGGAGAGTAACTGGATGATCTCATTTTGAACTATTTTTCCCAAGGTAGATAGTGTTTTTTGGAGGTTACTCTCCTTAGATGCTACTTAAGTACTGAATCAAACTCTGCCATTAACTCCACAATTTTGAGAAAATTACCATTATTTGGCATGAACAACTGATCTGATTTTCAATGCAGAGCAACGTTCTGAGTAGCAAGTCCTCTCACAATTGATATTAGCCTTTTTAGAACATTTCTCCAGTGTTGCTTTCATCTATGGTTAACTTTAACTGCAGTTTGGTCTCCAACTCTTTCCAGCTCAAGAAGGCTCTACAGTGATGTTGTGTCTTATCATGTTCTAGCCAGAGTCTTCCAGTCTTTTGTTCCAGTGGAACCTAATACAGATCCGGTGGAAAAATTTGCGGCAAAAGCTGGCTCTTCGAGTACATGGCTACTTTCTCACCATTGGGCTTTTCATGCCAATAATGAACACGATGAAAGCTTCTTCTGTATACAAGATCTTTTGGAAACTTAAACACCTTAACTTGCTTTGTACCGTTGAGTACAAGGAAGAATCTTAACTTACTGGATAGTTCTGGCCACAGCCCTGGCTCTTCTAATAAGGATGGATTAAATTCTGAGGAAACTGCAACCTTCAGTTCCATTGTCCCTGCGCATGCTGCAGTTTCTTCATTGGGAACTGGAACCTCTTCATCCATTTGAGATACTGATGTGGAGGTAGTAGCAATGAGCTGTACAGGAGCACTTGAAAGATCTTCAAGAGCTGTGCCACATCCATCCTCAGAGTTAAGGCTTCCCATCTCACACAATTCATTTTGCTGTGTATCAGTAACTTCTGTAGTCAAAAACTTTAGCATGGCTCCTTTTTCTTTTGACAGAGCAGCTTCGTTCGCTTCCATCTTCTTTCTATATTATGCTCCAGACAGACATTTCCTTCCATCAAACATCTTTGCAGCAGACTATATCAGTAATGGTTTTGAAATGCAGATAAATTTAACTGTTGTGAAAACTTAAAAAAAAAATAAAGACTAAAAATGGCAGCTTCAGATTACCAAAGTAATTTCAGTGACACCTCCATACCACATTTCACCCCCAGCACAAATACACATCCACGTCAAACCAGATGTCACCACCACATATGCAAAAAAGGGGTTTGGCAACCCCAGCAAAGCAGAATCCACACCCCCCCTCCCTCCCAGCAGAAACATATACAATTTAAGCTTGCCAATGGGCTCCAGATTCACCTACAGTATTGATCCAGGCCTGGAATTTACCTTATTGCAGGTGTGGTCTTGTAGTTTGCTTTCCCAATTCCATTTCTTCAGAAAAGCAGAACTACCTGTCCCTGCCTGGAAAGTGATCAATCCCAGGTTTGCATGGATCCGTCCCGTTTTGCAGATCTGGTGCCACTCCAACATAAAGAAGGAAGGTTTGACAACCTCAATGTAACTCCTGAAACTGCAGCACACTGGACCAGCATGGTATTAATATAAATATATGTTCTACAAAAAACAAAGGAAATGCAAGATTCTCACACATCTTATAACATTGTATTGTATTATAAACTGCGTTTTGGTTCTTTCTTTTTCTTTTTGAATATTTATTCTGCACAGAAAACTCTCCCTGAACAATGGTTGTACAACAGACATAGGACATTCACCAACAGAACACAATATATTCAAAAAATTGGAATGTGGTCATCTCCCTAACATTCTCCAGTACCAGGCATCTTGTGAACTAATACAACATCATACAAAAGTCACTGAAGATCTATAAGTCCAAATCTACCAAACCATACCATACCATACCAGCATAAACTTCCAAAACTCAATGCAAGGCACCTACCCAGAAAAAAGCAGCAGTATAAATACTGCAGCAAGCTCTAGAACATCCATACACCTACTGAAAAAGCTGAACAATAACCGGGTAAGGCGGACATGGTGCTCCTGTCCCCGCCACCACCCCCCCCCTTTCACCCCCACACCCCGCCACCCCCTCCTTACAAATAACCACAATACAACAATTGGGAATCAAAACTGGTCGCAGCTTTACTAACCGTACAACATTATCCATCAATAACCACCAACAGCAATCCTTCATCAACTGAATTCCAGCCGTGGAACGAATCCTCACCAGCCGTGTGAGTAGCAAGGTGAGTTCCGCTCGCTTCCGCCGTGAACCGGCCCCAGGCCATTCCAACCCCCCCTCTTCCGGCTCCGCCATATTATTAGCAAGAGCCCCGAGGGTTTCTCCGGGTCGGAGGTACCCCACCCCCGCCCTGCATCTCACCACAGGCTCCGGACCCCAGACACCTCCGGGATCCCGCCTTCCCCGTCCAGCTGCAACACACCTCCCCACTTCGTGCCCAAACCTAGGGGCGGGCGGGTGGGTCGCCAGCCACCTTCCTGCCCTCCTCCGGTGACTGACGACCATCCGGCTTGCTCCGCCCTCACCCCGCCTCCACCCCAGACCTGCACGATTCCCCATTGGCTCCCGCACTCCTCACTCGCCCACGGGAGCCAATGGGGTTCCGCTACATGCCCCACGCTACGCCGGCTTCCTTCTCCTTTCAAAGTGGGGGCCGGGGACACGCACCCGCTGCCCCCCGGTTATCGGCGGCAAGCGGGCACGTGGGCCCATGGCCTTTCATTAACCGGGTAAGGCGGACATGGTGCTCCTGTCCCCACCACCACCCCCCCCTTTCACCCCCACACCCCGCCACCCCCTCCTTACAAATAATCACAATACAACAATTGGGAATCAAAACTGGTCGCAGCTTTATTAACCGTACAACATTATCCATCAATAACAACCAACAGCAATCCTTCATCAACTGAATTCCGGTCGTGGAACGAATCCTCACCAGCCGTGTGAGTAGCAAGGTGAGTTCCGCCCGCTTCTGCCGTGAACCGGCCCCAGGCCATTCCAACCCCCCCTCTTCCGGCTCCGCCATATTATTAGCAAGAGCCCCGAGGGTTTCTCCGGGTCAGGGGTAGCCCACCCCCGCCCTGCATCTCACCACCGGCTCCGGACCCTGGACACCTCCGGGATCCTGCCACAGGCACAGGGACCCCGTCCCTGTGCCACCCCCCACGGCTAAGCTGCGACCAGTAGCCCTTCCCCACCCCACATATTCCAAAGCCTCTTGCCAGTCGGTCAGGAGCAAATCCACCCAAACCGGGGACAGACGCACTCCTTCCCGCCGATATACACCGGCGCACCCCACCTCGACCCATGAAGGCCAAATCTACCATCCCCCCTGCTGACAGGCCAATGCGCCGACTAATCTTAATCAACCCACGAGACCACCACCGGTGGCCCCAGCAAGCAAGCCTTGGAAGTATAGCTGACCATAACAAAACATACGGTCCAACATCGACAGCACCTCGGCCAACTCTCACTGCGCTGCTCTGATCAGTTGCTTACCAGTCCAGCACGCCCAGTCGTTGCCTCCCAAATGCAGCAACAGTAACACTGGCGCACCCATCGCACGCCCAAGGTGCCGAAGCAAAGGCAGGAGCTGCCGCCACCGCAGCCCGCACCCACCCAGCCATGAGACGGTCACCTCAGAGGCGCCCAAACCTTCAACGGTCCTGTAACCGCTCGCTGACCAGCCCAGCACACGACCGAATGACCGATCAGCCCGCAGCAACCTGGAGTACGGCCGACATCTAAAAGAAAATAAACAGTTAGTATCCGTCCTGCCCTTCCCACCTCATAAGCACACAGACCCGTGAAAGGCTCTCGCCCGCCATCGGCCTATCCGCTGAATTCCCTGTGCAGCCAACCCAGCCTCCGAAGCGCTAGGTGCTGCTCCAATCCGAAACGAATGCAGATCAAAATGCGGAGCTAAGTAAACCGGATCCAGCCCCCAAATGGCGGAGTGTCATCCGCAGAACCTCCATGAACGGCACTGCAAGAGTGCTCGCGCATTCTCATGCACCAAGAGGCAGCCACTCCCCCGCAGCCTCCCGCACAGGAAGGCATCCATGGCTGCCACCGGGCAAGCAGGGAACCACAGATTGCTCTCAGCCGTACCCCCACTCCTCTATCCTTCCGATCCGTCGCGGACTTAGCCGTGCATATACGCAACTCCCCCGAACTCAAGGTCACAGACTGCACCAGAAGGCACCGCCCGCCTTCCCCGTACTGGATGCAGCAAACAGTTCCCCCCCCAGAAAACCCCCAAAAGTCCGGACAACACACAGCCTTAAAGCGCAGCCTCATATCCTGATGATGCTGCCAAGAGTAACGCTGCCCAACTCTCCCAGCAGCTTATGTGTGCTAGGCCGTCGCCTATCGACCCGCGAAGGATGAGCCCGCTCCCAACCCAGCAGCTGCCTACGAACCCGGAAACCCCACCCTCCAGATGCCTCCCAGCCCACTGCCTTCACAAAGAATGCAAACACCGCTAAAGGAGCCCGCACTGTCGAACATGCTGCTCCGGCACCGTACCCTGCCGCCAACCCCTCGAAACCCGCAAGTCCACTACGCTGCCATGGCATAAGCCCACCATGTCACTGCTGACACGGAAATGCACAGCAGATTCAGCATATCCACAAGCCAGGGCGCCAAAAGCGGTGGAAGATGACATACCTTCAACCGCCAGCAAACTAGCACCACCTCCCTCATCAAAACCGCCACCCGAAAGCAGCGCGGAGCATAGCGCTGAATCACAATGAATCACCCTGACCACCGCTTCATGGACTCACCACCCAAGCAACTTGCACTACGCCGCTTGTCCAGCCAGAGCTCCAAAACCACCAATATTGGGAACAGCTCCAGAAAAGGTTATGTTGTCAGTCGTACCCACCTCCCACCAAGCCTGCGGCTATGCCCCCGCACACCAAGAGCCCCCCAAATATATACCTAATCCCGGGCTGCCCTCCACATCCATGAAAAGCTGAAGATCCCATGTGGAAATTCTTTCTCCAGTAATACAGATACCCCGTTGAACCGTTCAGGAACTCGACCCAGACACCCCAATCAGCCCTCAAACTCCGCAATACCCTGATGCGGTGATGCGGATGAAGGACACCTGATGCAGGGACAACCGCCCCCCGGAAGGACCCGGCACGCGAAGTTCACAGGGGCCAGAATGTCAAGCAGTGCTACCTTAGAAGCTCCCATCATGTCCGCAACCAGGACCCGCCACCGCAGCACTTTGCCCATCGGCAAATGCACCACCAAGCTGACCGTGGCCAATTCCCCCCTAACAATGCGAGGCAGGCTGCCGGACCGTCCATCGTACACCCTGCCAACGGGATACCCCATTCCCGAGCCAGCCCCATGAACCCGTCCAGCAGCCCCTGGCACCGAGCGGACTGCGCCTCACCCCCAACTCGCCCAAATCATGGACCACGGACGCCCATCCCCCGTCTCACCAAGACCCAAGACATGAACGTGGTGACTTCTCAAAATAAGAAAAGGACACTGAGCAACCCAGTGGCAAGCACTTAGCAAAACAGTAATGACCCTCAAACAAACTCAACAAATGAAATGCTGAGGGGTGTACCGGCAACAATCGAAACGCAGATCCGATATCCAGCTTTGCCATCAAACTCCCCGTCCCGCAGTTCCTCCCGAACCCATCCCGTCCAACCCCCCCCGCATTATTCCGTCACCGTAAACCCATACATAAATCCCCCGCAAACACCCCACCGTCCCGTTGCCTCCTGCACTACCCGAAGCCAGAGCCTGAGCGCCGCAACCCGTAGAGGCGTCAGAGCCAGGCCCATAACATCCTTAATTTTGTTATTTTTCTTTTTTTTTTTTTTGTGGTAGTGGGGCGGGTGGGGAGCCACTAGCCATCCCTTGTTTGACACACATGAGTGCTGAATGCCCCCCACCGCAGCCAGCCACGCCGAAACTTACAGTCCGGACAGGGGCACGATGACTTGTCAAATCGCCAACATAAGTCTCCTGCGCCACCCCCAACCGCTCTTTGCGGCGCCAGAGCACCTCCCCCCCAAATGGGCCACCCCATACCAGCCGACGCCACCATCCCCCCTATACGTCCTCCACCACCCCCTGTGCCCTGCCCGGCTGCCAGCGACGTCCGCCAATCGGTTGATATCCTCCGTTCCACAGGACAACCACTTATGCTCTTCCGTCGTATCCCGCAAAACTTCTCCACGCCGCTGAGCCATGTCGTGAGTCTATGCCGCTTCTGAGATAGGGTCCGCATAGGTTAATGGCTCCCGTACCGCCCAGGGTAATGATGACCCCAGACACTGGTCAACCCCAGGAAGGCTCTCGTCCAGTTAATGACATTGCGTGACACCTGCGTACCCTCCCTTCTTTCCATTCTCCTGCCTCCTCCGTTTACTATCACCCGACTGCTTCCTACCCCCCCAGGAGCCTAAATAGTCAATATACCGCCTTTTCGGATCAGAGCCGCAACTTCCGCAGCACTCCCACCCCGAGCGCAGAAAAAGAAGCCAGCGTGGGCACCGCACGACCCGAAACTGTGAACCCCATGTCGGAGCCACCCCCAATATGTACTCCTCCCTCCGAGCCCACTGAGATGAGGACGCCTTGAAAAACGAAGACGCTGTGGACCCCTACCTATGTCTTCTCGTACAGGAGCATCGTCGCTTCTTTTGTCGCCTTACCCCCGCCCCCTCCAGCTCTTCCCCCTCCGTCCCAAGCTCTGCTCGCCCGCGGTGCAACTCACCTGCCACCAGAAGCCAAAGGCCGCACCAACAGAGTACCGCCATTCTGAGCCAGGTGCCCGCTGTCCGACTGCAGCACTTCCCAGTAGTCCCCCGTCGTCCCGGGCACCTGCGCACCACGTGCAGCTTCCTCATCGACCAAACCCCTCTGCGCTGCACCTCCTCAGGCCCACCGCAGGCAACCCTCCGGGCAGCATCTGTGCTGAAAAAGAACAAAAAAGAACAAAAAAAACAAAACAGAGCACACCAAGGGGGGGGGGGGGGAGAGGGGGGCCCCGGGCAATATGTACCCGTGGGGAGGGAGGGGCGGGGTGCGGTGCCATACTCCCAACGACTCCGCAAGTGAGGATCCCTGCCCTTCACCGAGCCAATGCTCCCACTCAACCGGATAACCGCCGCCAGGCACCCTATGCCAGCCCCACTGGCCCCCCCCCCCCGCCCGACCTGCCCCACCACTCCACCGTCCGCCCCCAAGATAAAGCCCAAGCCCCGCTGCCCCCGTTGCCCCCCAACCCCCCTGGAGGGCCCCCTTCCCCCGACCACCCCAGTCTCACCCCCAATGCAATGTGCGCCAGCGAGGCAGACCTGACTCCCGGTGACCCAGAAGCTCCTGGGCTTCCTTGGCAGTATCACCGGAAGTAGATTACCATGCCTTTCTTCTGAGCAAGGGAAAGTTAAATGACTTGCCCAAGGCCACCAGGGATGCCAGTGGGAATTGAACCCTGGCGCTTGGATACAAAGCCAGTGTTCCAGCCACTAGGCTACTCCTCCACTCCTGAAGTCCCTGGGAGCCCTACCTGACCCCCCCCCCCCCGCAAGAGTCACTGCCCAGCGCTCCCCTAGCGCTACACCCCCCTCACAGGCGCCCGCACCACCTTGCCACGGACGAGCAAGAACCGCCTCACCCATCCCCCCAACCCGCGCCCTCCCACTTCTGCCCTTCAAGTAATCTTACCATGCAGGCCTGCCCCTAACTAATACAAAGGATTGACTGGCCTGCTCTCGCAGCTGTTGCCACTCAGCACTCTCCGCTCAAAGCCTCCCCTGCTCCCCAGCGCCGCGGAACCGCCGGGACCAATGGGCAGCCTTGTAAGGTGCTCCCACCGACCGCCGCCTCTCCGGTGCCGCAGCCACATGAAAAATTCAAAAGGTCGCCACCACGGAGCTCCGGGGATCGCCAGCCACCTTCCTGCCCTCCTCCGGTGACTGACGACCGTCCAGCTTGCTCCGCCCTCGCTCTGCCTCCACCCCAGACTTGCACAATTCCCCATTGGCTCCCGCACTCCTCACTTGCCCACGGGAGCCAATGGGGTTCCGCTACATGCCCCACGCTACACCGGCTGCCTTCTCCTTTCAAAGTGGGGGCCGGGGACACGCACCCGCTGCCCCCCGATTATCGGCGGCAAGCGGGAATGTGGGCCCGCGGCCTTTCATTTCCAACTACTACAGTACAGATGCCTACCTACAAACTCCATGCTAACAGAATGCTTGGCCCAGGCTGGCCTAGATCATACACTCAGATCACAGACCCTCACCAAGTATGGAATAAGTGACCACAACCTAAAGTAAAAATAAAAATATGTAGACAAAAATTAAACTGAAACCTTAAGAAGCCAGAATCCGCATGCAGAGCAACACCAGAGAAATAAAAGAGATGCATTTCCCCATATCTTGTAAAATATAGACAGCACAAAGTCCAATCATTAAGGGGAAAGATCCTTTGCTGCTTGAGAGCTGCCGCGGGTGTTTGTTCCGCGGAGCAGTGTAGCAGGTGAGAGCCGGGTCCCTGCTGGGTCAGCTGCAGGCGTTGGATGGTCGCCCTTGGTGCTGAGGACCCCCCCGAGCCCTACAAAGTCGAGCGGGAGCTGCAACTTGCTGGGAAAGATCCTTTGCTGCTTGAGAACTGCCGTGGGTGTTTGTTCCGCGGAGCAGTGTAGCAGGTGAGAGCCGGGTCCCTGCTGGGTCAGCTGCAGGCGTTGGATGGTCGCCCTTGGTGCTGAGGACCCCCCCGAGCCCTACAAAGTCCAGCGGGAGCTGCAACTTGCTGGGAAAGATCCTTTGCTGCTTGAGAGCTGCCGCGGGTGTTTGTTCCGCGGAGCAGTGTAGCAGGTGAGAGCCGGGTCCCTGCTGGGTCAGCTGCAGGCGTTGGATGGTCGCCCTTGGTGCTGAGGACCCCCCCCCCCCCGAGCCCTACAAAGTCCAATGGGAACCACACGCGGCTGCGTGTACGTGGCCTGCGGGGGCGTGTCCTAAGGGGCGCGTCACAAGGGGCTTGTCGCGCTCCTTATGTGCTCCTTCGGTGCTCCTTCGGTTCTCTGAGCACCGGTGGTTGAAGTTTGTCTGTCAATGGGGAAGCGTAAGGCGAAGGCGGTGGCTAAGGCGGCCACTAGTGAGGCTCCACGAGGTAAGCTGAGTGGCCCCATGGACAGACATCTTCTTCCTCTGCTACCTGTCAATCAGTCCTTGGAAGGGGCTTCTCTTAGCCCTGAGCTCCGGACGCCTCCTCCCTTCCCCCATCTTCCACAATCCTCTACGTTTTTGGACTCGCCCCCTCTTGTTGCTGCTCCGATTCTACTCCCTGTTGACCCAGCTGCGTCAGAGGAAGTCTTGGCTCCCTTATCTCGGGAGGTGACTCTTTCTGACATTTGGTTAGCGCTTCAACGGATTGATACCCGTTTATCGTCAACAGTTTCTTCTTTGTGCAAATTTACCCATTCTGTTGTGGATAAAGTTCAAGTTATTGATACACAGCTAGTGTCTGTTTCTAAGTCTCTTGCCCATGTTGATACAATGCTCCAGTCAGGTAGAGACATTAATGTCTCTCTCATTAAGGATGTTTTGTTACTATCGTGTCGTCTGGAAGCATTTGAAAATCAGCAGCGGGCAAGAAACTTACGTTTTTTAAATTTTCCTCATACACACTTGCTCTCTTTTGAAATTTTGTTAAAGAAATATTTTTCTGAAATTTTGCAACTGAAGGAGACAGTGGATGTGATTCAAATGTATTGTATTCCTGTGTTGGTTCCTGCCCTGCCGACGGAGGAAGGGATTCCCCCCCTACCAACGTGTCGGTAGCACAGGACCTTACTGCATTTTTGGAAGATTCACTGGACCTCATTACCAAGTGGTGTACCTTGGTGGTGATCTTCAGTACGGAATCTCTCAAACTGCGTGTTCTTCGTGTGTATTTTAAGTACAAGAATGCTTTATTTTGTGGCTTTACGCTGCAAGTGTTCCCAGATGTTAGTCGGACCACTCAGGCACGACGTAGGCAGTTTTTGGAGTTAAAAGCATGGGTTGTAGCGATAGGAGCTTCTTTCTTCCTTAAATTTCCCTGTCGTTGCTTAGTTGTACTAGAGGGACAGAGTTATGTTTATACTGACGTGGCTCAGCTGCGCCAGTTGTTAGTTGAGAAGGAAGTTAGGGAGAAGAAATAGGAGGATTGTATTTTTACAGCTCTCTTATGTGGAGTGACTAGTTTCACTCCTTCTTGCTTTTTTTTTTTTTTCTATATTCTTTGGATTGATGAAGTTTCTTTCCTCTTGATGTGTCTCTTTATGATGAGTGTTAATTTGTTTTCTTGAATAATGTATTGCTCAATATGTATTTTTCTTTATCTTGTTGTATACTCAAGAAAAGCTTAAATAAAAGATTTAAAACAAAGTCCAATCATTAAATTGAAAATACAATTATTTTTTCTACCTTATTTAACCATTTTATTTTCTGATCATGCTAGTCCCAATCTGAGACTTCTGCTTTCCTGTCTTCGTTTTCTTTCTACAATCTCTAGACCATCTGCCATTTGTCTCTCCTTTTGTTTTCTTCACTTCCTTCCATTTTGGATATTGAATTTCTTTCCCCTTTTAGCTTTCTTCCATTTATTTCTCTCTGTCCACCCAGATTTCACTTCTCCTTACTAAACAGCTCTCAATCCCCCTCCTTTTTATGACATCTACCTACTGCTTTTCAACCTTCACCCCAGTCCTTCCAGCTTGGTCCATTATTCCCAATCTTTACAACAGATCTTCGGTCATCCCTCCTCTCCCTTAGGAAGTTTGAAAGAAAATGGAGAAGATCCCGATCCGAAATCGACAAAGAAACATACCTATCCAGCCTTAAACTCCACCGTGAAACCATATACCTCAGAATGAGTGAATACCATGCCAAACTCCTTCTCCGCTCTCTAAACAAACCTAGAGACCTCTTCAGCCTGGTAAAATCCCTAACCAAGGAACCTTCACCTACCCAACTTGACTCTATCTCCCCCCAATCTTATGCGGACTACCTCCAATCTAAAACTTCCATAACCAACACAGTTTCAGCAACCAATTCTAGCTATGCACCCACCTCAATTCCACCTATCACAATGTTCACAACTCCAACAGAGAAAAACATCCAAGACCTCATCGCCATCATCAACGCATCTACAGCTCCAAGTGATCCCTGTCCAGCATACTGGATCAGAGCTCTGCGAGTTGAACTTAGCCCAACTCTAATCAACATCATTAAACTCTCATTTAAAACAGGCTGTTTCCCCACATTCCTCAAACAAACATCAATAAGACCACTTCTGAAGAATAACAGACTTGACCCACTAAAAACTGACTCCTACCGACCAATCTCCAGTATACCTATAATGTCCAAGATAATAGAGAAGGTTGTTCAGCGGCAGATTCAACACCACATTGATGAGGTGGCACCTCTCGACCCCTGTCAACACGGATTCAGGGAGTCTCACGGTGTAGAAACTCTCCTCACCACCCTAACCAACACTTTGAACAGAGGATTGGACAAGGTTGAAAACGGCTTCGCCCTCATTTTCCTAGACATCTCTGCCGCATTTGACTCCGTTAATCACATTCAACTTCTCACTCGTCTCCAGGAGAAGGGCATCTGTGGCCTCGCCTGGGAATGGTGTAGGTCTTATCTATCGGATCGTTGGCAGCATGTCAGAGTTGGTTCCACTACATCCACGCCTTTCCGCCAACACCAAGGTGTTCCGCAGGGCTCCTCCTTATCTGCGCTGCTGTTCAATGTATACATGCAGCCGATATGCGACATCATTCGCTCCTTCAATATCTCCACTCTAATCTATGCAGACGACGTCCTGCTGTTTACACCATTCAAAATCAAACAACCAGACTTCTCCACCCTTATCAACTGTTTCAACGCCATCACTGACTGGTTACTATCTCAAAATCTCCGCATAAACTTCAAGAAGACGGAGGTTCTCTTCATTTCAAGGAACAAAGATTTTTCACCTCCATCCTCCCTAAAAGTAAGAGATGCGGAACTCCCTAGCAAACCTTCCATTCGCTACTTAGGGATTACTCTTGACCAGCATTTCAACTTTAAGGAGCACATACGAAACACCACCAGAGCTGTTTACAATAAAATCAGAACGCTAAGACACCTCAGGCCCATGTTACCTCATAATGACTTCAGGACCATCTTCCAGGCCCTCATTCTCCCACATTTTGATTACGCAAATGTGGCTCTTTATGGACTCCCCAAGAACACCCTTAATCCGCTACAACTCGCCATGAATGCTGCCGCGCGTGTTCTCTGTGGTTTAACAAGATCAGACCATATTACCCCGATACTCAAGGAACTCCACTGGCTTCCTATTCACTGCAGGTTAACATACAAGATCCTTCTCATCATCTTCAAGATCATCAACAACCTAGCCCCCACAACACTCAGTGACCTTATCACCCTCACCCCGAAAAACAGACTCAGAAGATCAGTAACTGACAATACCTTGATCATCCCCAAAGAATCCATCAAGTGCACACAGACGACCAAGAAAAGATCATTCGCCTTCTATGCCCCAAAATGTTGGAACGAACTTCCACCTGAAATTAGATCCATCAAAGGCCTTATGCAGTTCCGTAAGGCAATTAAACACCACATTTTCCTACTTCACTTTGCTCAAGCATCCACCCCACCTCTACTCGCCCACCTGCCAATGTCTACAAACCGCACCCTGTCACAAGTATCTTGAACCCGCCTTAGACCTCCTGTATATACAATCCAAAGCTAATTATATTTTGTACATAGGTTTTTAGTTCCCCTGTTGCTCCAAGTTTATGCTCCTGTTACAATGTATGTTCCAAGTTTAAACTCCTGTTACAATGTAAGCACAGAACAGACTTCTGACTGTGCACCCTTGTTGTATGTAAACCGCACTGATAACAAATAGCGCGGTATATAAAAGTTATAAAATAAATAAATAAAATAAATAAATAAAAATTTAGTCCATTCTCTCCATGTCTAACATCTCTCAGTACCCATCCAGTCTCTCTCTCTCTCTGGCTCTCTATTTCCCTCCATCCAGTACCTCTGCGCTTTCTTTCTTTCTTTCCATGTCTGCCCTTCCCCTCCCTGCAAATACAACAGTCCAGCACTACCCCATCTCCATATCATACCCTCCCCTCACTATTACTTTTTATGCTCGTGTCAATGCTATCCATCTCTTTCTCAACCTTATTAATTAAAAAAGAGCTCCTTCCTGACTGGCTTCCAAACTTTGGAACTCTCTCCCAATGGACCTCAGGATTATGACTGATATTAAAGATTTTCGCAAGGCCTTGAAGACCCTGCTATTTGTTGAAACTTATGATTTGATTTCTAATCAATAGTTTTACCAATAGGTCCATTTTATTACATTAATTTGTCTTAGTTTGTTTGTTAATGTCTTATTTACCCTATGCTATTTCTAACCCTCCATTTGTATTGTGACCACTTTGATTGAAGGATAAGGTGGGATACAAATCTGTCTAAATAAATAAATAAAATTTACCTCATGTCCATCTTTTCTCCACTCTCTCTCCCTATTTCACCATGTCCTACATTTCCCTCTTCCCTTATTACCCCATGTCCAGCATCCCCCCGTCTCCTCCTCCCCAAATCCAGCATATTTCCATAGTCTCCCTATAACCCCTTGACCAACATGAACACTCCATCTCCCCTCCATATTTCTCCCTATGCCCATATCTCCCTATTCCCCCATCTCATTCCCATTGCCTTCCTATCCCCCCATCTCATTCCCACTGCCTTTCTATTCCATCCCTCTTCCTTCTGACTCCCGCTGCACTCATGCAAGCCCATCTCCCGCTGCTGCAGATGACCTGGGGCCTAGTGGAGAGCCTACCTGTGTGTGGGGCAGGTTGCTCCTGTACTGAATCACTACACAGCCTTCTGCTAGTAGGAGCAACCTGCATCACACACAGGAAGGCTGTCCACTAGATGTATTTTTTCCTTCTGTCTCCCCCAAACAGCAGAGCTACTCACAATCTTGCCAGCTGTCCCTGAGTTCCTGATAGATCCGACCCCCGAACACATGCTTTTACGTCAGAAGGGGCAGAACAGTCAGAACAGGCTGTCTGCTGGGACCCGCGCTCTCATTTTTTAATTTTTGCAAAAGGAACATTTCTGCCCAGCATATGTGCTGCGCCCCCCTCCCCCCCTCCCCACCGACACAAAGCAGAGTCTACCCACAGGAACACAAGTCCCGTGGGCAGGCTCAGCTCTCTCCCGGCCATTGGGGGGGGGGGGGGGAGAGGGAGAGGGGGAGGGGGAGGGGAGGAAGCTGGTAGACATTTTTTCTTTTTGTTTTTTCCCTGGCAGCCCCCCTCCCTCCAGATCAGTGCTTTTCCTCCCTCTCACCCTACTTACCAGCTGGTATCACTTGTTAGTTGGCAATGGCAGCAGCAGCTATCTGATGGACTTGACAACTGGGGATCACTTTGCTGAACCGGTCACACTCACAGCAATAGTGCAGCAGCAACCAAAGAGGAGAGACAAGCAGCAAATGAAAATCATGAGCTTGGCTCCTCCTCTTTGATTCCCACTGCACTGATTTGCTGGGACCAGACTGGAGGGGAAGCAGCAGGGGAAAGGCAGTAAAATTACAAAACAACTTGCTTGCTGATGCTGCTCCCTGAAAACTGCTACCTGAGGCAACCACCTCAGTTCACTTCATTGTAGAGCCACCCCTGTTCGCCCACACCATGTCCAGAAAGTGCGGCACCGAAGGCGCATTCCCCGCCTCCGTGTTAATCACCACCCCTTGGAAAGGAATCATGAATCTCATCTCAAACCCTTGTAACAATCTTAACCCCTCCCCTCGTCTCCTCATAGCATAATAATCAAGGACGCATCACCGCCACCAAAACCAGGGTGGGTGCCCTCTGAAACTGCCTTAACTCACTTATTTGGTGGGGGGGGGGGGGGACCCTAGCAATCCCCTTCCGGCTGCACATGGTGGCCGCATGACCCCCCACCCCCCGGGAGCAAACATGCTGGATCTTGCAGTCGGGAAATGAGCAGGAAGATTTGTTAAAGCGAGAACAAAAGTCACTCACTCCTGATCCAGTTTTGGCTGGCTGAGTGCCCCCTACTCCAGGCCGAAAGGAACAGCCCCCTGACACCACACCTGCCATACTCTATTTCACCATGCCACTCCCAGATGCTCTCACCCTAATCAACATCTGAATTAGCCACAAATTAATGTCCTTAATGTCCTGTGTCCCCCAGGACATATGCTTATTCTTTTCCATTTTGTCTCTGAATTTCTTATTGTAATTTAGCCATGCCTAGTCTTCATGAGTTTGGAATGCCTTGAGAAGCGGGTCAACCATACTGCTCTGGAAATTGATAACTCCAGATATTAGCGAGCCGCAGGAAAGCCCTAGTCCAATTTACATCATTCCGGGATACCTTCTTGAGTCACCCGCTCTTCTCATCCTTTTTCCGCTTCTTCTTGCTATCACTAGACTTCTTCTGTCCTCCCAACAGATGGAACATATCAATGTACCTGCGCTTCCAGATTTAGCTCAGTAAATGCCACCAAAACAGGGGCCCCACCACTTGATGCACCCCCACCTTCCTACACTGCAACCGGAATCTTCTCCAAAGAAGATGAAAATGAGGACTCAGATTTCAAGGAAGATGACAATGAGCTAGCCCCTTTTCAATGCCACTGTGAGTGCTTACACGTTTTGGACACTTTGCCCATCCCCTTAGCCACAGCATCATTGGATGCTTCCGACCCTTGCCCCCCCCCCCCCCAGCCCCAGCTAGACTCACCTGAGACTGCAGCACCACTGTGCTGTACCACGACACTTGGTAGAGGATATACTCGTGAAAACTGTTGAAACCATATCGACTCTGCCTCCAGCCGTGCTCCACTCCCACCAGACACCATACTCCAGATGTCCTCTGCTGTCGCTCCCCTCACACCTGTCTCTTCCGACACCTGATTTAGAAGACAAGGGACAAGATTGCCAGGAACCACTGTTGCAGCCCCATCACTCAATGCCCCAACAGATGAGCCCTGGCACCCCCGAAATCCAAAGCACTGCAGCAGGCTATCCTGCCTTGAGCTGCTGTGACCTTCTTCATGAACTGTTAGCAAGTCTACCTCAAGCCCAGGCCTCCCAGGCTCCCCCTGCCAAACTGACCAGGTGCTGCAGAGTCCCCCACTGACAACCAGGTGGGGGTGGCATACAGCCCTATGGACTCCCACTCCACTGGGCACAACCCCTACTCTGGGGAAATCCCACCACTAACCACACACTGCTCACCCATCCCTCAACACCAAGCCACCCAGCAGCTGCAGGCTGCCCACCATCCCAATCTTCAAGCCTAACTCCCAGCTGAGAATCCAGCGGTGGAGGAAAGGGGGTGGAGACACCATTGGCCATCTCTCCCCCGATCGGGCACCCACTCCCTGTCACTCAGTCCAGTTGCAATCCAACTGGCTGGCGAGACCCAACTCACCAGGACCTAACATACCAGCGGGACCTTCTCCCTCCACCAATCCAGTCACAACAGGCTCACTGCAGGAGTCAGAGAATGCTGACACTCTTGCTGCATTGCCCCTCCCCTTCCTCATCTTGATCCATGTCGCACCACCCCATGGCCCCGCGCAGGCCGCACATGCGGCCCATATGCACGGTCAGCAGGCTGTCCATTCATGACAATGGCCAAGTCTCCTGACATCCCCAATGGTCCACTTGGAGCCCCAACCAGCATGAATGTCTGGCTCTCAACACTCACTGAGGGCTCAGATGATGGAACAACTGCCAATGCCGCTGAGGCCCTGGCCCGTCATTTCCCCAGCATTCGTTCAACAGTTGCAGCACAGTACAGAGCATGAGCCGTTCCTTCCCACTGCAGCACAGACAACGGGATGCACAGATAAAAGGAGGGAAGGGAAGGGAAGGACTTCAAAACTCGACTGGACTACACCTGCTGCCACCGAAGAAGAAGGAGGAGGAGGAGGAGGAACGGCACATGCAGGTAATATAGCCAGGCATCTGCCTATTCTCCCCCTCCTTCCATACTCTATGTCACCCAGCCTAGACCAATGAAATCCCTCCTTACATCAGCGAGAGGGGATTTCAAATATCAACTGACTAACCCTCACTCCCACCCCCCACCTCTCCTCCCTAGCCTAGACTCTAACTGCCACCTACCCATCCCAGTACTCTTACTGCTCAGCTATTCCGGCCTACCCTCCCCATAGCCTGACACTTGGTTTGGGGCTCTAGGACTGAGAACCCAATTACGCTCAGCTACTGGGACCCCAACCCAGCAGCCTCTGCCATTTCTAGCAGCTGTTAGGAAGGCTTCGACATAGTGAAAGCAATATTTTTTGAAAACTTGGTCAAACATTAATGAGAACAAAGTGGAGAACATCTTGAAACGACACATCACTGAGTTCAGAAAAGCGAGCTTGTCATGAAAGATTCTTCTTGCAGAAAAGATTTACAGCTTAGCTGAATTCCAATAACTTAACCAAGTAAATAAAAGAAATGCTTTCTACCTGACCCACTAGTGAAAGAAGATGCAAAGGTCTCTGGCAAGATCATCTGTTTTTCACACTGGTTAAACTATATTGAAAACTTTATATCTTGCTGTATAGGTGCCACTGTAGCTGGCAGGAGACTGCAGAAATGCCTCCTTGATACTGAGTAGCAACTAGACCATTTTGTTGGAAATTTTGAAGGATATGTGAAGAAAATGAGAAACCTATCACAAAGTATCAATGAAATGCACTGGACTAGATGATTTATTACTTTACAAAAACAGAGCAAGAAAATTGAAATTTGGAGGGGTTCCTTCTGTTCCTTTGGCTTCCAGATCAATTTTAACCAGGGTTGGGATCCAGTGCAACTACCATGGAATGTTCCCTCTATTTGATATCCCTCCTCAACTCACCTAGCTCAGTTATTGCAGTGATAGTCCTTAAACAGATACCATGAACCAGAACTGTTTCTGGAACCCTACTATCAACAGCTCAAATTCAACCACTGGATGTTGCTATTGTGCAATGTGAGTGATTCCCTCCCACAAGGAGTTGTGGATGCTGCCTTTGCAGGATTCCCATCCCAGCAGGACAATTAAAGATTTTGTATGGAAATCAAACCTAGGTACTCTACACTTTGCAGTGCACAGCACTACTGCCGAGTCATTGGGAAAGCCCCAAGAAAATGAACATTTTCTAATGAAAAGTATAAGACTATCCTAAATAGTGGTCAATGCTGTGGCTTATCTGAAAAATGCCTACTTTTTCAATCCAAAGGTCATTGGTTGGAAACCAGCCTCTAACAGTAAGAAAAAAAAAAGCCAGCAGAGTTTTTTATTTGCCTGAAACCTCTAGTAACCTTCCAGCTTTGTTTTTGTTTGGGCAGCAGTCACAGCTATTTCTTTAATTAACAAAATTACCCTGAAATGAAAATGTATTCAAACTAAACAAAACAACATGAAAATTTCTTAAAATGAAACAAAATAAAATGGAAAAAAAGAACCCTGCTAAGAAACAGGAAACAAAACACAAAGCCCACTGACTATTACCCAATGTTGCTAATCCATATTGGAACAAATGATACTGCCAGGTATACCTCGGAACGTATCAAAAGTGACTTCATGGCTATGGGACAGAGGGTGAAGCAGTTAGGTGCACAGGTGGTGTTCTCTTCAATCCTCCCTGTTGAGGGTAAAGGCCAAGGCAGAGAGGCTCGCATCCTGGAGATGAATGCATGGCTGCGTGGATGGTGTCATCAAGAGCGTTTTGGTCTCCTAGACCATGGGATGCTGTTCCAAGGGTTGCAGAGCAGAGATGGCATCCATCTGTCCAAGAAAGGTCAATGCATCTTCGGTAGTAGACTGGCTAATCTACTGAAGAGGGCTTTAAACTAGATTCGTTGGGGATAGGTGAAGAAAGCCCCCAGGTAAGTGAAAGCCCCCAGGTAGGTGATACATTAAATACCTTTATGGAAATGGGTAACAGGGGTAACATATGGAAAGCAGTGTGTATAAATACCCGTAGCATGGGAAATAAGATCCCTGATGTTGAAGCTTTGGTGGGAGTGGCTGACTTGGATTTAGTGGCAGTTACAGAAACATGGTTCACAGAAAACCATGACTGGGATGTAACTATACCTGGCTATACTTTATTCAGGAAGGACAGGGGAGGAAGAAGGGGAGGAGAAGTGGCACTATATGTAAAAACTACTATTAAAGCTTTGGAATTACAGAGCTTAAAAGGGAGAGAGGAGGCATTGTGGGTTAAACTAGAAAGAAGGAAAGAGAAATCTATTTGCATTGGTGTGATATACAGACCTCCCTCACAAGAGGAAGAGGTGGACAGAGAGTTAATTGAAGACATATGCAGCATTGCTAGGAAAGGGGAAGTGCTACTGATAGGAGATTTCAATATGCCAGATGTTGATTGGCACATTCCTGCTGCAGTATCATCTAGAAGTAAGGAGATCCTGGATTCTCTACAGGGAGAACTATTCAGGCAATTGGTAACAGACCGCACACGTGAAGGGGCCATACTGGACTTGGTGCTTACTAATGGTGAAAGTGTTTCTGATGTTGTAGTGGGAGATCATTTTGCATCCAGTGATCACCAGATGGTGTGGTTCAGTATTAGGACTAGGGCTGTTAGCATCCATTCCAAGGTGAGGATCTTAGACTTTAGGAAGACTAACTTTGCATAGATGGGCCAATACCTCAGGGAGTCGTTAGTGGGATGGGAACAGCTGGGGGATGTAGAAAAACAGTGGGCAAAACTGAAAGGGGGTATTTTAAGGGCAATCAACCTTTTTGTTAAAATGGTAAATAAAGGCAAAAGGAAAAGGAGACCGCTAAGGTTTTCGAAGGAAGTAGCTGAAAAAGTGAAGAAAAAGAGGGAGGCCTTCATGAAATACAAGAGATCACAGAGAGAGGAAGACAGGCATCTGTATTTGGAAAAACTTAGAGAAGCTAGCAAAGTAGTCAAGAAGGCAAAGATTCAAAAGGAGGAGGAAATAGCCAATGCAATAAAATGGGGGGATAAGACATTTTTCAGATATATTAGTGAGAAGAGGAAGGGCAAAAGTGGTATTGTCAGACTCAAGGGTGCAGGGGGGGAATATGTAGAAGCTGATAGGGATAAAGCGGAATTGCTTAACAAATATTTTTGTTCTGTGTTCACAGATGAAGAACCAGGAGCAGAACCTCAAAAAACACCCACAAATAGGAACAGAAGCGAGGGACATCTTGAACAATTTTCAGAAGACTGTGTTCGTGAGAAACTAGCTCAACTTAAAGTAGACAAAGCGATGGGACCGGATGGGATACACCCTAGAATACTGAGGGAACTTGGGGACGTTCTAGCAACTCCACTGACTGACCTTTTCAATGCCTCGTTAGATGGCATTGCTAATCCATGTTGCCTAATGTTGCGTAGGTGCCTAATCCATGTTGCCTAATGTTGCCTAGATGCCTAATGTTAGAAAATGTAAGGTCATGCATTTGGGCTGCAGCAATCCAAGGGAGCAATACAGTATAGGAGGTGAAGTACTTTTGTCCACTAAAGAAGAGCGGGACCTAGGCGTGGTTGTGTCTGATGATCTTAAAGTAGCTAAAAAGGTAGAAAAGGCGACGACAAAAGCTAGAAGGATGCTTGGGTGCATACGGAGAGGAATGGCTAGCAGAAAAAAGGAGGTAATAATGCCTCTGTAAAAGTCTTTGGTGCGACCTCATTTGGAGTATAGTGTGCAATTCTGGAGACCGCACCTTCAAAAGGATGTGAACAGGATGGAGTCGGTGCAGAGGGTGGCTACTAAAATGATTAGTGGGCTTCATTATAAAGCATATGAGGACAGACTTAAGGATCTTAATATGTACACCTTAGAGGAAAGGCGGGATAGAGGTGATATGATTGAGATGTTTAAATACCTCCATGGCATAAATGTTCAGGTAGAGAGCCTCTTTCAATTGAAAGCAAGTTCGGCTATGAGGGGACATGGGATGAGGGTAAAGGGAGATAGATTCAGGAGTGATATGCGGAAATATTTCTTTACGGAAAGAGTAGTGGATCCATGGAATAGTCTCCCAGTGGAGGTGGTAGAGATGAGGACAGTAACTGAATTCAAAAAAGCATGGGACCAACACAGAGGATCTCTAAAGGTTAAAAGTGGACTGTTGTAGTTGTTGATATGGAAGGACAGACTAGATAGACCATGTGGTCTTTTTCTGTCATCATGTTTCTTTGTTTCTATGTTTCTATGAATGGTAAGAGAGACAGTTTTTCAGGGCTTTCTGAGGTTTGTTCTCACAAGCCTTGGTGATAAAGAAAAAGCACATTACACATGTTGCTGAAGGTGTTCAGAAATTAAATCCTTTATGGGCAACTTGATGAAAATAGGAAAAATAAGTACATATAGTATATACTTGGTGATGGTGCACTCCCATTGCAAAGTGCATACAGGATATACCGTTCAGAAATGTAAAAATCCAGCTAATATAGTCACAGTCCAGAAGCATCAAAATAAAATGGCTTGGAACACGCCACAGATCGTGCCTTTTTTCTGTCATATCTCCCCTCTCCCACCTTTCTTCCAAAGTTTATATACTGAAATTGTTAAGCGCACCCAGCAGATAAGAATCGGAAGCTGCACTTCAGCCCCTACACACTATCTCAAGTAGTTCCCCAATGATCCTCACTCTCCTCTTGAAGGACTAGAAAGGGGGACTGTTACTTCTGGAGAGAAATCTGCAACTGTGAGTATATACTTCTGGTAATTTTCTAAAAAGAATTCTTTGTATTAAAGCTACTTAATCTGTGAACCCACTGTTTTTTGTTGGATCAGTTAGGGCCTAGTAGCAGCAATTAAAGTTTGAATTTAAAACACAGAGGAGAGCTTTCTGGTTACATTTCATACCCAGCAGAGAGCTTGTAGTTTAAATTTAATAGTCACTCAGGGCCAAGTAACAGCAAAGTACTTTTAGTTTAAATTTAACATACAGAAGAGAACTTTCTGGTTAAATTTAGTACCCAGCAGAGAGCTTGTAGTTTAAATTTCATAAGAAGTTAGAGCCTAGCAGCAGCTAAGAGCTATAATTTAAATCAAATCGGAATTTAGCTTACCTCAGCAGCACAAGACAGGGTACTGTGTAGCAGCCCTCTTTTAATAAGTGTTATTTCCCTCCCTCCCCTGGGATAATCATAGTTTTATAGGTACTTACACATCTTAAAAGACAGGAGGTGCTTTCAGGTGAAGCTCATTACCGAAATCAGTCATACACTAAGGACCTGAGATTAATTAAGCTTCAGGTGAACAAGGTATATTAAACGTATTAGGTACAGTTTTATTGGTATAAATACCCATAGCAACCCCTAGTAAGAACTTAAAGATCTAGACACAAACTTAAAACTAAGATGCAGACAGCAGTCCAGCAGCGGGATGGGGGCTTTCCAGTCTTTTGCATTGAGTGTCACATGTATGATTTTCTCCCAGTTGGTGAGAGGTCTTACGTGTGCACTAGGTGCAAGGAGCTCTTTTCTCTAAGGGAACAAGTCCGTTCTCTAGAGGCTAAAGTAGCAGACTTGGAAAACATAAGACAGACAGAGAGGTACATAGACGAGACCTACAGGGATATAGTTCTGAAGTCCCACCTCCAGTCTGGCAGCACCCCTGTTGCCATGGAGGAGAGAGGTCACGTAACAGGAGAGCATCACCCTGGTGTGGCAGGAAGTGATCCTGTAACTAGGACCTGTCCTCCAGGTGATGTAAAACCCTCTCGCACCGAGGAAGTTTCTCCAGGGCCATGTGCCCATGAGGGAAGGGTTAGGACAGTCGTTATAGTTGGTGATTCGATCATTAGGCATGTAGATAGCTGGGTGGCTGGTGGACGTGAGGATCGCCTGGTAACATGCCTGCCTGGTGCGAAGGTAGCAGATCTCACGCGCCACCTAGATAAGGTCTTAGATAGTGCTGGGGAGGAGTCTGCTGTCTTGGTACATGTCGGTACCAATGACATAGGAAAATGTGGTAGGGAGGTTCTGGAGGCAAAATTTAGGCTTTTAGGTAGGAAGTTGAAATCCAGAACTTCCAGGGTAGCATTCTCCGAAATGCTTCCTGTTCCACGCGCAGGACCCAAAAGGCAGGCAGAGCTCCGGAGTCTCAATGCGTGGATGAGACAATGGTGCAGAGATGAGGGTTTTGGATTTGTTAGGAACTGGGGAACATTCTGGGGAAAGGAGGGGCTCTTCCGAAGGGATGGGCTTCACCTTAACCGGGATGGAACCAGGCTGCTGGCATTAACCTTTAAAAAGGAGATAGAGCAGCTTTTAAACTAGATATTAGGGGAAAGCCGACAGTCGCCCAAGAGCGGATGGTTCAGAAGAATGTATCCTTGAAGGATACTACCAAAAGCAGAGAGGTTCCACAAAAGAGTAAAGTAGCCCAAATGCCCTCAAGTATGGAGCAGACAGAGCTTAAAGATTCCAGTTTACCCATGTCTAACAATAGCCAAATTAACATGAATAAAATACATTCTCTAAAATGCTTGTATGCAAATGCTAGAAGTCTAAAGAATAAGATGGGAGAGTTAGAATATATAGCACTAAATGAAAGGTTAGATATGACTGGAATATCAGAGACATGGTGGAAGGAGGACAACCAGTGGGACACTGTGATACCTGGATACAAACTATATCATAATGATAGAGCTGATCAAATTGGTGGAGGGGTTGCGCTCTATGTTAGAGAGGGCATTGACTCAGGAAGGATTAAAGTTTTGCAGGAAACAAAATCTGCTGTAGAATCTATATGGATTGAAATTCCATATAAAAGGGGGAAGGCGATGGCAGTGGGGGTGTACTATCGAGCACCTGGCCAGAATGACCAAATGGATGATGAAATGCTCAAAGAAATCAAGGAAGCTAACAAAGGTTACAGCGCAGTAATAATAATGGGTGATTTCAATTACCCCGGTATCGACTGGGTCAGTGTCACGTCAGGACATGCTAGGGATATAAAGTTGTTGTTGAAAAATACTATCTTGGAAGCCCAGACCAGCTGTATTCCATGCTTTAAGAAAAGTGGAAGGAAGTCCAAAAAACTGCCAGCATGGTTTTAAGGTGAGGTCAGAGAGGCTGTTGTTGCTAAAAAAGCATCTTTCAGGAAATGGAAAAAAGAGCCAAACGACGAAACCTGGAAACAGCACAATCACTGGCAAGTCAAATGCAAGGCATTGATAAGGCAGGCAAAGAGAGAATTTGAGAAGAAGCTTGCTGCGGAAGCAAAAACGCGAAATAAAGACCTTTTCAAGTACATTCGTAGCAAAAAACCTGTGAGAGAGTCAGTTGGTCCATTAGATGATAAAGGGGTTAAAGGAGCACTAAGAGGCGACAAGGCGATAGCGTAGAGACTGAATGAATTCTTTGCTTCGGTCTTTACTGAGGAAGATGTAGGGATGTTACCCATGACTGAAGTGGTATTTAAAGGTGCGGAAGAATTGAAGGAAATATCGATACATCGGGAAGATGTCTTACAACTGTTAGATAAACTGAAGAGTAGCAAATCACCTGGGCCGGATGGTATATATCCAAGGGTGTTGAAAGAACTGAAATATGAGATTGCAGAACTGCTATCAGTAATCTGTGAACTATCATTAAAATCATCTCTAATACCTGAAGATTGGAGGATCGCCAATGTAACACCAATTTTTAAAAAGGGTTCCAGGGGTGATCCGGGAAACTACAGACCGGTGAGCCTGACGTCAGTACTGGGAAAAATGGTAGAAACCATCATAAAGAATAAAATTACTCAGCATGTAGATAGTCACAACCTAATGGGAGACAGCCAACATGGCTTTAGACAAGGAAGATCTTGTCTTACTAATCTGTTATGTTTTTTTGAAAGTGTGAATAAACAGGTGGACAAAGGTGAGTCGGTTGATATTGTGTATCTGGACTTTCAGAAAGCCTTTGACAAGGTTCCTCATCAGAGACGTTTGGCAAAACTAAAGAGTCATGGGATAGGAGGCAGTGTACTATTGTGGATCAGGAACTGGTTAAAAGATAGAAAGCAGAGGGTAGGGGGCTAAATGGCCAATTTTCCCAATGGAGAAAGGTGAATAGTGGTGTACCCCAGGGATCTGTGCTGGGTCCGCTGCTTTTTGACATATTCATAAATGACCTGGAAAGTGGAATAACGAGTGAGGTTATCAAATTTGCAGATGACACAAAACTATTTAAAGTTGTTAAAACCCAAGAGGATTGTGAAAAATTGCAAGAGGATCTTGATAAATTGGAAGACTGGGCATCAAAATGGTAGATGAAATTTAATGTGGACAAGTGCAAGGTTATGCACCTAGGGAAGAACAACCCAAACTATGGTTACACGATGCAAGTTTCCACATTAGGAACCACCACCCAGGAAAAAGATTTAGGCGTCATTGTGGATACCATGTTAAAACCCTCGGCCCAGTGTGTAGCGGCGGCCAAGAGAGCAAATAGAATGCTAGGTATGATAAGGAAAGGAATGGAAAATAAAACAAAAGATATTATAATGCCTCTATATCGTTCCATGGTGAGACCGCACCTTGAATATTGTGTGCAGTTCTGGTCACCGTATCTTAAAAAGGATATAGCGATTTTAGAAAAGGTACAGAGAAGAGCCACCAAAATGGTAAAGGGGATGGAAGGATACTCCTATGAAGAAAGGCTAAAAAGGTTATGGCTCTTTAACCTGGAAAAGAGACGGCTGAGGGGAGATATGATAGAAGTCTATAAATTAATGAACGGAGTGGAACGGGTAAACGTAGATCGATTGTTTACGTTATCAGAATATAGAAAGACTAGGGGACATGCAATGAAGCTACAGGGTAAACTATTTAAGACTAATAAAAGAAAATATTTTTTCACTCAACGTGTAATCAAACTCTGGAATTTGTTACCGGAGTATGTAGTAAAGGCTGTTAGTGTAGCTGGGTTTAAAAAAGGTTTGGATAAGTTCCTGGAGGAAAGGTCCATAAACCATTATTAAGAAGTGACCGAAGATATCAATGCTTGACCCAGTACAAGCATTGTGGAACTTGTGTCTCTTGGGGAAACTGCTAGGTACATATGACCTAGATTGGCCACTGTTGGAAACAGAATACTGGGCTTGATGGACCTTGGTCTGACCCAGTATGGCATATCTTATGTTCTTATGTTCTTATGTCCTCCCTTTATCGTCTACATCAGGCCCCTCTGCACAACTATCCAGAAGTTCAATGTTGGATACCAATTATATGCAGACAACATAATGATAATTCATTCCATTCCACACTACTACTCCTGACTACTCGAATCTAACTGCCTGCTTCAAAGAAATAGTCAACTGGCTACAATATCACAACCGTCCAGTCAATTTCAACAAGACTGAAATCCTTCACATTACTAAAGACCCCAATTTTACGCCCCGCCTCCATCAAAATTGAGAACACAGAGCTACAGGTCAAGGCACAAGTCAAATACCTCTGTGTCATTTTGGATCAGCGGCTGAACCTCCAGGCACACATCTGGAACACCACCAAAACTGTCTACTTCAAGCTCAGAATGCTCCGCAACCTATGCACCCTCCTCTCCCCAGAGAATCTCCATGCAGTATACTAAGTTTCTATTACTCCCCTCCTCGATTACTGCAACTCCATCTATCAAGGACTCCCCAAAACCTCCATCACACCATTACAACTAGCTCAGAACACCACAGTCCGCATTATTATCAGAGCCTCCAGACACACACACATCACTTTCATACTGAAATCCTTTCATTGGCTTCCTTTTGCCTCAAGAATTAAGCACAAAGTCCTCACCATTATTCCCAAGGCCCATAACAACACCGCCTCCAAGCACCTCCAGACGTTGATTAGCCACCCTAGCACCAGTAGGTAATACAGACAAAGTATGCTCAACCTACTTCACCTGCCATCACAGGTCTGCAAAAGTACCCAATTTGCTCGCCTGAGAGCCTTTGCACTCTATGCTCCCACCATCTAGAATACTCTACCCCCCATGCTATGGGGCATCCAGTCATACCAAGCCTTCAAGAAAAACCTCAAGACATACCTTTTTGAGGAACACTATGGCATAACTCCTCTGAATGACCCTCATCAAGAATACCCACCTCACTCGCAGAGCATCCCCCTCCCCTTCAATCCACCATCTCTGCAACAGCACTCCCACGCACGTGCAATGCCACTTTAAGCTGGGAGGTCCCAAACTGTACTGCTATACACTAGGTTCTTCTAACCATGATTGCTGTATTCCTTGTTAACCACCTTCTGTCCTATCTTCCCTTTATTCTTTGTGTAGAAATATGATATAACCTGCATGCACCTCTGTTCTCTCGTTTGTACACTGTTAGTTGTAAACTGTTTTGACTGGTAGAAAAATGGTATACCAAAACCAGTTAAATAAATAAGGGCTAAGCCTGCCAAATGTTCAGACAAAACCATAGATGCATTGAAAATGCAACAGCCTGTTTTGGGTAAGTTTTAAGTACTGATAAAAATTTGGTTTGCAGCTTGTCGTGCTGTGAGGGCTTGCGTGCATCAGTGATGCTGAGAGCTAAACTATCGGTAGTTTAACTACTGGCAGGGTCTCCCAAGATGGACAGGTCTCAGCTGAGGTGCCAGACGAAGACAAACCACCCATCTGGGAAGCAGCAGAATGGGATAGTGTTGACGGCGGAGGATCACATTTCTGTGACAACGGCAACAACACCAAACTTAAACTGCACAGAAGGAAGGCCCGGCAATCTACTTCTGTATCTTGCCATGAAAACCCAATGGATAGTTACAACAAAACAAATTGTGCTATGGTGCTGGAAGATGAGACTCCCAGGTCGGAAGGCACTCAACTAGCTACTGGGGAAGAGCTGAAGACTTTTCAGAGTAAAGCCAGCATTTATGATGTGGTTGGATCAAAGCCCTCGGGAAGTCTGACTGCTGATGTAGCTGCGCATGAAATGAGAGTCAGAAGCTGTAAAGATGTCTTACACATTGGAACATGGAACGTACGAAGCATGAACCAAAGGAAGTTGGAGGTGGTCAAGAATGAAATGGAACATGTACAACTTGATCTGTTGGGTGTCAGCGAACTGAAATGGACTGGCATGGGGCACTTTGCATCAGATGATCACATGGTCTACTATGCTGGAAATGAAAGACAAAGAAGAAATGGTGTTGCACTTATAATAAAGAAGAAACTTGCAAGAACTGTAATGAAATACAATGCAGTCAGCGAACGCTTAATCTCTATTCGTCTACGAGGATTGCCTATCAACACAACTATAATTCAAGTATATGCCCCAACAACAGCTGCAGAAGAGAATGAAATTGAAGAGTTCTATGAACAAGTACAAGCTGAAATTGACAGAACATGCAAACAGGATATCCTGATAGTCATGGGTGACTGGAACGCAAAAGTTGGCAACAAAGAAGAAGGCAAAGTAGTTGGAAAATATGGACTTGGCAACAGAAATGAAGCTGGAGAAAGATTGATAGAATTCTGCAAGACCAATGATCTATTCATCTCAAACACCTTCTTCCAGCAACACAAGCGGCGACTGTACACATGGACTTCACCCAATGGATTGTATAAAAATCAAATTGACTACATCTGTGGAAGTCAACGATGGAAAAGCTCTGTAACATCAACAAAGACAAAACCTGGAGCTGACTGTGGTACAGATCATCAACTACTAGTATGCAAACTCAAGCTAAAGTTGAAAAAGAGCAAACCACTCATGAATGCAGAAAAATATGACCTTGAGAATATACCACTGGAATTTAAAGACTGCCTGCAAAATCGATTTGCTGCTTTAGATACAAATGACAGAACTCCGGATGAGTTATGGAATGACATCAAGAAGGTTGTGCTGGAAGAAAGCGAGAAGTCTCTACAAAAGGTGAAAAAACAAAAAACGGCCAAAATGGATGATGGAAGAAACTCTGAAAATTGCCCAGAAACGCAGAGAAGCTAAAGCCAAAGGAGAAAGAAAGACAATCGCAGAACTCAACAGAGATTTCCAACGTGCAGCTAGACAGGACAAGGAAAAGTACTACAATGACACTTGCAAGGAAATAGAAGCAGAAACTATTAGAGGAAGAACAAGATCGGCTTTCCTAAAGCTGCGAGAGTTAAAGAAAAAGTTCCAGCCTCGAATTGGAATGTTACAAGATGCTCAAGGTTCTATGTTGAATGATGCTGAGAAGATCAAGAAAAGGTGGAAGGAATATACAGAGTTTTTATATGATAAAGATCAAGTGGACCAACAGCCGTTTCAACCGATACCTTATGATCAGGAACCATTGGTGATGAAAGAAGAAGTTGAAGCAGCATTGAAAGACTTATCAAAGAACAAAGCACCAGGCATTGATAGCATTCCCATAGAAGTATTGCAGCAATCTGATGCAGCTGTTACCGTACTTACAAGGCTCTGCCAAGAAATATGGACGACAACATCATGGCCAACTGACTGGAAAAGATCTGTGTTTATACCAATACTAAAGAAAGGTGATCCAACTGACTGTGGAAATTATCGCACAATCGCTCTGATCCCACATGCCAGCAAGATTCTACTGAAGATTATTCAAAAGAGACTACAGCCATACCTAGAACAAGAACTACCTGAAGTGCAAGCAGGGTTCAGGAAAGGGCGAGGAACGAGAGACATCATTGCAGATGTGAGATGGATCCTTGAAAAGACTAAAGAATACCAAAAGGATATCTATTTGTGCTTTATCGACTATAGCAAGGCTTTTGACTGTGTAAACCATGAGAAACTCTGGGCCACATTAAGAAGCATGGGTATACCAGAACACCTGATCGTTCTCTTGCGCAATCTGTACATTGATCAAGAAGCAACAGTTCGAACGGAACAAGGAGAAACAGAATGGTTTAAAATAAGCAAAGGTGTAAGACAAGGCTGCATACTTTCCCCCTACCTGTTTAATTTATATGCAGAACAAATCATCAGAGAAGCAGGATTGTATGAAGACAACAGAGGTGTGAAGATTGGTGGAAGACTCATCAACAACCTTCGCTATGCTGATGATACCACACTACTGGCAGAAAGTGAAGATGATCTGAAACATTTGCTTCTCACAATCAAAGAACATAGTCTCAAAATGGGCCTGCACCTTAATGTAAAGAAGACAAAGATCATGACAACTGGCATAATCAACAGGTTCATCGTTGAAGGAGAAGAAATTGAAATCGTGAACAACTTTAACCTACTTGGATCAACTATCAATAAAGAAGCAACAAGCAGTCAAGAAATCAGACGACGCATTGCTCTTGGCAGAATGGCTATGAAAGACCTAGATAAGATTCTCAAGAGCAGAGATGTCTCTCTCCATACAAAGATTCGACTTGTTCATGCCATGGTATTTTCAATAACATCATATGGATGTGAAAGCTGGACAGTGAAAAAGACAGACAGGAAGAAAATTGATGCCTTTGAATTATGGTGCTGGCGGCGAATACTGTGTATACCATGGACTGCCCGAAGAACAAACCAGTCGGTACTAGAGGAGATCAAACCTAAGCTTTCTTTAGAAGCTCAGATGACAAGACTTCGACTTTGATACTTCGGACACATCATGCGAAGAGAGAGATCATTAGAGAAAGACATCATGCTTGGAAAGATAGAAGGTCAACGCAAAAGAGGAAGGCCAGCAATGAGATGGATCGCTACAATAACAGCAGCTACGGGTACCAGTCTGTCAACAATGAGCCGCCTGACTGAAGACCGAACACAATTTAGGATAGCTATCCAGAGGGTCGCCATGAGTTGACTCCGACTCGACGGCACTTAACAACAACAAAAATTTGATGTCATTGAGAAGAACTCAGATTGCAAATGGTGCCTCGTTCCACTGTCTGATGTAAACAAGACTGACAAATAGAGCCAAATCTGTGATGTTCTTGGTTTCACGTGCATGAACCTTAAAAAGGAATATTTTCAATACATAAATGCCTTTTCCCATCCATAAAATATTCAGATTGGGGCGACTTCTGAATGTTTCGCAATCAGGCTGAAATTTCACAGGTAAGTAAGCTATTTATTTATTTTATTATTTATCTGGGGTTTTTTAAAGCTATCCCCAAAATAAGCCTTGCGGAGAAATGATTCTACAAACATTAACTTTTTGCATTGTTTTATGGACCACCCTACTGTATATAGATAGATATTAGCATGTTACTATTATATGTCTGTTGATTAGAATCTGCTCCTTTCTTAGAAATTCAGTTCTTTAATTTGTACAATAAACTGAAAGATACATTTGTGTCAGTCTAAATGAAGGTAATCTATTTTAGTGAAAACTAAATAACAAACTTATACAGCTGCATTATAGCCTTCACTTCTATGCACAGGGTTATAAATCATCACTGTGCCCTGATCCATACCCTGGAGGTAAATACGTTTTAGCCAATTGTTTACAGCAGTGTGCCAAAGTACCATAACTGCATCATTTTTGAAATATACACCTTGGGCCCGATTTTTAAAGGTAGTTATATGGGTAACAGCCCATGTCACCTGTGTAAATGCCCTAACCGGGATTTTCCAAAGGCACCTACACTTGTAGTGCCTTTGGAAAATCCTGGTTAAGTCCCTAACGCGTGATGCTATCTGCTTAGCATCAGAGTGTGTTTGGAGTGTTCTGGGTCGGAGCGGAGGCGGGGAATGGCACTAAGTGAGTAGCAGCAGTGATTTTCGATGCTGCCCGCTTAGCTCTCTGCACCTTAAAGATAGGTAGAGAAAACCCTGGGCCAGAGGAGGCCCAAGGGGGGGGGGGTGCGGGGCCAGGTACGGAGACTCATTGCGGGCCTCATTTGCATAAGGGGCCTCGTTTGTATAAATATTTGCATAATGTTAATGTGCACTAAGTTTTAGTAGACATGCCTCTTAATGAGTGTATGGATAAAGAAAGACTACCAGATTTCTATATTACTATACTTCAGTGCCATCCGCCAGGCACATTAGGAAGTACTATAAACAATGACCATTTAGAACCCATAGCAAAACCACTGTATCATAGCAGCATTACCAGGACTCATAAATCACCAGACCCTACCTATTAAAAGGTATTGCAAATATTAAACCAATACATCTCAGAGAATACCAATACATCTCCTACTGAGGAAAGAGAACAAGGGGCACTGTCAAATAGAAACTACATAAACAGAATACCTCAGCTTGGTTACACATGCAGAACATAGATCGTCACCAAAGAACAAGAGATCACAATTTAGAAATAGGAAGAAAATAATTAAACTGAGAACCCCAAAAGTCAAACGTGGAATGTACAACAACACTGGAGAAATAAAACTATAAATTAATTTCCTCTTGTACTAAACAAAACGCAAAGACGTTAACGATGCACATTTCCCAGAGCTGACATATTCCATTTAATAAATTCAAAATAAAAAAGTATTTTTCTACCTTTTGTTATTTGTGAATTTCTTTTTCAGTTGCAATTGCTCCAGTCACCTTCTTCTGGCTTCTTTGTGTCTTCTGCTAACTCTCCATTGTCTGCTGTCCATTTGTCCTTTCTTCTCTCTTCTAGTTATAAGAACATAACATAAGAACATAAGATATGCCATACTGAGTCAGACCAAGGTCCATCAAGCCCAGTATTCTGTTTCCAACAGTGGCCAATCTAGGTCATATGTACCTAGCAGTTTCCCCAAGGGACACAGGTTCCACAATGCTTGTATTGGTTCAAGCACTGATATCCTGGGTCCCTTCTTAATAATGGTTTATGGACCTTTCCTCCAGGAACTTGTCCAAACCTTTTTTAAACCCAGCTACACTAACAGCCTTTACTACATCCTCCGGTAACAAATTCCAGAGTTTGATTACACGTTGAGTGAAAAAATATTTTCTTTTATTAGTCTTAAATAGTTTACCCTGTAGCTTCATTGCATGTCCCCTAGTCTTTCTATATTCTGATAAGGTAAACAATCGATCTACGTTTACCCGTTGCACTCCGTTCATTAATTTATAGACTTCTATCATATCTCCCCTCAGCCGTCTCTTTTCCAGGTTAAAGAGCCCTAACCTTTTAAGCCTTTCTTCATAGGATTATCCTTCCATCCCCTTTACCATTTTGGTGGCTCTTCTCTGAACCTTTTCTAAAATCACTATATCCTTTTTAAGATACGGCGACCAGAATTGCACACAATATTCAAGGTGCGGTCTCACCATGGAACGATACAGAGGCATTATAATATCTTTTGTTTTATTTTCCATTCCTTTCCTTATCATACCTAGCATTCTATTTGTTCTCTTGGCTGCCGCTGCACACTGGGCCGAGGGTTTTAACATGGTATCCACAATGACGCCTAAATCTTTTTCCTGGGTGGTGGTTCCTAATGTGGAACCTTGCATCGTGTAACCATAGTTTGGGTTGTTCTTCCCTAGGTGCATAACCTTGCACTTGTCCACATTAAATTTCATCTGCCATTTTGATGCCCAGTCTTCCAATTTATCAAGATCCTCTTGCAGTTTTCCACAATCCTCTTGGGTTTTAACAACTTTAAATAGTTTTGTGTCATCTGCAAATTTGATAACCTCACTCGTTATTCCACTTTCCAGGTCATTTATGAATATGTCAAAAAGCAGCGGACCCAGCACAGATCCCTGGAGTACACCACTATTCACCTTTCTCCATTGAGAAAATTGGCCATTTAGCCCTACCCTCTGCTTTCTGTCTTTTAACCAGTTCCTGATCCACAGTAGTACACTGCCTCCTATCCCATGACTCTTTAGTTTTGCCAAAAGTCTCTGATGAGGGACCTTGTCAAAGGCTTTCTGAAAGTCCAGATACACAATATCAACTGACTCACCTTTGTCCACCTGATTATTCACTCCTTCAAAAAAACATAACAGATTAGTAAGACAAGATCTTCCTTGTCTAAAGCCATGTTGGCTGTCTCCCATTAGGTCATGACTATCTACATGCTGAGTAATTTTATTCTTTATGATGGTTTCTACCATTTTTCTCGGTACTGATGTCAGGCTCACCGGTCTGTAGTTTCCCGGATCACCCCTGGAACCCTTTTTAAAAATTGGTGTTACATTGGCGATCCTAGTTTTTACATTGGCGATCCTAGTTTTTTTTCCATTCTCTCTCTACATCTGCTTTAACATACTGATCTGCTCTTTCCTCCATTTTTTTCTTTATTCCTTTTACATCCACTCAAATTTCACCCCTCCATCCTCAATCCACTCTTACTCTTCCAATACCCAGCCAATCCTAGATTTTTCTTCCCTCCCCCAGAAAATATCTTTTCCCCTTTCCATCCTTACTCCCTAGCCCCATTCCCTTCTAGTCCTCCCCCAACATCAGCTCCCTTCTAGTTCCAGTCCCACCTAGCATCCGCTCCCTTCTTGTCCCATTCTCCCATCCCCTCGCATCAGCCCATTTCTAATCCTAGCCTATCATCAGCGATTTCCAATCCTAGACCCTATTAGCCATTTCCAGTCCTATCCTAGCCCCCCATCAGCCCATTTCCAATCCTAGCCCACCATCAGCCCATTTCCAATCCTAGCCCACCATTAGTCATTTCCAATCCTAGACCCCATTAGCCATTTCCAGTCCTATCCTAGTTCCCCCATCAGCCCATTTCCAGTCCTAGCTCCTCCATCAGCCATTTCCAGTCCTATCCTAGTCCTCCATTAGCCCAGTTCCAATCCTAGCCTCCCCATCAGCCATTTCCAGGCCTATCCTAGCCTCTCCATCAGGTCATTTCCAGTCCTAGCCCCCCAAAGAGCCCCGCAGCTGTCCAACTAGCTTTGGAGGGACCTGGAGAGGCCCTGGCTCACCTCTGACAGCCGCTTAAGTGAAGAGCGCAGTTTTTCTTCACTTCGCTATCTGTGTTCTAGTATAGGCCATTGGCGCGCTGAGTGCTGGGAAACAGGAAATGCTCTTTGACCTCCAGCATGCCAGCCTAGAACACAGCTGCCGAAGTGAAGAAAAAATGGCGCTCTTCATTTCAGCAACTATCAGAGGTGAGTCGGGCCCTCTCCCACTCCCTCTAAAGCCAACCCTGCTGGGTGCCGAATAGCATGTGTGGGATATTGTTGGCACAGGGCCTCCTGAAGCGCGGGGCCCTGTGCAAACAACATTCTTGCACAATGGATGGGCTGGCCCTGCCCTCGCCTATCTTTAAGGCGCTCAGGCTAAATGGGCACCATCGAAAATCGCTGCTACCTGCTTAACCTTGGCAGCTGCTGGCCTGTGTGGCATGACCCGGATTTTCATTTCCGTTGCTGTGGAAATGAAAATCCAGGTTAAGGGAGTCAGCGGGCAGGCTATGCATCGACACAGCACATAACCTGCCTAAATGAAAATCAGGCCCCTTCTTTTTATCCATGATGGGAAAATCTTTTACTACCATAACATTATTTTTCACAATTAAGGGCTGAGTTATTTTTTTTAGTGTGGCTTTTACAATTTAAAAAGCCATACATGCAAAAACAAAAACATTGGAGCAGTATTTTTGTTTGTCTTGCAAATATCCTCACTCTGCATTAGCAATGATGCACAGGCCACATTCTGTGGAAAAGGGAAAAAAGTTTATTCTACTACTACTACTACTACTACTAAGCATTTATAAAGCACTACCAGGTGCACGCAGTGCTGTACAATGAAAACACAAAAAGACAGTCCCTGCTCAAAAGAGCTTACAATCTAAAAAGACAAAGAAAGAAAAGGAGTAGAAAAAAGATAAGAACAAGGGCAAAGAGACGAGAGACAGGACAAAGGAAAGAGATAAGAACAAGTGTAAGAGGAAGAAAGAAAGGTGAAATAAAAGAGGGGAAGGAAGGAGAACAGCAAAATCAAGAGCCAAAGGCAGAGGCGAAAAGATGAGCTTTTAACTTGAGTTTGAAGAGGGACAAAGAAGATGCCTGACGTATAGACAAAGGAAGTTTATTCCAAACGTAAGGATCAGCAAGGTGAAAAGAGCGGAATCTGGAGTTGGCAATAGAGGAGAAGGACATAGCAAGAAGCAACTGGGAAGAAGAACGGAGTACACGAGGGGGGAAATAGGGAGAAATGAGAGAAGAAAGGTACTGAGGAGCCACAGAGTGAATGCACTTATAGGTCAGAAGGAGAAGCTTAAAGTGAATACGGAAACGGATAGGGAGCCAGTGAAGAGATCTAAGGAGAGGAGTGATGTGGGCAGAACGAGACTGACGGAAAATCAAACGGGCAGCAGAGTGCTGAATAGACTGAAGAGGGAAGAGATGAGACTGAGGGAGACCAGCAAGAAGGAGGTTACAATAATCAAGGTGGGAGGTGATTTTAGGGAATGGATGAGGGTTTTAGTAGTGAGCTCAGAGAGAAAGGGATGGATTTTGCCAATGTTGAAGAGAAAGAAGCGACAGGTCTCAGCGATGAGTTGGATATGAGAGGAGAAAAAGAGCAAAGAGTCAAAAATAACACCCAAATTGCGAGCAGATGAAACAGGTTGGAGAACAGAGCCATCAACAGAGACTGAAAAAGAAGAAGGAGAAAGGGAAATTTTAGGAGAAAAAACGTGAAGTTCAGTCTTGGCCATGTTCAATTTCAGGCGATGATGGAACATCCAGGCAGCAATGGCAGAGAGACAGCAAGAGATCCGGGACTGGAAAGCAGAAGAAAGATCAGGAGTACAGAGATAGATTTGGGAGTCATCAGCATAGAGATGGTACTGAAAACCATGAGAAGAAATAAACGCACCAATATATATATATACATTCTCTGTTCTTGTTAACTTTATTTCATCACAAAATAATATATGTATTTGTAAAACAAGTTCTTTGTTTCATCTATTCCATTCTCAGTCTTGCTAAAAGCATAAAGTTATACAAATATTTGCTTACAAAGTAGGGTTCTTATTCTGTACAACATGCCCTTGACTTCAATAGGTTAGTAATTTTGCAGTTCTCTTTGCAAAATCATGTTTATTCTCATGGCAACAGAACAACATGCTGTCATTTTATTACAAATAATCAAGAAGAAAACAGAGTACAAGAGAGAAACCATTTCAATATATAAATATTAGTAGTGGGAATGGATTAAAAATTTTAATCACAATTGATCTTGCAATTAGAAGTTTTAATTTCATGATTAATTGCAATATATTTAAAAGGCCTATCCCCATGGTCTTGCATCTCCCCTCTCAGCCCCCCTCCCCCACACACAGTCCAGCATTTCTACCTCTCCCTCCCCCTCTTTTGCCCAGTGGGTCCAGCATCTCTCCCTTTGCCTTCTTCCATCCCTGTATTTCCCTTCTCAACCTGCACTGAGGCATGCAGCGGCGGCACTCGTGGATATTCATCTGCATTAACATGTTAGTGCCACTGAATATCCCAGATAAAGGCAGTAACACAGCAGTTCTGCTAACCATGTTACTCCCTTTGAATATCAGGCCCACAAAGAGCTTAATACAGGAAGGGGCATGTCCGGGTCATCCATACATCCCAGAACAGGACGGGCTCTGTTGTATCCAATTGTGCACCGTGGGAGCTAGACGCTCCTATGGTTGCAGGATCGGGCACCGAGATGGCTGGCATGCTCCTGCATCAGCCTTTGGAGATGTCCAGGAAGCAACATGGCCAGGTCTCCCTCTGCTCCCGCTGGTGCCATGGAGTCTCATTGCCATGGCACCAAGACGCCCAACAGGAGTGCCGAAGGCCCGAATCCCCATCAGACCAGTTTTCTCACTGCCTGACTCTCAGCAGGGTCTGCCAGGACTGGGATTGGGTGGCGGGGCCTCACTTTCCATGGCTCCAGTGCATCCAGAGGGCTGTCAGGCTGGATCACATAGGTGCCCTGCGCTTATTCCACTTCCAAGGTGGAATAAGCTGCGTGTCCTCCTGATAACTGCCAGACATTCAGATCCGTGACCTGAATCTGCCCTGAATGTCTGGGTGCCTGGCCCACCCCGTTCCGCCCCCATCCAGATGCCCTGAATGTCTGGGTGCCTGGCCCACCCCGTTCCGCCCCCATCCAGATCTCCCCATACCGCGGCTATGTGTGTGTGGGAAGATTGTTTTCTAGCATACGGTCAGGATGAAGAGTGGGGTTGCACATCCTTCGGGGACATACAGCCCCATTATTTGCCTCTCAGAATCATTTTTATTTATTTATTTATTACAAGTTCTTATATACCGCACTATTCGGCATCAGCGCGGTTTACATTATAACATAAAGACCATAACAACAAGCTGTTTGGTTTACATCGAACAGGAGTACAAACTTGGAGAACCGGGGTAAACTATATACAAGAGATAATTACATGCCCATAATGTAATATTGTATCTGGATAGCAACAGAACATCATCACTACTTGGATAATATTGCCACTCTGTCTGCCTCTCCACTATGAGGCAGATTAGATAACATACACATCCAGCCCGCGGACACATCTAAATTGAAAACAGGCCCTGTTTTGCACCTAATTCCGCATCCTTGGGTCTAGACATGCCTGCGGATCCGGAATCGGGGAGGTAGACGTGTCTGACCGACATGGGCAAAGCATTATTCAGCCATTCCGTGCACTCATCCAGCATGTTGCCTGCGCATGGGTGCAGGCACAGGCCATGCAATATAATTGAAAAATACATCTCCCATCAATATGTGCCTTATTGTAAATAGCCTACCTATCCTTCATCTTTCATCGCTTAAATGTACATTGTTCCCCCAGTTGCAATTCCATGTTACCTTCCCTGTTATATGTAAACACAGGACAAATCTGTTATTGCCCTGGAGTCAATTTGTTAATTGTAAACCGCACTGATAATAAAGAGCGCGGTATAGAAAAGCTTTAAATAAATAAATAAATAAATATTATGGGACATGGGTAAACATTTTGGACGTTCCCACACCTACCATATTCTGAAAAGTTGCACATTTTGAATCCTGCATATCTCCGCGATGTATCTGTGGACGCCACGCATCCTTCGTTAAAATGGGCATCTCCTAAGCTCCCCTTCGCACTAACAGTAGTTTGCTGATGCACACTAGACATAAATACCAGTGAACCCTAATATGGTATAAGCAAATGTAAATATGAACATCTATGTCAGCACAAAGCTTTCATCAAATTGTACTTGGTATTATAAAATGGCCCCAGTGATTACTGCCTTGGTCATCTTTACAAACACGCTTTAAAGTGCTAAGGATGGACCCTCACCAAGTGCACAAAACCCGAAACTAACACTGCAGTTCCCCAAAGGATGCATAATATTGCTGAGAAACAAATGTATGCCCTTTTTATGCCCATGGCTTATAAGTGCACTCATTCTGCTGCTCCGCGCTACCTTTCCTCTCTTATCTCTCCCTACACCCCTCCTCGGGAGCTCCGCTTTTCTGGCAGATCGCTTCTATCTGTGCCCTTCTCTTCTATTGCCAACTCCAGACTTTGCTCCTTATGCCTGGAACAAACTACCTGAGTCTGTACATCAGGCTTCTTCTCTGGCCCTTCACACCTCTTCGTTGCCACTTTTGGATCTGATCCACTTATTTTCCCTTGTGTTTCCTTAATATTCCTCCTAGATGTATCCTGTCCACAGCTACCATGTTGTCTGTCTTGACTAGCTGGTAAGCTCTACTGATCAGGGACCATCTTTTATGTGTGTCTGTGCAGTGCTGCATATGCCTTGTAGTGCTATACAAATGATCAGTATTAGTAGTATTAGTATAGATCCCTCTGCCATCATACTCAGGTAGCCAGCCTCCAGATATATCACCACTCTTGCAACTTGCATAGATTCTGGACTGGGAAAGGATGTAGGCCTCATGACACAACTGGGGGATGTTGGCACATTATCAGTCATGTCTCCAAGGACCTGGCACAGTTGATGTATGGCTGCCCTATCACACTGGCACCTGGTGACACTGTGGTCATTCATATAGTCCAGGAACTGGCCAGATCTTCCTGTGTTACCCCCAAACCACACTCTTACTTGCAGTCACAAAAGACATCATTTTGCCAAACCGAACCTATAACTAACAGCTGCTTTAGCATAATGGTATGACGTCCCAGGACTACACATGAGCTTCCTTTCTCGCAGCAACATAATTTGTTTCCAGACTCACTCACATACTATTCTTACATCAATAGTCCCAGTTTTCAGAACACAGGATTTGTTATGGATGCCATACTGAGTCAGACCATCAAGCCCAGTATCCTGTTTCAAACAGTGGTCAATCCAGGTCAAAAGTACCTGTCATGTTCTCAAAAGGTATACAGATTCCTTGCTGCTTGTCCCATGGGTAAGTAGTGTATTTCCCCAGTCCTCTTTAATAATGGTTTATGGACTTTTCCTACAAGAACTCGTCCAAACCTCTTTTAAATCCAGCTACACTAACAGCTTTTACTACATCCTCTGGTAACGAATTCTAGAGTTTGATTACACGTTGAGTGAAAAAATATTTTCTCCAATTAGTCTTAAAGGTAGCTTCATGACATGTCCCCTAGTCTTTCTAATTTTTGAAGGAGTAAACAATCAAACTACATTTACTCATTCCACTCCAGCCACACCACGCCACTAGCACAACTGTATAACCTGTAAATAGCAACATATATATAGCTGTCTATTTCTGTAAATAGTTGCTGAACAACTCTGGTCAATACTGTATTTGTGACCTCAGTGCCCAGCCTGTATATAGTTACCCATGTTAGTCCCAAGCTACACCACTTATTCATTGTAATGTACAGTGCAGGTTTCCACCACACTGTACAGGTTATTGTTTGCCTGTAAACCGCACTGATTTTAAAGAGTGCGGTATAGAAAAGATATTAAATAAATAAATAAAATAAAATTCATTATCTAGTTCAAAAGTTGCTCTATCTCCTTTTTAAAGGATAATGCCAGTAGTCTGGTTCCACCCTGATTAAGGTAGAGCCCATCCTTTCTGAACCCCCTCCCCCTTCCCCAGAATGTTGCCCAGTTCCTAACAAATCCAAAACCCAATTCCTTGCACCATTGTCTCATCCAATCATTGCGACTGCAGAGCTCTGCCTTACTCTTGGGCCCTGCACGTCGAACGGGAAGCATTTTGGATATTGCTACCCTGGAAGTTCTGGTTTTCAACTTTCTACCTAAAATCCTAAATTTGGCTTCCAGAACCTCCCTCCCACACTTTCTTATGTCATTGGTATCAGCATATACCAAGACAGCTCCTTCTCTAGGAGGCGTGTGATATCTGCTACCTTCACACCAGGCAGGCAAGTAACCAGGTGATCCTCATGTCCACCAGCCACCCAGCTATCTACATGTCTAATGTTTGAATCACTAATTATAATGGCCATCCTAACCCTTCCCTCATAGGCACATGGCCCTGGAGAAACCACCTCGATGCGAGAGGGCTTTCCATCACTGGAGGACAGGTCCTAGCTACAGGATCACTCCCTGCCACACCAAGGTGATGCTCTCCTTTCAAGTGACTCTCTCCTCTATGCAAGCAGAGAGGCTGCCAGACTGGAGGTGGGACTTCATTACTGTATCCCTGTAGGTCTCGTCTACATACCTCTCTGCCTCAGCTCCTCAAAGTCCGCTATTCTATCCTCCAGAGATCAGACTTTTCCCTGAAAGCAAAGAGGTCTTTGAACCTAGTGTACACATAAGACTTCTCACCAAAAGGGAGAAAGTCATACATATAACACTCGGTGCAAAAGACTGGGTAGCTGCTGCTGGACTATATCTTGGATTTAAAGATTTCTTTTAACTATTTAAAGTTGTTGAGTCATTTACAGTTGCTAGGGGAATAGGGATACTTGAACCAATACAATTATACCTAATAGGTATAAGGGACTTTTAGGGGTATGTTTACTAAACTGCGGTAATGTCACTCGAGTTAGGTTCCGCAGTAAAGGTACAGATGCCTGTATAAAGGCGTGGGTGGTGCATCGTTATAGCAAGCCGTATCAGCTAATGCATGTTACAAGGCGCCTTCTACTAACGCGCGTTACAAGGCACCCTTTAAGGTACCTTACAAGGTACATTACAAGGCGTCGTGTAAGGTGCCCTGTAAGGTGCCTTGTAAGGTGCATTATAAGGTGCCCTGAAAGGTGCATTATAAGGCGCCCTGAAAGGTGCCTTGTAAGGTGCCCTGTAAGGTAAGGTGCATTATAAGTCATCCTGTAAGGTTCCCTGAAAAGTGCATTATAAGGTGCCCTGTAAGGTGCCTTGTAAGGTGCATTATAAGGCACCCTGAAAGGTGCCATGTAAGGTGCATTATAAGGCACCCTGTAAGGTGCCTTATAAGTAAGGTGCCTTATAAGGTGCCTTGTTAGGTGCCTTATAAGATGCCTTCTTAGGTGCCCTATAAGGTGCCATATAAGGCGCAATGTAAGGTGCATTATAAGGCACCCTGTAAGGTAAGGTGCATTATAAGGCATCCTGTAAGGTGCCCTGCAAGGTGCCTTGTAAGGTGCATTATAAGGCGTCTTGTAAGGTGCCCTGAAAGGTGCATTATAAGGCGCCCTGTAAGGTGCCCTGAAAGGTGCATCATAAGGTGGCCTGTAAGGTGCCTTGTAAGGTGCATGATAAGGCACCCTGTAAGGTGCATTATAAGGCGCCCTGTAAGGTAAGGTGCATTATAAGGTGCCCTGTAAGGTGCCTTGTAAGGTAAGGTGCCCTATAAGGTGCCTTGTAAGGTGCATTATAAGGTGCCCTGTAAGGTGCCATGTAAGGTGCATTATAAGGCGCCCTGTAAGGTGCCCTGAAAGGTGCCTTATAAGGTGCTCTGTAAGGTGCCCTGTAAGGTAAGGTGCATCATAAGGTGGCCTGTAAGGTGCCTTGTAAGGTGCATGATAAGGCACCCTGTAAGGTGCATTATAAGGCGCCCTGTAAGGTAAGGTGCATTATAAGGTGCCCTGTAAGGTGCCTTGTAAGGCACCTTGTAAGGTGCCTTATAAGGTGCCTTGTTAGGTGCCTTATAAGGTGCCCTATAAGGTGCCTTGTAAGGTGCCTCATAAGGCGCTTTGTAAAGTGCCCTATACAGTAGGGTTCTGTAGGCTAAGCGCCGTATCAGGCACCCCTGGACAAGGCACCTTAGAAGGCACCCTGGGTTATGGAACCATAGGTTAAGGTGGCCTAACAAGTTTATGGTGCCCTAGGTTAGTGTGCCCTAAGGGCTGCAAGGTGCCTCAGGATGACATGCATGACTTGTGAGGAACAGAGACAGATGAAGCCCTAACACTAGATAGAGCACTCAGAAAAGGCAATGAACAGGTGAGTGAAGGAGGGAGAGCTGGGAGCCGCTGGACCCGCCATATCTGCGGGCATCCCATGTGGCTACCAGTGCCATTGTTAAACATGTTGGTGGCAGCTGTACGATGGCACAGGATGCCGGCAATGTAGTACTGGAAAGACATTGGGTGGCAGATGATGGGAATTCATGTCCCCCAGTGTAGGCAGAGGTAGCAGGATAGATATGATGATGGGTGGACAGAGGAGTGACGGTGCTCTACAGAGCAGGCACAGGTGGGGTAAGCACAAAGAGGTATAATGCAGGAAAGGGTACACAGTGCAGGAGATGGGGTGGTAGCCTGCACAGGAAGACAGCACACCACACAGCTACCAGACGCAGATAGATGGACTGACGGATGGCTGGCGACTGTGATGAGGGTGAAATGTGCTGTTAGCACAGATCCGCAGAAATATGGCTGTCGCAGGAATGACAAGTACCTGTGTAGGAAAGGCATAAAAGAAGGAGAACAAAGAGGAAGCGAACCCATGACCTCTGGCATGAAAACACAGCCCACAGCAATGGCTGCATACAAGTGCACTGCAAGGCACCACACAAAACGCCTGCTGTGTGCCAGGATAGGGCAACCCCAACATTCGCCATGATGCAATGCACATGCACAACATGCGGCACCAGCCCATATCACAGTCTGTAAGTGGGACGAGAGGCACATAGAAACACATGCACACACACCATGAGACGTCATGCAGTGAAAACAGCATGCAAAAGAGCATGGGTGCAAAACAGAAAGGGTGTCAGGGGCTGGCAGAGGGGAAAGCTGTGTGGACGGCCTGTGGACCATGGCAACATGGGGAATGGAACGAAAAAGGAGCATGTGGGAATTGAACTAGCACACTGATGTGGACCAGACCAGCCAACAACAGCAGTACCAATCCCCCAAGACAACTGCTCAGATGGACAACACAAAGATATAGCCATATGTAACACCCAACATGTGACACATAGGCTGCAGAGAGGGCACACTGTGGTGCACAGCGCAGAGATGGAAGGGTGTCTGGAGAGGTGATGAGGCTGCAGCAATTGCATGGGCAGGTTAGCAGAATACTGAAAAGGAAAAGGAATGGAACATGTGGGAATCAAACCAGCAACCTAAGGACTCCCAACAGATGTATGTGACCACTATCCCAAACAACACAATGGAAATAAGTCACCACAAAAGGCACACTGTGGGTCACATTGCTGAAATGGAAGACCCCCCCTGCCCCACTGCTAACTGCAGACATTGCGTCCCTCACCATGCTGCAATTTACGCCTGGAATAAACTACTGGGGTCCGTGTGGCATGCACCCTCGCAAACCCACAGCCAATCTAGGCTGAAAGCTCACCAACCCACTGCTGCCTGTGGAATATAACCACCCTGATCTCCCTCACCCGGCCCTCTGTGTCACATCTGTGTGCACATTCCCACAGCTGTCATAATTAGAATGTAAGCTCGGTTGAGCAGGGTTTGTCACCTACATGTCTGTGCAGCGCTGTGTACGAGGGGCAGTGCCAGATATATGTACTGATCCATTGATGTAAGAAACTGGTTTTCTATACCACATCATCCCTCAACTAAAGCGGTGGGCAATGGAGGGGCAAGTGGCACGTCCAATGCCACAAGGAATGTCCAAAAGACTAGAAACCTCAGTGCCCCAGACATGAGACTGCTGTGCCCAGGTGGGCTCTGAAACCCCAGCCCTACGGACTGAAGTATGTTGTTATAACCAATAGGCCATACCTCCCACTGCACAGGTACAGTAGGTGTGGCAGTAATGAAGTTAGTGAGATAAGTACTTGATGCTGTAACAGTACCCATACATGCCAAGCAGGATATCAGTGAGCTTGGCATCGCAGAAATTGAGATCATGACCATGGGTTGCCAGCGGATTACAGGATCCGAGGCAGAATGGATTCACCAGAGGCAGGTCTTGTCAGACAAATCTGATTGATTTCTTTGACTGGGTGACCAGGGAGTTGGACCGAGGGAGAGCCCTAGATGTGGTGTATCTAGATTTCAGTAAAGCCTTTGACACTGTTCCTCACAGGCGACTTATAAACAAACTGAGCACCCTAGAGATGGACCCTAAAGTTACTGCTTGGGTTAGAAATTGGTTGGGTGGGAGGCGACAAAGAGTACAAGTAAATGGAGCTCACTCTGAGGAGAAGGATGTTACCAGTGGTGTGCCCCAGGGATCTGTCCTTGGTCCGATTCTTTTTAACATCTTTGTTAGTGATATAGCGGAAGGGCTGTCGGGTAAGGTTTGCCTCTTTGCAGATGATACCAAAATCTGCAATAGAGCTGACACCCAGGAAGGTATAGATAATATGAGGAGGGATCTAGCTAAGCTTGAAGAATGGTCTAGAATTTGGCAGCTGGGATTTAATGTTAAAAAATGTAAGGTCATGCATTTGGGCTGCAGCAATCCAAGGGAACAATATAGTATAGGGGGTGAAGTACTTTTGTCCACTAAAGAAGAGCGGGACCTAGGCGTGGTTGTGTCTGATGATCTTAAAGTAGCTAAACAGGTAGAAAAGGCGACAGCAAAAGCTAAAAGGATGCTTGGGTGCATATGGAGAGGAATGGCTAGCAGAAAAAAGGAGGTGATAATGCCTCTGTATAAGTCTTTGGTGCGACCTCATTTGGAGTATAGTGTGCAATTCTGGAGACCGCACCTTCAATGTGAACAGGATGGAGTCAGTGCAGAGGGTGGCTACTAAAATGATTAGTGGTCTTCATTATAAAGCATATGAGGACAGACTGAAGGATCTTAACAATGTACACCTTAGAGGAAAGGCGGGATAGAGGTGATATGATTGAGATGTTTAAATACCTCCATGGCATAAATGTTCAGGGAGAGAGCCTCTTTCAATTGAAAGCAAGTTCTGCTATGAGGGGACATGGGATGAGGGTGAAGGGAGATAGATTCAGGAGTGATATGTGGAAATATTTCTTTACGGAAAGAGTAGTGGATCCGTGGAATAGTCTCCCAGTGGAGGTGGTAGAGATGAGGACAGTAACTGAATTCAAAAAAGCATGGGACAAACACAGAGGATCTCTAAAGGTAAAAAGGGGACTGTTGTAGTTGTTGATAGGGAAGGACAGACTAGATAGGCCATGTGGTCTTTTTCTGTCATCATATTTCTATGTTTCATATTTCTATGTCACCTACAGCCCCTGGTGCCCTACCTGTCTGGATGGCTGTGGAGCTCTGTTGCCAAGGACACCCTCACACAGCATGCAGAGCCCATCAGCTATCCTGATAATGGCACATACCACCTGCTCTAGGGCGTGGGTCCATGACCACGGCTCATGGGACACAGCACACCTTGCCACGTCTAGGCGGCGCACACACATGCCACCACACAGACACACCGTACCTGCTGTCTGTGTGGTGGCATCGGCAGAGCGTCTGTCTGTGTTGATGTGTGCCAGGCCTCTGTCTGGCTGTGAGACACCCCTAGCACTGTGGGGCAGCAATGCATGTTATGTGACCACACAACACCCACAGGGGGAATCAAACCACTGCCCCCAGGACCAATGGGCGAAACATCATGCCACCCCACCCCACCCCACTACAGCATAACATGAATATATCTGCAGCCGATGATTTGTAGACCAGGAGGTGGCAGCATATCTAATTGTTTCCGCTGCCACCATGTCAGCACCGGCGCCAACAAGCACGAAATGGCAGCTAGATTCTACACTATAACCAAAAAAAACTCTGTACTCTAATCTGAAAGTAAGGTGTTCTAGACAAGGCTGTAAATATTAGTAAATATGAGACATTAATTTTTCCGGCAACCAAGTGGTCTCAGCATTTCGGGGTAGAAGTCTGAAACTTTAACTCATTACCCACGCTTTTCACATCAGCGACCACTAAACTCCAGCTGCCTTATTTTAAATATTTTTAGAGTGATAAATTAAAAAATGTCTCTATCAATATATATATATCTTTAACCAATTGCTTAGCTTTGTTTGATGATGGATCATATTCTTCGTTCACAGCAATTCTTTTATAGCAAAAGCGGCTTAACTCCATCCATTGTTGAATATTCTCCCAACGCTACCAAGCGCTAAGCGTTTCTCCAAAATAGGGTTCCTCAGGGGAATTGCTAAGCTCTAGAAATAAAGGTACAAAACAGTACTAATGAACTTTACTTTCCTCAATATGATTCTCAAAACTGCTCATTCTCTCGTAAGGAAAAAAGTTTTTTTATATATGTACTCACTTTTCAATAACTCATGCCGGCATTCTAACCGCATAGAACTTGCTGAACTGCGAAGCTTTTGTAAAAAGAACGCCGCGCATGCGCTTTTTAAATCAAAGTGACCAATCATGAACGGGAACTCCCAATGATGACCTCATATGCACGATTCCCATTCAATGCGGGCATTTAAACCAGATGGCGTAACTGTCCGCAGTCGATGTATCCATCGTTGCTCCATGTATAACAAAGTTTCATCCCTGGTACGACCCTGTTGTGGCCGTTGTATTTGTGCCACACAAAAACACTGTAAGTCTTCAAAGGCATGATGTAGAGACAAGCAATGTTCCACTATGGGAGCTTCTAAATGCTTACATTTCAATTTGCTTTTGTGTTCGACCATACGGGTACGAAATGCACGATTAGTTTTGCCAATGTATAATAAAGAACAAGGACAAATTATACAGTACACCACATATGTGGATGCACATGAAGTGTTAGATTGTAACTTATACATTTGGCCATTATGACAAAAACGATCGCACTCCTTAGTAACAGAACAAATTGAGCAGGTGCCACAAGACTTGTGACCATACACTTCCAAATCTAAAGGTTCAGGTTGTCTCAGTGCTGTTGGACTAAGGATATCCTTCAGGTTTCTTTGGCGTTGCCACACACAACGTGTGTGATACTTCTCTAAGCCTGAGATGGTAGTCAATATATTTTTATGTTTCTTCAAACTAGACTGTAAACAAGCACTTAGAGGGGAATATGTGAGCTAGATTCTACAAACACCTCCCAGGTGGGGATGTAGGCCCACCAGCCTGAGCATGCACTTGGCCAATTAGTAGAGACGCACACCCAAACGTAGCATCACTTGTTCAACTGAGCTGACATGCAGCTGTCCAGGCACATGGGAGCCATGAACGTAGCTATGCTTAAATGGAACTGTGGACATCAGTGAAACGATCTGTGGGCAGGAATGCAGCAGCACAAGGTTGGATATACTACACACCACCTGTGTTTGTCACAAAACACACAGAGGTCAATGATATGAAAGCTGGACTGTGGTCACGGTGCTGTGAGTGAGCCTGATGGCAGCGATGTACGCTGTCCCGATCTCCCCCCCCCACCACATGCCCTCTCAGATCCCTCGCAGTCTGGCTGTCATCCAGTATACACCACTGAAACGGCTGCTGCCATCGTCCACAGCAAATAGGTCCTGACGATATCCAAGGGCCCATAATATGTGGAAATCCCTCTTGCCCTTGACACTAGTGACCAGAGCTGTCTCCATGATACCCTACCCCTGCATGGTTCGAGGGTCCATGTACCATCCCAGCCCCCTTCCATTACCTGCTCCTCCCCCTGTGTTTGTGGTCTGGTGGCACCCTATCCCCTGCCATTCTGCTCCCATCCGGTGTACCCCAAGGATCTGCCCGTGCTCCCCAATCACCCCCTCCATACACAGTCTCCCTGTGCATGTATCACATCCCATGGTGTCTCGTACCATCAAGACTCTGATGGGTGACAGAACCACCTCCACACACCAGAACACCCACAGGCTAACCAAGCCATGATCCACGCCTGACGCTGTGACATTGCAGCTTGGATGTCCCTCTGTGTCCTGAATGTGAACATGGCCATGACCCTAACCCTTTCCCCTCACCCCAACACCTCCCTGCCCCCCTACCATCGCTGGCATCTGTTGATAACTCTGTACCCCATCCAGTGTCCGCAGGGTGCACTCTGAGGCCACCACTGACCCCCCTCTGCCCCCCAAACACAGGTATCTGATAGCTAACAAGTGCCTCCCCTGTCTGTCGAACATCAGTGACACACACACCAGTCCCCACAACCACACCATTAAAAGGCCTCCCCACCCCTTCACAACATACCGTCAGGACCACTGTAGGATGCCCTTTGCAGGTCACCCTTGGAATCATCTCCCTCCTCGTCAATGTGTGCAATACTCATCTGTGTGTCTAATCCTATGCCAGGCCAGCCATGGCCACACCATTCCTCCTGACAGCTCCCGTCATTGGCCCCCTAACCCTCACCATATGCCGCTAAAACATCGCCTGCTGAGCCCTACATGCAGTCACACTGTGGCTCTCCATCACCCCCTGTCACACATCCCCCTGTACAACCCCCCTTGGGAACATGGCCCCACTGCACACACCTCCACCTGTGATGCACCCCCCACTGCTTACCCCAGACCACACCTCTTCACCGTGATGCTATGTACACATGGAATCAACTATCGCTGTCTGTACAGCAGGCACCACCTCCAGACCCTACACCAATGCAGGACCAAATCACACGTCCACGTTCCGGCACATGACTCATGTTTTTCTGGCTCCCAAACCCCCTGTCCCCTGCTGTATCCCTGCCCACACCATCTGTGCCTGCCCTGACTAATTGTAAGGTCAAATGAGTAGAGCATGCCCCCACCCGTCTGTACAGTGCCACATACGCCTTGTATCGCTGTACAAATGCTCTGTAGTAGTAGTAGTAGTTGTCTGCACCATCATGGCCATAGCACTTGAAGACACAGCTGACAGGGGGCACGGTACAGGCAGGCATACCAAGCTGACAACACACACACAAGCTAATAAGGTCTTCAGGGAAGATACAGAGATGTAATGTCAGGCAGCCACACAGTGAAGTGGACCCACAGTGCACAGGCAAATGCCCAAACATGCCAATGATGACATGTTCCAATGGCCCAGAACCACCCCCCAGATGTGTAGACCTAATGTGTGGCTAACTGTGGGTCATACAGCAGTGTAGATGGCCAGACAATAGCATCCTGGTGCGTGTGTCACTGATGTGCTGAGAATGAGCAGATGTCAGGCAGTCATGGAAATATACATGTTTAATGCACAAATAGCAGCAAGCATGGTGCCACACTGAAATATGAGGACATTGTAACAGGTCCGAGAGTCACATGTTCCCAAGCAACTGAGAAAGCAGAGTCCCACCAACATACAGAGGTTGCACCATGCAGGAGGCCCACTGCAATGGGTGCCATGTCCACAGGAGAGTCACCTATATGCCGATGTACAGGGAATGGCCAAATGAAGGCAGGCAATGGACGCATACGCTGCCACGCTGCCAAGGTGATGGTGCAATGTGAGTGGCACACTGTCATGTGATAATGAGGACTGTGCACACATGCAAAAATTAGCCTGCAAATCAATGTACATTGCCACAGCTGTCCGGCAAACACACACAACAACATGTACGTAGAGGTACAAAGAGAGGACCACAATGGTGCAGGAACACACACAATTCCAACACTGGCACATGCACCAGTGGAATAAAAGATTCATGCACATGCACATGCACCGTGGAAGTTGACACATGACAGAGTGATGCCCCAGATCCACTGTAACACAGCCTGTGATGGCCACAAAGCTACCACAGCTGGTGGCAGGCATCACAGTGGAATGGTGGCAAAAAGCGTGTCATGTACAAGTGTAAGGTCCACAGACAGATAAGCAGGACCTACAGAATGAATCTCCTGTGCCACATACGTGGCTGCATGTGCCTATTCATCCAAACATGTTTGCAGATACAGCAATCCAAGTCCCACACATGGGCCCCACCCCGCAACACAATGTCCGATGGATGTAAAACATACAGCACGCATGTGCGTCCCTGCTGTACAGGTACGGAGCAGTCTCCACAATGCAGATGATGCCTGTGACCCCACAAGTCCTGCCATGAATATTCCTGAGAACATGGCCATGCAAAGTCACGTGTGATGTCTCAATGTCCCACAGTAATACAAAGGTGCTGTGTGCCTGCTGTGACAAACCCAACACACAGCCAGAGCATGGCACCAATGGTGTGTTGGTCATCCCTGTGATGTGCAAGGTACCAGGCCAACACAGATGTCCATCAAAGGCATGTGTCTGACTCGCATAGGTCCAATCCCACAATGACACCATCTCCCAGGGAGCGTTGCATGCAGTTGCTGTGTCCACCAACAGTTGGATGATGAGGACTGCTGATGCAGTGTAGTAGATGTGGTGGGTGCGTTGCCTGTACCCTGTGTGGAAAGGTGAAAAGATAAAAGTTCATGGTATGCTGCACATGACATCACGCCACAATGCAGAGAGCAAGACCACAGGATGTACATACTGAAACCACAGACATGAACATATGACATGAGCACAACACTGAACACAGTGCATGTTGAAATCATCAGGAGATGCCACTGCAGACCCGGCAGCCACCCCTACCTGGCCACCCCCAAGCCCATGTCACACAGGCAATCCAGAGGTCGACAGCATGTCATGCAATGGTGTTGCACATTGATCCCACAAAAGAACAACAGATAAAGAACAGACAAACAGAAACAGGTAAAGGTGGATGCCTGACAAAAATGATCAAAGGTGCAACCTACCCGCTGTGAGCAGTAGTTGTCTGATAGGGACTGTCAGCGTTAGGCAAAGGCCACAGCAGGTCACAGTAAAGGCAGAGGATGTCATTGGAATGCATAGAATCTCCATGTCTGCATGTCCAGCTGTCGGTGCCACACGTCCAAGGCATGGGGAGATAAGGGGCCCAGAAATGTTGATGCGCAGTGGTCTGTGAGCAAACAAGAGACGGGTCAGGCGGATCCATGGAACACATGCGTAAACACATGTGCACAATGTATGCAAGGCCAACAGCAGAAGGTACAGATAGAACAGTGACCACCACCGCACAAGTGACAGGACACATTCCAGAACCGGATCATGCTACAGGACAGCAGAGTGCACTGTCACATATACATATCCCAAAGACACAGAGACAAGCACAATGGGACACGGAGAGCATGCCACATGTAGTGTATGGCGTGTCTGAGCACCAACCCACACCAGTGGAGACAGTCATCACAGTTGGTGCAATGATACACAGATGGTGGTGAATGCCACACCAGGGAAGGGTGTATGTGCCGTATACCACAACCTCACCCTGTACCCGTAGATACACACAGCGCTGTCACATATGCCCCACGTACAGTGAATACATCATAGAACAGAACACAAACAAATTGTATCTTTATCTTTATTGGCAACATTTGATATACCACCCATTACTGGAGTATTAAAGCGGTGTACAACAGAAAATTTGGGCTGCAGGAAAGTACAGAAGGAAAAGGAATGCCATTAAATTGATAGGAAAGTGATAGAAAAGAAAGGGAGAAAAATAGTCAAGGACAGATAACAATCAAACGAAAACGCTGAGGGAAGAGACACAGGGGAGGGAATGGGTGAGTGGGGGGGGAGGGATTAGAATGGATGGAGAACCCGTAGTGTTGAGTAATTGATGGCAGAGAGCATAGTGGACAGATTATGAATGGCTGGAGGGAGTGGAGAGGTCGAAGGCCTGGCAGAAGAGATATGTTTTGAGAAGAGCCTTAAACTGAGGAAAAGATACTTCAGTGCGAAGAGAATGCGGGAGAGAATTCCAGAGGGTGGGACTTGCAAAGAAGAAGGCAGCATGCCGGGTGGATTCGAGGTGGGCCTGGGTGGGAGATGGCAAGAAGAGGCAGTTGCCATGTGCCGAGCGGAGGAGACGGAGGGTGGGTTGAAGATAGATAAGATCAGCTAAGTACTGGGGAATATTAGTATGGAGGACCTTATGAGTGATAGTGAGTAACTTATACACAAATCGGACCTTAATAGGAAGCCAGTGGAGGGAGAGAAGGCGGGGGGTGATGTGATCCCGGTGCAAGGAGAAAGTAAGAAGACGTGCGGCTGTGTTTTGGATAAGTTGTAATCTTCGGAGTTGATATTGGGGGAGACCTGCGAATAGCGAGTTACAATAGTCAAGTCGCGTAATCACCAAAGAAAGAACAAGAGTGGTAAGAGATGCAGGTGGAAGAAGAGAATGAACAGACCTAATCCTGTGAAGATGGAAGAAGGAACTACGCACCACTCCCGAGATGTGCTGATGGAATAAGAGGGAAGAGTCCAGAGTAACACCAAGATAACGAAGAGTTGAGACCAAAGGGATTGAAGAGTTGGACATGAACGGTGTCAGGGTAGGAGAAGGAGCACCAAAACTGAACCAGATAGCTGCTGATTTAGAGGGATTAACGATAAGATAGTTTCTACGGAACCAGTCGGCAATGGAGGCGAGACAATCGTTGAGGAGTGAGAGATCTGGAGCTGAAGAAGATGTGTGGTGAATCAGGAGGATATCGTCGGCAAAAAAATAGGTGGATAAGCCGGATTGTTGAATTAGTAGGGCAAGGGGGTCGAGAAAGACATTGAAAAGGAGGGGTGCAAGAATGGAGCCCTGTGGGACACCACAGTGTAAAGGGAGGGCAGTAGAAGAGGTGGAGCCAGATTGAACTGCAAAGGTTCGGGAAGAGAGAAAGGATCGAAACCACTGATAGACTGTACCATGAATCCAAAAGTCAGACAATCGTGTGAGGAGAGTGCGGTGGTCGACATCAAATGCTGCAGAGAGATCCAAAGAGACCGCGATGGAGAAATCACCCTTTTCGTGAGCCCGGTGGAGTTCGTTGAGAAGTGCCACAAGGATAGTTTCTGTACTGTGGCCGGCCCTGAAGCCCGATTGCCGGGGGTATAATGAAATGGTAGAATCGAGGTGTGCAGTGAATTGATGAAAGACAAGCTTTTCGAGAATCTTTGAAAGGTAAGTGAGGTTGGAGACAGGATGCCAGTTTGACGGAACGGTAGGGTCGAGGGTGGGTTTCTTCAGAAGAGGGCGGACAAGGGCATGTTTCCAGACAGAGGGAAAACAGCCGGAAGCGAAATTGCCATAGGGGGGCCATAGGGGTGCCAACTGGGACATATGGAGTATGAAGTTGCAGGCCTGAGAGGCGTACAAACACATATGTGCAGTGGATAGAGAGACACAGACATGCGCCATGCCGCACCGTCCCCACAATACAGTTACCCTCATGTCCACCCACCCCAGTCAGCTGCAGGGTGAATTACCTACACACAGCCTACACGCTGCCAAAGCACTGGGCAGGAACAAATGGCAATCCTGGGGATGCAAAGACACACATGAAATATACATCTGGCATGAGAGAGCCATGAAACACACATGACAGCATGTACTGTGATGCAGCAAGGGGCACACAGCCCAGGGAAAATAAGATAAAAGAAAGACTTACCTCAGAGTCAGCTTTAGAAAGCAGCACTAGGCACCATGATTCACTGCAGCAAGGGAAATTCTTGCTACGTAGCAAACAAAAGTCCCATCAGGAACACCTGAGTGAGAGTCCCCAGGTCACGTGTAGAGCTAGGGATTATTTAGGGCAGGGTTCCAGTCAGTTAGGGAGAAGAGTCAGAAGCAGGATCACCACGGGAAGCAGTAGGAGAGAGAGGAGCAGGAGGTGTGTCCCAGGTCAGCTGAACAGAAGCCCCAGGGGATTGCTGGGAGGAAATTCTTCTCACGAGGAGTCAGGAAGTGAGTCTGTCTCCAGCTCTCGAGAAGGAAGGTTCAAGGCAAGCTGCACTAAGGGAAGACCTGCTACCAGGAATAGCTTTGGAGAGAAGCCAGGATTACCCCACTACCCCAGAGGCCAGTATTTGCCAGCTCAAGGCAGAGGTCACGGTGAGAGGGAAGTGTTGGGGGATGGGCACTCCATGCATGACTACAGCTTAAGAAATAGGTGTAAAGTTAGGAACAAATATACTCCTGTTCAACCAGCCCGGGAGGCTAGAAGCAAAGGCTATAGAGAGCCAAGCATAAAGACAAGCCCTGCAGAGAGAAGGAAACTTCCCTATAATAACAAAGAGAAGTTTAAAGCTTATAACTGCAAAGGGCGGGGTTCTGACTACAGACATAAGAAGCAAGATGTTTCAGAGCTAATGTTCTGGGAGGCAAGCCCAGGCAGAACCAGCTACAGAGAGAGATATAGACACAAAGGGGGAAAAGCCTCCAGTGACTGTTATAGTGAAGTGTCACAAGACGCTATAGCTGAATACCGTTCTCAAGAAGGGTCTGATACCAGCAGCGTGAGTAGTGCTGGGGAAATGATATGGGAAGACGCTGCTAGTCTGCAAGAGGATATTCCTATGGATTGCAGTGTCTGTGTTAAATGCAACCGTATGATGTAAATACTGGATGAAGAGAACTCTGTGAATATAACAAGAGAAAATACGTGTGTCACCACTTTTGTTGCTAAGCTTATCTGATTTAAAGTTTCTGTTTCCTTTGACAAAGTCCGAGCGGGACGGGGAATAAAACCCACTTTTCATTTCAAGTTGCTCTGAAAGACTTTTTATTTACAAGGCCAGAGCAATTACTTGTGCATACGCCCTAGGCAACCGCCTATATAGGGCTAAATAGGCCTCTAACCACAGGCCCCATCACAGGTTGGCGTAGTTTTATCGGATCCAGTCCAGGAAACAAGGAGCTACAGTGCAGAGCGACAACGCGGGACGAGCGGAGTTGGCACGCACGGAGGAGGATCCAGGTTCCAGAAGTGCGACCGCAAGCACCTTCTCAAAATAAGACCCTCCACCTTGCTCAGGTAACGGGTATTTGGGCACAGGTTGGGGAGGATCGCTGGTGAGAAGAGGAGGCTTAGGAGGAGAAATTTTTATCCTTGTTATTGTGCCGCACTTGGTTTGGTGTGTTTCTGATTTGTTTCAGGAAAGGAGATGACGACGACGATGGATGCACGGGAGGTTCTCAGGTGGATGAGCAGCCAGTTCGAGAAACAGGGAGAGCTAGCTCGGCAGAACCAGGAGCAGGCCATCGCTGCCCTGGTGGAGCAACAGAAGCCCCTGACGGACTTAATGCGGACTATCCTGAAGGAGCCTAAGAAGGACGAATCACCAGCAGCCGTTCCTATCTGTGGGGTAGGCCCACAGAGCTGTGGGATTTGGACTTTAGGACAAATGCATGCTAGTGACAATTTTGATGACTTTGTGCAAACATTTGAACGAATAGCTAGTAATGCTAAATGGCCACAAGAGCAGTTAGCCGTTAGGCTGGCCTCAGCGTTAACTGGTGAGGCTCAGGCAGCCTATAGGGCCATGCCAGCAGCTCTTGCAAGTGACTATCAAGAGGTTAAGAGAGCTGTACAGGATAGGTTGGGCTTAACCCCTACCATGTACAGACGCATGCTCAGGTCTACCCGGATTCAACCAGAGGAAACACCAAAGGCACTGTATCACAGAGTGCATGGGTTGGTTTTAAAGTGGCTTGAACCCGAGGGTAAACGAAGGGAGGAAGTACTAGATCTAATTGTATTAGAGCAGTTCTTTGACGCAGTACCTGAAGAGGTTAGAACATTTCTTACTCTACAGAATTGTAGAACCTCTGCTGAAGCAGCGCACCTAACGGAAAGATTCTTTGAGGCTGAACTAATCAAAGGAGCCAGCGCTAGCAGCAGGTCAGGGTTAGACAACTCTGTAAGAAATGCTAATATGTCTTTAAGGAACAAGGTGGGTTCACAGGAATCCAGGTATATAAAAGCAGAAGGTAACAAGGTATTAAAGTGTTTTAAGTGTGGGAAAAGTGGACACTTTAAAAGGGAATGCAGGTCTCGCACAGCACTTGTTACTGGCCAGGTTCACCACACAGCTGCAGGTTTCTGAGTGGATGTAGAGATACAGGGAGTCCCAGCTAAGGCCTTGCTTGACTCGGGGGCCGACCAAAGTATGGTCTCTCGCCGTTTTTGGGAAACCATACAGGCCCAGAGGGGTTTTCCCCCGAGTCACGCCGAAGGAGTAGCCAATATCAGGTGTATCCATGGATCTTCCACTGGTTATCCGCTGTACCAGCTGAGGATACAAGGATTAGGGGTTCGGAGAAAGATTTTGGTAGCGGTAGTCCCCAAACTACCCTTTGATTTGGTGTTAGGCCGGGACTGGCCCCCATTTGGTGAAGGCCTAAAGAAAGGCCTGGTTAAGGAAAAGGAACCCCAAGGGCAACCTAAGGAAGGAGAGGAAGAAGACCAGGTCATGGGAAAAAGCAATGATGAAGGGGAAGCCCTGGTAAATGTAATTCCCCAGCCTTTATTTGCTAAAACCCCAAGGAAAGAAATTGTCCAAAAAGCACCAATAGAGGTAGTGACACCTGGTAAAAAGGGTTTTGTATTAAAGGTCTGTAAAATGTCCCCAGACGCACAGGTCCCCCAGAAAGCAACCGCCGATGCGGCTGGCTTTGATCTTTTTAGTGCTGTGGAAGGGGTGGTACCGAAGAAAGGAAAGACTTTAATTAATACAGGCCTACAAGTCCAGCTGCCACCTGGGTGCTACGGGCGGATCGCTCCCCGATCGGGTTTAGCATCGAAGCACTTTGTCGATGTCGGAGCGGGGGTTGTGGACCCCGATTACAGGGGAGAGGTCAAAATACTGCTGTTTAACTTTGGAGAGCAGGACTTTGAGGTCAAAAGAGGAGACCGCGTTGCACAATTTATATGTGAACGATTTGGGTCGCCAGAGGTGGAGGAGGTAACCCACCTAGTCCCTACCAGCAGGGGAGGCCAAGGGTTTGGATCCACTGGACAGAGGGAGGTACAGGGTCTTACTGCCTCTGCTAAGACAAATCTAGAAGAGGATTTAGGTCCCCAAATTGCAGACTGTAAAACAGTCCCTGCACCGAAGGTTGGCCTAGGGTTGTCTTTGCAGCAACGGGGCCAGTTAGACCAGTTGTTGACACGGTTTAGGGACGTCCTTACGCCCGTCCCGGGAGAGACCAATCTGGTCGCACACGAAATTCTCACACTCCCGGGGAAAATTGTGCGACTGCGACCTTATCGCTTACCGGAGGCTCGCAAGAGCGAGATTATTGCACAAGTTCAGGAGATGCTACAACTAGGCGTGATTGAAGAGTCTAAAAGTCCCTGGTGTAGTCCGGTAGTCCTGGTACCGAAACCGGATGGCAGTCTCCGTTTCTGCATTGACTTTAGGCAGGTCAATACCATATCACTCTTCGATGCCTACCCTATGCCAAGGATCGAGGAGTTGTTGGATAGACTGGGGCAGGCACGGTATCTGACCACCCTCGACCTTACCAAGAGTTATTGGCAGATACCGTTGACCCGTGCTTCCAGACCCAAGACAGCATTCAGTACACCGCTGGGTTTATTCCAGTTTAAACGCATGCCGTTCGGTCTACACGGTGCTGCGGCAACATGCCAGAGGTTGGTAGACCAAGTCCTACGGCCTCACCACAGCTACGCCGTAGCATATATGGATGATATAGTCATCCACAGCACCACCTGGGCACAGCACCTTCCACGTGTAGAGGCCGTATTGAAGGCTTTGCGAGATGCTGGACTGACTCTAAATCCCGGAAAATGCCTATTTGGAGGTACCGAGGTTAGGTATCTAGGACACTTAGTGGGAAATGGGACGGTCCGACCACTACATGATAAAGTGGAAAGTGTACAGAATTTTAGGCGTCCCCTAAATAAGAAACAACTGAGAAGTTTCCTAGGCTTAATCGGATATTATAGGCGTTTTATACCTAGATTCGCGGAGGAGAGTACAGTGTTAACAAATATGTTGAGGAAAAACGCGCCTAATAATTTACAATGGACACAGGCAGCGGAGGACGCTTTCACGCTTCTAAAGGGGAAGTTATGTAAGGCGCCAGTTTTATATGGGGTGGATTTTAACCGTACTTTTATCCTGCAGACGGACGCCTCGGAATCGGGGCTGGGAGCCGTCCTATCCCAGGAGTTTGAGGGTACTGAGCACCCCGTCATCTACTTGAGTAGGAAATTGACCAAGGCTGAGGGCAACTACTCAACCATTGAGAAGGAATGTTTGGCCATCAAGTGGGCCATCGAATCACTTCGTTTTTACCTTACCGGCAGACATTTCGTGCTGATTACTGATCATGCACCATTGAAATGGTTAGGTACCATGAGGAACCACAACCCTCGCCTCACCCGTTGGCACCTGGCGCTGCAGGCTTTCAATTTTACTATACACCATAGGGCGGGAAAGCTACATACTAATGCAGACGCTTTGTCGCGTATTCCGGGCTGGGAGCATGAAAGTGCACCAGCACGGAATATCTTAAGAGGGGGGATATGTGATGCAGCAAGGGGCACACAGCCCAGGGAAAATAAGATAAAAGAAAGACTTACCTCAGAGTCAGCTTTAGAAAGCAGCACTAGGCACCATGATTCACTGCAGCAAGGGAAATTCTTGCTACGTAGCAAACAAAAGTCCCATCAGGAACACCTGAGTGAGAGTCCCCAGGTCACGTGTAGAGCTAGGGATTATTTAGGGCAGGGTTCCAGTCAGTTAGGGAGAAGAGTCAGAAGCAGGATCACCACGGGAAGCAGTAGGAGAGAGAGGAGCAGGAGGTGTGTCCCAGGTCAGCTGAACAGAAGCCCCAGGGGATTGCTGGGAGGAAATTCTTCTCACGAGGAGTCAGGAAGTGAGTCTGTCTCCAGCTCTCGAGAAGGAAGGTTCAAGGCAAGCTGCACTAAGGGAAGACCTGCTACCAGGAATAGCTTTGGAGAGAAGCCAGGATTACCCCACTACCCCAGAGGCCAGTATTTGCCAGCTCAAGGCAGAGGTCACGGTGAGAGGGAAGTGTTGGGGGATGGGCACTCCATGCATGACTACAGCTTAAGAAATAGGTGTAAAGTTAGGAACAAATATACTCCTGTTCAACCAGCCCGGGAGGCTAGAAGCAAAGGCTATAGAGAGCCAAGCATAAAGACAAGCCCTGCAGAGAGAAGGAAACTTCCCTATAATAACAAAGAGAAGTTTAAAGCTTATAACTGCAAAGGGCGGGGTTCTGACTACAGACATAAGAAGCAAGATGTTTCAGAGCTAATGTTCTGGGAGGCAAGCCCAGGCAGAACCAGCTACAGAGAGAGATATAGACACAAAGGGGGAAAAGCCTCCAGTGACTGTTATAGTGAAGTGTCACAAGACGCTATAGCTGAATACCGTTCTCAAGAAGGGTCTGATACCAGCAGCGTGAGTAGTGCTGGGGAAATGATATGGGAAGACGCTGCTAGTCTGCAAGAGGATATTCCTATGGATTGCAGTGTCTGTGTTAAATGCAACCGTATGATGTAAATACTGGATGAAGAGAACTCTGTGAATATAACAAGAGAAAATACGTGTGTCACCACTTTTGTTGCTAAGCTTATCTGATTTAAAGTTTCTGTTTCCTTTGACAAAGTCCGAGCGGGACGGGGAATAAAACCCACTTTTCATTTCAAGTTGCTCTGAAAGACTTTTTATTTACAAGGCCAGAGCAATTACTTGTGCATACGCCCTAGGCAACCGCCTATATAGGGCTAAATAGGCCTCTAACCACAGGCCCCATCACAGTACATGTACACCCATAAGCACCTCCCCACATGTGCACGACTTACAGGAGAACAGCTCCTCAATCAGATGTTGCCTGACTGCTGCCCCCTCATGGGTGTCACCATGGCCATGTACAGGAGGGCACGTCGGATCATCCTCAAGATCCTCATTAATTTCGACTGGCAGACCGTGCCTGAGAGCAATGTTGTGGAGGATGCAACAGGCCAGTATGATCTGTGCCACAGTCTTGGGTCGGTATTATAAGGCCCCGCCGGTCCTATCCAGACACCTGAAGTGACTCTTCAACACGCCAAAGGTGCGCTCGATGACTGAGCTGCTGGAGGCATGGGCCTCATTGTACCTCATCTCTGCACGTGTCTGTGGAAGATGCACAGAGGTCAGCAACCAGGCACCACAGCCATATCCCGCATCACCTGCAGAAGGAAATGTGGAAAGATCAATCAGGAGATGATGGACGTGGAGGAGCACACATGAAGCTATGTGGGTACGGACAACACATACACCAGGACACAAACACCTTGCGACACATATTGGCACCGGACACCTATGTGGCAGTGACTGGAGGTGTGAGATATGGAACAGAGGGCAAGGGCAGCTAGACACACACACACATAAGGTGTATCCTGGCCAGCATATGACCAGCTGCTATAACACAAGGGCCAGGGGTGGCAGTCATGAATGCAGCCGGCCGACACATGCCACCGCACCATGGTAAGGGGCATAGATGCACATGGGTGAGACATGTGATGCCCTGATACAGTGCACACACAGATGCTGCCACAGTAACATGTACATGAGGGCCACAGGCAAGATGGCAGACACGACACAGGAACACTGACATACATACAACAGTCATGGGTGATCTACTGTGGCACCACAGCCTACATACGTGATGTGCCATGCAAAGGTAACGGGGAATGGCCAATCAACACACAGGACAGCAACAAGATTACTCGTTGAGGCAAGCATTCCTCCCCCACCATAACCACACATGTTGCATGCACAGTCACCTAGGGAGCACGCACAAAGCATGGCACATACACATATGTGAATGTGTGTGGTCCGGTTCTGGGTGGCGCAGGTGTCCACCACCAACAGGCATCGCAGCACACCATAGCAGGGCTGGACCACATGTGCCCAGAGCATCACAGTCCCAGAGGCCGTTGGAAGCGACCAGGGCTACCGGAAACCAGTGTCACCCGCATGGGTGCAGAGGGAAACAGATGAGAGGGATGGAAATGTGGCAGATATAGCTAACTGTAGACGGCCACAGGCGTATGTGACAACGGCCCTGGTGACAGTGACATGGTGTGATGGGAGACACAGCCCCATACAAGGGTAGCACTCCAAAGCCACAATGCAAGGCGTGGCATGGAGTGTGCAGAGCTAACCAAGGGAACATATATACTACACACAGGCTACCCAGTGACATGCCGCTGCCTGAGGGTCATATGCTGGAATATTGCCTGAGAAAGGGCAGACCTGCATCACTGCATGTCACATGTGTCGCAGGGGAGTTGCAGTCATAGGGGCCGGCCGACACACCACAGGTGCCACTGCTCCACGTGCGACAGGTGCCCCAACCCCAGGGACACAGGAGATGTATGTGCATGTCAGAGATGGCAAATACTCACCCAGCAGGACACAGTCCTCGTAGTGTCCGGCCTCAAATCGGCCAAACAGTGCTCAGTGATGCAGGATATAGGAGTCATGGGCGGACCCTGGGAACCACATTCAGAATACGCATATTTGCATCACAAACAACCTGCACATTCAGGGAATGGTAGTGTTTGCGGTTGCGATACACCACCTCCCTGTCTCTGGGTGGGACAAGGGCAACATGTGTGCAATCAATAGCTCCCATCACATGTGGTATCCCTGCAATCCAGTGGAATGCCTGGCCCAGGGCCCCCCAATGTTGCCTATTGCTAGGAATCACAATGTAATCCCTAACCCGGCTGACCATGGCCCGCAGTACCTGGTGGAGACAGCGTGAGAAGGTGGGCTTGCTCATACCACCCACTGCAGCCACCGAGGATTGGAAACAACCAGAGGCAAAGAAGTGAAGGGCACCCAGGAGCTTGGCCAATCCCGGTATGGCATGGGATTGGGCAGTCCGGGGCTTGAGGTCAGGTCTCAGAACCTCATAGAGCTCCGTAATAGCCCCTGTGCTCAGACGGTAGAGGGCGATGACCTGGTTCTCACGTATGTCCTGGAGCATGGGCCTGGACCTGGACCTGTAGAGGCATGGCAGGCGAGGGTGCGCCTCAGCATGCCGATGGCGCTGCGCTGGTACCTCCTCCGCCTGTGGAGCCCCCATAGCTGCAGGTCTGAGTTGCAGTGGGACTGCACCCATACCTAGCGCCACAGCCCCATGGACACCATCACCCTCATCAGGCAACCACAGCTCAGGAAGCCCCAGAAACGCCACAACTGCAACACCGGCACCATCCACGTGAGCCATGATAAACATCAGATGGAGCAATAGCAAATGTTATATACGGCGTGGGGAGTGGCAGGTAATCAGATCAAACATAACACACCTGCAGATGCAGCAATGTATGCCAGCAGCAGATGAGCGGATCAGAAAACATATCCATATGCGTAACGGCGTAGAGCGTGTTGGTACACGCGTTGCTCAGCAGCCGCAGTGCATATGCAGGTAGGAGCTTGCAGCATGTCCCCACACCCTGCCAGATGCCAGAGGTACACGACAGCCCACGTAACCCACCTACGCGCACCGTAACATGCCATAACACGCAGCATGCAACGGAGATCTCACACAGCAGTAATGCATACCACAAACAGCACGTGCTAGCACAGCATACGTACCAGGATAGACCCCTGATACAGCAGCATACACCACTAGCAGCACTGATGAGAGTTGTGGAGGTACGGATGTGGGCGTGTGACGCAATCACCGCAGGACACAATACATCCTGCGTAAGGTGTGTACCTGCACATGATGGGACGTAGCAGCCACGCTGTGGCCCCACACACATATCGGCCACATAATGTACATGTCTGGAGTGCGGAAGGCGCATGCATACATGCGCTGCAAAACGTGCATGCGCACACATGCTGCAGAACGCACGCTGTGCATGCGGAACACACACTGTGCCTGTGGAATGCATGCTGCACCTGCGGAACACATGTGGGGACACACCCAATGTATGTGAAATGGCTACACATGCACATACCACTGGTGTATGTTGGACAGGAGGCAAAACCTGCAGGAAGGACAGCCTGATGACATGGAAGCAGGAGACAACGGCATGGGGGGGGGGTCCAACCCAGCCATCACCAACAAGCAGATGCCACCACCGCCGAGTCTGAGGGGCCGGGCCAGCTGCAGCAGTGGGGGAGGAGGGGGAGACATCAACACACCTGGAGGATGACGGAGAGCCATGTGTCAAGCGGGGCAGTGGCAGCTACTGCGGCTGGTGGTGCCCCATGGCCACCAGCGCAGGCCTATGCACCACAGACCGCACATGCCACCATCGGTGAGGTCCTCGCTGAGATGAGGTCCCATGCCACTGAGGCCTATGCAGATGCACAGGGTGAGTGTCCACCCGTTGTCACCTGCGCACATGCAGCAGATGTCCACAGATGCCACCCATGTGCCATCTGCATTTTTCCGGAGCGACCTGAATGAAAGTTTAATTTAATGGAGTCGCTGGAATAGAGTTGATATAAGGCGTGTGCAGCATCCAGAGATTCAAAGTCGAGATTAAAGCGGTTATTGATCCCCTGAGGAAACAGCTGAAGTGAAGCGCAGCGGAGGCGCCAGGGGGAGGCGTTGGGATCAAAGAGCGGGAAGCAAGTCAAAAGAAGAAATTTAAGCAGAAGTTAAGCGCTCGACTTTTACTGAGTATTGAAATATTAGAATGGTTATGAAGTTTACATAACAGCGTCAGTAGTCGGGCAATATGTAATGAACTATAAGTTCCACATGCTCTCAGTCTTGGCTATAGAAATCTATAGTAGATAGGTTGTTGGAGGTCATTGATGCTATTAGGCACTACTGTTGGACATACTAGAAGTCTGAAAATAAGTGCCGAAAAAGTCTGAGACCCTCAACAATAGTATAATTAAAAATAATCCAGCGAGTAACCATCAGTGACAATATTGTTGAAAGATGTTTTTTGGTTCTATGCTGATTGAATTGAGCGTCTTTTATTTTTTGAACTTTTGTGTTACAATCGCTCATAGAGAGACCACAAATAGTTGTTTCACCATTGGGCCTTGGGCACAGCACCAGCCGTGCCCAGGTGGGGCGAGGGTGTAGGCCACCACATGCTCTCCAGGGTCCTGGGGCAACATAGGGATGGGCCAGTCCTGCACCCACCGGCCAGTGCACCTATCATTGTGCCAGGGTGACCGACATACCACCCTGATGTGGCCTGCAGCAGCCCTGTGAAACTCAACTAGGGGCAGGTACCTTGGCACCAGGAAGTATTAGAGGGCTCTGCAATGAGGCCTGGGGCATCCTGGGGCTAGGGAAGCCCTGTGAAACTCAACCAGGGGCAGGTACCTCAGCACCAGGATGGATAACAGGGCTCTGCAATGAGGCCTGGGGCATCCTGGGGCTGTGGCTGTCCTGTGAAACTATAACAGGTGCAACTACCATACAACCAGGATCACTAACAGGCCTTTGTGATGAGGCCTGGGGCATCTTGGGCTGGGGCCAGCCCTGTGAAACTAAACCAGGGACAGGTACCTTGGCACCAGGATGGATAACAGGGCTCTGCAATGAAGCCTGGGGAATCCTGGGGCTAAGGCAGCCCTGTGAAACTGTAACAGGAGCAAATACCATACAACCAGGATGGATAACAGGGTTCTGTGATGAGGCCTGGGGCATCCTGGGCAGGGACCATCCCTGTGAAACTGAACCAGGGACAGGTACCTCGGCACCGGGATGACTAACTGGGCTCTGTAATGAGGCCTGGGGCATCCTGAGGCTGGGGCAGCCCTGTGAAACAGTTACAGGAGCAACTACCATACAACCAGGATGATTAACAAGGCTCTGTGATGAGGCCTGGGGCATTATGGGGCTGGGGCTGCCCTGTGGAACTGTTACTGGTGCAACTACCATACAACCAGGATCACTAACAGGCATCTGTGATGAGGCCTGGGGCATTCTGGGCCGGGGTCAGCCCTGTGAAACTAAACAAGGGACAGGTACCTTGGCACCAGGATGGATAACAGGGCTCTGCAATGAGGCCTGGGGCATCCTGTGGCTAGGGTAGCCCTGTGAAACTCAGCCAGGGACAGGTACCTTGGCACCAGAATGGATAACAGGGCTCTGCAATGAGGCCTGGGGCATCCTGGGCTAAGGCAGCCCTGTGAAACTTAACCAGGGACAGGTACCTTGGCACCAGGATGGCTAACAGGGCTCTGCAATGAGGCCTGGGGCATCCTGGGGCTAAGGCAACCCTGTGAAACTGTAACAGGAGCAAATACCATACAACCAGGATGGATAACAGGGCTCTGTGATGAGGCCTGGGGCATCCTGGGCCGGGGCTATCCCTGTGAAACTGAACCAGGGACAGGTACCTCGGCACTGGGATGACTAACTGGGCTCTGTAATGAGGCCTGGGGCATCCTGAGGCTGGGGCAGCCCTGTGAAACAGTTACAGGAGCAACTACCATACAACCAGGATGATTAACAGGGCTCTGTGATGAGGCCTGGGGCATTATGGGGCTGGGGCTGCCCTGTGGAACTGTTACTGGTGCAACTACCATACAACCAGGATCACTAACAGGCCTCTGTGATGAGGCCTGGGGCATTCTGGGCCGGGGTCAGCCCTGTGAAACTAAACCAGGGACAGGTACCTTGGCACCAGGATGGATAACAGGGCTCTGCAATGAGGCCTGGGGCATCCTGTGGCTAGGGTAGCCCTGTGAAACTCAGCCAGGGACAGGTACCTTGGCACCAGAATGGATAACAGGGCTCTGCAATGAGGCCTGGGGCATCCTGGGCTAAGGCAGCCCTGTGAAACTTAACCAGGGACAGGTACCTTGGCACCAGGATGGCTAACAGGGCTCTGCAATGAGGCCTGGGGCATCCTGGGTCTAAGGCAACCCTCTGAAACTGTAGCAGGAGCAAATACCATACAACCAGGATGGATAACAGGGCTCTGTGATGAGGCCTGGGGCATCCTGGGCCGGGGCTATCCCTGTGAAACTGAACCAGGGACAGGTACCTCGGCACTGGGATGACTAACTGGGCTCTGTAATGAGGCCTGGGGCATCCTGAGGCTGGGGCAGCCCTGTGAAACAGTTACAGAAGCAACTACCATACAACCAGGATGATTAACAGGGCTCTGTGATGAGGCCTGGGGCATTCTGGGGCTGGGGCTGCCCTGTGGAACTGTTACAGGTGCAACTACCTTGTAACCAGCATCACTAACAGGGCTCTGTGATGGGGACTGGGGCATACTGGGCCGGGGCCTGCCCTGTGAAACTAAACCAGGGACAGGTACCTCAGCACCCGGATGGATAACAGGGCTCTGCAACGAGGCCTGGGGCATCCTGGGGCTAAGGCAGCCCTGTGAAACTAAACCAGGGACAGGTACCTTGGCACTGGGATGACTAAATGGGCTCTGTTATGAGGCCTGGAGCATCCTGAGGCTGGGGCAGCCCTGTGAAACAGTTACAGGAGCAACTACCATACAACCAGGATGATTAACAGGGCTCTGTGATGAGGCCTGGGGCATCCTGGGCCAGGGCCAGCCCTGTGAAACTAAACCAGGGACAGGTACCTTGGCACCAGGATGACTAACTGGGCTCTGTAATGAGGCTTGGGGCATCCTGGGGCTAAGGCAGCCCTGTGAAACTGTTACAGGAGCAAATACCATACAACCAGGATGACTAACAGAGCTCTTGTATGTGGCCTGGGGCATCCTGGGGCTGAGGCAGCCCTGTAAACCTAAACCAGGGGCCGGTACCTCAGCACCAGGATGGATAACAGGGCTCTGCAATGAGGCCTGCGGCATCCTGGGGCTGAGGCAGCCCTGTAAGACAAAACCAGAAGCAGGTACCTTAGCACCAGGATGGATGACAGGGCTCTGTAATGAGCCCTGGGGCATCCTGGGGCTAAAGCAGCCCTGTGAAACTGTGACAAGGGCAAATACCATACAACCAGAATCACCAACAGGCCTCTGGTATGTGGCCTGGGAATCCTGGGTCTGGGGCAGCCCTGTGAGACTGTAACAGGAGCAAATACCATACAACCAGAATGAATAACAGAGCTATTATGTGGCCTGGGACATCCTGGGGCTATGGCAGCCCTGTTAAACAGTGACAGGAGCAAATACCATACAAACAGGATGAGTAACAGGGCTCTGGTATGTGGCCTGGGGCATCCTGGGGATAAGGCAGCCCTGTGAAACTAAACCAGGAGCAGGTACCTCAGCACTTGGATGGATAACAGGGCTCTGCAGTAAGGCCTGGGGCTAAGGCAGCCCTGTGAAACTGTAACAGGAGCAACTGCCATACAACCAGGATGGATAACAGGGCTCTGTGATGAGGCCTGAGGCTGAGACAGCCCTGTAATCCTAAACCAGGAGCAGGTACCTTAGCACCAGAATGGATAACTGGGCTCTGGTATGTGGCCTGGGGCATCCTGGGGCTAAGGCAGCCCTGTGAAACTGTAACAGGAGCAACCACCATACAACCAGGATGGATAATAGGGCTCTGTGATGAGGCCTGGGGCATCCTGGGGCCGAGGCAACCCTGTAAAACTGTAACAGGAGCAACCGCCATACAACCAGGATGGATAACAGGGCTCTGTGATGAGGCCTGGGGCCGAGACAGCCCTGTAAACCTAAACCAGGAGCAGGTAGCTTAGCACCAGGATGGATAACAGGGCTCTGGTATGTGGCCTGGGGCATCCCAGGGCTAAGGTAGCCCTGTGAAACTAAACCAGGGGCAGGTACCCCAGCACCAGGATGAATAACAGGGCTCTGGTATGTGGCCTGGGGCATCCTGGGGCTAAGGCAGCCCTGTGAAACTGTAACAGGAGCAACCACCATACAACCAGGATGGATAATAGGGCTCTGTGATGAGGCCTGGGGCATCCTGCGGCCGAGGCAGCCCTGTAAAACTAAACCAGGAACAGGTAACTTAGCACCAGGATGGATAACAGGGTTCTGCAATGAGGCCTGGGGCATCCTGGGCTGGGGCAGCCCTGTGAAACTAAACCAGGGGCAGGTACCTTGGCACCAGGATGGATAACAGGGATCTGTAATGTGGCCTGAGGCATCCTGGTGATGGGATATATCTGTGAGCCTGCAGAAGGGGCAATTACCTCAGCATCTGGGTGATTCAGCCACCTATCCTGGTCGGTCCCACATCTCTTGGAAGCCAATATTCTGATGAGATATTGCTATCATATGGTATATCATACATGACCAAAGCAGGCGGCAGATCACGTTTAGCTGATATTGCATATGGTGGGTACAGTTTCCTGATATATGCCACATCGTAGTCCAGATTCAGGATGTGGATTAATTACTTCGAGTAAGCCTTCAAAGTGTTGACAGACCTCTGTGATGCTGGCTGGTGCATCCTGCAGATGGGGCAGACCTGCACACATCAGCCATGAGGCCTACATTGATCCCCGTTTGCCCCACAGACACATCCTTTTCCATTGCTGTGCATGTCTGATATGTCTGTTGGTTGCTGGCTATTGGTTTGCACTGCTAGGTTTGTGTGCCTATCCCCATGCACTTACCTCACATGGGTAGTCTGCAGTGTGATTGTAGCGCCTGGTGAGGTGCACCCATGACCTCCTCACCCTGTTGAGGCGGGATGAGCCAGGGAACAGGTGCTCCTGGCGCAGACAGATGAGCTCTGCCAGCAGGTACAGGTCCGCATCTGAGAACGTAGGCTTCCTAGGACCTGGCAGCCATCTTGTCTGCTGTGTGTGGTCAACACTCCGATGATGCAGTGACAGCGCAGCTGTGCTTTGCGTGCATAATCACACGTGTAACCCCGTGCACATACTGCCGTGCGTGCCCTCTCGTGCGTACCCCTGTTTGCGACACTTTTGGTATTTGTTGATGTTTCAGTCATTCTGTAATGTATCTCATCACGGCTGTTATTTGTGGGTGGGACCTGCCATATTCCCATCCTTTTGGCATTGTTGAATCCTCTTCCGTAGTTTGAGGTTTCCAGACATATTGCAGAACCATGGCCTGATGATGGCACTTTAGCGCACTCCTTTGGCAACAGGTGATTGTGGGGGGTGGAGCTTGGTGATGTTGGACTTGCTAGGGTGTTTTATTTATATATATAATATACATATATATATATATATATATATATATATATATATTTATGTATCTCACATACTGCCTCTCATGATACCAGGGCAGTTTACATTTCACAAACTGATATTACATTGCACAGGGCATTGTCACTTGGGGAAAACTATTTTTACAGGGAACATAGGCAATGTTGGGTTAGGTGGCTTGCACATGACCAAGGGGAGCACCTGTGGGACTAGGGACCCCAGGCCTTCTGGCATATGGTTGCTGTCCTTTGGTGGGATTTGACCCCACAACCTTCCGGCTTCGGGTATCTTGCCCCAACCACTAGGCCACCTCTCGAATGTCACATACTGATGAAACATTGGGCTGCAGATGGAGCAGATAGATGTCCCCCAGTGGGGGAGGTGGTGGCAGGATATTTACAATGCTGGGTCGACAGCGCAGTGGTGGTACCATGCACATCGGTCACAGGCAAGGCACGCACACAGATGAGCAATGCGGGACAGGGTACCAGTGCAGGACATAGAGTGACACCCTGTACAGCCAGACAGGACTCTACACAGCTGCCAGATGCAAATAGATGGACAGGGGGGAGGTTGGCATCTGTAGTGTGGTTATTATGGCTTGGCAGCACGGCTTTGCATGGATTCGCCTGTTGCAGCATGCAAAATATCTGAATTGGGCAGCCATGAGGGGGGAAACAACGTGGAGTCACCACATAGTCACTGTTTGCAACATCAGTGTACTAAAGAGTGGTCTATACCTCTATTGGCTGGTTACTGAGTGAGTGCAGGTCACTGCAGAAACCATCTGCTCTGTGCACCAGGATAGGTTTACAGCACCAGCACCCATGATGCATTGCACATGTGGAACAGCAGTCTACAGCTGTTCACCAGTTGGGGTCTGCACCTCTCCATTACCACAGCTTGTTTAGACGGCCTGCCATGCATGATACTGACACAGAATGGCTACAGACCCTGCCATTGTGCAGGTTCTGTGTTCACCCTGAGGGTAATGATGTGCACAGAGAACTAGGTCCATGGTACATGTGATGCAAGGGATAGGTCCTGCTGCACATCACTGTCAATGGCAGTGTGTGACAGGTGTTCATTGCAGTCTAACCGATGGTACCTCTGTGGCCATCTGGATTCTGCAGTCACATGTGGCTTCTCTGGAACCAGACACTGCTGAGATCTGTGCATATCCAGTGTTATAGTCAAGCTGCCATGGACACCTGTTAGCAGGTTGGAGAGGTGTCTGGACATGCATGGGGGTTTATGTCACACTGACCCTTCCCCCCTACTGCTCAGGGTGGTATACACTATATGCCCCCTCCCCACTCACCGGGGGGGGGGGGGGCATGGCGCAGGAGCGGGGGGAGCTGGTGCCTGAGCACAGGGGACTGCCTCTTGGCACAGCAACCTCAGACATGATGGGGGAGGGCAGCCCTCAATGGCTGGTGTGCATGACCCATACCTGTGACTGGGCCATTGGCAAATGGGCAATACTGTGTCTCTTGGCCTGTAGGTCCTCACTTGCCACATACCAGAGCCTGCCATGCACCAGCAAACAACACTGTCATTCTGCACCTGCAGCAGTATACAGGGTGTTGTAACCATGCACTGACTACCTGCAGACAGTCCATTGGCCACTCCCTGGGACATACTCACAGAGGACACATGTGCACCCAACCATAAGGTGTGCAACACACACACACCCACACACACACACACACACGTAAGTTGGTGATTGGGCCCCAGAACAGGGATCACACAGGTGTCACTGATAAGAGCTAGCATAGCGCACTATGGGGTACCCAGGACATGCCATGGTCACTGCTGGGTCACGGCGAGACTGACCTTACAGCATGACATGCTGTGGCCATCCTGTACATGAAGGTGGTGTTCACACACTGGTGTGTCCCAGCCATTGGCCTACTCCATGTGCAGATGCAGCCTTCCCGCCTCGCCCTCTCTGGGACATACCCACAATACCTTGCTCCTCATTATGCACATTTGCAGGGTAACGCTTGCAACAGTTGGACAATGTGGGCCCAGAGTGGTGTGGCCAGCCACAGAGGCCAATGGTTCGACATACACACACACACATGCCTACTGCAGCACTGTGCAGTTGTCATGGTGTTTGGCAGGCCTTCCCACCACACCGCCGACATTTTTGAACTGTGCAGGGGGTGGTGGTAGTGCAGTGATGGTACCTGCAGCTCTGGCCTGGACCCAACAGCCTTACTCTACCTGCGGGTTTGGATGGTGGTGCCTGTGTGAGTGGGTTTTGTACCAGTGTTGTCTGCTGCTTTGGGGATTGCACTGTTGGATGTTGTATCTACCTCGTAGGGTGAACTTCGGTGATGTGCTCTGCAGGGTCTACAGCTGTTGACCTGACTCTGTGCCCCTCTGCTCTGGGACACACTCACTTTGTGTACTACACCTCAGTGCTGCCACTGAGGCACAGCAGTCCATGGGGCTACCTTTACTTCTCCTCAGCCAGACCTTTGCTGTTTTTCTGTTGTATGTCCATGGTTGGATAAAATGTGGTGATGTGCTCTTGTGGGGTCCGCAGCTGGGACCAGACCATGTGACCTTCTGCTCTGGGTTACATTGACTGTGTGTACTGCACCACAGTGTTGCCACAGGGGCACAAGGGTCCATAGGCTACCTTTATATTTCCTCACCCAGACCCTTGCTGTTTTTCTGTTGTGTGTACATAGTCGGGTAAAATAGTGGGCTGTGCTCTGTCAGGTCCATAGCTGAGAACTGAACCTGTGACCTTCTGCTCCAAGGTACATTGGCTGTGTGTACTGCACCACAGTGTTGCCACAGAGACACAGAGGTCCATAGGCTACCTTTACTTTTCCTCAGTCAGACCTTTGCTGTTTTTCTGTTGTATGTACATAGTCAGGTAAAATAGTGGGATGTGCTCTGTAGGATCCACAGCTTGGACATGAACCTGTGACCTTCTGCTCTGGGTTACTCTGGCTGTGTGTATGGCACTACTGTGTTGTCACAGAGACATAGCAGTCTCTGGGCCTACTTTCACGTCTCCTCAGCCAGGCCTTTTCTGTTGCACTGCACACCATGTACTGGTACAGGGCATGGCCTGGGTCCACTGCAGGTGGGTGTCATTGCTTCCTCCAGAACAGACACCCCCACACTGGCCTGCTGCCATGCCCATATGCTGTTGGTGCCGGTGGTGCACTGTCCCAGGCCATCCAGAGTTCCAGTAGGCGGCTGCCTATGGTGTGGGTTCCGGGGTAGGGATGCCTACATCAACGTCCGCGCCTCCCCCTGGCACTGCCTGTCAATGTTATGTGCCCTGTGGGGTAACTTCTGGGTAATGTCCCCTGGATGGGGCACTGTGGGACACAGACACATGGGCATGTTTGACCTTGGTCAGTTGCTGTCTTGCTGATTTCCATTTTCTGCGTTCATATATGCCACCTAGGTGACAGCCTAGTCTGCCCTGTGCTCCAGCTGATCCCACCACACGTACCGCCTGTGGCCCCCTATGCCCCAGTTGCACCCTCGCCATAGTGGCCTTTCATACCTGAGCACTATGCTATTGCTGCACATGTAGCACTACTATCACCTTTAAATGGTCTTTCTGCCTTTGCTACACATTGCTGACCTAATTGGTTTCTCTCTCCTGCAAATGTGCCTCTAACAGCAGGTTTTCATTCGCGGTAGGATTCAGCCCTTCAGTTCAGCGCGTTAGTGTGCAGGGCGCCTCTCTCCGCCCACTCCCTGCCCATTGAACCCTTCTCTCTGGCCTCTCTCCACCCTCTGCAGTGTTTACCATGGACGGGAACGCTAACACTCGTTAGGTACCATTAACACGCGTTAACGTTACATACCATGCGTTAACATTACCTAACGATCGGTAACGTTACCTACTGCATGGTAGGTAATGTTACTGCAGTTTAGTAAACACGCCCCTTAGTGTTTACCTTAAGATGAACTACAAGGACTTAATTAATCTTCTCCTAAAGCCTAATATCTTGCTGATGGAGATAAATGGTTAACCTGAAAGTAAGTAACATCATCTCTTTCCCCTTAACTGGTTTCAGAGGCTATAAATCAAGGATTATGCCTAGGGTAGGTGGGATGAGGTATTTATATCTGTACTTCTAAGGCAATCTTTTAATTTCCTGGGTGATTCACACTGCCCTTGGTTTGACAGAGGGAGCCTTTCAAGTTGTTCCTTTGATCTGTCACTTAGCTTTAACACCTATTTAAAACAATTTCACAGTTCTCTTGCATCCTAACTGGAAGGTCTCTTTGTAAAAGGTATCTAAAAACAATTTATCTCTATATACTCAAATAATATTTACCATATTCTACTCTCTGTTAAGATAAACCCTAACTGGCTCCTGCTCCATAGTGAAGGTCAGATTTCAGTGTCCACATTTTTTAATATAATATTAAATGCCCTGCTCACCCTTCCATCTGTACCTACAGGAGGGATAGCACTGGCTCACCGTGAATAGACTAAGGAATGATTTTATTATGTTAAAATGAACAAGATTTGCAAGTGACCCCACAATAGTACAGGTTTGCATGAATAACTCCACAGCTCTAAGATACCAAAGGGGACATTACTTGCTGTAATAATTGTCCATCCCATAGTAAATTTACCATTCTTAGCAAAGGTTCTTGAAGCTGATGTTACAGGTCAATTGAAGTCTTACTTAGGTACTTTAGACTATTGGACTAGTCATAAGAAAAGTCATGCTGACTCAGACCAAGGTCATCAAGCCCTGCATCCTGTGTCCAGCAGCTGGGTCAGATGTACCCAGCAAATCCCAAAACATAAATCTCTTTCTTATAGTTCATTTCAAGGGATGAGCAATGACTATCCCAGTTTTATCTGGCTGATCATTTTTATGGGCTTTTTCTCCAGGAAATTGTACAAACCTTTTTTGAACCGTACAAAGTTATTCACTTTGACTATTTGCTCTGTCAACAGATTCCACAACTGAATTATGCATTGCATGCACAAAAATCTCTATGATTTGTTTTCAATCTCCTGGTCATTAGTTTCATAAAGTGCCTTCATGTTTTTGTATTTGAAAGGTTAAACAGTCATTCCATATTCGACCATTCCATCTGATTCATTATTTTATAAACATCTATCATATCCCCTCTCAGATGTCTATTCTCCAAGCCTGAGAATCCTAACTTGTTTAGCCTTTCTTCATAAAGCAATATTATAAAGACAAGCATGCGTCTACGTGTCTTTATAAATATTAGCTTAAGTGGCAGATCACACATGTACATTGCAGGCACAGCTGCTGTAAATTGTTGTTGTTAAGTGCTGTCGAGTCGGTGTCGACTCATGGTGACCCTTGGGATAGTTGTCCTAAATTGTGTTCGGTCTTCTGTCAAGCAGCTCATTGTTAACAGACTGGTACCCATAGCTGCTGTTATTGTATAGATCCATTTGTATTTTTTTTTTAATCTAACATGTTTTATATACCACTTTATCATTTCAATCAAAGCAGTTTACATTGAAACTTAAACTTGGTAATAAACATTAAACTTGGATTTTTCTGAGGCAATGGAGGGTTAAGCGACTTGCCCAAGGCCACAAGGAGCACTAGTGGGAATTGAACTCTGGTCTCCGGGTTCCCAAGCCAGTGATCTTAACCATTAGGCTACTCCTCCACTTCCATTGATGGCCTGCCATCTCTCCACTCTCATTGCTCCTCCATCTCATTGCTGGCCTTCCTCTTTTGCATTGGACTTCTATCTTGCCAAGCATGATGTCTTTCTCTATTGACCTCTCTCTTCGCATGATGTGTGCAAAGCATGAAAGTCAAAGTCTTGTAAATATCTGCTGTAAATATCCGCACATATAATTTTTAGGTATCTGCATAAATTATAGCAGTTTGTAATTTATGTGCACACTTGAACACTCCACCTACACTCTTCTCAGAATTTGGGTTTGGATCACTATTTATACACAGGCAATATTCAAGCAATGGTTCCAATTAAAGACTGAATGGAGCAAGTGTAGGCCATACTTGATCTTTGATTTCTTACAATTTAAAAATGGATGGAGGCAAATGGTTTATGGGGGAACAATTATCAGAAACTATGGAATAATCCTTTGATAAGGGAAATATTGATCCTCCTAGAGACAAATATACAAAGCCTTGGGTAATTATTGATTCTAAGGGGTACGTTTACTAAACTGGGCTAACGGTTAACCCGGGCTATCTGCAACTAGGTTCTATTGAATAATATGGGCCCTAGTGGCAGATAGCCCAGGTTAACCATTAGCCCGGTTTAGTAAACATACCCCTAAGTTACCCATGGAAGATCATGCCTTTATGATAGAAATGATCTGACCTGACATAAAAAGTGTAAAATCAAAAATGATTTTCTATCTGAAACAGAATTAAGACAAGTAATTCAGGCTGTACTGACTTCTTACCTTGATTACTATAACCCACTCTATTAGCCCTTCCTAGAAACTCAATCTGTTGGGTGTCAGTGAACTGAAATAGACTGGCATTGGGCACTTTGCATCTGATGATTACATGGTCTATTATGCTGGAAATGAAAGACAAAGAAGATATGGTGTTGCATTTATAACTAAGAAGAAATTTGCAAGAACTGTAATTTCTATTCGTCTATGTGTAGTGCCCATCAACTCAGCTATAATTCAGGTATATGCCCCAACAACAGCTGCAGAATGAATTCTATGAACAAGTACAAGCTGAAGTTGACAGAACATGCAAACAAGATATCCTGATAATCATGGGTGATTGGAATGCAGAAGTTGGCAACAAAGAGGAAGGCAAAGTGGTTGGAAAATATGGACTTGGCAACAGAAATGAAGCTGGATTCTGTAAGACCATTGATCTATTCATCTCAAACACCTTCTTCCAGCATCACAAGCGCTGACTGTACACTTGGACCTCACACAATGGATTGAACAGGAATCAAATTGACTACATCTGTGGAAAACAACAATGGAAAAGCTTGATAACATCAACAAAGACCAGACCTAGAGCTGACTGTGGCACAGATCACCAACTACTAGTATGCAAACCAAAGTTAAGTTGAAAAAGAGCAAGACAGTCATGAATGTAGCAAAATATGACCTTGAGAATATACCACTGGAATTTAAAGACTGCCTGCAAAATTGACTTGCTGCTTTAAATACAAATGACATAGTTCCAGAAGAGTTATGGGATAACATCAAGAAGATTGTTTTGTAAGAAAGTGAGAAATCTCTGCAAAACGTGAAAAAGCAAAAACGACCAAAATGGATGACAAGAAACTCTGAAATTGCCCCGAAACCAGAGAAGCAAAAGCCAGAGGAGAAAGAGAGGCAATAACAGAACCCAACAAAGATTTCCAATGTGCAGCAAGACAACACAAGGAGAAGTACTACAATGATGTATGCAAGGAAATAGAATCAGAAACTATTAGAGGAAGAACAAGATCGGCTTTTCTTTTCTTTTTTTTTTAAATTTAGAATTTTCAAATAATTACATACCAGTATAGTATACAGAAATATCAACACAACACATCTGAAAAAGTAAGCAAAAAAAGCAATACAAAACAATATTCAGCCCACATCTCAGGGAGAATTTAACAATAATTGAACATGCAATCAAAACAAGAGTTCAAAACCCTCTGTCTACAATTCCAAACAAATAAACTTTTCACCCACTCCCACCAGGACATCCAACAATCAACAAAAAGAGAAAACCAAATCAACCTTCACCCACCCTCAACCCTTTTCTTTATCTATCAAAAATGTCTCTAAATTGAAAGGAGAAAAAAAAAGCATTTATCTAGCCCCAGGGAAACCAAACACTTACATGAGTAACATAAAAATAAGGTAGCTCCCAAGGCAAGAACTCTAATCTTAAGGGCTAGAAAACACTTCCTCCAAACTTGTGTTGCTCGTGAGACATCTGGGAAAATGACCACCTCCTTACCACAATAGAAAATATCCTTCTTCTTAAAATATGCCTTAAGAATAGCTATTTTGTCTTCTTCCGTAGCTAGGGTTACTAACAAAGTAGCCCTAGTGGAAATAATATCTTGAGTATATTCTAAAAAGGCAGTTAAGTCAAAGGACTGATTGTCCTCAAGGACATGCAACTCCCCTTCAACCCGAATTGTCTTTGAAGAAAGATAATAACACGTATTTAATACGACGGTATCTGCTGCAGAGAGGAGTAGGACATCCTTTAAATATTTCCTAAATAAAATTTGAGGAGACAACAAGCTAATACAAGGAAAATCTAATGTTCTAAGGTTTTTACTTCTAGCCATATTTTCCAAATTCTCAAGCTTCTGATGCAATAATAAACTATCCTTAATATTAGTAGCTTGCACAGAGTTGAGGGTTTTGATTTGAATATCCATACTAGTTAAACGCAAATCCAGAGTCCTAAACTTTAAATCCACATCCTGTAATTTAGCTATAGTGTCATGAGAGAACTAGCAAAAAAGAGGAACCGTCTCAGAAAGAACTTGCTCAGTATGTTTAACAACATGCCAGACATCCAACAATGACACTGAAGTAACTTGAGAGTCCAAAGGAGTGACTGAGGGCTCCTTCCAGGAAACCACCTGCAGGAGCACTACCTCCACCTGAGAACTCTGTTCACATGGAGAGGACAAACTGGAAATTTCTAAAAGAAAAACAGTGGTAAAGGAGGTGTGCACTCAGGAGAGCTAAGACTTGCACCCTCTTCAAGAGGACAAGATATTACAGTACCTGGAGTCATCACGGAGGAAACTGATACCACATGCATATTCATAGATCCACATACTGACGCAGGAAACTGACCCTTCTTCTTCTGTTTACCTCCAGGCATCTTAAACCCTTTAGAGCTCCTAAACTGCTCCTAAGGGGCTCCAAAGGAGCATACAAGCCCCTTTGGATCAGCCCCTTAGGATCTCACAAGGAAACGCACCGATAGCTAAGCGCTGTAGAATTGCGGCACTTTATGGGGCTTAAGGGACGACATCGACAGATGTTTCCGCGGTCATCAGCAGTCCCTGAGCCCTCCGGCGTGTAGAGGCTGACACCAATTTCTCCCCAAGATTGGCTTTTCTAAAGCTATAAGAGTTAAAGAAAAAATTCCAGCCTAGTATTGGAATGCTACAACATGCTGTCACCAGCTCTCCTTAAACCCCCGAGTAGAGGTTAAGGGAGTGGGTTTTTCCCTATTGAAAAAGCTATTTCACAGATCCTGGAGCAATGCCCCTTGGGAAATGTAGTCTTTTCACTCAATCAATAAGGAGCAGTTATGGAAAAAGTGGTTAAGCAACCAAAGGATTTTATTTCCCCTCCCGGGGTGGATTTTACCATGAACAGAAAACACAATCCAGGTATTTACTGGTATTTGGACAAACAAAAGTTCCTTAACAGAAAAAGGCTTTCTTCAGCATTAACCAAGGTGAAAACAAACATTCAAACAAACCATGCTGTTTCCTCACAGCTCTCTGTTTCCACATGAAATCTGTGCTGTACTCTCTTCTCAAACAGGCTTTCAACGCAACGAAATTATTCCATTGGCCAGAGATAATGTACAGTCCATTATATCTATATCTTCTCCAGTATCAATACACTCTGGTTCACAGTCTAACAATTCCTCCTGGTCATAAGGAAATGTTTGAACCGGCACTGCTGGTGCCACGCCCTTTCTTACTGCTCCAGGCTTTACACGATATGCTTGGGTCAAATACCGGCTTTCACACAGACTATCAGGCCCAGTATTCTTTTCCCAGCACCACCCTTCTGGATACAAACAGTCACTGTAATTAAGTATATTCAAGCCTTTTGGCTTACCTTTCAGCCTTACTGGTGGAGGTTTTCTCTGGTGCTTTTGAATAGCTGTAGGTTCCCAACCTAAGCCCTGCTCATAGCATTTCACTTGCCTCCTAGGCTTTCTGTCTCTCCCGTGCTCCCCAGGATATTGCAGACAATCTCCTTTGCCCTTGTTATATCCTGTCCTCGGGGTTTCTTTCTTTCTCCTCAAGAAGGAATCTGTCTCTCCTTTCCATAGAGACTCTGGCTTACTCTGGGCATAGCTGTCTTCAGTGTAGCTCTCAATAGCTTCTCTCTCCAGCTCATATGCCTCACTTCCTGCTTCTTCAGCCAACTCTTCATTACCTCCTTCTCTGCCTAACTTACTCCACCTACTCCACATACTTAACTCACCTGAACCTTCTTTAATAGGGTGAATTCTGGGGCCGTGCTCAACTCCACCCCCTAGCAGGTGTCCTGCATTACCTTGTGATTCACCCCTTGACTGATAGCACCGGCGTTTCTCATGCTTCCGTGCTTGGTTCCCACGGTAACCAGGAGCCATGTGCATGTGTTGACTATGTAAACCATGAGAAACTCTGGGCCACATTAAGAAGCATGGGTATACCAGAACACCTGATAGTTCTTTTACACAACTTCACACTGATCAAGAAGAAACAGTATGAATGGAATAAGGAGAAACAGAATGGTTTAAAATCAGCAAAGGTGTATGACAAGGCTGCATACTTTCACCCTACTTGTTTAATTTATATGCAGAATAAATTATCAGAGAAGCAGGACTGTATGAAGACAACCAAAGTGTGAAGATTGGTAGAAGACTCATCAACTACCTTCGCTATGCTGATGTACCACATTACTGGCTGAAAGTGAAGATAATCTGAAGCATTTGCTTCCCAAGATCAAGGAACATACTGTAGTCTTAAAATGGGCCTGCACCTTAACATTAATAAGACAAAGATCCTGACAACTGACAAAATAAATAAGTTCATCATTGATGGAGAAGAAAATGAAATTGTTGATCCAAGTAGGTTAAAGTTGTCATATCAATAGAGAAAGGACAAGCAGTCAAGAAATCTAACGACACATTGGCAGAACGGCTATGAAGGACCTAGACAAGATTCTCAAGAGCAGAGATGTCTATCTCCATACAAATATTTGACTTGTTCAAGCCATGGTGTTTTCAATAATATCATATTGATGCCAAAGTTGGACAGTGAAAAAGATAGACAGGAAGAAAATTGATGCCTTTAAATTATGGTGTTGGCCACGAATACTGTGTATATTATCAACTGCAACCAGTCAGTACTAGAGGAAATCAAACCTAAGCTTTCCTTAGAAGCTCAGATGACAAGACTTCAACTTTCATATTTTGGACACATCATGAGAAGACAGAGATCATTGGAGAAAGACATAATGCTTGGCAAGGAGAAGGTCAAAGTACATAAGAACATAAGACATGCCATACTGGGTCAGACCAAGGTCCATCAAGCCCAGTATCCTGTTTCCAACAGTGGCCAATCTAGGTCATACGTACCTAACAGTTTCCCCAAAAGACACAGGTTCCGCAATGCTTGTACTGGGTCAAGCATTGATATCCTGGGTCCCTTCTTAATAATGATTTATGGACCTTTCCTCCAGGAACTTGTCCAAACCTTTTTTAAACCCAGCTACACTAACAGCCTTTACTACATCCTCTGGTAACAAATTCCAGAGTTTGATTACACGTTGAGTGAAGAAATATTTTCTTTTATTAGTTTTAAATAGTTTACCCTGTAGCTTCATTGCATGTCCCCTAGTCTTTCTATATTCTGATAACGTAAACAATCGATCTACGTTTACCCGTTCCACTCCGTTCATTAATTTATAGACTTCTATCATATCTCCCCTCAGCCGTCTCTTTTCCAGGTTAAAGAGCCCTAACCTTTTTAGCCTTTCTTCATAGGAGTATCCTTCCATCCCCTTTACCATTTTGGTGGCTTTTCTCTGAACCTTTTCTAATAACGCTATATCCTTTTTAAGATAAGGCGACCAGAATTGCACACAATATTCAAGGTGCGGTCTCACCATGGAACAATATATAGGCATTATAATATCTTTTGTTTTATTTTCCATTCCTTTCTTTATGATACCTACCATTCTATTTGCTCTCTTGGCTGCCGCTGCACACTGGGCCGAGGGTTTTAACATGCTATCCACAATGACACCTAAATCTTTTTCCTGGGTGGTGGTTCCTAATGTGGAACCTTGCATCATGTAACCATAGTTTGGGTTGTTCTTTCCTAGTTGCATAACTTTGCACTTGTCCACATTAAATTTCATCTGCCATTTTGATGCCCAGTCTTCCAATTTATCAAGATCCTCTTGCAATTTTCCACAATCCTCTTGGGTTTTAACAACTTTAAATAGTTTTGTGTCATCTGCAAATTTGATAACCTCACTCGTTATTCCACTTTCCAGGTCATTTATGAATATGTCAAAAAGCAGCGGACCCAGCACAGATCCCTGGGGTACACCATTATTCACTTTTCTCCATTGGGAAAATTGGCCATTTAGCCCAACCCTCTGCTTTCTATCTTTTAACCAGTTCTTGATCCACAGTAGTACACTGTCTCCTATCCCATGACTCTTTAGTTTTGCCAAAAGTCTCTGATGAGTGACCTTGTCAAAGGCTTTCTGAAAGTCCAGATACACTATATCAACCGACTCACCTTTGTCCACCTGTTTATTCACACTTTCAAAAAAACATAATAGATTAGTAAGACAAGATCTTCCTTGTCTAAAACCATGTTGGCTGTCTCCCATGACTATCTACATGCTGAGTAATTTTATTCTTTATGATGGTTTCTACCATTTTTTACGGTACTGACGTAAGGCTCACCGGTCTGTAGTTTCCCGGATCACCCCTGGAACCCTTTTTAAAAATTGGCGTTACATTGGCGATCCTCCAATCTTCAGGTATTACAGATGATTTTAATGAAAATTCACAGATTACTAATAGCAGGTCTGCAATCTCATATTTCAGTTCTTTCAACACCCTTGAATGTATACCATCTGGCCCAGGTGATTTGCTACTCTTCAGTTTATCTAATAGTTGTAATACATCTTCCTGATGTATCAATATTTCCTTCAATTCTTCCGCACCTTTAAATACCACTTCAGTCATGGGTAACATCCCTACATCTTCCTCAGTAAAGACCGAAGCAAAGAATTCATTCAGTCTCTCCGCTATCGCCTTGTCTCCTCTTAGTGCCCCTTTAACTCCTCTATCATCTAATGGACCAACTGACTCTCTCACAGGTTTTTTGCTATGAATGTACTTGAAAAAATCTTTATTTCACGTTTTTGCTTCCGCAGCAAGCTTCTTCTCAAATTCTCCCTTTGCCTGCTTTATCAATGCCTTGCATTTGACTTGCCAGTGCTTGTGCTGTTTCCAGGTTTCGTCGTTTGGCTCTTTTTTCCATTTCCTGAAAGATGCTTTTTTGGCAATAACAGCCTCTCTGACCTCCCCTTTAAACCATGCTGGCAGTTTTTTGGACTTCCTTCCACTTTTCTTAAAGCGTGGAATACAGCTGGTCTGGGCTTCCAAGATAGTATTTTTCAACAACACCCAAGCTTGATGTAAGTCTTTAACCTTTGCAACTGCTCCTTTTAGTCTTTTCCTCATTTTATCATAGTCTCCCTTTCGAAAGTTAAAAGGTAGTACTGTGGATTTCCTTACTATCTTTCCTCCACTAATTAAATCAAAGGCGATCATGCTATGATCACTATTGCCAAGTGGCCCCAACACCCTTATCTCTTGCACTAGATCTGGTGTTCCACTAAGGACTAGGTCTGATATGGCTTCCCCTCTGGTCGGTTCATGAACCAGCTGCTCCAAGAAGCAGTCATTTATGTCATCTAGGAAATGAGAGTCAGAAGCTGTAAAGATGTCTTACACATTGGAACATGGAACGTACGAAGCATGAACCAAGGGAAGTTGGAGGTGGTCAAGAATGAAATGGAACGTGTACAACTTGATCTGTTGGGTGTCAGCGAACTAAAATGGACTGGCATCGGGCACTTTGCATCAGATGATCACATGGTCTACTATGCTGGAAATGAAAGACAAAGAAGAAATGGTGTTGCATTTATAATAAAGAAGAAACTTGCAAGAACTGTAATGAAATACAATGCAGTCAGCGAACGCTTAATCTCTATTCGTCTACGAGGAATGCCTATAACTCTTATTAAAAGAGGGCTGCTACACAGTACCCTGTCCTGTGCTGCTGAGGTAAGCTATACTCTTATTTGATTTTAATTTTAAATTATAGCTCTTTGCTGCTGCTAGGCTCTAACTTATTATGAAATTTAAACTACAAGCTCTCTGCTGGGTTCTAAATTAAACCAGAAAGCTCTCTTCTGTGTTTTAAATTTAAACTAAAAGTACTTTGCTGTTGCTAGGCCCTGAGTGACTATTAAATTTAAACTACAAGCTCTCTGCTGGGTATGATATGTAACCAGAAAGTTCTCTTCTGTATTTTAAATTTAAACTTAAACTGCTGCTACTAGGCCGTGACTGATTTAACAAAAAATAGTGGGTTCACAGATTAATTAGCTTTAATACAAAGAATTCTTTACGGAAATTTTCCAAAAGTATATACTCACAATTGCAGATCTCTCTCCTGAAGTAACAGTCCCCTTTTGTAGTCCTGCAAGACTGAAGATCACAGAGCTGTGGTTGAGCTATTTATGCCTGTGCTGCTGTGGTAAGCTGTGACTAACTTCCTGGATGATTACCAGTCCTTCCTTGGATAGAAGGAGTCTTTCAAAATGTCCTTTTGTCCTGCCACCTGGTGTTAACACCTATTGAAAACATTTCACAGGTCTCCTGCCCCCTAGGTAGAAGGCCTCTTTGTAAAGATCTCTAGAAGACTTTATTTGCTCTTCAAAGAGTACTGACCCTGTTTTGCCTTTTGTGCTAATCTATATTATTATTTAAATTATAGCATTTTGCTGCTGCTAGGCTCTAACTTATTATGAAATTTAAACTACAAGCTCTCTGCTGGGTTCCAAATTTAACCAGAAAGCTCTCTTCTGTGTTTTAAATTTAAACTAAAAGTACTTTGCTGATACTAGGCCCTGAGTGACTATTAAATTTAAACTACAAGCTCTCTGCTGGGTATGATATGTAACCAGAAAGTAAAAGAGGAAGGCCGGCAATGAGATGGATTGATACAATAATAGCAGCTATGGGAGCCACTCTATCAACAATGAGCTGCCTGACTGAAGACTGAATACAGTTTGGGTCAACTATCCAGAGGGTTGCCATCAGTCGACACCAACTCGACGGCACTTAACAACAACAACAACAAAAATTCTAACGCCAAGTTGCAGCTGGTACAAAATACTGCAGCAATGAATTAAGGGAGTTAAGGGAGTTAGGAGATGGGTTTGGGCTATCCCATTATTAATTCAAGCATATAGATTACCATTTTGTCTCAAAGTTCTGTTCAGACTTCTGAATATGGGACCCTTTTACTAAGTGTTGCTAATTAGTCAATGTGCATTGTATTGTGTGGTAACTGGCAGTGGTGAACATTAGCACGTGGGCATGCCTGCTACCCACCCCCAAAAGGAGTGGAGGAGTGGCCTAGTGGTTGGGGCAAGGTACTTCGGGTCGGAAGGTCGGGGGTTCAAATCCCACTAGAGGACAGCAACCTTGGGCCGGAAGGACTGGGGTTTCTAGTCCCACAGGTGCTCCTTGTGGTCTTGGGCAAGCCACTTAACCCTCCATAGCCCATGTTCCCTGTAAAATAGTTCTCTGTGTGCTGTGCTTTCCTGTCTAATCAATGTGTTTATACCTCAAAAATTTCCTGTCATGATTTGACAATTTCCAATCTGTAATCAAAAAACCGCAGCTGATCGCTGGAAGTAGTGGTATACAAATGTATACTAAATAAAATAAATAAACACTAAATGGTGCATGGACATGGAAGGCACATTAATGTGCGATCACCATTAAGGTGGCCATTAGCACAGATGCACCTAATGATACTTCTTTAGGTATTGTTAGAGGCACCCACGTTATTTGCTACAAATGTTCAGGTACTGCTGGGAACATGCTGGTCACACCTCCTAGAGGTAGCACAGAGGCTTTACACTTAACGTGCATTAGAAGTGTATATTAAGTGCACAGCCTTATTGGGATTTAGTAAAAGGGCCCCTATAATTCGCAATTCTAAGTGGGAAAAATATTGCATATACCAGAGTAAGCATATTACTGTTTATTTAGCACTTCACGCTTTGAGGGTACTTTTATAAGGGGGCACTATTTAAAGTGTATTTTAAGGCAGCCATATTTAGCCAAATTGCACACTAAATTAAGGTGCCAGTATTTATACCAACCCTAGAACTGGAGTAAATGCTTGCAAGAACATGTATAAATTATAGTATTTTATATTCTTCATGTAAACTTGTGCACTCCACTCACATTCTACCCAAGCTCCACCCATGTGTACACCTACTGGCAAAGTACGTGCCATCGAGTAATGCGCGTACCTTTATGCTGATTATTGTTTTACAAGAGGTCATTAATACATATATGTGACATTAATTGCTAAAATAATCCCAAGTAGGCATGTACATGGTGTTTAAAAGTATGTGCCCTCTTATAAAATTACCTTCTTAATGCCAAAGTTTTTCAGTAAGATATAGAACACTGAGTAATGTGGTATCACAAATATTAAATAAGTTCCCAAAAATATTACTTTAGGAAAAATCTTAAGAGACATTTATTCTCACAGACTGGATGAGGATGATTATAGTCATACCTAATACTTTGATAATGTCCTGTTTGATTCATTTTCAGATGTCAGATTTAGAAGGATTATTGATCCTGAAAATATTGTATTGCATGTAGGTGGGGATTGCTGGATCAGAAATTAATAGCTTACCAACAGAGATCAGGGATTTGGCAGGTTATCGGCAATTTCAAAAATTATTGAAAACTTGGATTTTTCAGAGATATCTTTCAGAGATTGTCTAATTAAATTAATGAATTTAAAATGTAATATTGTAAACTTTATGCTCTGCTTTGTATGTTTTTGACTGTAAAAGCAGATTATAAGTGATGTAATTAAATTAAAGGCACATTTTAGAAATGATGTCTAGGTGCAATCTGGGATGTGCAAATCAAAAGATATGATAAAAAGTCGGCCACATGCTACTTTTGGCCCAATTTCAGAAACTTGCATGTGCCTGAATGGATGTTGGCGGTCACAGCCTCATAGACTTCCCTGCGACAAAACTTTAGAAGGGAGATGCCTATCCCATGCTGCCTAAGCAACCTTAAAGAAAAATAGAGAAGTTAACATGAAATGAATAGCTGGCGTGTATGTGAAGTTTAGCTTCAAGAGGCGATTTAAACCTCAAGGCTGCGCTTCCGACATTATTGCATACACGCCAGCTATTCATTTCATGTTAACTTCTCTATTTTTGTTTGGGGTTTATAGTGTAGAGTATTAGTTAGTTTGTTTTTTGGATTTGCCTAAACAACCTTGCCTGCTATTTTGCAAGCAGAGACATGCATCAGTGTGCTGAACAGAAAACAAGTGCCCATATTTCCTTTCCATTTTCTTTTTGGTGATGAAAAGTATTGTGGATATCAGAGTACTTTCTTCTCTATTCTCCCCAGGTGTTTTGGTAGCAGAAATCTACAGATATCACTCCATTGTATATTTAGTACCCCATCTTTGGAACTCCCTTCCCTGTCTCTATTTCAGGAATCCTCCTTCTCCAACGTTTTAAGATACATCTTAAAACCTGGCTCTTTCACACTGCTTTTTCTCAGGCCTCCTAAGTTGACATGTTCTTCCCCTTCCCCTCTCTCCCTTTTCCCATATCCTTCCTATCCCTCCCCCTTTTTCCTCTATAGTAAATCCATGTTCTTTTCCCTTTCCTTCTTTTAGCTTGTGCTCTTTCTCTCTATTTACCCTGTATTTTCTTTTTTATGGCCTCTGGTCTTTTGACGGTATATCAAGTTTCTGGAATAAATAACTTAGATAAAATAAAATAAATCCCTGGTGTACAGTGACTGGGGCAGAAGTGATCCCCCAACATTTCCCCACCACCTTGCCAACCAGGTTTAAAATGAGAGCTTGAAAAACTGGGAATTCCAAGATGACTGCCGCATGTTAGCTCGCTCCGATTGTTTGCTCGTGTTGGACTTTGCTGCTCTTCTTTTCTTGTTTTTCTTTTTGTATAGTTGTGCCTGGACTCTATGGGGAAGAGAAAAGGGAAGGTCCAGACTTACCCTGAAACTCTTCCTTCACTCGTGCAAGTGCCCATAACAAAGTTTGTTACTTTCAGAGCTTCTTCAGAGTCTGCTGGGAAGTATGTGGAGCTGCCGAGAAGGCGGTCCTTTCAGCCTCAAACATTAGTCTGAGCCCAGAGCAGCACATCCCACCGATGGAGCCTGGTTCATCAGTTGGTGTTGAATCATCTCGACACTCTCTTCCTTCGTTTGGAGTGGTGGAAGTGGGATTGCTATTGGGGAAGCAGACGAGTCCACGAGTGCAGGTAACTTTGTCCAGTGGGTTTGGAGTCTCCAGCCACCGTGACCAGTGATAGTTCGGGTGTCATGGCGTCAGGAGTGGCTCCAGGGTCCGACAGTTTTGCTGTGTCACGATTGGAGGGAAACTCTGTTCCTCCAGTGAGTGCTTGCACCCTGGTGAAGCCGCCAATGGTGACTTTGGGTGCAATTTGGGCAGCAATTGTTTTGTTGGAGAAATCGGTATCTAATCATTTGACTGGTGTAGAAGGAGCAACCTAGGACTTGCAGTCCAAACTTTTGTTGCATGATCAAGCAAGTGCCAAAACAAACACTTTGGTTGACCCTTTGTCTACACAGATGCAGTCATTGAAAATGAAGAGTCTGTCTTTTATTCGAGATAGTTCTGCTCTACATGCTAAAGCTGAGAAGTTGGTAAATTTGTCTAAGAGACTTAACGTTTTGCGAATTTTCCTATATCAGCTACTGTCTCTGTGGTTGACCTTTTTAAAAGGTATCTGCTGGAGGTTTTGGAGATGCCTGAGAATGCTTTACCTCCTACTTCTAAAGTATATTACCTTCCATCCAAGAAAAGAGTTACTAGTTCTGTTGCTGGAGAAGAGTTGGAAGCAGCTTCATTGGAGACCCTGAACTTGACTCAGGCTTTGGAGGAAACATTAAGCGAGACAGTGCAGAGGGCTACTCTTTTGGTCACCTATGTGTTGAGCCTGACCATGCTTGGACTTTGTGGCTTTACTTTAGGAATGCCCAAAAGGTTTTTTTGGGGCAAAAAGTTTGGATTTTTCCAGATATTTCTTACACTACACAATTAAAGAGGCGCCAGTTTTTAGCTATGTGTTCTGAGGTTGTTTCCTTAGGTTTTTCATTTTTACTTCATTTTCCTTGTAAATACTTAATTAAATCATCTTTTTCGAGATTTGTTTTTTATGATTCAAAGCAATTACATTCCATTCTAGATGCCCGTAAGGTGCCAGATTCAGTTGTTGTAACAGTTGTGCCATCTTAATATCGGCTCTATCTGAGATGCTGTTTTGAGGTTAGGGCCATGTGACATGCCTATTCTTTTGTATCGTATTTCCTGTTTTACGTTTGTGATGCTATCAAGCCTTTTTTTTCTGGATTCCCCTGTTCTATTGAGGGCTATTAGTGTCTAGCATAATTTGTATGTTTCCTATTTCCTTTTTGGGTTATTTCTTTTGCAATTGCTGTATTGATATTTGTGCTAGACCATTTTTTCAAGTTAATGTATATTGCTTGATGTAATTGTTTATTGAAAATGAGAAATAAAAAAAAAAAAGACCGCTCTGACCCCTATCAGTAGTCTTGTGGTACTACTACTAGTGATCAGCACCAGTAGCACTACAAGACTATCAAAGCTGCTATTTTAAAACCTGAGTAGCAAAGGGGCAGGAGCATAGGGCTCCAGCCACTATATCATCAGGGATACCTCTGGGGGAGTCGGCGCTTAATGGGGAGAGAGTCAGATGTTGACATTGAGGAGATATGTGATAAGGTACTGTATTGGGTTGCAGCTTGTCGTGCTGTGAGGGCTTGCGTGCATCAGTGATGCTGAGAGCTAAACTATCGGTAGTTTAACTACTAGCAGGGTCTCCCAAGATGGACAGGTCTCAGCTGAGGTGCCAGACCAAGACAAACCACCCATCTGGGCAGCAGCAGAATGGGATAGTGTTGACGGCGGAGGATAACATTTTTGTGACAACGGCAACAACACCAAACTTAAACTGCGCAGAAGAAAGGACCAGCAATCTACTTCTGTATCTTGCCATGAAAACCCAATGGATAGTTACAACAAAACAAATTGTGTTATGGTGCTGGAAGATGAGACCCCCAGGTCAGAAGGCACTCAACTAGCTACTGGGGAAGAGCTGAAGATTTTTCAGAGTAAAGCCAGCATTTATGATGTGGTTGAATCAAAGCCCTCGGGAAGTCTGACTGCTGATGTAGCTGCGCATGAAATGAGAGTCAGAAGCTGTAAAGATGTCTTACACATTGGAACATGGAACGTACGAAGCATGAACCAAGGGAAGTTGGAGGTGGTCAAGAATGAAATGGAACGTGTACAACTTGATCTGTTGGGTGTCAGCGAACTGAAATGGACTGGCATCGGGTACTTTGCATCAGATGATCACATGGTCTACTATGCTGGAAATGAAAGACAAAGAAGAAATGGTGTTGCATTTATAATAAAGAAGAAACTTGCAAGAACTGTAATGAAATACAATGCAGTCAGCGAACGCTTAATCTCTATTCGTCTACGAGGAATGCCTATCAACACAACTATAATTCAAGTATATGCCCCAACAACAGCTGCAGAAGAGAATGAAATTGAAGAGTTCTATGAACAAGTACAAGCTGAAATTGACAGAACATGCAAACAGGATATCCTGATAGTCATGGGTGATTGGAACGCAAAGGTTGGCAACAAAGAAGAAGACAAAGTAGTTGGAAAATATGGACTTGGCAACAGAAATAAAGCTGGAGAAAGACTGATAGAATTCTGCCAGACCAACGATCTATTCATCTCGAACACCTTCTTCCAGCAACACAAGCGGCGACTGTACACATGGACTTCACCCAATGGATTGTATAAAAATCAAATTGACTACATCTGTGGAAGTCAACGATGGAAAAGCTCTATAACATCAACAAAGACAAAACCTGGAGCTGACTGTGGTACAGATCTTCAACTACTAATATGCAAACTCAAGCTAAAGCTGTAAAAGAGCAAACCACTCATGAATGCAGCAAAATATGACCTTGAGAATATACCACTGGAATTTAAAGACTGCCTGCAAAATCGATTTGCTACTTTAGATACAAATGATAGAGTTCCAGAAGAGTTATGGAATGACATCAAAAAGGTTGTGTTGGAAGAAAGCGAGAAGTCTCTACAAAAGGTAAAAAAGAAAAAACGGCCAAAATGGATGACGGAAGAAACGCTGAAAATTGCCCAGAAACGCAGAGAAGCTAAAGCCAGAGGAGAAAGAAAGACAATCACAGAACTCAACAGAGATTTCCAACGTGCAGCAAGACAGGACAAGGAAAAGTACTACAATGACGCATGCAAGGAAATAGAAGCAGAAACTATTAGAGGAAGAACAAGATCAGCTTTCCTAAAGCTACGAGAGTTAAAGAAAACGTTCCAGCCTCGAATTGGAATGTTACAAGATGCTCAAGGTTCAATGTTGAATGATGCTGAGAAGATCAAGAAAAGATGGAAGGAATATACAGAGTTTTTATATGATAAAGATCAAGTGGACCAACAGCCGTTTCAACCTGTACCTTATGATCGGCAACCATTGGTGATGAAAGAAGAAGTTGAAGCAGCATTGAAAGCCTTATCAAAGAACAAAGCACCAGGCATTGATTGCATTCCCATAGAAGTATTACAGCAATCTGATGCAGCTGTTACCATACTTACAAGGCTCTGCCAAGAAATATGGAAGACAGCATCATGGCCAACTGACTGGAAAAGATCTGTGTTTATACCAATACTAAAGAAAGGTGATCCAACTGACTGTCGAAATAATCGCACAATCGCTCTGATCCCACATGCCAGCAAGATTCTACTGAAGATTATTCAAAAGAGACTACAATCATACCTGTAACAAGAACTACCTGAAGTGCAAGCAGGGTTCAGAAAAGGGCGAGGAACGAGAAACATCATTGCGGATGTGAGATGGATCCTTGAAAAGACTAAAGAATACCAAAAGGATATCTATTTGTGCTTTATCGACTATAGCAAAGCTTTTGACTGTGTAAACCATGAGAAACTCTGGGCCACATTAAGAAGCATGGGTATACCAGAACACCTGATCATTCTCTTGCACAATCTGTACATTGATCAAGAAGCAACAGTTCGAACGGAACAAGGAGAAACAGAATGGTTTAAAATAAGCAAAGGTGTAAGACAAGGCTGCATACTTTCCCCCTACCTGTTTAATTTATATGCAGAACAAATCATCAGAGAAGCAGGATTGTATGAAGACAACAGAGGTGTGAAGATTGGTGGAAGACTCAACAACCTTCGCTATGCTGATGATACCACATTACTGGCGGAAAGTGAAGATGATCTGAAACATTTGCTTCTCACAATCAAAGAACATAGGGGCATGTTTACTAAAAACCGCTAATTTGCGCGCCGCAAAATAGCGCACTAAAAGCGGTACTTAAGAGCGCTTAAATGCCCCGCAATCGTGCGTGTCACCCCCGCACAGGTGCGCGGCACAATAACGGGCCCCGCACAAGTACGGGCCCGCAAATGTCCGATAGAGGCGTGGAACGGCTAACGGAGGGCGGAGGAAGGTTCCTGAGGGGCGGAGAGACAGGTTTAATGGGCGGGGAAGGGGAGGGGAGAGGCTCCCCGCACATTATCGGGGCCGAATCCCAAAGCAAAACTACTCGCGGTAGAGGGCATTTAAAGGGAAGAGAAACCATTTCCGTCAGCAATGTACAGCAAAATCGGGGAAACCTGCAAAACGTGAGCAGTGTGATACATGTGCACAGCACAAAAGTGAAAATAAAAATAGAAAGTGACCACAACAAAAATATCACAAATAGTAATGCAGCTGGGGAACAGTTATAGTAATGGGCAAATATAGAAACACACCCAGGAAAGCTCCAGAAAGAAGAAATGAATATTGGAAGGGTCTACGGAGCGGAGACTCATCCAAAACAAATGTCCTTTTTGGAGCTTTCCTGGGAGTGTTTGCTATGGTTGCCCATTAATATCACTTTTGCCCAGCATGGTGATATATTGTCCCCCAGTGTCTGTGGTCATTTCCGGGGTTTATGTGCACGTTTGTCACCAGACAGAGTGCATGTGCCCACAGTAAAAATGCGTAGAGCAGGGATTGTGACTCCATCCTGCCAGGTATACTACCTCCAGGGGCTGCATTGTCTCTGTGGCTATAGTGTGGTGCAGCAGACAGAGCCAGTACCTCTAAGACCAGAGGGTCAGAGGTTCAAATCCCAGCTGGGGCACATGCCAGCCCAGCCCCTATATTTTACCCACCACTAAACAAAGATAGCGCAGATACCCCTGTATTGCAGGGAACATAAGCATGGGGAAAATACCCATATTTTACACAACACTGCAAAAACACAACAACAATGGGCATTACCTACAGCCAAATCCCCCAAATGCAGTCCCGTACTGCCACATTGCAATCTGGTCATCTGCTGTTTCTGAGAGAAGCTCATGCCAGCATGTTGGCGGACGAGTACATGTGGTGCAGGGGGCAGTGGCTGCTAGCCACAGAAGACAGAGGCCTAGCCATGTGCAGGCTGGCACAGTCCACTGCAACAGACAGGCCCTGCCGGATCCACAGTCATGGATGTTCCAGGGAAACCAGCCACTCTGTGGCTACACGGTGGTGCAGTGCACACAGACAGTGCATGCAAGAACAGAAGGTCACAGGTTCAAAGCCCAGCTGGGGCTTCCACCAATCCTAGACACATATTTTTCCCACACCTACACAGTGATAGTAAGGACACACCTTTCGTGTCGAGGACATATGCAATGGTAATACGTCTATCTTTTACCCCACTGAGCACAGACACCATGAACAGGGGCAGTACCTAGAGCAGACTCTCCCAAATGCATTCCTGGTGTGCCACACACCAGTCAGGTTCCATGCTGCCACTCATACAAATGCCTGTGCTGTATATCTATGCACCACCCCCATGGCATGTAGATGTAGCTCATGCATATTCATGAGGGACAGCAGGAAAACACGAACAGTGTGATGCAAACCTGGACTGGGGTTGGGAATCTCTGCCGTAAAGCAGCAGCCAACAGGGGCAGACACACCCACACCCACACCCACAGGCCCCATTGGCCAATGTCTCCTGGAGAGGCAGAACAGTGGACCCTGCGTGCATCTCCCAATACTAGCACCTGCATACCTTAGCAATGTCACCCTACACCTGAGGTATACGGTACACAGCTCTGAGACGTTTGCTAGGAGTACTGGCAGATAGATATCCATACGTTACGCACATACTGCTAGTTGACCCCATCAGAACAATCTGTTAGGTGTTTGCGGGGCGTGCTCCAGGACTGGCCTCTGACGGTGTTTACCACCCTGGGGAGTGACCCCCAGCAGTACTGCGCACCATATCCATGCCTTGCCGTGCCTAGGACAGGTTTGGTGGCCAAGGCTAATTACCTCCTCAATAGTAGCACCATGCTGGCATAGGTGTGGAAGTGTGTGTCTGTCTATACAGTGGGTGCTGGCTACAAGCCCCTTCCACAGCCCACACTGCCAGCACTGTTGCCAGTATTGGCCTGCTAATGTGCATAATGAGTAGCAAGGGACCATGGGTATATCTCAGACAGGGTGGGCTGACCAGGATGCAGCTGCACAGGGCATAGGGCACTGGCAGGGACATGGTAGTGCCCGGCCACCACCTACACAGACAGGGGGACCTCTGTATGTGCTGCTGGCGGATCACTCTCACCCTGAGTGTGCAGTGATGGCAGCATGGCTAGGCACACCCATAGTGCTGTATTGTGTTTCTCTCATGTGATATATATGGGTTTCCTGTTGGGGCCTTTTCACTGACTTATCTGCTTGTGTGTGCTGCCACCCCAGTTGTGGGTGCATGCATTTCCATCAGGACCAACCAGCAGACTGAGCACAGATGGTATGTGTCTTGATGGAGTGCCTTGCAGGGTGCAGTGGCCGATGGCTTGCTGCAGGAGAATATCAGATAGTGGTGGGGTGCATCTATGAATATCCAGGCCTAATGTCTGTCTGATATTGTGTTATGGATGTGTGTGGAGCTGCTTGGACTGCCCTGGGGGGGGGGGGGGGTGGTGGTGTCGTGTCGTCTACTTCCCCAGCAGGACTGGGGGTGATGGTTGACTCTACTGCCATCGGGGGGGGGGGGGGAGAGGGAGGAAGAGAATAGAAGAGGGAGAAGATAGTATGGGGATCTGTTGGTGGGAGACCCTGTTTTGTCCACCGGAGGGGGGGGAGGGGGGGGGGTGTGTTGGTGGTGGTGGTGGTGTTCCACTAACTGTGGCAGACAGCGATCTCCAAGATGTTTATGCAGCACCTACCTATTTCACAGGTTATTGCTGCTTTGGAGCTCTGATATGGCCGCATTCAGCCATGCGAGGTGTTGTGCACCTGGTCCTGGGCGCATCATCACACACTCAGGGTGGGCATAGTAACCGCACAATGTGATGGTGTTTAGCTACTCTTTGCCGTTTGTCCACCCACTCAGGACACCCTACCAGGCCGAGGTGCTGTGTGGGTGCACAAGGACACCTCCCCCTACCAGGCCGGGTAGCTTTAGGGGTGCAGTTCCCATCTTGTGTGCATCTGTGGACAGTTTATTTGCATGTGCAGTGCATCATGGGTACGGGTGGCCTAACCCTATCCTGTTTACACCAGCAGACTGTCTGTGATGTGACGTGCAGGCTATCTGCAGTCAGGCAGGAGCTTGCTTACAGCTATAGAGGTGTAGCCCAATGGTTACGCCACTGCCTGTGCAGCCAGAGGTCATGGGTTCATACCCACAGTGGGGTTCTGTGATAGGGTTTTCCAAAGCATTTTTTACATTTACTGTACATATGTTGATACCTGCAATAACACCCTCAGCGTACTGTACCCATAAGGTGTCTCTGAGGGTGCTTTATTGGGCGCCCTATAGGGCACTTTATGGTTGGCATCCATATAGGGTGCACTATACATTATCCTGTGTCGCAACATACATGCTGCCCTATAGGGAACATTCTAGGGTGCCTTGGCGGACGGTGCACTGTAACATGTGCCTTATGGTCCACCTTATGTTAACATGCTGTGAGAGTGCGTTTGCTAGTAGTTATCACAAAATAGAATTAAAAAGCCTCCTAAAGCACTCCACAACATAAAATATACTGCCTTAACTAGCCTTTTTCAATGGGCATTGTGAGGGATTGAACCCCTGGTCCCTGCACCATTGGTCAGTGTCTTAACCATTGTGCTGTGGCTGTGTTCCTTTGCTTTAGCATCAGCGCGCCGCCTTGTGGCCATCAGCGTGCCGCATCCTGCTGCCCACAATGAACAGTGCGCCGCCTTATGCCGCCCCAATATGAACAGTGCGCCGCCCCACAATGAACAGTGCGCCGCCTTATGCCGCCCCAATATGAACAGTGCGCCGCCTTATGCCGCCCCAATATGAACAGTGCGCCGCCTTATGCCGCCCCACAATGAACAGTGCGCCGCCCCAAAATGAACAGTGCGCCGCCTTATGCCGCCCCAAAATTATTTTGCCTCCTGACACACATTTCCACATTCAAGGTGGTGCCTCAGCCAGCCTTTTTGGGCTGCACACACTGGGGGATTGAACCGGTGGCCCCTGCACCATTGGTTATTGTCTTCACCATTGTGCTACGGCTCTGTTCCTATATCTGCCCAGCTGCGCCCCACTTGGCCTTCCCATGCGCTAATGTGGGCCCCGCACATTAACGCGACGCGCACACATACGGTCTTTTTTTTTGCTTTTTCGGCCTGAACCGCCCACTCCTTATATGGCACAGGCACACTACCGCGGCCCCGCACGTTAGGAATGTTTAGTAAACATGCCCCATAGTTTCAAAATGGGCCTGCACCTTAATGTAAAGAAGACAAAGATCATGACAACTGGCATAATCAACAGGTTCATCGTCGAAGGAAAAGAAATTGAAATCGTGAATAACTTTAACTTACTTGGATCAACTATCAATAAAGAAGCAACAAGCAGTCAAGAAATCAGACGACGCATTGCTCTTGGCAGAATGGCTATGAAAGACCTAGATAAGATTCTCAAGAGCAGAGATGTCTGTGTTTTAATTTTAAACTAAAAGTACTTTGCTGATGCTAGGCCCTGAGTGACTATGAAATTTAAACTACAAGCTCTCTGCTGGGTTCCAAATTAAACCAGAAAGCTCTCTTCTGTGTTTTAAATTTAAACTAAAAGTACTTTGCTGATGCTAGGCCCTGAGTGACTATTAAATTTAAATGACAAGCTCTCTGCTGGGTTCCAAATTAAACCAGAAAGCTCTCTTCTGTGTTTTAAATTTAAACTAAAAGTACTTTGCTGATACTAGGCCCTGAGTGACTATTAAATTTAAACTACAAGCTCTCTGCTGGGTATGATATGTAACCAGAAAGTTCTCTTCTGTGTTTTAAATTTAAACTTAAACTGCTGCTACTAGGCCGTGACTGATTTAACAAAAAATAGTGGGTTCACAGATTAATTAGCTTTAATACAAAGAATTCCTTACGGAAAATTCCCAAAAGTATATACTCACAATTGCAGATCTCTCTCCTGAAGTAACAGTCCCCTTTTGTAGTCCTGCAAGACTGAAGATCACAGAGCTGTGGTTGAGCTATTTATGCCTGTGCTGCTGAGGTAAGCTGTGACTAACTTCCTGGATGATTACCAGTCCTTGCTTGGATAGAAGGAGTCTTTCAAAATGTCCATTTGTCCTTCCACCTGGTGTTAACACCTATTGAAAACATTTCACAGGTCTCCTGCCCCCTAGGTAGAAGGCCTCTTTGTAAAGGTCTCTAGAAGACTTTACTTGCTCTTCAAAGAGTACTGACTTGCCTTTTGTGCTAATCTATATTATTTAAATTATAGCTTTTTGCTGCTGCTAGGCTCTAACTTATTATGAAATTTAAACTACAAGCTCTCTGCTGGGTTCTAAATTTAACCAGAAAGCTCTCTTCTGTGTTTTAAATTTAAACTAAAAGTACTTTGCTGATACTAGGCCCTGAGTGACTATGAAATTTAAATGACAAGCTCTCTGCTGGGTTCCAAATTAAACCAGAAAGCTCTCTTCTGTGTTTTAAATTTAAACTAAAAGTACGTTGCTGATACTAGGCCCTGAGTGACTATTAAATTTAAACTACAAGCCCTCTGCTGGGTATGATATGTAACCAGAAAAAAAAAGAGGAAGGCCAGCAATGAGATGGATTGATACAATAATAGCAGCTATGGGAGCCACTCTATCAACAATGAGCTGCCTGACTGAAGACTGAATACAGTTTGGGTCAACTATCCAGAGGGTTGCCATCAGTCGACACCAACTCGACGGCACTAAACAACAACAACAACAAAAATTCTAACGCCAAGTTGCAGCTGATACAAAATACTGCAGCAATGAATTAAGGGAGTTAAGGGAGTTAGGAGATGGGTTTGGGCTATCCCATTATTAATTCAAGCATATAGATTACCATTTTGTCTCAAAGTTCTGTTCAGACTTCTGAATATGGGACCCTTTTACTAAGTGTTGCTAATTAGTCAATGTGCATTGTATTGTGTGGTAACTGGCAGTGGTGAACATTAGCACGTGGGCATGCCTGCTACCCACCCCCAAAACGCACACTAAATGGTGCATGGACATGGAAGGCACATTAATGTGCGATCACCATTAAGGTGGCCATTAGCACAGATGCACCTAATGATACTTCTTTAGGTATTGTTAGAGGCACCCACGTTATTTGCTACAAATGTTCAGGTACTGCTGGGAACATGCTGGTCACACCTCCTAGAGGTAGCACAGAGGCTTTACACTTAACGTGCATTAGAAGTGTATGTTAAGTGCACAGCCTTATTGGGATTTAGTAAAAGGGCCCCTATAATTCGCAATTCTAAGTGGGAAAAATATTGCATATACCAGAGTAAGCATATTACTGTTTATTTAGCACTTCACTCTTTGAGGGTACTTTTATAAGGGGGCACTATTTAAAGTGTATTTTAAGGCAGCCATATTTAGCCAAATTGCACACTAAATTAAGGTGCCAGCATTTATACCAACCCTAGAACTGGAGTAAATGCTTGCAAGAACATGTATAAATTATAGTATTTTATATTCTTCATGTAAACTTGTGCACTCCACTCACATTCTACCCAAGCTCCACCCATGTGTACACCTACTGGCAAAGTACGTGCCATCGAGTAATGCGCGTACCTTTATGCTGATTATTGTTTTACAAGAGGTCATTAATACATATATGTGACATTAATTGCTAAAATAATCCCAAGTAGGCATGTACATGGTGTTTAAAAGTATGTGTCCTCTTCTAAAATTACCTTCTTAATGCCAAAGTTTTTCAGTAAGATATAGAACACTGAGTAATGTGGTATCACAAATATTAAATAATTTCCCAAAAATATTACTTTAGGAAAAATCTTAAGAGACATTTATTCTCACAGACTGGATGAGGATGATTATAGTCATACCTAATACTTTGATAATGTCCTGTTTGATTAATTTTCAGATGTCAGATTTAGAAGGATTATTGATCCTGAAAATATTGTATTGCATGTAGATGGGGATTGCTGGATCAGAAATTAATAGCTTACCAACAGAGATCAGGGATTTGGCAGGTTATCGGCAATTTCAAAAATTATTGAAAACTTGGATTTTTCAGAGATATCTTTCAGAGATTGTCTGATTAAATTAATGATTTTAAAATGTAATATTGTAAACTTTATGCTCTGCTTTGTATGTTTTTGACTGTAAAAGCAGATTATAAGTGATGTAATTAAATTAAAGGCACATTTTAGAAATGATGTCTAGGTGCAATCTGGGATGTGCAAATCAAAAGGTATGATAAATAGTCGGCCACATGCTAGTTTTGGCCCAATTTCAGAAACTTGCATGTGCCTGAATGGATGTTGGCGGTCACAGCCCCATAGACTTCCCTGCGACAAAACTTTAGAAGGGAGATGCCTATCCCATGCTGCCTAAACAACCTTGTCTGCTATTTCGCAAGCAGAGACATGCATCAGTGTGCCGAACAGAAAACAAGTGCCCACATTTCCTTTCCATTTTCTTTTTGGTGATGAAAAGTATTGTGGATATCAGAGTACTTTCTTCTCTATTCTCCCCAGGTGTTTTGGTAGCAGAAATCTACAGATATCACTCCATTGTATATTTAGCACCCCATCTTTGGAACTCCCTTCCCTGTCTCTATTTCAGGAATCCTCCTTCTCCAACTTTTTAAGATACATCTTAAAACCTGGCTCTTTCACACTGCTTTTTCTCAGGCCTCCTAAGTTGACATGTTCTTCCCCTTCCCCTCTCTCCCTTTTCCCAAATCCTTCCTATCCCTCCCCCCTTTTTCCTCTATAGTAAATCCATGCTCTTTTTCCTTTCCTTCCTTTAGCTTGTTCTCTTTCTCTCTATTTACCCTGTATTTTCTTTTTTATGGCCTCTGGTCTTTTGACGGTATATCAAGTTTCTGGAATAAATAACTTAGATAAAATAAAATAAATCCCTGGTGTACAGTGACTGGGGCAGAAGTGATCCCCCGACATTCCCCCTCCACCTTGCCAACCGGGTTTAAAATGGCAGCTTGAAAAACAGTGGGAATTCCAAGATGACTGCCGCATGTTAGCTTGCTCTGATTGTTAGCTCGTGTTGGACTTTGCTGCTCTTCTTTTCTTGTTTTTCCTTTTGTATAGTTGTGCCTGGACTCTATGGGGAAGAGAAAAGGGAAGTTCTAGACTTACCCTGAAACTGTTCCTTCACCAGTGCAAGTGCCCATAACAAAGTTTGTTACTTTCAGAGTTTCTTCAGAGTCTGCTGGGATGTATGTGGAGCTGACGAAAAGGCGGTCCTTTCAGCCTCAGATGTTAACCTGAGCCCAGAGCAGCACATCCCACCGATGGAGCCTGGTTCACCAGCTGGTGTTGAATCATCTCGACACTCTCTTCCTTTGTTTGGAGTGGTGGAAGTGGGATTGCTATTGGGGAAGCAGACGAGTCCAGGAGTGCAGGTAACTTTGTCCAGTGGGTTTGGAGTCTCCAGCCACCGTGACCAGTGATAGTTCGGGTGTCATGGCATCAGGAGTGGCTCCAGGGTCCAACAGTTTTGCTGTGTCACGATTGGAGGGAAACTCTGATCCTCCAGTGAGTGCTTGCACCCTGGTGAAGCCGCCAATGGTGACTTTGGGTGCAATTTGGGCAGCAATTGTTTTGTTGGAGAAATTGGTATCTAATCATTTGACTGGTGTAGAAGGAGCAACCTAGGACTTGCAGTCCAAACTTTTGTTGCATGATCAAGCAAGTGCCAAAACAAACACTTTGGCTGACCCTTTGTCTACTTAGATGCAGTCATTGAAAATGAAGAGTCTGTCTTTTATTCGAGATAGCTCTGTTCTACATGCTAAAGCTGAGAAGTTGGTAAATTTCTCTAAGAGACTTAATTTACATTTTGTGAATTTTCCTATATCAGCTACTGTCTCTCCGGTTGACCTTTATAAAAGGTATCTGTTGGAGGTTTTGGGGATGCCTGAGAATGCTTTGCCTCCTACTTCTAAAGTATATTACCTTCCATCCAAGAAAAGAGTTACTAGTTCTGTTGCTGGAGAAGAGTTGGAAGCAGCTTCATTGGAGACCCTGAACCTGACTCAGGCTTTGGAGGAATCATTAAGCGAGACAGTGCAGAGGGCTACTCTTTTGGTCACCTATGTGTTGAGCCTGACCATGCTTGGACTTTGTGGCTTTACTTCAGGAATGCCCAAAAGCTTTTTTTGGGGCAAAAAGTTTGGATTTTTCCAGATATTTCTTACACTACACAATTAAAGAGGCGCCAGTTTTTGGCTATGCGTTCTGAGGTTGTTTCCTTAGGTTTTTCATTTTTACTTCATTTTCCTTGTAAATACTTAATTAAATCATCTTTTTTGAGATTTGTTTTTTATGATTCAAAGCAATTACATTCCTTTCTAGATGCCCATAAGGTGCCAGATTCAGTTGTTATAACAGTTGTGCCATCTTAAGATCAGCTGTATCTGAGATGCTGTTTTGAGTTTAGGGCCATGTGACATGCCTATTCTTTTGTATCGTATTTCCTGTTTTACGTTTGTGATGTTATCAAGCATTTTTTTTTCTGGATTCCCCTGTTCTATTGAGGGCTATTAGTGTCAAGCATATAATTTGTATGTTTCCTATATCCTTTTTGGGTTATTTCTTTTGCAATTGCTGTATTTATATTTGTGCTAGACCATTTTTTCAAGTTAATGTATATTGCTCGATATAATTGTTTATTGAAAATGAGAAATAAAAAAAAATGGCAGCTCTGACCCCTATCAGTAGTCTTGTGGTACTACTACTAGTGATCAGCACCAGTAGCACTACAAGACTATCAAAGCTGCTATTTTAAAACCTGAGTAGCAAAGGGGCAGGAGCATAGGGCTCCAGCCACTATATCATCAGGGATACCTCTGGGGGAGTCGGTGCGGAATGGGGAGAGAGTCAGATGTTGATATTATGGGGATATGTGATAAGGTACTGTATTGGGCTTTGCGTTTGTGATTGCGGGGGTTGGTGCTGTCACCAGGGGGGACGGGTATGAGATCAGGGGAGGTTGGGGGTACTTTGCCATGAGATTTTTGATCTGCGCAGCCTTAAGGCTCGAGTTGAATGCACTGGCGGATTGTGCGGATGCATCCGCACTATCTTCCACTGCATTTAATGCAAGCACCTGCTGTAAGTGTGCACCCTGTGTTCTAACTGAAGGGTATTTGCTGACCACGCCCCAGACAACAAGCAGCCTTTAAACTTATTGCAGGTTCGTTTTTGCGCCTAGTGTGCAGGTAAAGCACAGTTACTTACCTGTAACAGGTGATCTCTGGGAACAGCAGGAATTAGTCTTCACATATGGGTACGTCGGTACCGACGGAGCCTGCACGGGAATGCTGCCCAGCTTCCAATCAGAAAGCTTTTGGCAGCATCCCTCGCGCCTGCGCGCTGACTTCCCGCCTTCTCCAGAGCCTCTCTTCAGTTGAGTTTCAAAGCTGAGACAAAGGCGAGGAGAGAAAGGAAGAAGATAAAGAGATGCAACTCCCAGGGGAGGTGGGAGGGTTGTGAAGACTAATTCCTGCTGTTCCCAGAGATCACCTGTTACAGGTAAGTAACTGTGCTATCTCCAGGAACAAGCAGGAATGAGTCTTCACATATGGGGACTCCCTAGCTAGGGATGCCAGGGGGAGATCCCATAAAAATGCAGAGGCCTCGGCCAGGGAAGCATTTTGTCTCCAGGAATTCCCGGCATCCTTCGTGGGATGGAGGGTAGGAGTTGACAATAAAGGAGCTGTGAGTAAAGAAACAGCATAGCCAAGGACTATAGGGGAGAAGTCCTTGGTATATATGAGAAGTAACATTAAACACATTTAATGTACACTTAAAATATGCAGCGTACCTACTGAATCGTAGGAAGTCGAGAGCATGATGGAGTCTACTGGATAAGCAGTGGCGGAATCTTCAAAGTGACCTCACAGCAGTGAGGATGAAGGTCCAGACCTGGAGGTAGCAGACGATCCAGGTGTCAACTGGGTAGGATTAGACGTCAGGTCTTCAATGGAAAGCTTTATGGAAAAAAGCTGAAAACTCCTTTAGGCATAAAGTCATTAACAATGAAGGCGAAAGGAAGAAGACTGACGGAGGTAGAGAACTAACCCAGTCCTGGCGGGAAGAAGGGGAGTGGAAAAAACCCCTATTCCCAAGGAGAACAGTTGTCTACTCAAGATAAAGATGTACACTATTTTTCCTAGCTGGCGAGAGATAGGAAAAAATATTGAAGCTTGATGCTTCAAGAACTTAAAGAAAAAATGGAAGATGTTAGCACCACAGTAGTTATTGGTGCCTAACAGTACCTGCATCATAATATGGTATGCAAGTAGGGCGATAGACTGTCTAAACCCTCTAGAAGGTAAAACATTTAGTATAGACAGTAAGGGTTATAGTGTGTAAGACATATCAACCCTTGAGAAGCCCTCCAACAGACACATATATATAGATTTATACATACATATATATATATATATATATATATATATACATATATACATATATATATATATATACATATATACATATATATATATATATATAATATATATATATATATATATATATATATATATATATATATATATATATATATATATATATATATATGTGGATGGAATATATATATATACATATATACATGTATAGAAATATACATATGTCCATGTGTGTATATTAGGATATGGGTGGAGAAATGTATCAAAATATATATATATATTGTCACCCCTTTGTCATGCAGCACCTCCTGCTGGTCACAGCTGGTACTGCACCCGGGTGTAAAGTACTGGCCTTTTCAATATTTATAGTCCTTGCCAGTACACAAATAAGTTGTGACACCGAAATCGGTTTAACTGGGTTTTATTCCCCGTCCCGTAGGATTCTTTCAAAAGTATAACAATCAAATCAACATAACCCTTCTCGGGTAAACAAAAAGAACTATAACAAAAATAGCTTTCCTTTCAGCAAACAAAATATGAATGGAAACAGAAATACAGCTTGTCAGGTTTCCAGATAAAGGCTTCTCTGGAGCAGTTCAGCCTTCTATCTGAGAGACTCTATTTGGTCAGCTAGTATCAAACTACAGTCCATCTGTTCAACAGGCAATTCAATGTTAGCCTCTATTGCATAAGGCTCATACTGCATTGGAACACTGTCTTGTACAGATGCTTCGTCACTTCTCTCCTGAGGTAGTTTGTTCAACAAACTTTCCAGCTTGTGACGTACTTGACTCTCTACAGAATGTATCTGGTTGGCTTTACCATATTCTCTGGAGTTGCTCAACCAGGAGCCTTTCCTCTGCCTCTGGTTATCAGGCAGAGTAAAGCAGTTAGCTGCCCAGCTATTAGAGAGTGGAACCTTTGTTCGGGGTTTTGTTTTAACAGGAGCTTTACAAACAGCTGTTGTCTCCAACGGCAGTTTCTGAGAAGGCTTATGCCAGTTATATCCCTCTGCAGGGTTCTCTCTCACAGGTAACAAGCTTTGTTCTATATTCTGTCTGTAGCCCAGACTCTGGAGTTTTCCTGCTTTCATTAAGTTAACATTATAGGGCTTTTGTTTCTCATACAAATGCCTCTCATAGCTCAGCTTAGCATTTCTCCTCTCTGGCTCAGAATAGCTTTTCCTAGCTTGCAACTTGTGTCTTAGGGCATAGCTTCTATCAAGGCTGCTGCATATACTGTCCCTGTCTGAATTCAGTTGCTCATCTCTTTCACTTAATTGTTCATCAGACTCACTCAGACTTTCATTCAGCCAGTGCCTTCTGCCTTGCTGTAGAGACCTGGGAGGTCTGTGTTCTTCCCACTCTGGGTATCTCCTCTGCCTGGGAATATCCTTTCTCCTTGGGTCTTTCAACTCTCTTGGTTGCCTGGATTCTCTTAACCTCCTTCGTCTCTCAGGTCTCCCAGCTTCCTCGGCTCTTTCTGCCTTGCTTCCTTCCTGTGAGCTGTGCTGATTATTTACGTAATCCCCAGCTGCACCACACCCTAGCCTATTGGGGTCAGGTGGGACCTTCCTTGCCTCCCTACTGGCTGGGTGATAATTCCAGGCTTGTGACCTCACTCCCTTATACCTATTCTGATACCCTTGTGTCATGTGCTCTCTCCACACGTCACTGTTCACTTGAGGAGTAGTGTTTTTTAGCTCCACAGGGGGCTCTAGAGAGTCTGCTCTGTGACAATATATATGATATACGGAAATATATATACATTGGTGGGGCATGGAATTGCACCACCAGGGTAATGAGATAGGTATGTAGACATATATGGAGATGCTACATACAAGATAGAGATTGAAGATACATATCTACCACCCAGCCCCATAGTTGTATATGGGGAATATAAAAGAAAAGATTCTCTGCTCCACAAGAGGGTGGACCCACTTGGGATATGTGTAAAGAATCTATTTCCGTGGATTGAGGGAATCCAGTAAGATAATTTGACGTTTGCGTGAGAACAGATGATGATATCAGTCTGTAAAGAACAAGGCGGGAGTTGCAAAGAACACTGACATGGCAGATGTTCAGCAACGCAAGAAGATACCAGAGGGACCTGCTGGAGGGACCCAGAGGGAGCATGCGTAAACATCAGCCTTGGATTTTCACGCAGAAGAACTTATATATCATACCAACAGCCCAGACCAGAGGGTTTGGAGAACCCTCATAGGCATGGAAGGAATTAAGCTTTGCCCTACTGATAGCTTCAGAGATAAGGTCAATGCTCTAAAATAAGGCCCTCATAGTAGAAAGCTTCTCTGAGAGTGCAGAGAGCATTGTGCAGGAGAAAGAGGAGATAAACTGACTGAAGTCAGTGGTATTGCCATATCCTAAGAGAGGAGATGGAGGAAGATTGTGAAAAAGCCAAAACGTAGGAGGATCCAAGATAGCTGAGGAGCAGCCTGGAATCACTACTGAGGCTAGATAAACCTTGGAACAAGGGACTGGAACTAGAAAGTACCAGTAACACAATCATTGTAACTCCTGCAGGCACAGCTGGTGATAGAAACCAGCAGAGAGATTGTACTGTGCCCATTTAAGAATAAGAGACAAGGAAGGAGAGGAGGCATCTCCTGTCTCTTTCTGAGGAATAAGCGTGCTAAGAAGCTTCTCAGTATGGTACCCCTCAACCAGGAAGAAGTCCTGTAGAGAGGGTAGGCCAGTAAGTGGAGGGTGACGTACCCTCAGGGTAAGTGCAACTTGAAGGAAAAAAAAAAATGTTCAAAGTGGGACAGAACTATCAGGGGATAGTAGTAACTGCTCCTCTAGAGAGTAAAGGAGGAGAAGTGCGTAGTCCCTGAACAAGAATGTTCCGACATCTTAGTACACTGAGAAAGAAAAGCACAGTGAAGCAACTTCTAATAGGTAGAAGTGAACTGCAGACTATAATTCTCAGTCCCTATGGTTGTTGGGAATGCTGAGAGTGGCCAGAGCTGGAGGACTTCAGACTAGGCTGAGGTGTCCCTTGTTTAGGTACCTCTGAATGATGGGCAGGAGAGGAATGAAACTTTCTTTTCTTAGGGAAAGAAGGTTTGGTAGGACATTTCCTACCCCTCGAAGAATGGGATGGCTTAGAATGGTCTGTAGTGGAAGGAGAGTCAGTGGAGCATTCAGCAACCTGACGTAAAGCCTCCTTACCAAAAAGACCGTCTCCTGTACAAGGAGAATGAGCCAGTATAATTTGTGCCCGTCTATTCAAGTCCGAAGCTTCGAGCCAGGCTCTGCGACGTGCTGCAATGGCAATAGCAGAGGATCTGCTAACAGACTCAAAAGAGTCTATAGAAGCACGAGACAGAAAGCAGGATATATTCCGGCTATGATTGATGAGCAAGGAATAATCAGTAGCCTTCGGCTCTGGCAAAAAAGGGGTCAAGAGAGACAATTTCTCTGTGACCTCCTGGAGTGTTAGACTCATGTGGAAAATATATGAAAGAATTCTGGAGGCCAGCATAGATGTTTGGAAGGCTTGACGACCAAAAGCATCGAGTGTTCTTGAAGAACGACCTGGCGGATAAGAAGAATGCTTCTTCTTGCTCTTAGCCTTCCTCAGTGCTGATTCTACTACCAGGGAACGATGAGGAAGTTGCGGCTTCTGAAATCCTGGAGAGGGAGGCACTCGGTACCGAACCTCAGTAGCTGTGGAAGCTAGAGGAAGCGGTAAGGGTGATTTTCAAACCCTCAGAAGGAGATCCTGCAGAGCAGGATGTAAAGGAAGCATGATATTTTCCATTTGTGCCGGTGGGCTATGAGTATCAGCACAACCAGGGATAGAGATATTAAGAAAGGTTGCCATGTCTCGGAGAAAAGTCTGAAAAGACTGATCCCCTATGGGAACCATCCCTGGTAAGGCCAAAGAAAGAGACTGAGCACCAGAGGACGTACCATGGTGTGAAGCAAGAGACGTAGTAGATGGACCGGGATACTGGCGTGTTAACTCAGAGGCAGTAGGTACTGCATCAGCAATGCCAGGTATCGGTTCCAACGGAGGCATCGACATCGATTGTGATACAGGACCAGCGGTCAAAGTTGTCATCGGGGACTGCTGCAGTGGTACCGAGATCATGAGTTTAGAGTTATAGCTAGGATCTGCGGAACTGCTTATCTGGAAGCGAGCGGAGTCGGTTCCAGGACGCGTCGGTACCCAGTCCTCGAGACTAGAAATCGATTCAAGACTCGGCATCGATGGAAGCGAGTCTATCGATGCATGCCTCGAGGGTACCAACGTCAGTGGCTGTATCGGCGATGCCGATACCGATAAAGCAGTCTGGGTTACATCGATCGGTCCCGAAGGTACCGAGGATACCCGATGATACCCACCTGCGAGAAACAGGTTACTGCATCCCGATGTCGTAGCCAGGGCATCGGAACCGCTCGACGGCGGTACCATCTCCGAGCATGGCTGGGATATAGAAATGTCCATGCGTAGCGTATCGATCGGCCCCGAAGGTACCGAGGACGCTTGAGGACGATCCCTGGTGGCGAGTGGAACACTCGACACCGGTGCCGATGCCAGGGTATCGGTACCGCTCGAAGCGGATACCACCACCGGACACGGTGGGGATCGAGGGAAGTCAATCTGAAGCGTATTGATCGGCCCCAAAGGTACCGAGGATGCCAGATGACGATCCCTGGTGAAGAGTGGAACACTCGACACCGGTGCCGATGCCGGGTGATCGGTACCGCTCGAAGCGGATACCACCCCCGAGCATGGCTCAGGTATGTTCTGTGAGGGGTGAGCCCCAGGAACAACCTGAAACCCCTTTAACGCTTTGGAGCCCATAGAATCCCGCAGGGGTAATGCCAATGGATTCTTGAGGGTAAGGCCGGAGCCGTCACCATGCTGGGCATGGGACATACCACTCAAGCATTGACTAGTCTTAACAGACTGTTTGTGGGTTACCTGATCCTGTGAAATGGAGAAACCGGGTACCCTCACTGCCGAGGAAAAAACGGCATCGAGGGAAACTTTAAAAACTGAAGGTTTCCTCACAAAAATATCTCCTGACATGTCAGGGGAAAAAGGGTCAGGACCCACACAGTTGAGACACCAGTTATTGGAGTCTAAAAGGAAACAAGTGTTTCCACATCGAATGCACTTCTTAGGGAAAGAAGGCTCCATGAGGCCTGGTAGGCCTAACAAGTTAAGGCAGAAAAAACTGAAGAAAATGTTTCTCAGAATTTAGGCAAAAATCCACCGGCGGTACCAGTGGCGGCGGGAAATACAGCCGCGACCACAAGAAAACAAAAAACTAAAGAAATTAAGTAAGTAAAAAGAAAAGTTTCTGCGGTGACAGGAAGGACATCCTGCCGGCTCCGTGGAAAAACGAAAACTGAAGAGGGGCTCTGGAGAAGGCGGGAAGTCAGCGCGCAGGCGCGAGGGATGCTGCCAAAAGCTTTCTGATTGGAAGCTGGGCAGCATTCCCGTGCAGGCTCCGTCGGTACCGACGTACCCATATGTGAAGACTCATTCCTGCTTGTTCCTGGAGATGTGCAAAAGCTTACTACATTTTAATAAACATCCCCCTTCATTTCTTTTCAAAGTCTTCTAGATAAAAAAGACCAGCTAATATAAGCTTCTTCAAAAAACAAATTAATTCCATCAAAAACGTTCAAGAAATATCAAGCTGGATTCACTGCTTCTCTGTAGAAAGAAATTATTTTCAGTTTTCAGTTACCCCCAAATCACTGCCTGGTGGCATTTCTGATGTGAACAAAGAAATTGTCTCTTTTTTATAATATATTCTTCAAAGAAAAACTTACTATTTGCTCATTTTAAATTTCAATAACTGATATGTTGCTTCTATAGGCTACAAGAGATGTTTAATTAATAATGAGGTCACTTACTGAAGTGACATAAGCAGCACATTGCTGGATTCTAGCCAACAGAACATCAAAGGCATATAGCCAATATGTTTTACAAGTCTAACTGCAAGGAGAAGATCGGTGTTCCCTATAGCTTTCCATAGGAATTGATCTTTCCCTGTTAGTGAAAAATTTAAAATACTTTCACGTTTTAAAAAATACATTAGCTTAATTGTAACAGAATATAAGTCTCAAGGGTAATTGCATAAGGGAGCATGTATGGTAAGCCTATTTTATAAAAACAAGTAGGTGCCTACTTGTCTTTATAAAATACTAATACTGTAGAGCTGATATAAATGCCCATGCCTAGAGTTTTCAAGGACATGTGTAAATTAAAGCACTTGATACATTACAAAATACTACAACAAGAGCTGAACATTGCTCACAAATAAAGTGCAGATGAGGAAAAGAGCTATTTCTTATGCTGGACCGCCAAATTACAACGTTACCTGACAATTTTTCTTTTTCATGACTCCCTGTCATAGGCAGGAGAATGGAGTGGGCCACAGAGGCCATGGCTCCCCCAATATTTTGCCCAGTACAACATCAGTTACTAGAGAGCTTAGGGGCAGAACAAGGCAGACTGGAGATTGTTTGTATGGTCTCTTTAACTAAAAAGATAAGCTAGGGAGTGGCTAAATGCAAGATGGTAGTTGTGAGGGTTTGAGCCGCGATGCCTAAGCATAAAGACAAACCTAGGACTTTTCCCACGGAGCCTACGTCTGCTGTTGTAGGGCCTACGGACCGCTTTGTTCGGCTCACTGAGTACCAGATTTGGGAGATACGAGCGGGCTTGGAGACGCCAGTGGAGGAGATTTTGGCGTCCTCTGCCCTGGATGTTTCTCTCTCCCTGAAGGGGCGTACTCCCCCAGCTCTTCCGGGTTCTTCAGTCATTTTCACAATGAGTGGGGCTGCGGACTCACCAGCTGTAGGTGCATCTGCGATTCTGGAGCAGGACTTCCCAGAGGAAAGAATTGGAGGTCAGCCGTCTGTGACCTCGGCTGTTCTGCGGGGAGAGGTAAAGAATACAGCAGGTGGTGTTACTACAAAAGTGGTGAGCAGTGCTGCTGAGTTGAAAAGCGCTCCGGTGGTGCCGGTTACTGCTGAATCTCCATTTTCTTTGGATATTCCTCGTCCTGCCTCTGTGACCCTGGATAACATCTGGGATGCGATTGCACAACTATCTCAGGTAGTTGGTCAACAGTTGGCCCTGACTTCTACTAAAATTTCTTCTCTTGAGGAGCATGTCTCTAAATTGGATAAAGATATGGTGGAAACACGTGTCAAGTTAGAAGCTACTGATCAGAAGCTTACTCAGGTTTCTGATCTAACTTTCTCTTTGGTTAAGGACAATGCTGCCCTACGGGCGAAGTTAGAGACATTGGAAAATGCTGCTCAGTCTTCTAATTTATGTCTTTTGAATTTTCCGGTGATTACTGGGTTGGCTCCTCTTGATCTCTTTAAGAAATATCTCCAAGAATCGTTATCTGTACCTCCTGATTTGATACCACCTGTAACAAAAGTGTACTATTTACCATCGGGTAAAAAGGACGGTAAAACATCTATTGGAACTTTGGAAATGGACTTTTTTAATGTCTCATATCTTCTTCAAAGACGAAGAGGTGCTGGTTTCCACGTTGCTTGTAACTCTGGCTTTGTCTTCTGATAAGAGAGTGGCTTCTCAAATTATATTATAAAAAAAGAGCTAACCTGTTTTATGGGAAAAAAAATATTGCTTTTTCCGGATGTGGCCAGGGAAATGCAGAAGAGACGTAAATTATTTCTTATACTTAGACCAGGAGTTATGCAGTTGGGAGCTTCTTTTGTGCTACGGTTTCCTTGTAAGTGTATAGTTATTTATAAATTACAGAAATATGTTTTCTTTCAACCTGAAGATCTCTCCTCTTTCGTTAGCACTCATGCATCTCTTCTCCTCCTTGAGTAGGTTCCCCATTCATATATTTGTATGTTCTTGGACCTCCGCCTCCACTTGATTTTGGATAATGTTTGTTTCCTTTTCATATCAGTAGGGGGATCCTGCCCCCCATTGTATTTTCTTAATACTCTTTATTGAGGACTAATGATATTCCTTGCTATTGTTTTGCTCTGATATGTTTTTCCTTTATATATTAATGCAAGTTGTATCTTTTCTGTACAAGCAGTGTTGCTTGATTTATTGTTAAAACTTATAAATATAAAATTTAAAAAAAAAGATAAGCTATAACATACTGGGTCAGACCAAGGTCCATCAAGCCCAGTATCCTGTTTCCAGCAGTGGCCAATCTAGGTCACAAGTATCTAGCAGCTTCCCCAAAAGATGTTCCACTGCCCTTGTTTGCTGCTACTGTATATGTCATATCCTGAATATCTAACTGCATCTGATGTTCCTTCAGGGAAGTATAGCCTGTATGATCTAAAACTAAACTAAAACAATTATGTTTTATTAATATTTCAACATATGCAACTGCAACTATCTTAAAACTCTAAGTGGCCCTTTTACTAAAGTGTGCTATGGTTTTACATCTAATGTGCTATTAGCATGCAAAAGTGAGGCACATTAAGTGCAGAGCCACCGCATTAATTGTCAGAGGCATGGACAGCATTTCTCCAGCAGTTAATAGACAGCTCCATACAGTAACTCGGGGCGGTATTCCCTTGGCTAAACTTAGCTTCACCTATGGAGGTGAAAGTAATTGAACTCGCACTAATTGCAAGGGTCACAGCATGTGATTTTTGCCCCTGTGCTGAGTGCACAGCATTCACCATGCCCACTCTCTGCCCCAACCCTCCCGCTTACCATTTCACCATGTGAGTCACAGCACAGAAATCAACCTGCACTAACCGTTATCATGGACTGCAGCGTGCAGTTACAGGGTGCTGAAACCTGTGCTAGCTGCATAGCACACTTCAGTAAAAGGACCTCTAAGAAAGTAGATCTCAGTGTGTTTGACATTGCTTAAAGTTAATATTATTCTTGGCTGTTTTTACAAAACTTGGAGAACTTATGATCCCTGTGCTATGACAAACCTTCATTACTCAAGCAGCTATTAATTTTCAATGCTGAACTAGATGTGGATTTTAGATCTAGTTCCTCACTTATCCACACTTGAGCTCAAGGCAAATTATGTTTAGGAGCCAGAGGTATTTTCCTGCTCCAGAGGGGTTTCAATCTACGTAGTTTTTTTTTTATCTGAAGCAATGAAAGGTGAAATGACTTGCCCAGGGTCAGAAGGAGCATCAGTTGGAGAAGCGGGATTTGGCTCTTTGCCTATTGCTTTACCCTTTAACTACTCCTCCACTCCTAAAAACATTGTATTTCCCAGCTACATAAAATGAAACTTCCTGTGCATAAATCTACTTATCTTTAAATTGTCCTATGCTTGACCAGTTTTGTCAGGCTATCAAACTGGGTAATTTACATCAACCAGATTGTTTTTTCCTCAAAGAAAATAGGCAGAGCTAACTGGGCCATGAGGCCTGTTCTTACTTGTTTTATCATGCAGTAGGGCTACACATAAGAACATAAGATATCTCATACTGGATCAGACCAAGAGTCCATCAAATCCAGTATCTTCTTTCAACAGTGGCGAATCCCAGTGACAAATACCTGGCAGGATTCCAAAAGGTACACAGATTCCATGCTGCTTGTCCAGTGGGTAAGCTGTGGATTTCTGTGGCCCTCTTTAATAAAGGTTTATGGACTTTCTCCTCCAGAAACGTGTCCAAACCTCTGTTAAATCCTGCTACACTAACAGCTTTTACTACATCCTTTGGTAAAGAATTTCAGAGTTTGATTATATGTTGAGTGAAAAAAATAATTTCTCTGATTAGTCTTAAAAGTGCTATATTGTAACTTCTTTGCTTCTCCCCTAGTCATTCTACTTTTTGAAGGGGTAAACAACTGATCTACATTTACCTGTTCTACTCCATTCATTATCTTATAGACCTCTATCATACAGTATCTCCCCTCAGCCGTCTCTTTTCCAAGTTGAAGAGCCCTATCCTTTTAAGCCTTTCCTCATAGGGATAGCCTTCCATCCCCTTTACCATTTTGTTGCTCTTTTCTAATTGTGCTATATCCTTTTTAAGATATGGTGACCAGAATTGCACACAATATTCAAAGTGTGGTTGCACCATGGAGTGATAAAGAGGCATTATAATATCCTTCATTTTATTCTCCATTCCTTTCTATATGATTCCTAGCATTCTATTTGTTTTCTTGACCCCCTGCTACACACTGGATGGAGGGTTTCAACATATTTTCCACGATGACGTCTAAATCTTTTTCCTGGGTGGTGGTTACTAATGTGGAACCTTGCATCGTTTAACTGCAGTTTGGGTTGTTCTTCCCTAAGTGCATAACTTTGCAATTATCCACATTAAATGTCAACTGCCATTTGGACACCCAATCTCCCAATTTATCAAGGTCCTCTTGCAATTGTTTACAATCCTATTGTGTTTTAACAACTTTGAATAATTTTGTGTCATCTGCAAATTTGATCACCTCATTCATTATTCCTATTTCCAGGTTATTTATAAATACAGTATACTAAAAAGCAGCAGGCCCAACACAGATCCCTGGGGTACTCTAGTATTCACATTTCTCTATTGAGAAAATTGGCCATTTAGCCCTACTCTATGCTTTCTATCTTTTAGCCAGTTCCTGATCCACAGTAGTACACTGCTTGTAATCCCTTAACCTTTTAATTTCACCAAGAGTCTCTCATGAGGAACCTTGTCAAAGTCTTTCTGAAAATCCATGATATGCTATGGGCCCAATCCATGAAAGCAAATAGGGGGGGCTGGATGTCCCTAGCTGCCCTCAATCTCTGCTGCCTCCTGGCCCTACTGCACACACAGAGCCACTTTGCATGCTCCAGGGAATGGGGGCACCACAGGGACGAAGCGTGGGTGTGACCGACCCCCGGACATACAGGGCCAATTCCAGTGACAGTCCTGTACATCTAGGGATCTCCGGGGGGGGTGCCCCTGCTTATTCCACCTCCGAGGTGGAATAAGAGTTGGGTCCCCCTTTGATCCTGGCTGGCAGCTCCCCCGGAGCCAAGCAGCCCCCCCCCCCCCCCACTGGAACAATGGGATCATCATGGTGAGTCTCTACCACACGATCTGGGCCCCAGCGGCCCCCGTCGGGGTCAGGCAGTGGGGAATTGGGGGTCAGAAAGGCAGCAGACAGGTTGTGCCATGGAGAGGATGTCCCTGTGGTGAACCTGCACCCGTAGGGTCATCTTGCTCCCACGGTGCAGAATCAGGTTCTAATAGGCCCGTCCTGTCTGGGGAGCACCCAGATGACTCAGATGTGCCTCTTCGGGGATCAGGCTCTACATCAACCAGTTCACCTTTATCTACCTGTTTATTTGCACCTTCAAAAAATATAAGAGTTTGGTGAGACAAGACTTTCTTGAGCTAAATCCATGTTGGCTTTCTGCCATTAAACCATGACTATCTACATGTTCAGTAATTTTGTTTTTCATAATGGTTTCTACCATTTTGGCTGGTACTGATGTCAGGCTCATTAGTCTGTAGTTTCCCAGATCACCCCAGAACCAGTTTTAAAAATTGGCGTTACATTGACCACTCTCTGATCTTCAGGTACTACAGATGATTTTAAAAATCACAGATTTCTAATAGTAATTCTACAATCTCATATTTAAATTCTTTCAGCACCCTGGGATATATGCCATCCAGTACAGGTGATTTGCTGTTCTTTATCAATTAGCTATATTATATCTTCCCAATTTTTCGAGATTTGTTTCAATTCCTCTGTTTCATCGCTTTTAAATATCATGTCTGGCATGGGTAAATTTCCAACATCTTCTTCAGTAAAGACTGAAGCAAAAGATTCATTCAGTCTCTTCGCTATGGCCCTATCCTCAGTATATCTTTTGTCCCTCCATCATCTAATAGTCCAACTGACTCCCTCATAGGTGTTTTGCTATGAATATACTTGAAAAAGCTTTTATTATGCACTTTTCCTTCCATGGCAAGCTTCTTTTCAAATGTTCTCTTTGCCTGCCATATCAATGCTTTGCATTTATCTTGCCAGTACTTAAGCTGTTTCCAGGTTTCATTTGGCTCTTTTTCCATTTTATGGTTTATGGTTGGTATACCGCACTTGGCAGCGCATACAGAGCAGCTTACAATGATAAAAAAAAGTTAACAAATAAAATAAAACACAAATTAAAACACTAAATAAAAGCAGAAATGGAACTCCATTAAAAAGAGGAAAGCGAAGGAAAGGGAAATAGTAACAAAACAAAGGCAAACAAAGAATATTATAGTATCTTACATGTACCATCAGTTTCACAGCTCAAGATGGGAGAGTGATCCCGAAGATCTTTGTGAAGAGATGAGCCTTCAGGGAACACTTAAAAAGTGCAAAGGAAGACTCAAGTCTTAAATGTGTGGAGAATGAGGGATTGTTTGATATGATCTGACAATTGGTGGCGTATGAACCTTTCTGCAAGTTTTGCAAAAAATGAGGGGTTTAAGATGGGATGGTAGTTGGTGGGATCATTAACATCCAACTTAGTCCCTTTCAACAGCAGGCAGATAAGGGCTTTCTTCCATTCCTGAGGTACTAAGCCTGAGGACATAGAAGTATTGAGCATAGCATAGGAATGAAACCTAAGGCAGGATTGGCTACCCATTGAGAGGGAAATGAATCCAGAGGACAATTTTTTTTTAGTGCCATCAAGTCAGTGTTGACTCATAGCAACCCAGCTACCTCTGGGTTTTTTTGGCAATGTTTCACTAGAAGTAGATTGCCAGCCTTTTCTTCCAAGGCAATGGAGGGTAAAGTGACTTGCCCAAAGTCACAAGGAGTGCCAGTGGGAATCAAACCCTTGATCTTCTGGGTACTAGGCAGTTGCTCTAACCGCTAGGCTACTCCTCCACTCCGGAGGACAATAGGAAAGCTTAATAGTTGAGAGTGCTCTGAGCAAGGAAGTTTCTGTAATGGATGTAAAGGAGTACCAGGTATGTGAGGCAATGGTTGAAGGCTGTGCCAGGGAGGAGGGACAAGTAAAAGGTTCGACAAAGGTAAGTCTACTCAAGCAGAGTCAACTTGGATGTAAAGGCATTGGCTAATACATCTGGTGAAAGGCCAATATGATTAGGAGAAGTAATAAGGCCAGGGAGAAAAGTCCAATGAGCTGCAATAGCAAAAAGTGTCTTGGGGTCATGAGCTGATGCAAATACCCAGGAGGAATATAATAGCTTCATAGCTGCTAAGGCTGCTTTCTTGTGACACTGATGTTGGGCTTTAAAAGCTTAGAGAAGTGGGTCCTTCCTCTTTCATCAGACCCATTCAGCTGCATAAAGTTGGCGCTTTGAAAGATGCAAGCAGGGATGGAACCAGACCTGAGAGAGGTGATGTAGGCCCATACTTCGGGTTAGGGGAGCAAGTACATCCAGCTGTTGCAGGATCAAAGAGTTCCATAGGCTGGCTTGTTTGTCAATAGGAAGGGATGAGAAGTCAGCTAGAAGGATCACAGAGGCTGTTGGGCAGCTGTGGTCAGGAAGCAATGGACAATATAGGGAATACATCTAGGAGAAAAGGAGCTAGAAACAGGAGAGAAACCCCCTAAAGAGAAGTAAATCAGCATATGGTCTGACCGAGAAAGAGGGAGCAGAGGGCTATGGGAAATGGTGATATCAGAGTCCGAGTGGCTAAAAATTAGATCAAAAGTATGCTGAGTAACATGTGTGGGGAGCATCTAGGAATTGAATGAAATCATGGTCCTTTAGAAATTGGCAAAAAACAGAAAATCATGAGGATGGGAAGGGGAATGAACATGAATATCAAAATCACCAAGAATGAATAAATTCATCAAAGATACCGAAGCATCCAAGATGAACTGCTGAACATTATCCCATTGTGTAGTGGATAACGAAGGAGCACAATAAAGGAGAAGAAAATGAATCGGGTGGAAGGTCCTTAATCTAATTAGGAGCCTTTCAGAACTAATCCAATGGTTATCTTCAAGTTCTGCCACTGGAAGGGAGTCTTTGAATAGGATAGCTACCCCGCTACTGATTCTAGAGAGTCGTGGGGAGGATAGAGCTGTGTAGCCAGGTAAGAGGCAACGGACCAGGTATGCTTCATCACCGGGCCTAAGCCACGTCTCTGTTAAAAAGAACAGATCCAGCTTGTATTCCAACAAGCAGTTGAAAATCAAAGTCTTATTCTTCAGGGACCGATAGTTAAGCAACGCAGCCCTGAAGTTTGATGGAGACCATACAACTGTACCCACAGGAACCACAGTGTATGGAACTATCATTCTTGCCTTGGGTCACCTTTGAGGGAAAGGTGGAGGATGGGTGTGCCAGAGAACCAGAATGTAAAACATTCTGGGTTTCAAGGGAATGAACTGGAACCAGGTGAAGAGAGCCAAAAATCTTGGTTGAAGTACCAGGACTGAACCCAGATAGAGCAGCTCCAGATGGAAATGTAGACTGCCGAACATTTCTGAAGGATTCTCTCTTATCTGATCTCACCTTTAAGCCATGCTGGCTGTTGTTTGGCCTACTTTCCACCTGTTTTAAAGTGTGGGATACATCTGGTCTGGGTTTCCAAGATAGTATTTCTAAATAACGCCCAGGCCTGATGTAAACTCAAAACTTTGCAGTTGCTCCTTTTAGTTTTTTCTTAACCATTTTCCTCATTTTATCATAGTCTCCTTTTTGAAAGTTAAATGTTAGTGCAGAGAATTTCCTTGCTATCCTCCCTCCATTTATTAAATCCATTATGATCATGTTATAATCGCTACTGCCAAGCAGCTCCGAAACAGTTACCTCTCGCACTAGCATCCTGCGTTCCACTGAGGACTAGGTCTAAAATAGCTTTCCCTTTTGTCAGTTCCTGAACCAGCTGCTCCATGAAGCAATCATTTATTTCATCCAGAAACCTTATCTCCTGATATGCCATTGACCCAGTCAATACAGGGGTAATTGAAATCTCCTATTATATTACTGTGTCGTGAACTTTGCTAGCTTCCCTAATTTCTGTTAGCATTTCATCATCTGTCTGTTCATTCTGTCCAGGCGGAAGGTAGTATGCTCCCACTGACATTCCCTTCTCCTTTTTTACAGGGATTTTCTGTACATAAAGATTCAACAGTGTATTTTGTTTCCTGCAAAACCTTTATCCTGTATGACTTGATGCCCTCTTTAACATATAGAGCCAGAGCTGGCCCTAGAGTTTGTCCAAAGTGTTGGAGCCCTAGGTGAACCTCATGACTCCCTCTGGCTGTCAAAATCTATTATTTTGTTTTGAATGGCTTGCTTTTGCTGCCCTCGAGAGGTTGCTGCTCTAGGCGACTGCCTAGTTTGCCTAGTGGTTAGGCCGCCCTGTATAGAGCTAACCCTCTACCAATGTGATATGTCCTATCATTGCAATATAGTTTGTAGCCTGGTATCACAGCATCCCATTGGTTATCCTCCTTCCACCAGGTCTCTGCTTGCCACTTAGATGTCTAATTCCTAAGAGGCATTGACACTAAAGGATGTGTTAAATACTGAGGGCTAAATACACTAAAAGGTGCTACCACATCATTTTATGTTGATATAGGTTAACTATTATTTATTGTAGATCCCACTAAAATAGTTTATTTATTTATTTTATTTGAAGATTTCTTATATACCGCCCCTTCCATCGATCAGAGGTGGTTTATATTGAACAACATCCCAGAATCCTGGTTACAGAGAATGTTTCCAACTATCATACAATAAACTATATACATATTACAAATCAATTGAAATAAACTGAAATGTAATGAAGGCTAGGTCTGAACTATTTTCATACTGTATTTACAACAGAGCAGAATACAGGCAGTTATTTGTACTGGGGGGGGGGAGCTGGATGGGGAGGTGGAAAGAGGGGGAGGCAGATGAGTTGTAGTTTTCTGAGAAGAGGAGGGTTTTAAGTAGTTTACAAAAGTCCTGAAGGTCCTTCGTTGATCTTATAGTATCGGGGAGAGAGTTCCATAGGGCAGGGGCAGAGTACCTGAAGGCTCTGTTGCCTGTTGCCTTCTTAGTTTTCCTTACTAAGGAGGATATGGCGAGGAGGTCTTTTGTACTTTTTCTTCTAATCTTGATATCAGCTTGTGAATGAATTAGAGTGGAGAGGTGTGAGGGGGAGATATTGTTGTGTAGTTTAAAAGTTGTGACTAGCATTTTGTATTTTACCTTGGATGCAATGGGGAGCCAAAGGAGATTATAGAGTATTGCGGTGATGTGGTCAGTAAGGCTTGCTCTGGCTATGATTCTAGCGGTTACATTTTGTGCAAGTTGAAGCGCATGAAGTATTGTTTTAGGTAGGCCTAGCAGCAGACTGTTGCAGTAGTCCAGGTGAGGGGTAATCAAGGCCTGGACTACAGTTCTGAAGTCATGTGATTCCAGGATTGGTCTGAGATGTATTGTTTTTAATTTAAAGAATATTGCTCTATCAGTCTGTTTGACTAGGGCAGTCATAGTGAGTGCCCTGTCAATAATGACACCGAGATACTTTACTTCCTGTTTTGACTGGAAGTTCGATGTCCTGAATTTTGATGGTAGCAGGGGGCGTAAAGTTTTGGTTTCTCGTTGTGAATACGATTTCTGGGGTTTTTTTAGGTTTATTTGCATGTTGTTTGCATTTAGCCAAGCTTTTGCTTCAACTATACCATCAGTAGTGTCATTGTATTGGGGGTTTCTTATGTCAACTGGGGCGTAAACCATTATATCATTGGCATAGATATGATATTTGATATTGTATTTTTTTAATATTGTGCATATAGGCTGGATGTATAGATTAAATAGTAATGCTGAGAGGGCCGAACCTTGGGGTAAACCCTGTTCTTGGAGGAATGTTGCCAATATTTCTTGGTTGATTTTTATGAATTGGTGGCGATTGAATACGTAGGATTTAAACCAACTTAAGGTTATTCCAGCAATACCTGAGCTTATTATTCTGTCTAGGAGGATGGTGTGGTCAATGCTGTCAAAGGCAGAGGAGATGTCTAGGAAGATCATGATGAATGCCTGATTTGGGTCGTCCAGTCCACAAATAAGTGTGTCAAATAGTACTAAGAGGAGTGTTTCAATGCCATGGTAAGGGCGGAAACCATATTGTTGGGGATCAAGTGGTGTGTTGAGGTCAATGAAGTCTTGTAATTGGAGTTGGGCTAATTTTTCAATTATTTTTACTAAAAATGGAATGCTCGCTATTGGACAGCATGAAGAGGGTTTGTCCTTGTTGAGTGACATGTTTTTAAGTAAGGGGCGAATGATTGATAGTTTAAGTGAGTTTGGCATAATTCCTTGGGAGAGTGCATCATTAACGATGTTAAGGAGTACAGGTGCTAGTTCAGCTTTAGTTGCTTTTATCCAGGAGACTGGACATGGATCAAGGTGTGATGCCGTTGTGTTGATCTTGGTTATCATTTCTAGAAGTAGTTTTTCCTTTATGGGTTGAAATACTGACTGTTTATTTGAGTGGGTTTGGGAGTTATTATAGGCGAGCAAAGAGGGATTGTTTTTTTTCTTTTTAGCTTAGATGCTAGGTAGTTTGCTATGACCTGAGACTTGATGGGGTTGTGTGGGACTTGGTTAGCGACTTTACAATTTCAAAACGTTTTCTCAGTCTATTAATAGCTTTATTTAATATGGATGAGTGATGTTCTCTTTTAGCGTTTTGAGTTGCTTTCTTATAGGTATTTAATATTGAATTATAAAGGTCCTTGTTTTCCTGTGTTTTGGAGGATCTCTATTTCTTCTCAAGCTTACGAAGTGTTCTTTTAAGATTGCATAAGTCTTGAGTGTACCATTGTTCAGTTGGTCTTCTGGAAGCTGTTTTGCTGGAATAATTTGTAATTGCTGCTTGGCCAATTGTATTGGCCCAATTTTTTATAGGATCATCAAGGTCCTGTATAGTGATGGTTAGTTTTGGGGTGATATCTGCTAGGAAGGCGTCTTTGTTGAATTCTTTAAAGTGTGGTTTATGGGAGGCTAAGTGGGAGGTTTCTTTTAGTGAGATGCATATTGGGAGGTTTGTTCGTAGTATGTAGTGGTCTGACCATGGGATTGGTGTAGCAGAAGTATAAGTGAAGTATGAGTGTAAGATTAGGGATCTAGGGATGAAGATCAGATCTAGAGTTTTGCCTTTCATATGGGTAGCTGCATTACTATTTGATGAAAGCCCATGTCCTTCATAAAGTCAAGAAAGTCAGCAGTTTGTTGAGTAGTGAGGGAAAGTAAGTTGAAATCCCCAAAAATGATGTGAGGCTTCTTTGTAGGGGATGTACAGCAGGTTACAGTATGGTGGTGAGATTGAGGTGATTATTGGTGGGTGGTCTGTATAGAAGGCATAGTGCTAAGTTTTTATTCTCAATTTTTATCACATCTATGCTGTCACAATTTGTGTAAAGACTGGTGAAGAACTTGAGATATGTTTTTGCAAGTATGAGAACTCCACCACCCTGCCTGCAGTCTCTGGAGCAGTTGAACAGGCAGTATTCTGCTGTGTTTAGTTGGTTTAAAATAATAGAGTCATGGTCTGTAAGCCATGTCTCTGTGATACAGAAAAAGCCTGGAGCTTCGTCTGTAAGAATATCTCTGATTAGAGGGATTTTATTTCTTATGGAGCGTGCATTCAGCAATTGACCACTTATGGTGATGATTGTTTCTGATTGTGTTTGAGGGTGTTTGATGCCGGTGGTGTTAATGTGGATGAGTCTGCGGTGATGTTTGCTTCTATATGGATGGGAGTCGAATTTGGTTCCATATCTGTAGTCTGCTGAACATTGGTTATAAAAGATTTGTGGCTGGATATGATGGATGAGAGGGGTACGTGTGATAGCCTGGTGTGTTCATAATGTGCTTGATGGGGCTAGGAGGGCAGTTATAAAATAGAGGGCAATTAATGATTCGTAAGTGATCTTCATTATGCAGATGTTGAGGAGGGGAATAGGTAGGAAGAGATGTATATTTAGCTAACTGGGGGTGGGTAAATGGTAAGGGGTTAGGATAGGGAGTAATGGAGCAGGGGGTTGTAAGGTGATTAGGGCTAGGTCGAGATTTCTTGGGTTATAGGGTCAGAGTAGATTCGGTGCAACAGTTGTAAGCAAAATCTTAATATAACAGTGTAGTATGGCGTCAATACACAGCAGCATAGGGTAAGTACAGTTAACAATTCCAAACGAGAGTTTGTATTAACAAAGTGGTATGCAGTAATTATAATTATAGTGGTGAGATGGACTATGAAAAGTGGGAGAGGTTAGACTTTCAATATCTGTGCAATACAGTGGATATGCAGGTTGGTTTAGAGTATGTAGTGATCTCCAGATATACGGGGTAACAAATGCCACTTGGTTCAGTGACGGTTTGAGTCCAGGCAGTTGGAGATTTAGGCGAGAGGTATAGTGGGTGGTTGCTCCTGTCTATGTGCCCCGCCTAAGGGCCACGCCAAAGGGCCCTCTGGCGATGCCCTCAGGCCCGGGCCCACCAGGCGCGGGCATGCCCGATGGCGCCTTTGTTTAAATCCTTGAGTGAGGCCCCTGATTGGGCTGGAGCCAAGCAGTGGGAAGTATGCAGCTTCCCGTTCTCGTGCTCTACCCTTCTTTACCTGGTTCCCAAATCAGCTGCTCCATGAAACATTTATTTCATCATAGAACTTTGCATCCCTAACATATCCTGACATGATGTTTATTCAATCAAATATTGGGGTAACTGAAATCAACCATTATTATTGTGTTGCCATTTTTGTGTTGTTACACCAGAATACAAAAACACTCTATCAAAACAGAACTGGTATGTAGTACAAAAACAAAAGAAAAAACTTCTTCATATACCAAAGTTTCTCTGTAAACAACCTATAAGGGGGTCTCAGAACTCATGGGCTAGTGAATGAATTACATCAATCTCTGTAAAACAGTCGCCCTTCTTGCATCCCTGTGTAGCAGCCCTCTTTTAATAAGTGCGGAAAATAGATAAGAAAAAACTAAAAGGAGCAGTTGCAAAGGTTAAAGACTTACATCAAGCTTGGGTGTTGTTGAAAAATACTATCTTGGAAGCCAGACCAGCTGTATTCCACGCTTTAAGAAAAGTGGAAGGAAGTCCAAAAAACTGCCAGCATGATTTAAAGGTGAGGTCAGAGAGGCTGTTGTTGCCAAGAAAGCATCTTTCAGGAAATGGAAAAAAGAGCCAAACGATGAAACCTGGAAACAGCACAAGCACTGGCAGGTCAAATGAAAGGCATTGATAAAGAAGGCAAAGAGAGAATTTGAGAAGAAGCTTGCTGCGGAAGCAAAAACGTGAAATAAAGATTTTTTCAAGTACATTCATAGCAAAAAACCTGTGAGAGAGTCAGTTGGACCATTAGATTAACTATTTGATTAACTATTAGATTATTTATTAGATTAATTGATTATTAGATTAATTATTAGATTAATTATTAATTATTATATTAATTATTGATATTGATATTATTAATTATTATATGAATTATTAATAATATATTAATTATTATATTATTAATATTATATTAATTATTATATTATTATTATTAATTGTTATTATTAATTATTAGATTAATTATTAACTCAAACTCTCCTCAAGCACCTCCAATGTAATTATACAATGTTCAATGTAATTAATCAGCAATACTGCCTATACAACTGTTCCTGTAAATAGTTGACTGTAATTAGCTTTACAAGATGTTGTTCAAAAGTTGATTGTAAATAATTCAAAATTGTTCCATGTAAAACCTTGTTCAGTTCTTGTTATCTGTAAACCGCCTTTGATCTCTGGAAGAGGCGGTATATAAGAAAAGCTTAAATAAATAAATAAATAAATTAGATCATAGAGGAGTTAAAGGGGCACTAAGAGGCGACAAGGCGATAGGGGAGAGACTGAATGAATTCTTTGCCTCAGTCTTTACTGAGGAAGATGTAGGGATGTTACCCATGATTGAAGTGGTATTTAAAGGTGCGGAAGAATTGAAGGAAATATTGATACATCGGGAAGATGTATTACAACTATTAGATAAACTGAAGAGTAGCAAATCACCTGGGCCGGATGGTATACATCCAAGGGTGTTGAAAGAACTGAAATATGAGATTGCAGACCTGCTATTAGTAATTTGTGAACTATCATTAAAATCATCTCTAATACCTGAAGATTGGCGGATCGCCAATGTAACACCAATTTTTAAAAAGGGTTCGATGGGTGATCCGGGAAACTACAGACCGGTGAGGCTCATGTCAGTACCGGGAAAAATGGTAGAAACCATCCTAAAGAATAAAATTACTCAGCATGTAGATAGTCATGGCCTAATGGGAGACAGCCGGCAAGAGTCGTCGGTGGGTGTAAACAAATTTTTATTAACCCCTACGCGTTTCGGCCGTAGCCTTCTTCAGGGGGCACACAGCTAAATGACATACAACATATAAAACATATAAATATATTAAAAATATTAAAAAACATATTTGCCTATGATATTGGACCAATATTATAAATAAATACATAAAAAACGTATTCATGTACATGTGCTCACAAATCCAAAATTTTTAAAAAAACATACATCTATAATGAACAAAGAAAAAACAGGGTGGAATCACGGAATAGATAAACAATAAATGTTCAAATAAAATAATGTATATTCAAAAATATATGATAACAAACTTATTATATAATATGAGACAAAGGGAGGGAGGGAGGAAGGGAGGGAAGGTGAGGACAGGAAGAAAGGGAGGGAATGGGAGGAAGGGAAGGAGGGGGGAGGGAGGGAGGGAGGGGATGAAGAAGTAAAAGTAATGAGGGGAAGGGGGAAGGGAGCAGGGGAAGGGAGGGGGGAAAAGGAAGAAGAGAGAGGGGAGAGAAGGGAGGGAAGGGGAGGGGGGAGGAGGAGGGAAGGGGAGAGGAAATGGATGGGGAAGAGAGGAAGGGGGGAGGGAGGGAGAGGGGAAAGGGGAGGGGAGGGGCGAAGGGTAGAGGAGGAAGGGGGAGGGGGTGGGGGATGTGGAGGAGGAGAGAAAGATACTTGATTAAATGACTTACATGTGTATGATCGATGAGATCTGCAAACCGTAAATTATATTCACCAAAGCAACTAAGATACAAATAACATATATTATAAGTATTGTTTGATGGACAGAGGAGTGAGGGGGGAGGGGAAAGGAGAGGAGGGAAGAGGGGAGGGGGAGGGAGATGGAGGGGACAGGGGAAGGGAAGGGTGAGGGGGAAGGGGACTGTGTGTGCACTTTTGCCAAACAATCTGTGAGCCTTAAAAATGAGATGATCTGTTGTAAAGTATGATAGGTCAGAAAATGGCTTCATAGTAATACTAGATAGTAGATTGTACTTAAAAGCAAAGTGACAATAAATTTTTGCTAAGGAAATAAAGAAGATTCACTTCTTACTTACATATAAACCTTCTATTGTGTGTCTATATCATCTGCAAAAACACTGTAAAAATAAACATATTGGAAAATTCATCTATATAAACTATTGAAGTAATTTTTGTGTAGTTTGAAAAATTATATATACATGAAAAATATATATGTTATGTTACTTAAAAAATATATATGTATATGAAAAAGATATATAAGAATGATAGAGGAGACTATTATCATGATAGACCGATACAACGCAGTGTACTCAGACTTGGTACTAAATTTTATTCAGTGAAAAAAGGGGGAATGTTGAGTCTAAAAGCCTAACTTTGATTATGAATCATTTTATTCGAGGGGGGGGGGGGGGGAGGGGGGGGGGGGGGGGGGGGGGGGAGGGGGGAGGGGGGGGGGGGGGGGGGAGGGAGGGGAGGAGGGAGTGGGAGGGGGAGAGGGAGGGGGAGGAAAGAGGGGGAGGGAAGGGAAGGGGGGAGGGGGGGGGAGAGGGGGGGAGGGGGAAGGGAGAGGGGGAGGGGGAGAGGGGAGGAGGGGGGGGGGGGGGGGAGGGGGGGGGGAGAGGAGGGAGGGGGAGGGGGGGGGAGGGAAGGGGAGGGGGAGGGGAGAGGGGGAGGGGGAGAGGGGAGAGGAGAGGGGGGGGGAGGGGAGGAGGGGGAGGGGGAGGGGGGGGGGGGAGGGGGGGAGGGGGAGGGGGGGGGGAAGGGAGGGGGGGGGGGGAGAGAGGGGGGGGGGAGAAAGGAGGGGTAGGGGGAGGGGGGGAGGGGGGGAGAGGGGGGAGGAAAGGGGGGAAGGAAGAGAAGAGGGGAGGGTAGGGGTGGGTGGGTTAGGGGGTGGATTAGATCAATTACGCTATGTTAGGGCTTAATAGAATGTTGCATCTTTGTGACAATTGTGTTGTAATGCTCATATGTGAACCTACGATCCTGAGGACGGCTAAAAACTAAACATGTGTATGAATGCTCTTCAAAAAATATATGATATGTGTTTAATACTTGAAAATCAGTCTTAATAAAAAAAAGTGAATGATGTGCAGAGTCTAAATTCAAATTGTTGAGCCTATAAAGACTAATGTGATGCAAAGAGAAATCTATATTATTTCACAAAAAACGGACTTGATGAATACAATGTAGGAGATAGATAGGCAACAAATATAAAAAAACATTAAACCGTTGCGAGGACATGACTTTCAAGATTTATATTAGATAAAAAACGCACCTGTTCGAATCGTGAAAAACTTTTCCTGGAACAGCAAAGGATATGTCAACTGAAACCGGTTTGTCTTTTAAAAAAAACGCCGATTTGCGCGCCAAATTTGAATGACGTCAAATGAAGGGGAGGAACTAAATTACGTCAATCCTGACTATATTTGGACCAATTGAATTGAAAAAGAGAGAGACTGAAGACACTTATAAAATGACTGCGTAATCTTTTTAAGAACAAACAGCTAACTTGTATGCACCTTTGTGTAAAAATTCTGTATAAGAACTAGTACTGTCTATGGGGATCTGTTAAAAAAAGAGAGAGAGGCACATTGGCTGCAAAATAAAATTTTGTGAAAGGGGGATGGATTTGAAACCAACACTTGTTTTGTTAAGTGATGGGTACAACTATTTAAATGCATCGTGAAAGACTGAAACAAAATCTCTAAGAAATGCGCCAAGTATTATTAAGAGACTTTAAAGGGACTAATTAGAACACGATCCAAAAAGGACAATGATGTATGTACTAGATTACTAGCTCTGAAAAACGGTTTAGGATGATGTGATAGAAAAGGGATTAAAAGAGACAAGGTCATGAAGGTATCTTGCGGCAGGGAAACGTGAAGGGGGGGGGGGAAGGGGGGGAGGGGGAAGGGGGAAGGGGGGGGGGGGAAAGGGGCCGCGGAAAGGGGGGGGAAAGGGGGGGGGGGGGGGCGGAAAGAGAAGGGGGGGGGGAGGGAGGGGGAGGGGGGAGGGGGGAAGGGGGGGGGGGGCCCGGAGGGGGAGGGGGGGGGGGAGGGGGAGGGGGAAGGGGGGGGGAGGGGGGGAGGGGGTTTGGGGTGAGAGAGGGGGGGTGGAGGGGAAGGGGGGGAGGGGGGAAGGGGAAAACCAAGGGGGGGGGAGGGGGGGAGGGACGAGAGAGAGAGGGGGGGGGGGGGGAAGGGGGGGCGAGGGGGGGAGGGGAGGGGAAGGGGGGAGGGGGGAGGGGGAGGGAAGGGGGGAGCAGAGGGGGGGGGGGGGGGAAGGGGACGAAGGGGGGGGGGGAGGAGGAGGGGGGGATTGGGAGAGGGGGAGGGGGGGGGGGGAAGGGGAAGGAGGGGCGGACGGGGGGAAAGGAAAGGAAAATGCAGACTCGATAGGGTAATTAGTAACAAAATGTGTAGTAAATAAAGGCATCGATTACTATCATATAAATAATAAGATTACTATTAAAAACTAGTGACAGAAGTCTAACGTTAATCAAATGCTTTCCAAACTTTAAAGGTTACAATTATATTAAAAACATATGATAAAATATATTACTAGATGCATAAGAATGAATAGGCATATAAATGTGGACATTGAGGACCAGTTAAAATAAGACTAGTAATATAAAAAACGTAAATAATAAAAACCCATAAATAAAAAATGATGCCTATGAAAATCATTGAATTCTAACCACTGCAAAACAACATAAATGTACACAGCTATTGCTTATATAATGAATAAAAAGGCTTGATAAAAGTGTGATGATCTTATTACACAAGGTCATGACAAGATATATAAATCAGCGTGTGAACTAAATAAATATAATGAATAATACAATGAAAAGACAAATGAACAGATATAAATACATAAATAAAAATGCATCATTGAAAATAGGTGTACTTTGTGACTATTCATTTGTGAGCTTAGATAAATAAATAAATAACATAAATATAAATAAAATTACTTTCATAGAAATATCGTTAGATCTGTTTCTTGGTTAAGGCCATATGGCTCCAGACTATTGAATTCGTAAATAAACCGTTGTTCCAACTTTAATCAACTTATTGTAACCATCTCCACCTCTCCAATGAGGAACTCTGGTTCTAAGAACAGTAAATTTAAGATCTGTAACTTTGTGCATTTTTTTCATCCAATGAGATAGTAATGGCTTTTCTAAGACCTTTCTTTCTATATTACTTCTATGTTATATTATACGCGTACGTATTTGTCTTGATGTTTTCCCAATGTATATCAAATTACATGGGCATAGTATGAGATAAATGGATTGATGGTCTTTGCAAGTAGTATAGTGTTGTAGGTATACTTTCGTTCCTGTGGTGGGGTGTATAAAGGCATTCTTGACAACGATCGTATGAATGCAAACGGAGCAGTTGCCACAACTATAGTGCCGTTTAATTGGGAAGTTGGTTCATTCCTGGGAGTGCAGAAGGTACCAAATGGTGTGATAGATTAACATTGCGTTTGTAAGCTACCATGGGGCGTTTTGTAGCTAATGAAGGAATAGATGCCAATAAATGCCATTCTTTACGTAAATATCAGCAATGGCCCTGGAATGTGAAGTGTAAGAAAGTGCACACACATTCTATCACCCATTTTTTCTTTCTCTTTTTCTGTAAAAGTGTGGTACGTTCTACATTATTTGCTCTTATATAGGCCTTAGTTATCGCAATTTGTAGGGTAACCTCTTGTTGAAAACTATTATGCATGTCTTCAGCATGTCGTTGAAAATCTTCATCTTTTGTACATAATCTTTTCAATCTTAAGAATTGACTTATAGGTCAGATTTCTTTTCAGAGAGATGTTGTAGGCAAGCATGGGCATATTAAGTAAATTGTTAAGAAGATTCGCAGTACAAAGGTTTTCTGATTAATACGATCCGTGTTCGTGTGAATTGGTGAACAGCTTTTTTTTAATCAAAATATCGAGATAAGGGATGGGACTCAAAACTGTAGGAGCACTTCAATGGCGATTAGGATCTAAGTATTTAACCCAATTAAAGGAAAAGTGCTGAGAGTGGTTTCTGTACCTTTCCATATCGATTAGAATATCGTCCCCTATATATCGCTTCCATACATAAAATTATTTGTTTTAAAAGGATTGGAATGATAGAAAAGTTATTTTCAAAATTCTTGTCACATACAAATTGGCGACGTCCGTGTGCCATGGGGAGGCCCATCGCTACACTATTTATTGCTTATTCAAAAAATCCCAGACAGACTAAAAATATTCTCAGGTACATAATTACGTCTAGACGCATTTCTGCCAAGGTAACAGGTACGTATCACGGTGTGTGGTGTGTTCTCTATCCTATCAAAAACCATGGGCAAGACATTTCAACCGCTGCCTGTTGTGGTATATTGTTGTATACAAGTGACCTTTTTAGATCTAAAGTGACCAAAATCCAAAAATCTTTATGATAGCCTGAATGAGTCCTGAAGGATGTTAATAATGTGAGTGAGAGGTCTCTAAACATATGATGTTGCGCTTGAAACTGACAGGAAGGGTTCTCAAATTCAATATCTAGGAATCGAGCAGAGTGGCTCAAAAAGAGAACCTATTGCGGAGACAATAGGCCTACCTGGTGTGTTTGTAACGTGATGTTTATGAACTTTTGGGCACCATGTAGATGGTGGGTTGTGATCGGATGTGCAACTGTGAGAACATTTAGTATTTCATCATTAGTCAAGTCATCCCGCTATCCTTTCGCAATAGAACAGTATTAAAGTTTCTATTCCCTTTGTTTTTAATCTTGCTGGTGGGAGCGTCAAATCTTTTTTCTTCATAGAATTCGTGTATGAATCATTTCAATTGTCGATGAACCTCGAGTTATATATGCTTGCTTATCCTGTTATGACAATTGCCCCTCCTTTGTCTGGCTGGACTTACTGAATGAATGTGGCTTGAGTCTATGGTCTTTAAATTATAAAGTGCTTCTTTTGTGTAAATTTGGTGAGATTGGAAAATGGACGTTTTGTTACTGGCTTTATATAGACTCTCTACTTTAGTGTTCAGTCCTGTTTTCTCATATGCCATGATCAAGGGATCCTACATTGGGTGGTGGATGCCACCGAGAGGGTTTTTTTACTCATTGAAAGAATCTGTAGTAATTTTAGTTTGACTGTTGAACAAAATGATTATTTTTAATTTGCGGGGAAAAATTTGTATAGTTATACAAGGTGTAGAGAACTTATCATGTGTTTGAGTTGTTACAAATTTTAAGTCCTTTATCCAAAACTTCTAATTCTGTCTTTGTAAGAACATTGTTGGGACAGGGATAACTGAGCTCAAAGATCCCAATCTAGACGTCTTTTTGACATTAGATGTTGACTGTCCCTCCTCTCTCGGTGTGGAATGGTGTCGGCTGACGTTGTTCGTAATGCTGACGTACTGGCGACCTTGGTGAACTCGTCTCTTCCTCCTCAGGCCCATAGTGGGTCCATATGAAAAATCCCGTCTTTTGCCTGGTGGGTTTTCGGTGAGGCTGGGTTGGGAATAGGGAACCAGATTGCGTCCATTCTTTCCGGTGATTGATGACGAATCCGTTTACTACTCCTCTCAACTTCAGGAGTAGAGGGGGACCCGTGGTCTACTTTGTATTATACTGTTTAGTCTTATTGTCAGTCCTAAAGGTTTGTTTCG